>CM053587.1:297080663-297096281 GCA_028646515.1 Pseudochirops corinnae
TTGTATTCTGTTTGCATTCTCTGAAGTTCAGGGTGCTGACTTTTTCCCCTGAACTAGTTCAATGATATATGTTTGATTGATTAAAGTAAGACTATTAACCCATTTTGAGTTGCTTTCCTTTAGAAAAGCAGATCTAAGAACCTGTGCTAGCAGCCACCCTGGGTATGCTAGGGTGTTTGCTGATACAAAAGGTACCATAGACAATGAAGTAATATCAAAAAATTCACGACAAATTTCTCTGATAAAGGCCTCATTTCTCAAATATATATAGAACTGAGTCAAAAAAAAATTTTTTGAGCCATTGTCCAGTTGAAAAATGGTCAAAGGATATGGAGAGGCAGTTTTCAGAAGAAATCAAAGCTATCTATAGTCATATGCAAAAAAATGTTCTAAACCACTATTGATTAAAGAAAGCAAATAAAACAGCTCTGAGTTACTACCTCACATTTTTTAAGAAATGACATGCTGGAGTGGATGAGGAAAAACAGGTACATTAACGGATTGTTGGTCAAGTAGTAAACTGGTTCAATCACTCTAGAGAACAACCTGGAACTATGCCCAAAGGGTTATAAAACTGGGTATACCCTTTAATCCAGCAATACCACTATTAGATCTGTATCCCAAAGAAATCAAAGGAAAAGGAAAAGGACCTGTATGTACAAGAATATTTATAGCAACTTTTTTTGTGGCAGCAAGGAGCCCATGACTCCATGCCTCACCTTACACCTAGAATACCAAAGCTGCTTCCTTTATAGAGCAAGGAATAGCACGTTCAATTCAATTCCATTCAATAAGCATTGATTACATGACAAAACCTATTCCATTCAAGGCATTGCACTGGGTACTGGTGGAAATACAAAGAAAAACTAGTTTAAATTTAATTTATTTTATTCTAAACTCAAGAAATAAAAGAAGCATGTCCATAACATAACAGAATAGAAAAAAAAAAAGGTGATTGTATATGAAACCACAAATCTATTATGTACAACCTGTTGTTCTTTTTAAAAATATAATAAAGTTGTCATGCAATTGTTTTTTTTCCTTTTTTTCTTTCCTCCCCCCGCAATGGCTACCATTAAACACAAATGTGTGTATACATATACATACATGTGTGTATGTAACACCATTGTATACATACTTCTATTTATCTGCTCTTTCTCTGGATGCAGGTAGCATCTTCCCTCATATACCCTTTGTAGTTAATTTGGGTATTGACAATAATCAAAATGACTTAGTCACTCAAAGTTGTTCTTAAAAAAACAATATTGTGTGTTGTTGCCGCATAGAACATTCTCTCAGTTCTGCTCATTTTTCTCTTCATTATTTCATGGAAGTCTATCTGTATTTTTCTGAGATTGTTGAGCTCATCATTTGCTATAGCACGGTAGTATTCCATCACAATCATATACCATGACTTGTTCAGCCATTCCCCAATGGACAAACGTGCCCCGCAATTCCCTATTCTTTGCCAGAAAGAGAGCTGCTATAAACATTTTTTAATATATAGGTTCTTTTCCTTTTTCCCTAATCATCTTGGGAAACAGACCGAGTAGTGATATTGCTGGGTCAAAGGGTATAAACAGTTGAATAACTCTTTGAGTATAATTCCAGATTGCTCTACACAAATACAAAAATGAAAGTCCCTGTTCTAGCAAGCCAAATGGAAACTGAGAATGCAAGAAGAGGAATGACATGAAATATTGTGCAATTGAAGTGGCAACCAGATTATGGAGGTCTGTTTAATAATATGATATCTTATCCTAAAGGGAAAAAGGGAAACCTCAGAAGAATTTTAAGTAGGGAATAGCATGATTACATTCAAATTGAGTCTTTAGTACCATCAAATTGACCGCCAGGTAGTTGATAAAATAGAAAACTGAGAGATTGGAAGGAGGGAGAATAATTAGGAGACTATTCATCCAAGCAAGAGAGTCTGTATGAGAAGAGAGAGAGAAACAGAAAGAGAGAAAGAGAGAGGCAGAGAGAGACAGAGACACAGAGACAGAGACACAGAGACAGAGACACAGAGAGAGACAAGGAGACACAGAGAGAGAGAGACACACACACACACAGAGACAGAGAGAGAGACACAGAGAGAGAGAGAACAAGACTTGACAACTCATTGGTTAGAAAGGAAGAGTCATCGTGAGTCTGCTGGCAGCGCAGTGGGATACTCAACCGAAATAGCAAAATCCGGACGAGAAATGATTTTAGGAGAAAATATGATGAACTCTGTTTTTGATAAGTGGGATTTTTAATACCTGCTAAAGATGTAAGAAGTTAGTTAATGATGTAGTGCTCATATTCATAGATTAGCAAACACTAGCACTCTTTGAGCTGCTGACCAAAAACATTGGTTATTCTGTGCCCAACAAGGATGCACACACCTAGCACCCACTACATTTTGGGTACATGGCAGCATCCAGTTTCTCAGATGGCCCCATCCAGGAGTAGGATGTTTGGGGTGGGATAAGTCACTGGGTATCTTCAGGTTCAGGACTTAGGTGTTTTTTCTTCTCTCAGTGAATTCTGGAGACTTTTCCAGTTCTTCAATCTTGAAGAGAGGAAAGAAGAAAAGGAAAGAGATGTTAAATTCTCCAATTTCCTCTAGGAGATGAAAAATAGGATTCATCTAGAGCTTAAGATTCTACCCAAATGTTCTCATATCTAGGACTATATTGCTAAATGGTACAGAGAATTGAAATTTTATTTTTCTAAATCCCTGTTGTAATTGATGCTAACTAATTATGTTTTATTTTTTGGTTTTCCTTAAGCATTTGGCCCACTGAGCAATTCTCTTCCTGCATCTAATACCATTAATTACATCCTACTCCCTCAAATCCAAGTACTGCCCATTCCCATTCTAGATCCACAAGGCTAAAGGAGATCATGAAAACAGAGCCCATGTTAACCCTTAGGGGTCTAAGCACAAGGCAGAGATGTGCTCTATGCCTGGGCAACTGCCACAAAATCATTGCCATCTCCTCCTAACCAAGCCCAGCCTGGGCATCCAGGCAAAAGGGGTGGTTGTATTAGCAAGCACCCTAGCACACCCAGGATGGCCTGCTAGCACAGGATCTTTGATCTGCTTTTCTAAAGGAAAGACAGCTTTAAAGGGGTTAACAATCTTACTTTAATTAACAGACAAATAAGTACAGATAAGTAGAAAGAAGTGAGTATCCAAGAAAGACTCCAATAGACAGGGCTCCAACTATCTAAACCAGTGGTTCTCAACCTGTGGATCGCAACCCCTTTGGGGGTTGCCTAAGACCATCAGAAAACACATATTTTCAATGGTCTTAGGAACCGAGACACCACTCTTCTATCCGTCTCCAGGCGGGTCGGCCCACATGCACATACGTCCACATACGAGTATTAAAGGGTCGAGGCATTAGGACCAGACTGGGAGAGCACCAGTAGCAGTGTGGCTATCTGAGTAGTGTGGCTAGGGGGTAGATGGGGCTTAACAAACTGTCTACTCTGATTCCATCCGGGGAAACAAAGGTCCTTCTCGAGACTGAGCCCCCAAACTAAAATACCAACCTCCCACTATATATAGTTTTCAACTGGTAGGCTCAGAGCCAGAAGGCCCCACAACCCTCCTGACTCAATGCCTAACTGACAGTACCAAAAGGTGTGTAAACCTTTCTGCAAACAAGCCTCCCCAGAAGCAAACCTCCCCCCGAAGCAAGCTCCTCCTTAAGGCAACTCCCTTCCCCAATGGGCTGTATGTGACTGAGGATGTATCACAGCTGTGACTGAAATACTTGTGTGCCTTTAGACCTGGGAACACAGCTCCTGTTCCAAGGGAAAAGGGGGTGCACGTGGTCAGGTAGGACTATTAATGGAGAGGGAAGATCTTCCCATTCCATTAACATTACAGCAGGGGGAGAGGGAGGGCAGGAAGATGCATACAAGCAAACCTGCCAATGCCCAAACAGAGATGACAAGTGCATGGAGTATATAAGGGGTTTCAGATATCCCCTCACCCTCACCCCTAAATTCAGAAGGAGTCCAACATCAGAGAAATTTCTTTCCTAGAAGAGTTAGCAGTACTTATAAGCTGAAAGAGTCACAGCATCAATGACACCTTATGCAGATCTCCCAAAGTAGGAGCAATTCCCCCAGAAACAGACTTCTAATATCACTATGTAGTCTCTCCAAGGGGGCAGCTGGGTGGTGTGGTAGATAGAGTGCCTGGCCTGGAGTCAGGAAGACCTGAGTTCAAATCCAGCCTCAGACACTTACTAGTTATATGACCATGAATAATTCACTTAACTCTGTTGGCCTCGGTTTCCTCATATGTAAAATGAGCAGGAGAAGGAAATGGCAAATCACTCTAGTATTTTTGCCAAGAAAACCCCAAACGAGGTCTGACAAAAAGTCAGACATTACTGAAACAACCGAAAAACAACAGTCTCTTTGAGAGCCAGGGGTTATGTTACTGGACAAGTTATTGGAGTAAATGTTCCAGGACCTGAGCTGGATTGTGCTGTCCTAGCTACACTCTCCCTTTGGGTTTGCCTCTTGAACAAGGCCACACACAACGAAATGGTGGGTCTGAGTTACAGGATGTGCAGTTTCTCAGCTTGGGGACACAGTTCTCCAGAAACAGGGACAGAAAGTAAGTTCAGCTAGCCCTTCTCTCTAGACCTGATATCACTGAAGCATTGCTGGTTCTTTGTGCTTCCAAATATGCTGGCAATAAAACTATAAGCAACCCCCATAACTCTCAGGCCACTTCTAGGCTTCTCCCAGCCCCTCCCAGCATGCACTCTTCTCCTACACACTTCCCCTTCCATCACTGTGGTATAAGTGGCATCTATATTACATATACTGGCTTGGCTTCCCTTTAAAGGGGCAAGGAGGTCTTTCTCAGGATTCTCAGGATTTCTCAGGTCTCCGGGGGAACAAGATGTGAACTACGGGCAAGCCTTCTGTGTTGCTCAAGGCATTAAAAAACCTCACGATGCTCTTCTACAGGGGACTTGGCAGGCTGAAGGATTAGTGGAATTTCCACTGCCCTTTGGGAAGTCTTTCTGACCCATCATTACAGAGTCCATATAAATGAACAATTATTATTATTTTTAATCTTTTACTATAAGAATTTTTTTATTGTTGCCCACAATTGTTACATCATGTTGCAGTCCTAAGCCTGACACGTTGGACTGGCCTGAGTTAGGCTTGGCTCAGAACAACTCCAGTAATCCAGAAACTTCCCAGCACCCAACTGCACTCTTGTCACTGTCCTCCTCATCTGCTCCTACACAGGGTTAAAGTTGTGGAGAGAGTTTTCCCTCTGGTGCTGGGAAGCAAAACATCCCAACTCTAAATATTCTGTATCTCAGACCCACCATTTCATTGTGTGTGGCCTTGGCCAAGAGGCAAGCCCAAAGGATAGCATGGATAGCACAGCCCAGTCCAGCCCAGGTCCTAGAACATTTATTCCAACATGTCCAATAACATCACCCCTGACTCTCGGGGAAGACTACTGAGTGATATTAGCAGTCTCTTTTGGGGAGAAGTACTTCCATGTCAGGAGACCTGCCCAGGACCAAGGAGGCCACAGATCCTGGGAGTACCCAGATAACTCCTGACTCTCAAGGAGACTGTTGGTGTTCAGTCATCTCAGTCATGTCTGACTCTCTGTGGCCCCATTTGAGGTTTTCTTGGCAAAGATACTGGAGTGTTTTGCCATTTCCTTCTCCAGCTCATTGTACGGATGAGGAAACTAAAGCCAACAGGGTTAAGTGACTTGCTCATGGTCACACAGCTGGTAAGTGTTGGGGTCATATTTGAACTCAGATCTTCTAACTCCAGGCCAGGGCTATATCCCTTGCATCACCCAGCTGCCCCCTTAAGGAGACTACATGGTGATATTAGAAGTCTCTTTTTAGGAGAATTGCTCCCACTTTAGGAAATCTGCCTAGGGCGTTATTTTGAGACTGTGTCCCTTTCAGCTTTTCCGCCTTGCTAACTCTCTGGGAAAGAAATTTCAGTGGCGTTGGACTCCTTCTGAAGTTAGGGGTGATGGTGAGGGAATATCTGACACCCCTCACACTCCATGCATTTTCCATCTCTGTGTTTGGGCATTGGCAGGTTTGCTTGTATTCGTCTTTCTCCCCCTTCCCCACCCCATGTGCCTGGATGCCCAGGCTGGGCTGGGTTAGGAGGAGATGGCAACGTTTGTGTGGCAGCTGCCCAGACAGGAGCACATCACTGCCTTGTGCTCAGGCCCCTAAGGCTAACATGGGCTCTGTTTTCACGGAACAGCATCCTGAGGAAGGATGAGCTCAAGCATATGGTGATAATAGGTTGAGGGACTTTGCTTCCAAAGAAGAACAGATCTACTTCTGTTAATCTCCTCTAAACCTAAGCAAAGACTCATTTGAATTAGAAACTTTGGCCCAGGGCTGTCAGCATTTCTGCTTCATCCATGATTCATCAGGACAGCAGCAAGCCAAGGGGTGAGGAGACCAAGCGAGATGTGGCTCAAGGTGTTTGATCAGGAGAACCGTGCTAAGGTACATGCAATCTCTTACCACTTTGCTTTGAGTAGTACGACCGGAGAGTACATCACTACTGTCTGTCTCAGTCATTTTTTTGATCCCTCTAAACCACTTCCTGTATTCTTCCTGGACCTGAAAATTTAGAACAGGGAGACAGAATTTACTGCATCACAAGACTTAGGTCTCAAAGAGTTCTTGGAGATCTCCCAGACCAGAAATTCCTCACCTTTCTTGTTCCATGGACCTCTAGCTAGAGGCAGCTGAGTGACAAAGCAGATAGGGTGTTGGACCTGGAGTCAGGAAGACCCAAGTTCAAATCTGGCCTCAGACACTTACTAGCTGTGTGACCCTGGGCAAGTCCCTAAACCTCTGTCTGCCTCAGTTTCCTCAGTTGTAAAATGTGGATACTATTAGCAGCTACCCCCTACAGTTGTTATGAAGATCAAATGAAATAATATTTACAAAGCACTTAGCATGATGCCTGGCACACAGCAGACACTTTCCTTTCTTTTCTTGAGTCAGTCTAAGAAATTCTAGGGACCCCTTCTCAGAACAATGCTTTGAAATGCACAAAATAGGAGGAAACCAATTGCACTGAGGTTCAATTATCAAAAGTTTGCAAACAAGTTCCTAAACCCCAGCTTAAGAAGCCCTGACCTAGTCTAAGGCTCACATTTTATAGAACAGAAAGTCAGGCACAGAGAGATACAGTGACTTGTATGAGATCACAAATAAATGAATGGATTTTCAAAAACACATTTAGTACACACTTGTCATACCCCAGATACTGTGCTGTGTACTGGGGGCACACACTGCAATAGCAAGAAGGACCTGGCCCTGAAGAAGCTGGAGGGAGAGACAGAGACACACAGAGACTGAGACAGAGACACACAGAGAAAGAGAGACAGACAGACATAAAAAGGAAGAGACAGAGAGGGGGAGGGAGAGAAAGAGAGAGACAGAAAGGGGGAGAGACAGACAGACAGAGACAGAGACACATACAGAGAAAGGAAGAAACAGAGAGACAGATAGAGAGAAAGGGAGAGACAGAGATTAAGAGAAAGGGAGAGACAAAGAGAGAGAGAGAGAGAGAGAGAGAGAGAGAGTCCCATGGATGGTGAGTGGAACCATAGGGCAAATGGCAGATAAATCTTACTCGGGCTGGGGATGTGATTATTTCTCCCAGGACTTAAGGAGAGCTTTGATTCAGACCCAGGTCTTCTGGCTCCAAATTCAGGGTTCTGTTTATTGGTATAATAAGCATGTTGCCTCTAGAGAACACTGAAGGAACAGTGGGTTCTCATCTCTTCTCTTTCTCTGATTCCCTATGGTCAAACCAACTGATTTTTAGCAAACTTTGCTTTCTTCTTCTGTAAAATGGGACTTTCCCTAGCCCTTAAGCAAATAGGTACCATTTAGGTTTCTGGTGTGATGACTGTTCTTTAGCCTGTGTGCCCTTTGGAGCAGGAGGAGAATGTATGGAATGGACTGACTCAGGAGGGAATGAAGACCTCTAAGGTGCTGGTGTCTGTGCTAGAGAAGCCTGTTGGTCAGGAGACAGGTGACCTCCGAGATCCCCTCAAATTCCTAGATTCTGTGACTTTGGAGATGTCTCAGCACCAATTTTTTTGCCTTCCCTGTGTACAGAGGACAGGCAGTGTATGGTACTCAAATCCTGAGCACAAACATTTCAAACTAGCCCCTTTGACAAATGCATCTCCTGTGCCCTCTGTTCTTCTGAGAGATCTAAGTTCATTAAAGAAGGGATTGACTTAACTCTCTGCAAACTCGGTCTATTTAGATGATAGAAAACTGGTAAGATGCAAACTGGGGGCCACAGCAGGTGCAGGTCCCCCATACACATGGTCAGAAGAAGGCAGGAGCATCCCACCTCCAGGCACCCAGAAATAGGAACAACCAAGAAGGATCTAGGAATGAGCCTGGGAAAATGAGGCTGCAACAGCCAGAAAAGAAGGGTTTAGCTGTAGCTAGGAGACAACCGACAAAGAGGGCTTTACCTGGCGATTGAGGATACAGTGAACCAGGAAGATATACAGTCCCTGCAGGGAATTGGTGATGGTAAAGGCGTAGGCAATGACTAACTGCATTGGCTCACTTATAGATTCAGTCAGGAGAAAGCTAAGACTCCAGGAGCAGCCCAGGATGAAGAACTGAGCAAGAGCTTTAAAGGTCAGGGTCCTGTTGGGAAAAATCAAATAAAATGTAAGAAACTCAATATTCCTCCAAATACCTCAGGCAAGTCATACCCCCTCTCCAGGGCTTGATCATAAAAACAAACAGTTGGACCAGGTGAAATCTAAGGGCCTTTTGAGGTCTGAATCTAGGATGCCATGTTTGTTACTAGAGTAGGGATCTCCAACATGGGAACTACACAGCACTGGGGGAGTACAAGATGATCAGTGGGGGCACGGGAAGAAAATATGGACTAAGGACTCCCCCCTCCCAACCCAACTGGTTTCTAGACTAAAACAATGGAAGCAGGGGATTGTTGGCTCTTGCTTCACCATCCTCCAAGTGTCGGGAAGTGGTGACACCTGAGAGAGAGCAGTGGTGGCAATGAAGAAGGGCAGCCACATCCAGCCAAGATCAAGAATGGCCATTGGTGGAAAGTAAAGAAAAGCTAAAGAATGGCCAGGAGTCCCACCTCAAACCCGAGGGGCTGAAAGAGGGGGTGGGCCAGGGGAATGGGGTGGTCCTAGGGGTGCATTTGGTCTATTGGAATGTCCCTAGTTCCTTTTTCCTTCCTGGGCTACATAATGAGAAGACTGGACTTACTGAAGAAGGCTTTGATGTTGGAAAAGACTGAAGGCAAAAAGGAAAGAGGACAGCAGAGGACAAGATGGAGAGATAATGTCACGGAAACCACAGACATAACTTTGGACAGACTTTAAGCAGTAGTGGAGAGTAGAAGAGCCTGGGCTTGCTGTGGTCCACGGGGTCACGAAGAGTCAGACACAACTGAATGACTGAACAACAACAACAACGCCACTTCCTCCAAGAACTGGATGGCTACAATGGAAAGAAGAGTCTGAGCAAGGGGGATGGGGCTGCAAAGGTCAGGCAATAATCAGCCAGGAAGAGCGGACTCTAGGAGATGTGGAAAGGATAGAGGCGCAGGCAGCAGCAGAAAAGGCACATGGTCACATGCAGCGGATGATCAGTAGGAGAAACCAGTGTAGGGTGCTGGGCCCAGCGGAAGGGTGGCATGTGACAGTCAGTCACCTGAGCAGTCAGCAAGCATTGTTTATATAATAGTACCAGGTACTAGGGGTATAAAGACAAAAAGAAAGTCACCTCCCTCAAGAAGCTTGTATAAGAAGGACAAAGAACAATTCTGTAAAGTATATTGTATTCTTTAGTTGATATGTACAGAATAAATACCAGATAATTTAGGAGTGAGGCACTAGCAACCTGAGGGGAGGAATTAGATCAGGATCAGGAAAGGCTTCATATGGAAGGTGGTATTCAAGCTAAGCCCTAAAGAAGATTAAAATATATGTGTATGTATGTGTTTATATGTATATGTATAATATACACACATACATATATATATATGTATATATATCATAAGAGGTGGAGTGAGAAGGGAGCGGGTACACTCCAGTCATGGGAAACTGCCAATGCAAAAGTCCAGAGATGGGAAATGAAGCATGTGAAGGATAATAAGGTCTATTTTGCAGGAGTATAAAGTGTATAAAGGGGAGTAATAAAGCAGGAAAAGAGGGTTTGCTACAGGTTGTGAAGGGCTTTAAAGGCCAAATAGAAATCTTCAAAGAAGAGACTGATGAATTGGTAAATTATTCCCCAAAAAAGATTGTCTCTAATGAGGATGGATAGCAAGATATTGAGAAAGAGGTAGAAAAGGAAGATGGAAAATCACAGAGCTCAGTGGATTTCCATGCCCTGATTAGCTCTGTGGGTGACTCATTCTCAGTTTCATTTTCTGGAGGAAAATAAGTTGGACCCTGAAGCTTCATCTCCCAAACAACTCTGTGTCCTCCTTGTGGTCTGTGAGTCATTTTGGTCCATGATCTTCAAGAGGTGCCTGTATCATTCCAGCTAAATGTGACTGCTGGTTAGTCCAGGCTCCCACTTCCCTAGGGCTTCCACTCCTGTAGGGCTCCAACAGACGAAACCAAAGAAAACAGAGGATGGCAAAGAATTGGACATGCTGACAAGATAGCTTTTGGGGCAAGTCTGTGATATGATCTCCAATACTATCGATTGTCCAGTCTCTACAGATGAAGATGGACTCTGGCCACATTCTTCAGAGGCTTGTAAGGAAAGAAGAAGTGCCCTATTTCAACCAGCTGGACCCTTTCAATGAAGAACTAAGTCTGCTGCTAAATATAGAAGCTCCTACAAAAGAGGAAGATCTACTCATATATTTCTAAACCTCGAACCCAAAGAAGACACGAAGGTGGCTCAACAGAAACATGTTCCTACAAAACTCTATGATTGAAGAAAAATGTTTGGAATCTGCACAAACACCAAGTACATCCAAAAATGTTATGGAAGAAGAACTTGAAGACTGCACAGCATAGTTTCCTAATAAAAATAAATTATCTGTAGAATTGTGGTTACTTTGTTATTGATAGAGATTATTATGGTTCCGCAAAAGCAAAGAAAAGATTAATTGAATCAAGACTTGAATGCATAATGCAGCAAGCTGTTTGAAAACGTAGACTTGGTACATAGAAGTGAGAGAAAGTCCCTTGAACTCCATCCTATCCAGGGTTGATTAAAGGCATTGACGAGAGGGAAAAATGCTGAGAGGAGGACTGACAAAGTGATCCACACCAGAACTTCTCCAACTTTTTGTAAATGTAATTCCTCCAGCAGCGTATCACAAACTTAAGTCTCATTTGGGTATCTTCTTACCTTGTATTTTGGATGGTGGACACATCTTTGTTGAGGGAGGAAAGTCTTTCTCTCAAAATCCACAGGATTATCAAATAAAAGACCAAGTTAAACTATAGAACAGACAAACCACAAAATATTAACACTGAAGGTTATTATTTTTAGTTTTTGCTGTTTAAGGGAAATAGTGTTTTGCAGTAACAGCAACATTGTGAGATGAACAGCTATGACAGACTTAGCTCTTCTCAGTAATACAGTGATCCAAGACAATTCCAAAAGACGTGTAATGGAAAATGCTAACCACATCCAGAGAAAAAACTATGGAGTCTGAATGCAGATCAAAGAATACTGTTTTTCATTTTATTTTTGTTTTTTCTTTCTCATGGTTCTTCCCTTTTCTTCTGATGCTTGTTTCATAACATGACTAATGTGGAAATATGTTTAACATGATTGTACATAGATAACCTATATCAGACTGCTTAGTGTCTTGGAGAGGGGGGAAGGAAGAGAGGGAGGAAGAGAAAAATTTGGAACTCAAAATCTTATAAAAACGAATGTTGAAAACTTTCTTTACAAGTAATTAGAAAGAAGACAATATTGTTTAAAAAAAAGAAAAGAAATAGAGTGCTTTGGAGACAAGTGACCTAGGATTAGGGTGTACTGGAACCAGGTCATCTTGGTTTGAGAAATTAGATAGCTAAATGTTCAGTGTGAGCATTTACACATTAGAAATCGCAAAAGTTACAAATCAGGGCTTGATTTAATGTTTTGTTGATTGTCTGGACTTTAAAAAGTGATTCATGTTAATAATGCAGATTAACCTTTTAAAATTATTTTTATTTCTTTTGTTAATTATATCCCAATTGCATTATAAAAAAATTTCAACAATCATTTTTAAAATTTTTGAATTTCAAATTCTGTCTCCCTCTCTTTGAGAAGGGATGCAATTTGATTTTGATTATAAATGTGAGCTCATGCAAAACATATTTCCATATTAGCCATGTATGCAGATAAAATTTAAAAGTATATTGTGATTTAGCTATTCTAATCAATTCAATGATTCAAGACAATTCCAAAGAACTCATGATGAAAAATGCCATCCACCTCCAGAGAAAGAACTGATGGAGTCTGAATGCAGATCAAAACATGCCACTTTTTACTTTATTTTTTTCATGGGTTTTTTTCTTCCTTTTGGTCTGTTTCTTCTTTCACAACATTACTAATATGGAAATATGTTTTACACAATTGCACTTATAAAATCCACATCAAATCGCTTACCATCTTAGGGAGGGAAAAGTGAAAGTGGGAAGGAGAAATATTGGAGCTCAGTTGGCTTTTTAAACAAATGTTAAAACTTGTCTTGGGGCAACTAGATGGCATAGTGGATAGAGTACCAGTCCTGGAGTCAGGAGGACATGAGTTCAAATCTGACCTCAGTTGCTTACTAGCTATGTGACCCTGGGCAAGTCACTTAGCCCTAATTGTCTCCAAAAAAGGACCAAAAAAATCTTTATATGTAATTGGGAAAAAATAAATACTATTTTTATAGTGTGTTGTTGTAGCGCCAATGCAATATTTATAGAGTCCATGATCACGATAAAGACCATGACTATAAGTATTGCATGATGTTTGATGGCAAAATATGTCAAACTCTCCAGATACAGGATAGAACTGAAGCATCTATTTAGACACCAGAAAACTGAATCCCAAAACCAGCAAGCCAATTCCATCATAGTACCAATGATATTCAGAAGCCATAATAATACTAAGAGCCATGCCATCCTTTAGCCTTTCCACAAACCAAATCAAGATCAATATTTACTCACAAACCTCTCTATCTCCTTGCCTAACCTCCTCTGTCCCCACCTGTCCCCAGCTGTCTCCAGCTGTCTGGCTAGCTCTCTATCAGCTTCCTGTGGGCTCTACTTCCCTTCAGCAAACTCCTCCCACCACAGGCTCCATGTGACCACATTCACCCTATCAGGCATCAGAGTTATCTTCACAGCAGGGAAGCTTCCTGTGGACTCTAGGGGGCAGAGTTTACTTTCAAAGCAGGGGAGGTCTTCAAACTCCCCCCTAGGTCTATTAAGGGGCAGGGAAGATCTTTAAATTCCCATTCCCATTACAGTTGTGCACCCTTTTTTTTTTTTTTTTAAGAAAGTCAGTTATTAAATAGTTCCCAATATACTTCTCCTGGGATGAAATCTCATCTCTGGTGTTTACTGTCTGTGGGACCTTAAACAAATTATCTATTCTCTCTGATAATCATTTGCCACCCATAACGATAGTATGTCTACGACAGACTGGTGGTTCTAAGGATTAAACTTTGAGAAGGCCAGGGAATGCCCTCTAAGCACTATGTAAGTATAAGGGATTATCACTATTTCCATTCCCTTTTCAACAGAAGGAACTGTTAATACCCTCTACCTTCCTCCAAGTTTTTTTCCTTAAGTGAAAGGAATATGTAGAGTGTGATACTCTAGACCCTTCTGGAAGCAGACCAGAAGGAGCACGATTACAATACAACTGAAAGTGACTAGGACACAACAAGGAGCCAGGGACTGCCTTTGTCCACTATAAATCCCCTCAAGTCAAGTTAATAAGCATTTATTAAATGCCTACTATATACCAAGCACTTTGCTAAGCACCTGCAGTATGAAGAAAGGTACCCTTACCCACCAAGAGATCCCATTCTAACAGGGGAGAGAACAGGAAAACAACATAGAAACAGGAGGTCTATAGGATATGCTGCAGATACTTTTGGAGGAAAAGCACCAGCTAACATAAGGGAAAGGCAATCAGACCAGTTCAAGAGGAAGCCGGGTCATGTTGTGAGGAGAAGGACGTTGGATTTGGAGTCATGAGGTTTTTATCCTGGTTCTACTACTTTCTTGACCTTGTTCCATTTAACTTCTCTGGGCCTCAGTTTTCTCATCTCTCAAATGGGGGCAAAAGGAAAAAGACCATCGTTGTTGTTCAATCGTGTCTGACCCCATCTGAGGTTCTTTTGATAAAGATACTGGAATGGTTTTGCTATTTCCTTCTCTTGCTCATCTTACAGTTGAGGAAACTGAGGCAAACTGGGTTAAGTGACTCACCCAGGGTCATACATCTAGTAAGTGTTTGGGGCTGGATTTGAACTCATGAAGATGAGTCTTCCTGATTCCACTGCACCACCTAGCTACCCAGCTAGGGGGTAGATTAGATGATTTCTAAGGCCCATTTCAGCTCCACAACTGTGATCCTATGAAGGTCTCCTTCAATGTTTTATTATGGAATGAAGGTAACCCTGATTCTCAAAGGAGATTTCAGTGGGATACAAGTGCTGAACTACAAACCCAGCACTGAACCACTACACCTGTTGTGTCTCAGGATCAACTTGGGTAATTTTGGAAAAACTCATCACCAAAGTAAGGAGATACTGGATGATGACATATTTGGGCCACAGGAAATCATGCAAACTCCCTACTTTGGAGTCAGCATCAATAAGAGACAGCCTCCCCACCCAGATGGAATTATGGATCTAGGCAGCAGGCACAGCCACCTCTATACATGTATATCTTGACTTGTTGGATCATGCCATAGAGTCCACAGAAGGGATGTTACAGGAAGAACCTCAGGCGATGTATTCCAAGCCTCTTTCTCAAAGCAAGTGGACTGCTTATGTCTCTATTTACATAGGTTTGTCAATCATATGTGTTTTAAGGTGCTCTTGATTCCAGGGAGATAGATGATTTGGGCAAAACGTTAAACTGGAACAGGTCAGAGGATCATCAGTTTAGAGCTGAATGCCACCTCACCTTGGTCATCTAGTCCAAGCCACTCAGAGGAGGAAACTGAAGACAAAATTGGTAAAAGTGGTTTATTTCTGCCAAGGTCACCAAGGAGTTTCAAGCATCCTAGGATGACAGGGCTAGAGCTGGAAGTCTCAGAGGCCACCTAACCTAACTCCCTTATTTCACAAATGAGGGGATTGAGACCCAGCGTGGTTCAGTAACCTGTCTGTGGTCATACATGTAAGTGTCGGAGGCAGGATTTGAATAATGGAGCCAAGATCAAAACCCAGCTCCTCTGACTCCTGGCCTTAAGGTGCTTTCTGCTGCATCACACCACCTCTTGTGCTATCAAAGCTTGTGGCTACAAGGAAGCAAAGAAAAGATGGACAGCCTTTAATATAACGCACAGAATTTAATATGTGCGATTTTTTGAAATGATAAGTTATTGCTAC
>CM053587.1:297096781-297166472 GCA_028646515.1 Pseudochirops corinnae
CAGAGTCTCCTCTGGCCAAATCACACAACTCTTCCCAAAGTGAGCCCCAAAGCAAAACCTCACATCAGGGTCTATATAGCCTTCTCCTGGATGGGAGAATGTCACAGCCCTCTTGACCCACTGCCCAATCACAAAGCAATAAGGTGCGGACATTCCTGAGAAACAAGTCCCCCCCCCCCCAAAGGCTCCATGTGCCCACATTCAGCCTATTAGGGGGCAGAGTATCCTTTCAAATACTTTCAAAAGGTTCTCAGAGCCTCTTAAGCCACTTAAGCAAAGGGCCTGGGGGCAGAGAAGATCTTTGTAGGTAAATGTAGTCTCCCTGATCATCACTTTAACTGAGTGATAATTAAGTCCCTTTTTGTTTTCTCTGAGATCATTATTGCTGCCCTTGCCTTTTTTACTTTAGTTGAACCTTAATAGACTCTGCTCCAGCCCTTTATTTTAACTCCGTGTGTCTTTGTGTTTCAAGTACATTTCTGGCATACAACATATTACTGGATGCTGGTTTCTAATCCGTTCTGTTATCTGCTTCCCTTTTCTGGGTTAGTTCCTCCCATTCCCATTCATAGTTATGACTCCCTCCATCCTATTTTCTTCTGTTTATTCTTTGATCTCTCTCTTTTTAGCCGGTCCCTCCTCAAAGTCTGTTTTGCTTCTGACCACTGTCTCCCTTAATCTCTTTCCCTTTTATCAACCCCTTCCACCATATTTTTTATCTGCTTCCCCTCCATTTCCCTATTGGGTAAGAGATTTCTATGCCCAACTGAGTCTGTGTACGTGCGTGCGTGCGTGTGTGTGTGTGTGTGTGTGTGTGTGTGTGTGTGTGTATTCTGTCCTCTTTGAAATAATTTAAATGAAACTGAGATGCAACTATAAAAGATCTTCCTTGCATGCCTCTATTAGGTGAGAAATTTTCCCCCATTCTACCTCTCCCTTCTCTCTTTTCAATCCTACATTATTTTGGGGGAACATCTCAACATAATTGACTCATGCCTATGCCCTTCTATTTATCAGCTCTTTCTCTGGATAGCATCTTCCTTCATATGTCCTTTGTAGTTAATTTGGATTTGTAGACCCCTTCTAACAGCCCTAATAATGATAAAGTTCTTAAGAGTTAAATGTTCCATCTTCCTGCATAGGAATATAAACTGTTTAAGTCTGTTGAATTCCTTATGATTACTCTTTTGTGTTTACCTTTTTATGGATCTCTTAAGTCTTCTGTTTCAATGCCATATTTTCTATTCTGCCATGTTCTTTTCATCAGGAATGCTTAGCAATCCTTAATTTCCTCCCTGAAGGATTATAGTTAGTTTTGCTGTGTAGGTTTTTCTTGGCTGTAGTCCTAGCTCTTTTGCCTTCTGGAATATCATATTCTAAGCCTTTTGCTACTTTAACGTAGAAGCTGTTAAGTCTTTTGTGATCCTGACTGTGGCTCCATGATATTTGGATTATTTCTTTCTGGCTGCTTGCAATTTTTTCTTCTTGACCTTGTGTAATGTTAATGGGATATAAGATCTTCCCTGCCCATTAATAGGCCTCACATGGAATCCATTAAGGGAAGCTTGCTTAGGGAAGGCTGACTTGTAGGAAGGTTTTCGCATCTTTTGCTAATTTCTAATTAGGCACCGAGTCACAAGGGTTGTAATGCCTTCTGGCCCTGAGAAGTATATATATATATATATATATATATATGCTGTGAATTGGTATTTTGCTTTGGGGACTCACTTACGAGAAGGATCTGGTGATTCCCTGGTGGAGATCCTGAGTGGCCATAAGTTCAGAGCTCCCTGACTGCTCAGATATAAAGACTCTCTCAATCCAGGGATGTATGTAAAGTGTATAGTTGATTCAGGCAGACAGAGCCCTGTCTGTTGGTCTTTATTTCTCTGCTTGTATTTTTTCTGAAGTTCAGCGTACTAACTTTTCCTTTGAACTAGTGAATGTAATTAAAAAAGATTGTTGACCCCTTAAACAGCTATCTTTCCTTGCAAAGCAGATCTAAGAACCTGTGCTAGCAGCCATCCTGGATATGCCTGGATATGTGGTTGCCACTACATCTCAGAGCTCTGGAATTTCGCTATGGTATTCTTTGGAGTTTTCATTTTGAAATCTATTTCAGGAAATGATTGGAGGATTCTTTCAATTTCTATTTTATTCTCTGAATTTAAAATAATTTCTTGAAATATGATTTCTAGGCTTCTTTTTTGATCAAGGCTTTCAGGTAGTCCAATAATTCTTAAATGATCTTAATCTATTTTCCTGGTCAGTGGTTTTTCCAATGATATATTCTACATTTTCTTTTTTTTTTTCATTCTTTTGAGTTTGTTTGATTCTTTCTTGAAGGTCTCATGGAATCATTAGGTTACATTCACCCAATTCTAGCTTTTAAGAAATTATTTTCTTCAGTGAGCTTTTGTACTTCTTTTTCCATTTGGCCAATCTGATTTTAAGGAGTTCTTTTCTTCAGTGAATTTTTATTTTTCCTTTTCCATTTAGCCTATTCTGCTTTTAAAGAAGTTCTTTTCTTTGGTGAACTTGTGTATCTCTTTTACCAATTCTGATTTTTAAGATGCTATTTTTCTTTAGTATTTTTTGGGTCTCTTTTACCAAGCTGTTGATTCTCTTTTCATAATTTCTTTTTGTATCACTCTAATCTCTTTTAAATTTTTCTCTAGCACTCATATCTCTTCCTTTAACACTTCCAGGAATTCTTGATGGCCTTGGGTCCCATTTGCATTTTTCTTTGAGGTTTTGCTGTTGGCTTCTTCTAAGTTTATATCTTGATCTTCCCTGCCACTATAGTAGCTTTTTATGGTCAAGTTCTTTTGTTATTATTGTTGCTTGCTCATTTTCCCAGTCTCTTTCTTCACTTTGTCCCTTATGTCAAAGTTGGGCTGTGCTCACCTGGGAGTGGGGAGATACTGTGCCAAGCTTCTGGCTTTTTCATGCTGCCATTTACAGAATTAATTCTAAGAGTCTGCAAATTTTAGTGCTTCCAAGCTGATGTGATCCAGGGAGAGGTGTGGTCATGGTTCTTCTGGTCTATACACCCTGGAACTGCAACCCAGAACTGCTATGGGCAAAAGAGTTGCCAATCAGTGCCAGCTGCACCCAGTGCCAGTTAAGGGGTTCTCTGTTATCTCTTTCCAACCAGTTGTCTGATCCCCTTACTGTCTGTGGACTGAGAACTCCTGAAGCTGCTACTGTTGTTGCCACTGTTTCAACCATCTCCAAGTCCTACCACTGGTGCTCCTGCCACACTCCAGGCCTGTGCCCATCCTGTTGTCACAAACTTCTCTTGCCAATCTCCTAAATTGTATTAGGCTGGAAAAATCTCTCCCTCTCACCTTTTGCTGGCTCTGCCACTTCAAAATTTGATTTCAGGCATTATTTTAAAGTTGTTTGGAGGGGAATATTGGGAGAATTCAGCTCGGTCCGAGTCTGTGCTCTGCCATCTTGGATCCTTTCTCTATATTATTATCTCTAATTTACCCTGAATGTATCTTCTTTGTACCCAGTGTTTTCATGCTGTCTCCCCACTTAGGTTGTGAGCTGCTTGAGAACAGAGACTGTCTTTTACATATCTCCATATCTTTAGCACTTAGCACTATGCCTGACACATTGTAGAACCTTAATAAAGTCTAGTTGACTGAGTGACACTAGCTGTCAGACCAAAAGCAAGTCACTTAACCTCTTAGTGCCCCGCAGGCAGCATATGAGCTGCAAATCTACATTGGTGAAAATCATTTTCCCATTGGAACTTTCCCTCAATGATGAAATCACAGATCTGGATTCCTTTCAGCTCCCATCACTAAGGTACATGATGCTTACTTATCTTGCGCTACTCTAAATGTGAGATCTGTGTCTAGTGCTCACTTCAACCCACCACATTTTTAAAAATTTAAATTAAAATATCAGATATAGAGTTTATTCAAAATATTTTAAAATCATATATTTAACATGTATAAACTAGATACAATATGTACAAATATGTGTTTGGGTCATCCCCTCAATTTCCAATTCTTTGCTACCACAAGAAGAGCTACTACAAAGATTTTTGTACATGAACCCACTACATTTTTGAGCACCTGTTCAATTATAAAGAACTGTTTTAAGTGAGTGACTAGACAATGATTTGTGTTAGGAAAACAGAAACATCTCCAGACATTTTGAGCCAAGTCTATTCATTGCTAATTCTACTGACAACTCTTTTAGTGAGTGATCTTGGGAATCTTGGCTCTTATGGGTGGTAACAATCTCCTCCTGGCTCTTTACAGGGGAACAAAAATGAATGTCCACTTCCCAGATGACTTGAAATGCCCAGGCATTCTTTGTGGATTTTTTTGCTAGGAACATATGCTGTGCTCATACAACCAGTCCTTATTACCACTGATTCCCTGGCAAAGAGGGTAGGAACATATGCCTTCTATGATGAATTTCCTATGTTTGTCTCACAATTCTTCCAGAAACTTGAAACTAATATGATAATCAGCAACCTATTTTTAAAAGGTTAAAAACAGTGAAAGTTTATTATTTTGAAGGGAAGCCAAGTGGCACAGTGAATAGAGTGATAGGCCTGAAGTCAGGAAGACTCATCTTCCTGAGTTCAAATCTTGCCTCAGACACCTACTAATTTTGCAATTCTGAGCAGGTCACTTAAGCCTGCTTGCCTCAGTTTCCTCATCTGTAAAATGAGCTAGAGAAGGAGATGGCAAATCATCTTTGCCAAGAAAATCCCAAGTAGGGTCACAGAGAGTCAGACACTACTGAAAAAATGGCTGAACAACAATGGAGTGTCAACTCTAGGAAGGTGGACCCTGTCTTACCTAGGTTCTCTCTCTGTAGGAAGCACAGTATTCAAATTACATATACTGGATAATTGTTTGTTGGCTGAAATGTTTGTTGATTGAGTATCTCAGAAGCATTGTTCAACGGAGAATTTTATATATGTGTATGTGTTTATGCATGCACACACATATATACATACATACATAATACATACAGATAGATAGACTAGAGTTGGCTTACTGCCCCCTCTAAAAATATTACTCAGTGCCCCCCTGAAAATCTTACAAGCAAGGAAAGAAGTCTCAGATTAAGTGTACAATGGCACCCAAGACTACTGCTGCCCCTCTGGATCATTCCAGCACCCCATAGGGTTGGTATCACCCACTTTGGAAACCTCTGCAAAATCTTTGACCCTTTAGGATTCTGCAAACTTTTTGGGCCAGGACTGTTTAGTTAATGCTAGAGTTAATGCTAATTGTCTAGAGTTAATGCTAATTGTTTTGAAGGAATCAGTGATACTGACTTCAGATGGGGAACCATATTTTGAAAACACTGGGAATGGCACCAGGAACTACAAACGCCACATAGATGTTCTTTCTGTTGTATAGACAATCCATTTTGGGTATAGACAAGAAAGGCCTAGCAGATAATCAATAACTTCCTGAGGATAGGGACTGTCTTGTTTAGTCTTCATGTACCCAATGCTGAGCTTGAGAAAGATAGTGCGGTATTGTCTAAAGAAAACTGGATGTAGAATTGGAGGATCTGAGTTTGAATCCTGGCTCTGCCACTTACTACCTTAGGCAGATCACTTAATGTCTTTGGGTCTCTATTTCCTCATATGTAAAAAAATATGGTGGGAGTGGGGACTGTGAGGTATCTTCCAATTTAGATCTATGATCTTATTATAGACAAAGTACTCAACTATATAAATACTAGCCAAATGAATGAATTATGGAATGTCCGTCTTGAACAGAAGAAGACCATATGTTATGTATATTAACTGTGTGATAATGGGCGAGACACTTAACCTTCTGTACCGTAGGCAACTCTAAGGCTATAATGTATGTGTGAATTGCCCATATTCATCAGTGGGAACACCAATGAAATCACAGATCTTGACTTCTCCCAAATAGAAAAAAGTCTTTTCTAATTCTATAGTTTTAATATTCTTTTCTTCAATGAGAAGAAAATTCTTCATTTATTTTTTTTTATTTTAAATTTTTGATTTTTTGGAGGGGAGAAGGCAGGGCAATTGGGGTTAAGTGACTTGTCCAAGGTCACACGGCTAGTAAGTATTACGTGTCTGAGGTCGGATTTGAACTCAGGTCCTCCTGATTCCAGGGCCATTGCTGTGTTCACTGTGCCACCTAGCCCCCCCAAAATTCTTCACTTCTAACCCTAAATGCATTCCTAACCCTAAATTTACTTCTTTTCTAAATTCATTTCTAACTCCAACCTTAACTTTTGCATATAGTTTCTTAACCTGACATGAAGAAAGACCTTGATTTATTTGTATGCTCTTTAGCTATTAAACTATGGCTCTTATTATCTGTGTGACCTTAGGAGAATCACTTTCCCTCTCCAGACCTCAGTATCCCCATCTGTAAAATGATGGGTTTTGAGTAGTTGGGGCCCATTTGCATTTTTCTTTGAGGCTATACATTATGCTAGGCTCTGGGACAGAAATACAGAAACTAAGCAGTCCTGACCCAAAAAGTCTACAGAATCCTAAAGGGTCAAAGATTTTGCAGAGGTTTCTAAAGTGGGTGATAACACCCCTAAAGGGTGCTGGAATGATCCAGAGTGGCAGCAGTAGTCTTGGGTGCCATTGTACACTTAATCTGAAACTTCTTTCCTTGCTTATAAGATTTTCAGGGAGGCACTGAGTAATATTTTTAGAGGGCGCAGTAGGCCAAATATTTTGGGAAACTTTAGAGCAGTGGTTCTCAACCTTCCTAATGCTGTGACCCTTTAATACAGTTCCTCATGTTGTGGTGACCTCCAACCATAAAATTATTTTCATTGCTACTTCATAGCTGTCATTTTGCTACTGTTATGAATCTATCTGATATGCAGGATGTATTTTCATTGTTACAAATTGAACATAACCCACAGGTTGAGAAATGCTGCTTTACAGCTTCATGGAATATTAGAGATTGTTGAATCAAATTTCCTTATTTTATATATGAGGAAACTAAGATCCAGAGAGACTAAGTGACTTTTCTAATATCATATAGTAATTAGCTGAGATAAAATTCAAACCCAGAACCTTGGGCTTCAAACCCAGGACCTTTTCTACTGTAGCACAATGCCTCTGGTCAGATCACAATTTCAATCCTAGATTCAAACTATACTACCCAGACTCTTCTGTCTTCAAAATATCCTCCCCTGCCTCAAATGTGATACAGACATAAATTCTAGCAAAATTTTGTTCACTCATTAAAAACTGAGCACAACCTTGCTATGATTATGTTGATGTGGGGATTGGATGTGGATGGAACTCCCTCTTTTTACAATCCTAAAATGTGGTACCTAAAATGGAGCTCCGTTTCTGCTAATGAAACATGATGTAATAAAATGAGTTCCAGATTTGGAGTCCAAATTCTGACTGATTTCTCACTGATTGTATGACCCTGTACAAGTTATTTGAGCTTTCCAGGCCTCAATTTCCCCATCTTTCCAATGAAAGGAGTTGGATGAGATGGCCTCTAAAATGCCATTTAGCCCTGAATATATGATCCTTAGGTATGGTCTAGAGTAGAGAGGCATTGAATGGCACGGGGGTTCCCCGCCCAGCAGCATACTGGGGTCAAGGGACAGTTAGCAAGAAGTTCAGCTCTTTAAAAAAAGTTGTAAGCCGGCATTTCAGAATCTCCTCGTCTTTAACCCTGGACAACCAACTCCCTGAGAGAGGGAAACAAGGCAAACAGCCTTCCATTCATTCTCACCTTGTCCTTTGTAGTGTGTCTTACCTGCAGTCACATTCATGTCAAAGAGGTATAAAATGGGAGTAGCTTGCTTTTCGGAAAGGCATGGGTCATTGCAAAAAATCATTCCTTTGTCTCTGTTCAGTTCCACAGGCTCAAGGAATGAGTGTACAAATAGTTCCTAACAGAAGCCGTCACGTTTCTAGGCCTTTGATTCTTTCTTCACAGAAACCATATGAGACAGGTAGTGTGAGGGTTCAAATCCCAGCTCTGCTGTTTATTTCCTGGATGAGGATGGTAAAATCACTTTCTCTTTCTTGGCCTCCAATTTTTCATCTTTAAAATGGGGCCAAGGGTGATGGGGACTGATGATTCCTAAAGGAGTTATCAATATTAAGCCTTATGATCCTCTTGTTACCATATCTTCTAATTTGATCTTCAAATGCTTGAGATGTAAGTAGTGCAAGTAGGTAACACTCTCACTTTTAAGAGGAAAGAAAGTGAACGTCAGGGGAGTTAAGTGACTTGTTCAAGGTTACCATGTCAGAGCCAGTATTCAAACCCCCCCAGGGCCAGTATTCTATTCACTATATCACATTGTCTCAATGTTTCCAATTCTCTTTTGTTTGCTCTTCAACAGATAGTGGATCCTAACATAGAATCATAGACTTTAGGTCCATAAGGGACCTTAGAGGCCATCAGGTCCAACCCTTCATTCTATAGATGAGTAAACTGAGATGCAGAAAGGGACAGGGTCAAAGGAGAAAATAGAATAAGTGGGGGGGTGGGATAGGATGGAGGGAAATAGAGTTAGTGTGTTACAACATGGCTATTATGGAAGTGTTGTGCATAACTACACATGCATAACTTATATTGAATTGCTTGTCTTCCCGGTGGGGGTGGATGAGGAGGGAATAAGGTAGAGAATTTGTAACTCAAAGTTTTAAAAACTTGTTAAAAATGTTAAAAATTATTTTTACATGCAACTGGGAAATAAGATATACAGGCAATGGGGTATAGAAATCCATCTTGTCCTACAAGAAAGTAAGGAGGGGAAGAGGGGATATAAGAGAGGGCAGATTAGGGAAAGGATATTCAGTATGCTTGCCATCTTGGGGTTAGGGGTAGGGGAGAGATGGGGAGAAAAATTGTAACTCAAAATCTTGGGGAAATGAATGTTGAAAACAAAAAAAAAATAAGTAAATTAAACTGAGACACAGAAAAGTCAAGTCACTTGTCCAGAGGCCTACAGGTAGTGAGTGTCTAGGATAGGATTAGAAATCAGATTTTCCTGGATCCAACTTCAGTACTCTCTTCACAAACTTTTCCATTGAGCTTTTTGTTCTTGAATTATTTCACTCCCATCTAACCCTTTATGACCCCTCCCCACTCCTTGGGATTTTCTTGCCAAAGATACTGGAGTGGTTTGCCATTTCCTTCTCCAGCTCATTTTGAAAATGAGGAAACTGAGCCAAACAGTGTTAAGCGACCTGCTTAGAATCACAAAATTAGTAAGTGTCTGAGGACGGATGTGAACTAAGGAAGATGAGTCTTACTGATGCTCAGCCCAGTATACTATCCAGTGGACCACTTAGCTACCTAACCCTTAAGTTTTAGATTTTTCTCCGTCATACATTTGTTTGTACTTAGCAACACACTGACTGTTAGAACTAGGAGTGTTGTAATGCCTTGTTGTTGGTGGTCAGTCATGGCCAAGTCTTTGTGACTCCATGAACTGAACTGTCCTTGGGGTTTTCTTGGCAAAGATACTGGAATGGTTTGCCACTTCATTCTCCAGAGGGTTAGGGAAAAAAAACAGAACTTAAGTGACTTGCTCAAGGTCATATAGCTAGTGTCTGAGGCTGGATTTGAGCTCAGATCTTCCTACAAAGTGCTTCCAGGCAAGCACTCTTTCTACTGACTCACCTACCTGCTAGGACCTTACTCTTTGAAAAAAAAGATGGAAAAGAGGAGTTGGTCAGATTCTTCTATTAATTTTGCTTCATACATTTAGCAACCATCTTCCTCTAAATAAGTGATATTATGACCAATTAAGGGTCACACCTAAGGAAGAAAGGAATGGACCAGAGGTATAGAATTTAGAAATCTGAATGAGTTCTGCTGAAGGATATTCTTTGGGTTGTAGCAGTAGTTATTTGGGCAGTTTGGAGACTCAGGTCACCCAGTAGAAAAAGTCAGAGAGAGGGTCTTAGCACCTGTGTTAGCCCAAGATCTTAGCACCCCCTCCCAGGTGTTCATACTACCCCCATTATCATCTCCATCTCAGTGCCACTGATAATTAGATGCCCAAGATGGTGGCACACAGTTTTTTAAATGCAAAAATAAATATCTCATCTCAGATGAACATTTGAGATATTTCCATTTTCTAGCTTTCTGGAGATTCTAGGGAAGTGATTGACTGAATGGAATGATGAGAGCGGATTTAGAAAGCTAATCTTTATCTGTGGGGTGAAGAAGCTTCCTTTCTATAGGAATCAGTATGCTACAAAGAACATCACTTCACTCAAATTCAGTTGAGCAATGTTACAATTTTGGAGATAGGGAGAAACCTTCCCAAGAGCTTAGGGATGTGAAACAAGTTGCATAGTTGGGCACAGAGTCCTTCAAAGTTCTTTCCTCTCTAACTAGCCTTTCCATTGCCAAGAGAGAAGGCCTTGAGACATGTTCCTTTGTGGAGAACAGTTGAATCTTCCTTTTAAGGAATTACAATTTTCTCTTGCTAGATATCTGGCAAATATCAGTTCATCCTCCCACTAGAATAGCATTTTTCATTTTAAAAGTCCTAAATTAAAGGCATATCCTTTAATGTGTTAATAAATGTGTTATAAACAAGAACATAGAACTATATGGGTTAGACATGAATGCATTGCAGATGTCAAAGTTTTGTTGACACATCATATGGATCTTGTGCAGATGGGAGAAATGAGGTTCAGAAAAATGAAGGGAAGACTTTCTGTCCAGGGCTCATCTAATTAATCATACTACCTCTTGAAATCCTTAATCTCTATATGGTAAATAACCTCAGGAAAGGAGCCCTAACAGAATTATAGAATGCTAGATCTGGAAGGCAGGTGGCATAGTGGATGGAGCCTGGCATCCGGAGTCAGGAAAACTCATCTTCATGGGTTCCAATCCAGCCTCAGGCACTTACTAGCTGTGTGACCCTGGGCAAGTCACTTAACCTTATTTGCCTCAGTTTTGACATCTTTAAAATGAGCTAGAGAAGGAAATGACAAACCACTGCAGTATCTTTTATAAGGAAACCCCAAACGAAGTCACAAAGGATCAGACCTGACTGAAAAAAAACAACTAACAAAGAGCTGGAAGGGAACAATAGGGATCACTGTGCCTTGCTCACTCATTTTACAGAGGAAGAACTTCACGCCTACAGAGGCTAAGTGATTTTTCCCAAGGTACACAGCTATTTAGGACAGAAGTTGAGAACTAGCAAACATTTGCTTCTTTGCAGAAGATACATAGTAGAGACATAGTCCAACAAATATTTGTGGGGAATTATTGATGATGCTGATAAACTACACCCATGTCATTTTCCCGTTCTTGGGTTCTTACGACACTCTCTTTAAAGGCCAAAGCCTCTAACTAGCAGAATACCAGTCATCCTACTTTGAAGGGAATAAAAGAAGCAGAAACATATGTCAGAGACAGAGACTGCTGTTGCCTCATTTTTCTTTTTCATTGATACAAATATTGCCTTGCAGCTAAGAAACAATGAAGACCCTCTTCCCAAAAATTAGACTTGTGTCATAAAAAGAATTTGGTACAACTCCTTCTTTGCCTATTTTCCAAAATAATTTATATAGGATTAAAATGAATTTTTCTTTAAATATTTGATAGAATTCACTTGGGAATCCATCTGGTCCTGAGGATTTTTTCTTAGGGAGCTCATAGATGGCTTGTTCAATTTCTTTTTCCAAAATAAGGTGACTTAACTATTCTATTTCTTCTTCTGTTAATCTAGGCAATTTCTGTTTTTGTAAATATTCATTGATTCCACTTAGATTGTTAGATTTATTGGTATGTACTTGGGCAAAGCAGATCCTAATAACTGTTTAGTTTAATCTTCATTGGTGGTGAATTTACCCTTTCATTTTGATACTTGTAATTGGTTTTTTTTTTAAATCAAATTGATAGTTTATTTATTTATTTGATTTTTTAAAAAATAAAACCAGCTCCTAGTTTTATTTATTAATCAATGGTTTTCTTATTATAATTTTATTAAATGTATACTCCTTTCTATTCCCATCCAGCTAGACAGTACAGTGGATAGAGCACTGGCTCTAGAGTCAGGAAGACTCCTCTTTGTTAATACAAATCCAGCCTCAGACACTTACTAGTTGTATGACCCTGGCAAGTTACTTGATTCTATTTGCCTCAGTTCCTCATCTTGAAAAATTATATGGAGAAGGAAATGGCAAACCATCCTAGTACCTTTGCCAAGAAAACCCTAAATGGGATCGTGAAGAGTTGGATAGGACTTAAAAATGACTCAACAACTATCACTTCAACTTCCCCCAAATTCTGTTCATCTCCTTAATTTCTTTCTTGTTTATTTCATGGTTAGATTGATCTAGTTCTGAGAGGGGAAAGTTAAGTTCTCCCAGGAGTATAATGATTTTTCCTTTAAGAATTTGAATTATTCCAAGTATTTTCACTGGCTTACCTCAATGCTATCCCTCCTAATCTCTTCCTCCTAGATTTCTTGGCTTCATTAAAGTCCCAGCTATAAAATGTGAGTAAGTCACCCACCCTAGCTCACAGGTCTATTGTAAGGAAAGTGCTCTGTAAACCTTAAAGTTCTAAATAATGTCTTTGGCCACTTCAATCTCATAACCGAATAGGGGTGTGATTGAGCTGGATAAAGCGGTAAAGTACTTGGAGACATAGCAGGAGAAAGTTTTATTTACTTATTTCTTTGAATTAAGAGAAATGTGAGTGATTAGGAACACTTCTGACTTTCCCTTGCCTCTAGTCAAAGCCTTGCTAATAAGTGGAGCATTCAGCTCAGAGTTTGTGAACTGCCTCACCTCCCAATACCACAGCAGCTGTACTGATTTGTAACTGACAACTGAACGGAGCTGTGATTCAGGAAGGTATCAAGGCGATGGCCTGGGTGACTTTCTGCAAAATTTAATTATTGAATGAAATACTAAAGCATCTTGATTGTTTTCATGTTCACTTAAGTCATTATGCTCACTATCTTTAGGAGGATCCTTTGACTTTTCTGGTAGCATTCCAAAACATTTCTATTTCAATTCAACAAAACTTTAGTATTTATACCTGCTTTCTATTTTGCTTTCATGAACTTTTATATTCTGGAATAGAAGAATATTGGGTCTCATTTAGAGTGTTTACATTCTACTATCTTTTCTTACTGTCAAATGTCACAACCTCATGGATGTTGAGGATGCTGATACGAAAGATTATTAGAGTCGTATCTTAATTTTATAACTGTAAGCATAAATGGGAATTCTCAATTTTTCCTTTTTTTCCTTTCTTTGACATCAAATCTTTAAAGTTTCTTCATTGACTCCTTCCAGGTTCACTGTAATGCAATGAAAATGATAGTCTTTTAGGTGCCAGATCAATGAGATTATGACAGCAAAAAATTTAGCTTTATTCACTTTCAGGCATGTAACTAACTCAAAATGGTGTATAAATTGATAAATACAATACTGAAAGATGACTCAGTAATAGTAACTATTTTAATACTGCTTCTAGATTACAAATGTACATAGTAACTTCAAAAACTGATAAGTAACTGAAAGAATTGACTCACCAAATTTTATCTGTTTGATAGCTAACAACATGAAAACCATTTCCTGACTGGTGGCCACATTTCTAGCTAGCCCACAAAACTTTTGTTTAAACCACAGCATAGCTAAAATGCTGTACATTTGTGATAAAAGCGCAGACAATATTATTGTAATACCAATTTTGAAAGCAAAAAAAAAAAAGAGTGTGTGAGGAAGATTTGAATTGTTTATACCAGAAAGGAGGAGAAAAAAATGAATGGGGTGATTTAAATAGGGAAGGAGACAGCCCACTGATAATCCCCTGCTTCTTTTCTAGTCCCCAGTATGTCAATGTCTAGGCAGCTTCTGGCTTACATATCCCTTTGAGGAACTAGTCGGATGGAAGAATTGAAATTATGCAAGCCTTCCTTTCCTTAATCTAGTGCATCCTCTGAATGGCAGGTACCTCTGCATCTCCAAAATATCCTTCTCTCTTACCTCCTCACCTCCCAATATCATTCAGGAAAAAAGTGGCCAACCAGGGGAAAGGGTTTAATAACAGCATGTACAAAAGATAATTGCAGGTCAGATGCAAGTAAGATGGAAAGTATGTCCCTGAGGACATGACATAGACATTATAGTGATAAAGTAAATCTAACAAAATGACCTAGTAGAAGCATCTCTCTGAAACAAGTTCTCAGTACTCTAAGTGCATAGCAAGAGGTGGTTCTTCCTGAATGTGCCATTGATGAGAGCCCCTTCTATTTCTTCTGATGCCTTAGGTGCTGGAGTCTGCTGATGGAGTGAGCAGTGAGATCCTTTCAGGCAGAGGTGGCCTCTTTTTTCCTTTCAAATTCCAATTATTTTTCCAGCTGTGTTGATGAGGGAGGGTACACAAGGAGAGTGGACATTAAGTGAAGGAAAGAAATTGGGTAACATAAAGGAGACAAAAACATATTGAAAATGAGTAAGGAGGTAACTTAAAAGCATAAGACTTTTGTCCAGAGGATGAAAAAATAGGTCTTATATAACAGTTTGAAACTTTGTACAAACTAGTTTACATATTTGAATCAGACATGATGAATCAGAGCTTCACTTTTAAATGTCTGTGATTTTAATTAGATCTGTTTGGGAAAAAGCTATATGTGACTAGCCTCAACTTCCGGCCATCCTTTAACTCACATCAACAAACCCAACCTTAACCCAGATCATTTTCATTTCACTTACAAGAAAAGCCTAAAAACTATTCTGCAGCCTGGGGTAAGACATGCATATATATATATTTCCTGCTTGCACAATACTCTCTGACAGCTTTTCTGCCCACCCCAGATCTTGGGAAGTGATGCTGTCCAAGGTAGGCATGCACTGAGGCCCGTGAAGTTTTACACAATCTCTCACTTGTGAGGATTACAAATCTTCCTGTATGGTATGTAGAGCCAAGGTCAAGTATATCCTTTATCATTCCTTCCTCTTAGGAGGAGCTCTTTTTCATTTTTTTTCATTTCATTTTCTAAACTTACTTCAAAGTAAAATTTGAAAATTAATTCATGTTACTATTGGTTTCTACAACTCTTTGCACGCTGGATGGCTCCAATATGGAATCAGGTCACACTATTCTTGGCAAACCGAGGAGCAAGACCATCAACAAACTTGAGATATTTGATTTGGATAACGATATTGAGTGATAAAGAAATAGTCTTACCGTTCTGGTGTGGCTAGTTGAAGTAGTCAGCGCATAGGTACCTGTTTCATTTGTTATCTTAACTCTCTTAAAGCATTTCTTATATTCCTCTTGGACCTGAAGATTCAGGAGGACAGAAAATTTTGTTTTGGTATGGAAGATCATCTTGGCAACCACATCACCAAAATGGAGATAGGAGTGTGTGTGTGTGTGTGTGTGTGTGTGTGTGTGTGTGTGTGCGCGCGCGCGCGTGTGTGCGCCCGCTAGTGTCTCTTTTTCCATTAATATTCTGTATGATTTAGATAAGGTTAATTAGGCTTTAGAGCTTAGAGGAGCTTTATCAGTCTGAGGAACTCATTTTATGCCTAAAGAATCTAAAGCCGGAGGACATGAAATGACTTACCCAGGGTTATACAGATAGTAAGGGGTAGATCTAGGATTCAGTATCAGGTCTGACTCCAAGTCCAGTACTTTCTACTTTTCTTATTTGTAAAATTGAATTAAAGACGCTAACCTCCTGACACTTCCATCATCCTGATGGCATCATGGAGGTATCATGATTTTATCTTTTGATTGTGTAACACTATTGCTTCATGGCCACAGGCTTTTGAAAATGTTGCCTGTCTTACAGACCTCACAGGGGTTTATGAGGACAAATGAGATTATAGATGCAAAGATCCTTTGAAAAGTAAACCCAGGAGGGAAGAGCAAAGGAGTTGTAACTGTTTAATGTTATTGCTCTGCTGATGGACATGATGAGAATTAGCATGGCTTAATGGGCAGCTGGGTGGCAAAGTGGATAGAGTGCTGGGCTTGGTTGAGTTCAAATATGGACTCAGACCATATCTGGTGCCAGTCCCTTAACTCTTATTGCCTCAGTTTCCTCATCTGTAAAATGAGCTGGAGAAAGAAATGGCAAACCACTCCAGTATATTTGCTGCAAAAACCTCAAAAGGGGTATAAAGAGTCAAATATGATGGGAAAATGACTAAACAACAATAAAAAAATGGTTTAGTGGATAAAGAGCCAGCTTTGGAGTGAAGAAGATCAAGGTTCAGGTTTTTTTCTCTGACAGAATCTAGTTGTGTCACTTAGCCATTCAGTGCTCTAGATTGCTATGACTCTTAAGTCATAGGCAAGTTGCTGCTCTACGTTGATGAAGGAAATTTCACTCTAAAGAGTCTCCCATACTTATGAAATCACAGACGGAGACTTTCAAAAAAATGCTATAGAATATTAATTTACCGGTTGGTATTCTAAATGTGAAATCTGGGTCCAGGGCTCATTTAAGTCAGTTTCTTTTTATATCATAAAATTCCTATAACAGGAGCTTTGCAAGGGGCTGGAAAGATGAAACAGTTCCAGACATTTGGTATAGAGTTTGTTACTTGCTGTTCATTCTGCTGTGCATAATTTTTAGTGAGGGAATTAGATAACTAAGAAGGCAGTTGGGCATCTGGGAAGATTAGGCAGCTGGTTGTCTGGACCTCAAGGAGGGTCAAAACTCTACAGGCAATCTGTTGCTGGATCTTTACAGGTAGATGGAAAGAAATATCCCAGAAGAGCTGGGAGGGTTAGGGTCCACATGACCTTGACAGTGACTTTTGCCATGAGTATGTTATTATCCGAGGTGACCTCACCTTATTACCACTGACATTTTGACAAAGAGGATTAGATAAATATATCTTACATTAAAGGCTTCCTATGTTTTTATTGTAATCCTTCTAGGGGAAAAGGAACTAGTATTGTAATCAGGAAAACAGTGAAAGCTTCAAGAAAGTTAAGAAAAATTAGCCAAAGAGGTTACTGCCTGTTCTGCCAAGAACTATTTCTCCATCCAGAAAATGATTTAAGGGAATCATAACAGAATCTTTATTGTAGAGTCAAGTGATAGGAAACTGGAAGATTGAAAATGAGGGAAGTGTTTGGTCAGAAGGAGCACCTGCTCTGTAGAAAATATTTGAGGGGATATAATGTGTTGGGAAAGAAATAGACGATGTGTAGCCATCAAATGGGAGCAAAGGATGGAAGTTACAAAGAGTCATATTTGGCTTTGAAATAATGAAACACTTCCTAGAAACTAGAGCTATCCAAATGTGAAATGTGCCATCTCAACGGGTGGCAGGATGTCTTCATGCAAAGACCAGGTGAATATTTGTAGGGCAAGATGTTGAGGGGACATTTGTTCAGTTATGGATTGGATGAAATGGTCTCTGAGATCCTTTCCACTCTGAGATTCTATGAATCTGTAATTCTTGGAAAAGAGACTCTTCATGTGAGCTTGTAAGAGGATGAAAGCCTCGTATTACCTGGCGGTTGAGGACACAGTGTATCAGGAAGATGTAGATCCCCTGCAAGGAGTTGATGATGGTGAAGGTGTAGGCAATGATTGATCGGGCTGGTTCAGTTATAGAATCAATCAGGAAGAAACCAAGACTCCAGGAGCAGCCCAAGATGAAGAGCTGAGCTAGGGCTTTAATTGTCAGAATCCTATGAAAACCAAGAAGCAGAGATGAGATTAATCTTCTATGTTTTATCTTACACCCAACTCAACATTTCCTATGCCCATTTGGTGTTGGCCTTCATTCTCAAAGAGGACCAAAATGACATCGCTATGTTGGAGTCAAAGGACAGTATGTCCAACTTGGCTGATCAGACCAATGTGAACTTAGAAGGCTTTACCACAGGTTGGGTACAAATAGTTCATATCCTATTATCAAGTGAGATAATTTTTATAAAAAGCACTTAGTAGTGCCTGGCACATAATAGGTCCCACATAAATGGTTTTCCCCCCTTCTTTCCCTTTTCTCCCATTCCTGAGGATTTTTTTGACTATCCTTCTTCAAGGCTCCTTTTGAAGGTATAAATAACCTGAGCTTTGCTAATGTTCAAATAATACCACTATGTTAGAGACATTTGGGGAAATGAATTAATAATAAATACAGAGTTGGAATTTCTGGCAGTTAACTTAAAGAGAAGCACATTGAATATGTATTTTAAATTGTTATTATATTATAGCTAGCACTACCTGTCCTTGTGCAATAGGTAAGTTCCTGAAAAAGTAGCATATGAAACTATGGGCTTCTGTTATGTACAGCTATTCTCTGTATATTGAAATGAAATTTTTAGTGATTGTGAAGTTCATGTTAAAAAAAAGAAATTTTAATTTTAAAAAGATTTTCCCCAAAAATCTTATGACAGAAATATTTATAAGTGAATCACTTTTTCCAACAGAGTTTTAAAGGTGGAAGTGATCACAGTGGTCATCTAGTACTACTTGTACTGAAGCAGGAATTTCCTCCCTCAAGTGGTCAAACAACTCTCCCTTGGTGGGAAACTCATTACTTTCTGAGGCAGCCCATTACATTTTCCCCATTGTCTCACATACAGCATTGATTGATTTCTACCTGGCTGTATTGGCTTTCCTTCAAGGGTTTAATGATAATTCTAGATCTATCTACAGGCAATCTGTTGCTGGATCTTTACAGGTAGATGGAAAGAAATATCCCAGAAGAGCTGGAAGGGTTAGGGTCCACATGACCTTGGCAGTGACTTTTGAGAGAATTTTTGGGAGAGACCACTTGGTTTAGTGGATAGACAACTGGACTTGAAGTTGAGAGGCCTGAATACAAACCCTATCCCTGCTACTTATATACCTAGTTGACCTTGGACAAGTCATTTATTCATCTTAAAATGGGATGATAATGTTAACTGCAGTATACCTTGAAAGACAATAGTGAGTAAAATTCTTTATTAACTCTAAAGTACCTTGTAAGTGGGAGCTATCTTCCTCTTCCTCTACCCAATAGAAAAACACTGTTGAAGTTTTGAATCAGCTCATCCCACAGATTTCATAAAACTTCAGCATTGGGAGGGACCTTGGAGGCCAGACTAGAGCAATATCACCCTCTACAAGTTACCCAGCCAATGGTCCCCCACTTTTGCCTTAAGATTCCCACAGTTCCCTGGACTTTTCTGGCAAGGAAGGGGCTGACCAGCTTACCTTGTATTTTGGAGGGTGGACACTTCTTTGTTGAGTGATGAAAGTTTCTCTCTCAAAATCCACAAGATTGTCAAATAAAAGGACAAATTGATCTGTAGAACAGTAAGAAATGATGGCCTTGAACCAAACTCTGGGGCCAACATGGTTGTAACCATCTGACCAACGAACCTAGGAACTGGGTCCCCAGAATTGTTGTTGTTCAGTTGTTTCAGTCCTGTCTCATTGCTGCTGACCCTACCTGGGGTTTTCTTGGCAAAGACACTGGAGTGGTTTTCCATTTCTTTCTCCAGCTCATTTTATAGATGAGGAAACTGAAGCAAACAGGGTGGAGTAACATACCTAGGGTCAAACAACTAATAAGTATCTGAGGTCACATTTGAACTCAGATCCTTCTGACTCCAGGTTCAGCATGCCATCCCCTATGCTGCCTAGCTCTGCATGGCATTGTGCTCCCCCCCCCCCAATACTGGGATATTGTTTAGGCCACGTTCAGAAAGGGATAGGACACACAGATTTGATGAAAATGCTCAAGAGTGCTCTACTGAGGTATGAGAGAACCACAGGCAGATGATGAGATTGCATCAGAACAAGGCAAATCCTAGGATGCAGAAAGTAAATATTGCAACAAGCCTCGACTTCAAATGAATCGAGTTATATGCTGACATTTGCTGAGTGTTTCAAAGTTTGCAAAGAGCTTTATATATAAATGGTGTCTCACTGAATCTTTACAGCATCTCTGTGAGGTAGGTTCGACAGGTATTAATATTTCCTTTTACAGATGAAGAAACTGAGGCAAAAAGATATTAAATGGCTTTCTCAGGGTTGCACAGCTAATAAATGTTAGACGAAAGGTTTGAAACCAGGCTCTTGTGATTCCAAATTCAGGAACTGATCCAGGAGTTGCTGCCTCTTTCTTTACATAGTTGGACCTTTGGATTGAGATCTATGCCAAAAATGGATACAACAACTTCACCCTTATGTTCAATGATTGGTTCTCTTACAATTTTAATATAGGATCATAGATTTCTAGCTAAGGAATTTTAGAAGCCATCCAATACAATGCTCTTATTTTGTAAATGAAGAGAAGCAGAATCAGTTTATTGTTACCTCTATGAAGATTTTCCCCAGGTTTATTTTTTTTCTATCCCGCACTAAACCCTCTCCTGACCTCCAGTCTCATATAAGCAGCTGAAAATTTTATGCTCCGTGGGCATTTCCAACTGAATGCATCAGAAACAGTTTGTTGTTATTATCCCCAAACTTCTCTTCTGAACCTCGCTGTTCCTGTTTAGGGGACCGCCATCTTCCTTGTGACCCAGGCTTACAGCCTCAAGGTCATCCCAATACCCTAATTCAGAGTTACTCCAAATATCCAGTCTGTCTCCAAGTACTGGCTTTTTTTTGCAGCACGTCCCATATACATATAGTTGTACGTTGACCCCAACATGGCAATGCCATTTTGGTCGTCTTTGAGAAGGAAGGACAACAACCAACCGTATCCCCAACTTTATCTCCAGCTTTACCACCACCCTGGTCCAAATTCTCATCTCACCTGGACTATTCAATAATCTTCTGGTTGGTCTCCCTACCTCATTTTTCCCCACTCCAGTCCATCATCTATTCAGCTACCAAAGAGCTCTTCCTAAAGCTCAGGTCTGACGTTGTCCCTCCACTACTCAGTAACTTGTGGCTCCCTATTGCCTCCATGTTCACATATAAAATCCTCTCTTTTAACACCCTTAAAAATCTGGCCCCTTCCTATTTTTCCAGCTTTCCAACATTTTATTGGCTTCCATGTAGTCTACAATCCAGTGACCCTGACCTTTTTTTTTGTTCATCACATGCAACATTATTTCTCCTGAACTCTTGCCTTTTAACTGGCTGTAGTCCAGGCCTGGAATGCTCTTCCTTCATCTCAATCTTCTGACTTATCTGGCTTTCTGGTTGAGATTGACCGTTTTAGAAATAAAAACTGAGAAATTGTTTAAATGTATTTATCTATTTAATAATAATAATAAACCCACTACATGTTAACATAATACAATTTTTTAATTCTAAAAAACTTATTTTTTCCAAGACAGAAATTAATGAGTACCATTGCTTTACATCTGTTTATTTATTTGTGCAAATATATGTATATATACAAACACACATGCACATACATAGTTTTGCCAATCTCCTTAATGCTTTGGTATGTGGCTTAATAGAAGGCTTTAGGATTCAGTATGCTGTGAATTTTTTTTTCAGTTGAAGTATATGAAGAAAATTGAGTCTTGCTGATATTTAGTTGGAAAAAGGATGGGTATTTTATAGGCAAATTGCACCTTATTACTGTTTTGAAGGACAGCCAGTTGGTACCATGGACGGAGGGCTGGGCCTGAAGTCAGGAAGACTCATCTTCATGAGTTCAAATCTGGCCTCAGATACTTAACAGCTATGTGACCCTGGGTAAGTCACTTAATCCTGTTTGCCTCAGTTTCCTCATCTGTAAAATGAACTGGAGAAGGAAATGGCTAAATACTCCAGTATCTCTGCCAAGAAAACACTAAATGGGGTCATGAAGAGTCAGAAATGACTGAACAGGAAAAAATTATTTTGAAAATAGTTTTGACTTCGAGGACAAAAACTGTTGTGTGTGTCTCCTTCCCCCCTCCTCCCCTCCCCCCCCCCGGATAATTCTTTGATAATCAGTGGACCTGGCTCAAATCTCATCTTCTGTAAGAGACATTTCCCAGTTCCCTCTGCTTCTTCCACACACACCTAGGGCCTGGGACTTTTCCTTGAGACTACTTCCCATTTACCCTATATATTTCTTATATGGACAGAGTTGATTGCACGTTGTCAGTCCTATTAAAATATGAATTGCTTGAGGGTAAGAGCTGTGTTTTTGCCTTTCTATCCCTAGCACCCAACACCCAGCCTAGCATATACTAAACCCTTACACGTAGTTATTGATTGACTAAGGAACTTACCCAGTGTCATCTAGGGAGTAATCAGCAGAAGCCCTATTTGAAGCCCAGGCCTGTGATATCCAGTCCTGTGCTATTTTCACTGCCCACTAATCTGTTTTGATTTTCAGCTCATTTTAACTGAAGCAGAAAATAAAAGGTTGTTTTTTGACTCACCAAGATGATGATAAACACGGGTCCTAAGAAACTCCAGATAAATCCTTTCTCTATCTTCAACCAGCAACTGGAAAGAGGAAATAGAAATATCTGTAAATAAGTCTCTTTGTATTGGACTAGCCAGCCTGGCTTTGGGGATTTGGGCATTCAAGTCAGGATCTGCTGTTTTTAGTATCTTTGTAGAGAGTTGCTTAGGGCCTAACGCAGAGGAAAAACTTTATGCATAATTACTGAATTGAATTGAAATAATAATAGCTCACATTCCTATGGCCTTTTAAGGTTTGCCAAGCCCTTTCCTCCCAATGACCCTGTGAATTAGACCATAGAAATGCTGTTATCCCCATTTTGCAGAGGGGGAAACTGAGGCTCTGAGAGAATCATAGATTTAGAGCTGGAAGGAACCTCAGAAATTGTCTAGTCCACTGTCCTCAATTTAGAAATCAGGAATCTGTGGTCCAGGTGGTGAATCACCTTGTCCCAGTTCACACAGGTAGGATGTCAGAGGCTGGGTTTCTGATTCAGGTCAGTAGGATCCCAGTCCACTTGTCTATTACATAGGCTTCCTAGAAATTTACCATTTGTCCAGAGAGACAACACTAGAGCACATTAAGCAATCAGAGAACCATTGAGGAGGACTCTAGTGTGAAGGTGTAGATTGCAATGAAAGGAAGAAACTGGCTCCAGGCATCAGACTGCCCCAGGGCACTGACAGCTCTTATCTTCCTTCAACAAAGTGGGAACAACTGTGTTTAGCACCTAGTCAGTCAACTAAGATTTGTTAAGCTCCTACTATGCACCAAACACTGTGCTGAATGTTGGAGATGGCCAACAGGCCATGAGACCTTCATGAACCATACTTGAAAAACTAGGTTTATTATAAAAGAAACGAACATACATGTGGAACCCTAAGCAAGTGCAAAGAGTTCACATTCCAAACAGAAGCTTGCTTGTTTGAAAGCACAAGAAAGGAATGAGGAGGAAACAGGAATCTCTTCTTGAATGGGAATGGCATGAGAGGAGGAAGGGAGCAGTAGGGCAGGGGAAAGGAGTAAACCCCTTTTGAAGGGGAGGAGCAAGGTGATGGCAAAAGCCACATACTTTTCCCTTGGGAACTGCTAGCTAGGCCATGAAGATGGGATGGCCTGCTTATCTACAAGGGTCCCAGCTGCACAAGAAATTTCCCAGTCTAGTACAGACTGGTTGGTACCTGTCTTGATTCCAAGGACAGGGAGTCCAGTTTGGGGTACTCCCAGTAATTCAGGGCCAGGCCCTGACAGTGAATGGTTCTTTGGAGCACAAATCCAACAGGAAGATGTTAGCCTACTGGGCAAACACCTGCAATGGGTTATAATAGGGATGCTGAACTGCACATATGGCAGACAAGAATGAACTCAGTACAAAATACAAAGGATGCATCCCGATTTAGCAAGGCTTTATGAAAACGTGTATGACATGAGAGGTTTTTTTTTTTTTTTTTTTGCCTTTTTTGGCAGGAGGAAGGCTGGGCAGTTGGGGTTAAGTGACTTGCCCAAGGTCACACAGCTAGTAAGTGTTAAGTGTCTGATGCTGGATTTGAACTCAGGTCCTCCTGACTCCAGAGCCAGTGCTCTATTCACTGCACTACCTAGCTGCCCCATGAATGAGAGTTTAACATGGAGAGAGAGAGACAGAGACAGAGACAGAGAGAGAGACAGAGACAGAAAGAGAGAGAGACACAGAGAGAGACAGAGAGAGAGAGAGAGACAGAGAGAGAGAGCCAGTGAGAGAGAGAGAATGAAGATAAGAGCATAAGGGAGAAGGTAAAGATAAATGTTTGATGGGAGGTCATGATTGTCATATACTCAGCCCTCCTCTGGGATCTTGGGAGGACTGTCACCTTGTGATATCAGTGGCTTCTGGGTCTACTGGAAGTGAACCTTCAGTCCTTCTCTGGGTTAAGTTGGATTCATGGCAACAAGACATGAAGAAAGGCAAAAACAGTGTCTAACATCAAGAAGATCCCACTCTATTGGGAGAAGCGGCATGCAGACAACTATAAGCAAACAAGCTACCAATAGGATAAATTGAAGGTAATGTCAAAGGGAAGGCTATTGCTACTACTGCTGCTGCTGTTCTTCCTTTGGTTTGTGGAAGACCAATGACATTGCAATTGGGCAAAAATGGTTGATGGCAGATGTCTTGACTGGTGTGTGAGTCAGATTTAAGTGAGGTAAAATTGAACAAAGTCTTCAGTCTCCCTTTTCCAGAGTCATCAAAGTCTGGTGGCAGGACAAAAGCCAACATGACTGGAGATGGCCTGGGATGCAGTGGATGATCTTGGTGTCACTGGTGTCTGGCCAAACTCCATGTGCTCCACAGGGCCTGAGTTAGCCCACCTTCATAGGCATTGGAACAATCTGTGCTCATCCTCCCATTCACAAGAGAAGTCTTCACATGGTTGGAGTAGACATCCCCCTAACTCACCAATAGATTTGAAGCCTATTGCTTCCCCTCCGCCTGGTTTAGCTCATCTTCTGAGATGGTTTTTACCAGGGTGTGGTCACTGTACATGCTACAATTTCTTGGAGCCGCAGATGAGGGGGAAGGCCCTAAGACTAAGGAGGACTGGGAAAAGTTTCCTGTAGAAGGTAGGACTTTAGCTGAGACTTGAAAGAAGCCAGAAAAGCCAGGAGATGGTGATGAGAAGGACAAACAATCCAGGAATGAGGAAGAGCCAGTGAAAATGCCTAGAATTGGGAAATAGAGTGTCTTATGTAAGGAACATCAAGGAGGACAATGCCACTGGATTGCAGAGTGGATAGGGGAGTGTAAGGTTCAAGAAGACTGGAAAGACAGGAAGGGGCCAGGTGATGAAGGTTCAAAGCCAAACAGAGAATTTCCTATTTGATCCTGGAGACAGTAGGGAACTACCAGAGTTTATTGAATAGGAAAATGATATGGACAGACCTATGTTTTAGGGATATCAATTTGACAGCTGAGGACAGAGTAGATTGCAATGAGAAGAGAATCAAGTCAGGGAGACCAACCAGGAGGCAAACGCAAAGTCCTATCACAAAGTGATGAGGGCCTACAACAGGGTGGTAGCAAGATCAGAAGAAAGAAGGAGATGTCTAAGGGAGTTACAAAAGTAGAGTGATGGAACTTGGTGACTGATTGGATTTGTGGATTGAGAATGTCAAAGGTGAAGCCTAGGTTGCAGGCCTGGGAGATTGGGAGAATCATGGTACCTTTGGCAGCAATAAGGCAGCTAGAAAGAGGGGGGAGGATTTGTTAACAGTTAATTAGGTAAAATGGGGGGGAAATGGTACACTTTCATGCTATATCAGGTAAAAGAAATAGACTTGTCTTTTCCAAAGAAATCCATGGAGTATTTTACATTTGCCAAGCATTATGGCCAATCCAGTCCAATTTCCAATAATATTTACTTCCAGAAACTTCCATAATAAGTAAATAATAGTTTATCTGACTACTACTATGATAATAGCCCCTGTATATCTATATATGGATGGCTCTGCTTTCTACTGCCTTCCAGGTATTCTTAAAATTGCTGCTAAAATAATCTTTCTTATACAATTGATCTTCTTTACTCAAAAATATTGTGACTTTTTTGCTCAAGAATCAGGTTCAGGTTCCTCTGCTTGGAGTTCAAGATCTTCCATAATCTTATGTGATCCTACTCTTTCAGTTTTGTTTTCCCCTCTTCATGTGATCTAATAAACTGCACAAACTTCTAGTCCCCCATCCTGTTCTTCCCACTCCTGTCTCAGAACCTTTGCTCAGGCTGTTTCCTGTACCCAGAGTACCTTCCTTCTCTATTTTGCTATTGAATTTCAAGGCTTCCTCTTCCATGAAATCATCCCTTGCTTCCTGTTCCTGCTCTTCCTTCACTACCTTAACAAAGCACTTCTCTTGCTCCTCTCTGATGTATTTATCATTTGACACTGTATGTTATTAGCTTCCTGTATCTGTGTCTTACTCCTACCCTTGATAGAGTGTGAGCTCCAGGGGGGCCGGGGCTGTGTCTTAGTTAAGCATCCTATCTGCCTAGCACTGAGCACATTCTTCTGAACCCAGTGCTCCACACATGCTGAATAAATGTTTGTTGAATGACTATCTCAGTAGTGCTTGTTTCAACAGGGAATTATCTGTTTTATGCCTTATGTCTATTCTTTTATGGGAGCAGGCATTGGGGAGTCTTGAGTTATTGAAATCCAGCCTCACTGGAGAGGTAAGTTGAATTGTAAAAAATAAATTAGAATATGAATGAAAAAAGGATTTAACTTCAGAATGCAAGTTGAGCATGTAGGTTAATGCACAGACACACATGGTGTGCCCCACTCACTGGTGCTCTGTCCCATAGTGCTGGGAGCCACTCACTGCTGACACAGCCACAATCACAGCTGGGATCCCATAGCCAAAAGGGCACATGAATCTCTTCTTGAACCAGCTTGCGCTGGTGTAATTGGCAACCTTGAGGTTCCTGACAGTGAGGAAAAGGTGTAGCCCTTCCATGAACATCCAGGTGAAGGCGGCCAGGTATAGGTAATGCAACCCCCCAGCAATGATGGCACACACAATCTGAGAGAAAGAGACAAGACAGAGGATGGTTGGTGTGTAGATGAAAATGAACACCCACAATTCACCACAGTGGAGTGCTGTTCTACTTCCTTTCTAGTTCTTCTGATATAAAGTTAAGTGACCCTGAGAATTCCCTTTTCTGAGGCAGCGTGGTAGAGAAAATTTTGGACCTGGTGTCAGGAAAACCTGGGTTTAAATCCTACCTCCAACCCTATCTATTTGTTTGACCTTGAGCAAATCACTCAAACTCTATGGGCCTCAGTTTCCTCATCTGCAAAATGAAATCATTGGACTAGATGGCCTCAGAGAGGTCTTCCCTGTGATTCCTACTTCTCTCATCCATGTAATGAGGATAGTGTTTGTCATTTCTACCTTACTTGGTAATCTCAGGGCTCAAATGATAACCTGTGTAAAGCACTTTGCAAACCTTTGTGGGAGAAACATAGGAACCACAATGTTTTCATTGACTAACAATGTAGGGACCCCTCCCACCACAACCATCGGATGGCCTAATTATAGAAAGTCCCCATCTGCTATTGAAGAAGAAACATAATGTAATCAATGATAGCAAGATACAGTAAAAAGAGGACTGTCTGTTCCCCTGAAGAAGTAACTTCTTGTTCTTGGATGAGGGACTCATGCAGTCCGGTCTAAATGGTCACTTCAGCTCTGAGGTTTTATCTGAAGGGACCGCTTTCACAACTGTAAAAGTGTCAGTCACCTCTCCTTGTCTCCTGCCCCTGAACAGGGAATGTCCTTTCCTTCTGATAACAAACCATGCCAGCTGTGTGGCAGATATTCCCCCAGAATCTCCTCCTCCTTCTTTCCTTTAATAATTCCTCTTTCCCTACTCCTCCTTCTCCAGTGGAAAGTGTTACTTATTTATCCTAAGCTGTCACAGAGTACTACTGATTGGCTATACACTCTAAGTGGACCTGAAAACTTAGTGAAACTAAATTTGTACCGTAGGAAGCTATCTGCAGTTTTCTTAGCATGCTAATCTATTTCTTTGCTTCTGGCTTGAGCTCCTGCCTTTGCCTGTGTCTTGGACCCCCACTGATGGGTATGCAGTGCAGTCCCCTCGGGAGAGATGTTCCTCAGCACTTTACAGTGCCACAGAAATGTCAGTTATTATTATGCTCCTGCTTTTAGATGGGCACAATTCTGAGTTATCCAAGAAAGATGAGAATTTACTGCATTTTAATCACAATATCAAATAATTTTAGCCCTGGAAAAGACATCAGGAGCCATTGAGTTCAACCTACACCAGAGAGAAATTCTTACTATGTTATATCCCATAAACGATCATCTGTCTTCTACCTAGTGACTTCCGAAGGAAAAGAAGCTACTAGCCCCCAAGGCAGCTCATTCCCCTTTTAGATAGCTCTAAGGTGGTGCAGCAGAGAGGGCACTGGGCTTAGAATCAGGAAACTCATTTTCCTGAGTTCAAATCCAGCCTCAAACACTAACTAGCTGTGTGACCCTGGGCAAGTAACTTAACACTCTTTGCCTTCTTTCCTCATCTGTAAAACAAGCTAGAAAAGGAAATGGCAAACTACTCTAGTATCTCTGTCAAGAAAATTCCCAAATGGGATCATGGTGAGTCAGACATGACTGAAAACAACTGAACAACAGTAACAACAACACACTGGTGGGAAGCTTATCTTGACATCAATCCCAAGTTAGCCTCTTTGAAACTTCCTCCTATTGCTCCTGATTCTCTCCTCAAGGACCACAGAAAACAAGGGTAGATCTATTTGAACATAGACTCAAGTCCCAAGTGTTTTTTTTTGTCCAGATTAAATAGTCTCATTATTTTCAACTAGTCACCATACAAAAGATTCCTCTTTTCTTTAAAATCCTGGCCTATCAATATCCTTCTAAGGCTATGGTGCACATAATTGAACACAATCCTCCAGAACTGAGTCCTAGTCAGGGAGGAACACAGCGGGATTATTATCTCCTTATCTGGCTACCATATGGCACTGTTGATTCACACTCAGCTTGAAACTGGCCAAACAATCTCCTTGACTCCTTGTATTTTTTCTAAATAGTTTTGCAACATTTAATTTAGTTTGTGTGTGTGTATGTGTGATTATTTCCATTTTTGTTGTTGTCTTTTTCAAGCTGCAGGGTAATCATGTTTCCCCTGACTTGTGCTTGTAAAGCTGATTCTATAAGACATTTTAGTTATCTCTGTTGATTTAGATCTTATTAGACCCAGGAGAATGCTCTAGTCTGTCTATATAATTTTGGATCTTGACTGTCATCTGCACGTTTGTGATCACTCCCAGTCTTGCATCATCAGTGAAGGTGACAAGCTTGCTTGCTGTGCCCAGTAACACGTTGGTCACCAAGCATTTATAAAGTACCTACTATGTGCCAGGAATTGTGCTAAGTACTGGGAAAACAAAGAAAAATAAAAGGCAGTCCCTGATCTTAAGGAGCTCACATTTTAGCATATAAATTACAAATTACACATTTGGTGCATATAGAGCAGATAGAAATCTCTCAACCTTTCTTTGTAACTCATTATAGGGGTGAACAAACCCACTTTGCCTCTTCTTCCCTCTTCACTGGTATTTATAAAGTTTAACAGCAGGCGTGTCTGACTGTAATCCCTGTGGGAAATTGGAGGATGGGGTCTGGACCTGCCATATCATTGGTATAAGGAATTCCCAAGTGAGGAAACGCCCTCTACCAATGCAGGTTGGCACCTATGGCATTGCCCAGAACCCTGAGAAATTAAGTGACTTGCCCAAGATCATACAGCCACTATGTGTCAGAGAGGGGAACTTGAACCCAAATACTCATAGGTAGGAGGTCAGGGCTTCCTCTGTGCTACACCACGCTGGAGCAATCAAGGAATCCAGGGAAATTTCCACAGGGGAATCAAAATCATTATACACAAGGAAGTCATGGTGGATTGGGGGGTTGAGGGAAACAAAACTTTTCAAATGTGCATGTAGAGTAATCTCTTGAGTTTCCTATTTCCTTTTCTCTTCTCATAGGCAGGATCTAAGGACCTTTAAAATGCAACGTAGAAAGTGACAACATTTGTGCCCTTTGCCCTTAGTTAGTCTGATATTTGAAAGTTCCTGTGAAGACTCTGATTGTTTTCTCCAAGATCCTTATGTGTACTGGGATTTGGTGGTTTTGACAGTTTAACAGACCAATAGGTCTTATCCCTGGTGTAGGAATTGAAATTTATTTCCAAATAGTACCCTGATTTATTTGGGTAATTGAATTAGTATGTGATGGGCAAGGCAAGGAGGGTCCTTGCACTTGGCCTGAGGCTCCTACCTTGCCCCAACAGCATGGCCCAGAGGCTGCCCTAAAGTTGGCTGATAACCTCTTAGCAGCCTTGGGAGATTTCCTCTCCCTTTGGTCCTGATCTCTAATCCCAGTCTGATCACCTCCATCACCCTGATCCCGGGCACCATAGGTAGGGAGGGGCTCAGCTGTGGCCACCTTGGACCATCAGGCCCCTTTTCTATTCTCTCCTCTAGTTTTGTCCAAGTTGGGCCAAGTGAGTCAGAGATGACTAGATGGATAGCCCCAGGAGATGTATTATGATCCTTGCAGTGCCTGGACGTGAGTAGAGGATTTACCAAAGCTTATGGAGGACACAAGAGGAAGAAGTGGGCATCACTGGAGGGACTGACCATATCCTCAAAACCAAGGTCCCATTGGATTATGGGAGTATTTAAGGTGCTATTAACATTTGGGATCCTCACAACAACCCTGGGAGTTAGGCTAGTTTTATTATCTCCTTTTTGCAAATGAAGAAACTAAAACGCAGAAAAGTTAAGTGACTTACTCATTGTCACACAGTAAGTATCAGAGATAGGATTTGAACCTATGAGGCCCCTGACTCTGACTTCAGTGCTATATCTATCTTGCCATGCTATTTCACCTCCCCAGGCAAAAATCTTTATCAAATATTATTTACAAAAAATATTTCCTAAACATAATTGAGCCCAGTGTTTGCCATAGTCTATTAATTATCCATTTCCATATCTGTCTTCTCCTTGACCCTTGTACCTTATCAGCAAAATAGCTGTATTTGATGTCTGTAGGAAAGAATTTCAAGGGCTCCTACCTTAAACTGAGTTTGTTTGCTTCCGGTAAGGAAGAGGAGGTTGGCCAGGAAGAGGCAGAGTGAGAGCTGCAGGTGGAGGAAGGTGCTGGTCCCCTGGATGGTTCGACACAGGAGGAAGGTGAGGGCAGCCAGAAAGAGACATAACAGGGAGAGGCTCAGCCCCACGTAAGTGATTGTCGTCAGCACGAAATCTTCCTTTGACCCAGAAAGAGAAAAACAGCAGTCACCATTGGGAGTCTCATTACTGTCTACCAGAAGATTTCAAAGAGGCATGTGGTTATGTTGGCTTTAACAGATACTTCTGGACCATCAGTGGAATATGTGTGTGTGTGTGTATCTATCTATCTTTCTTTCTATCTATTTATCTATCTATCATCTATCTATCTATCTATCTATCTATCTATCTATCTATCTATCTATCTAACTATCTATCTATCTACTTCAATGGCATTTATGTTTTTTGTTTTTTTTTTTTTTAATGGCATTTATGTACTGTATGCAGACAGATTTGTACCACCACAGGTTACATTCCCCTTTAGGCTGAATCTTTCAGATACCTAGATTTAAATCTAGTTGCGGCTGTCACCTAGGCTGTGAGCCTGGGTGACTGGAAGGATGGTGGTAGGAAGCTGGGAAGAGACATGTGTTTGGAGGGAAAGGTGATGATTTCAGTTCTGAACATGTTGAGTTTAAGACATTCATTTCAAGGTGTAAAATAAGTAATACACATTATCCCCATTTTACAGACAGTGAACCAGGGTCAAAAAAGTTGTCACCTCAAAAAATAAGCATTTATTAAGCATCTCCTCTGTGCCAGGCATTGTGGTAGGTCCTGGATATACAAATACAATTCCTGCTCTTGAGGAATTTATATTCTTTAAAGAGAAAAATATAGCCACGTAGTAAATGGGGTTATAATGCAAACCAGAGTCTCTAATGACTCCAAGGCTAAGGCATATTAATCTTTACACTAGATGGCTTCTCCCATGTAGCCCTATAATTAAATAACCAATCAGCAGGCATTTATTGAAGGATCACACTCTATGCCAGGTGCTGTGTGAGGTAGATTCTGGAGGGTACAGAGATGAAAGGGCATATCCTCTGATGGGAGACCACATGAACAACACGTCCACATAGAAATACGTGCAAAATAAATAGGCTATTTAGGAGAAGGTACTAGTAGATAGGGGAGGGAAGAATAAGCCAAGGCCTTGTGGAGCTCAAGCCAAATTAATGATTCTAGGAAGCAGAGGTAATGAGGAAGAGAATCTCAGGCTTGGGAGACAGCTTGTAAAGAGATGGAAATGGGAGATGGAATGTTATGTGTGAACAATCTCAAGGCCAGTTTGATAGGACTATAGAGCATGTGAAGCTAAGCAGTGTATAATAAGGCTGGAAAGTTGGGTAGGAGCTGGGTTGCCAAGGACTTTAAATGAAATTAATTTGATTAAACTTACTTCCAGTTCCACGGATGCCATAAGTACAGCAAAGCTAGACAGGTGAGTGCAGCTGCATACAGTTTGACTATCATTGTACCACGTGGTTTTACAGCCTTGGTTGGACCAGACTGTCTTGTTCCAGTAAACACAAAGAGGCATTTCTTTCCCACTCCTCATCTGAAAGGAGAAGGACATGATCTTGGCATATCAGAATTCAAGAGCAGGAAGTTTAGAAACAGGAATGAAGTCATTTATTCTTCACTTACCCTGATGTGCTGAAAAGTGAAGTTGACAGGTATGGACAGAGAACTACCACTCCTGTGTCCGATTGTCCCACTCACTACCTTGGAATTTAGATGAAAGTGTTTTAGTTCTTCATCGGTGGTAAGGTTTTCCTTGGTGACAAAGTTCTCGTTTATGATAGATCCAATGGAAGCATAAGAAATAAGAACAGCAGCAGCTGTTAGGAAAGAAGAAAAGCAACTTATTTTAGAAGAACTTTTGAAAAAAGTCATCTTAAAAAGAGAGGTTAAATTTAAGGGGTCCTTGAACCAGTCCAATAACGGGATTGAGTTTTAGAGTTGGAAGAGATTTCAGAAACATGTAGTTTGAGCTCCCCCACCCCCTTGAAAGCTTGGATCCCTTCAGCAGTAACCCCAACAAGTCATCATTTAGCTTCTGCTTACTGTCCTTCAGTGATGGGGAACTCAAAGGCAGCCCTGCAATGTCAGAACATTCCATTTCAGAATAGCTGTAATCATTAGTATTCTCTTCTATGGAATCCAATTCAATATCCTAGTAGGTTCACGATCTCAGTGGGTCATGTACACAATGAATACAATAGAAATTGTGAAAAGAAAGATGTCTGAATTTTGTTGCCAGCTCAGTGCTCAATAAATGTAGTTTTAAAAATTCATGTATTCAGGATCTATTCTTGGTAAACACATAACTTTGGCCATATGTTCCCTTCATGTGATCCTTAATTATATAGACAATGATTAGAGGAATCTATCCAAATGTCAAGCGTGATGGAGTGGATAGAGACTCTGTCTTGGAGTCAAGAAGAGCTGGCTACATAATTACGGGCAAGTCACTTAACCACTCAATGCCCAGGCAACTCTCAAAGATAAGAAGTTACAATTGAATTGTTGATCCGCCTTGGTAAAGGCAGTTTACACACTGGAATTTCCCTCCAAATGATGAAACCATGTGTCTATGACTTACCTCCCCCACCCCATATCCCAATAAATAAGTTTTCAAACATTAATGAGATAACCTCATTAGGTTGACTAAGAAGCTAACTTCTTAATATAAATGAGAAATACTAGAGGAAGTCCTGCCTTAATTATGGCATTTTTTTTTTTTACCTTTTGAGTATTTTTTAGTCATTGGAATGCAATCAAAATTCATCATTTCATTTCCAGCCTCCAAGATGAATGAGTTGTTTTTGTCACAGCCACTCTCAAAGGTCAATGTTTGAATAACTAATAAAAAAACAGGAAATTTAAAATGAATGCCCATATTCATTTATTGCCTGTTGCTCAAAACTTGCTTATGGCATAAAATGGATACTTAACAAGTGTCTTTTGGGTACAGAGACAAGAAAACTTATGTGACGGAGAAATAGGGATTTTGTTGCTAAAGGGTCCCCAAACACCCAGACAGAAAAACATTTTGATGAATAAATGCCTCTAAAATAGAAAACTGTTCAATCCATCAATAAACATTTATTAAGTGTCAGTTATGTTCCATGCACTGTGTGAAGTGCTAAAGATACATCAGGTCCTTTAACATACACATGTATCTGTCACCACCACCACCACCACCACCACCATCATCACCATCGTCATCATCATCATCATCATCATCATCATCATCATCATCACCATCATCATCATCATCACCACCATCATCATCATCACCATCATCACCACCACCACCACCATCATGATCATCATCGTCATCATCATCATCATCATCACCACCACCGTCATCATCATCATCATCATCACCACCACCACCACCACCATCATCATCATCATCGTTGTTGTCATCATCATCATCATCATCATCTCTATTTTGCACACAGGGAAAGAAAATTTAAAGAAGGTGAGCGGCCCAGAGTTACATAAGGAACCCAGGGGAAAAGTAATGACCTGTGGAAGAGAGGAAATAATGCCACATTGGCAATCAGAAGACCAAAGTTCAAATACAAATTCTGCCACTTATTACCTCTGTGACCCTGGGAAAGTCACGAAACTTTTCTGACTCTCAATCTCCTCATCTATAAAATGAGGTGTTCATACCACATCACCTATGAGGACTCTTCTACCTGTAGATCCTGTGACCCTCCTATCAATTCTGTGCTCAGTGCCTTATTCACTGGACTCTGTTAGCTCCCAAGAAAAGAAATCAGAGGAAGTCAATTATTAGAAGCCATTTCTACACTGGGGAAGTTAATAGTAATATTCAAGGAGATAATTATGGTTTTCTGCACAGATAGAAACTTGCAATGAGTCTTCCTTTCCTCCCAATTTTATATCCTCTGAGCCTTTTGGAATAGGTGACAGAGTTTTGAACACCTGTAAATTGATAACAAGACTGTTCTAGTAATGTCACATTTTGAGTAACAGGCATTTCAGGATTTTCCACAACGTTGAAATCTTAGCTGCTTTGTTCATGTTATGAGCAAATATATTCAAAGATCTCTCCTAACTATATGCAAATATCTTCAAAACTGCAGATCTTTTGACCTATAAATACCATTTCCAGGCTGTATACCTCAAAGAGATCAAAGAAAGAGGAAAAGGAGTTATATGTACAAAATTATTTATAGCAGTTCTTTTTTGTGTGTGGTGGCAAAGAACTGGAAAGCAATCATTTGGGGAATGACTGAACAAGTTATGGCATATAAATGTAATGGAATACTATTGTGGCATAAGAAATAATGAGATGCTTTCAGAGAAAACTGGAGGACTTGTATGAACTGATGAAAGAGAAGTCAGAAGAACCAGGAGAACAATTTACCCCAAAACACCAACATTGCAAAGACAAATAACTTGAGAGACTTAAGATGATCAATGGTTCCAGAGAACCCATGTTGAAAATTGCTACCTACCTCCTGACAGGGAAATAAGGGACTCATGATATAGAATAAAACACATTTTCACAGGGGCCATAGATGAACATTTGTAAAAGCACACACCACCAAATAATATCCAGACTGCCAATCCAGTGCAAGATATTCATGGCCAGTCTTACCCACTGATTCCTTCTTTTCTGAGGTTCTACTTCCAGGAGGGAGATTGAGGGAAAACTCATATATAGCATTCTGTACAGTCTCAAGATAGAAGGTCACTATCTGAGCTGTTTCTATTTGGTTTCCATTCACCTGGGTCAGAAGAATGTCAACATTATTGGCAATGTCCTGTAGTTAAAGAAAAAAAATGCATGTTTTGTTAGTGAGCTTGATTGAGATTTCTGGGCTGCTCCTGGTGGTTTTATCATGGTTGTATTTTCATAATGAACTAATTTGGGAAAAATCAAGTTCTCAGCCTTTTACTGAAAAACATAACATGTCCCAGAAAGAATGGACCTTGATGTTACTATAGCTGTTCAAGACTTGCTGGGCACTTTATCTACATTATCTCACATGATGTCTACACCTGTCCTTTTGAGTTAAAGACTGTGTTTCATTCCCATTTGTAGATGAGGAAACTGAAACCCCGAGAAGTAAAATGACTTGCCCACGGTCACGTAGATAGTATGCGTTAGAGGTAGGGAGCTGAACTCAGCTCTCTTTTAAATGCCGTGAACAATATACTTTGTGCTCTGTTTCTCTTAAATTATTGTCATTTACTGTAAGCCACAGGAAAGGGGGGTAGAGTTTAAGGAGGGCAACAGTGGCCATGCCATAGAGCATGTCTGTGCCCAGACTGTTTTCAGTGTGATGTGCGTTCTGTACAGAGGACTCAGTCCTCCAGACACATGCCCTGTCCACTTCTGAGAGATACATTCTTTAGCCTCTTGATAGAGGGAATGTGTAGCAACAGGGTTTTGGCTGGTCTCTCTGTGCTGCCAGGAGTCACTGCTCTTTGGACAGATGTGATCCCCTTGTTTGGTGGGTATGGAGAGTAGGTGACAAGATAAGGAGAAAAGGGAAGGTGAGAAAGATTCACTTGGTAGTTGGATAGAGGAGACGGTAGAAGATCAGTGAAGTATATATGGCTGAGGGGAAAAGAATTCTCAGTTTAGAGTCAGAGGTCCTTGGGTCCCGATTACGGTTCAGTTGCTCACTCCCAGTTGGAACTTGACCATATCATGATGCCTTGGTTTCCTTATTCATAAGATTAGGGGCATTAGGCTAGACAGCCTTTAAGGTCCCTTCCTCTTCCAAGTCTGTCATCCCATGAATTAAGCATAAGAGAGTGATATTTGTGCTTTGGTCTCATTCATAACCTGTTATTTTCCCATCCCATAAAAACCATGTCCCCCAAACATGGAGGTGAACCTCATCTCCCTCCTCATTCTCTCCCAAAGGCAATGAACAGGATGACTATTTCCAGTGCACTTGGGGGCGTCTCTGAAAAACAAGCATAAGTCACTTTTTAGAGTTTTTCAAATTTGCAAAACCTTTTCTTCACAATAGTCTCTGGTGGTCTTATAGGCCATTTTGTATATGAGGAGTTGAAGTTTGGAGCTGCCAAATGACCTGTCCATGGTCACCTAGCGAGGGTAGAAAAGAACTAGGACTTAAGTGTAGATCTCCTAACTCCAAGCCCACTGAGCTGTGCCACCCAATAACATGGTCAGGTATCCCAAGAAGGTGAAGATGCCCTAAGATCAGAGGAATAAGACCTCTGCAAAAACTGCCATCTTCCTTCACCTGTTCTTTATGCCCAATCTTAGCCTGAGGATTGGGTTATTGAACTCTGTGTCTGGAAAGGACTTCTGGTCCTCAAAACTTCTTATTGTAGCTCAAGTTCATGCCATAATATCGGGGAGGGAGAGGGCAATGTGCTTCCAGGTTGAGAAGAAAAAGTGAGATAAATTAATTTTCATGCTGTATCATCTGATTATTGATATTAATTTATAATATTCCCTTCTCTGTTTAAAATCCCCACTTTTAGCTTACAAAAAAAAACTGCTTCCAGGAACTGGCTGAGGCATGTGATCACATTCCAGCCCCCCTCCCAAGGCCTGGTCTGGGCCTCTTTGTTTATCCCATAAACAGAAACTAGACTTAACTCATCCCTCCTTCCTTGGTAGTGGTCAACCTTGCTCCTGGCTTTTGCAAGTAAAAGTTTGGGGTGACCTGACTCACAAAGGATAAACTTAACTAGATAAATCCTGATTGAGGTGACTTCTCTTGCCCAGATGGCTAGAGACTGCTGAATCTCATGAGCAGGCCTTGTTCCTCACCTCCCCCTCCTCCCTGGCCTTGAAAGCTTCCTTGGTGTCTTTGATTACCAAGAGAGACCGCTGGCCTCAATTTATTATCTGCTGGCCTAATTAATAAACTGATTTTTCATTACCCAGAATTTTATATGCCATTAAAGGATTTCAAACCTTTAAAGAAAGGGAAGCACTGTCATTTCCACATGCACTGGACAACTTCTTCAAACTAAGGCAAATCTCTCTGTAGCCATCCAGAGAGTAGGCAGCAGTTGGCTAAGAAAGACCATAACCAAAATTATTTTCATTCCTTTGAATCCAACTGTGTTAAAATATAGACATTCAATTGTGAAATATAGACATTCAGCCTGGGAACTACAAACAGTTGTTAATTGACTATTTCTTTGCTTTACGTGATATGGCACCAAGAAATTGAATGAAATTTAGTGTGTGTTAAGAGAGGTATAGCATTCAGAAATGTCGAAGGGACAAAGCAACATACACACACACACACACACACACACACACACACACACACAAGACAGCACACACAAACCACAAACATATAAGAAAATGAATAGGCAAAGAATCCAGATGGAGACTTAGTGGGAATAACTGAAAAGTTGTTACGTTATTTTATGTATTGAAATGAATTAATTAAAATGGACCTAGTTACTAAGCAAGTCTATATTATATACGATATTATTATATACCACATATTATTATATATTCTATTATATATTAATCTACATTTCATTTGTAAGTAACTTTGCTTGGTGGTATTGATGTTCAGCATTAAATCTTTAATAACACTTTTAAAATACTTATTCACATATATTTGAAGGCTATTTATTTCTATAAACTTCCCCCATGTATAAGAAACATGTTAATAATGATGTAAAACTCACTTGTATATTACAGTTTCTTGAAAATGTACCTTTGTTAAGATTAGAACACCAGGAGCTGTTGCCTAGGGTTGGAAACAAGAAAGATATATTTGGGGGACAGGCATTATTCAATGGAAGAAATTATTGCCTTGACCTAAACAAAGGGAATTTCTCCCCCACTTCCTTCCCAGATTCCAATCATACCAGGTGCCTAAGGAGGAACTGAAACTAAGTCTTTTCTAAAACAAGTTGCAAAAGCCAGAGGGAAGAGGGCAACTAGGTGGTGCAGTGAATAGAGCACCAGCCTTGGAGTCAGGAGGACCTGAGTTCAAGTCCAGACTCAAATACTTGACATATTGTGTGAACTTGAGCAAGTCACTTAACCCCAACAGCCCTGACTTCCCCCTTCAAAACCTTTCCGCCCCCCCCCCCCCCAAAAAAAAGGCAGAGGGGAAAGAGGAGAAAATGAAGATGAGAACCTACAGAAGGAGATTCTGCACATAGGGATGGGGTTGAACCAGAAGACAGAGAGGTCCATTGCCGTTGTAACATTCCATGAGTCCATCCATCATGATCTAAACTGTGGCTGATACTAGAGCATACTTTTGTCTGGTCATGTGCTATGTGTATGAAATCCTTTCACACTTATGGTGTAATTCCTGGTATTCAATCACCAGATAGAAAATGGAGTTCTCCTCATCTCCTCAGTCACTTAAGTGAGTTGTACATGAATGTGGCACATGGGAACAGTGTCTTTTTGACTACATTATGCAGATGACTCTGAAAGAATCTACTTTTATTTATTTGAATTGAATTTTATTATATTTACAAGAACTGAGTTGGGTCAAGGTCTTGAGATGTGTGAGAGAAAGGGACACTTGATAGAGGTGTCACATGGCATGTGGTCCTGTTTGCCCTTACAGAGACAGCAGAAATGGCTCCTGGTGCTATCCAAAGCTGACAGGAGGACAAGGAGGTTCTGACCCCAGCAGGTGTCCACACTGGAATTTATGATTGAATTCTATCCAGAAAACAGCTCCTATGTAGAGACGCAATGGCAGTAGTCACTTTCCCATGGGTTAATGAAGACTGAATTTGAGCCATAATCCATAATAACTACAGCTGCATACCTATTAATACATACAGTAAAAATGGGTGTGGGAAGGAGTATGAGGAGGAAACTGAAGGTATAGCACCTCGGGACAATGTCTCACCCTCCCATTTGTGAGCTTCCTACTGGGGCTGGGGCTGGGACTGGGGCTGTTCATGACAGATGATTCTTTACCCAGTCCTATATTCTCTACTCTAAGGTATGAGTGCACAGTAGATCCATAATTTCTGGGTATGCATCCAAAAAACTAAGGTCCCCTCTTCCTTCCTATACCTTGGCCACTTAAGTGAATTATTTGTGAATGCAGGGAAAAGTTTAATTCAAATGTTTTGTTTTGTCCAAAAGAATGCAAATGACCATGTAAGAACCTACCTTTTGTTGGCTAGTTTGTCTGGGTCAGGTACTAAAATGACAAACAAGAAGGCTGATCTCTAGATTTTTCAAAATATGCTTCATGGTTCATATATGATGCTTACACATAATGTACAGAGATTTAACTTTTCATCTGGATAGTTGACTGATATAAAATGGAATCTAGCCTTTTCCAAGGCTAGTACCAAAAAGAAATGCCCTGTGCCAATGCTCCATAGAGAAGTTCTTTCTAGTTAGGCCTTTTCTGAAACTGCACTCAAGTCCCCTTCCAAGACGGTGAAAACAGCAATAACTCTGGGGAAATAAAATCTCTGTCCAAGGTGGATAAACTATATAGTCTGCTATGTGCCGGATTCTGTGCTCATAGGGGCTACTCTGAGCAGATGCCAAAGGTACCACATGATGGATTTCCTGCTAGCTCACATCCTCGTGAACTTAGCCGAGAAACTTCCCTGTGTAGGAATGTCTTAAACTATGTATTCATAACTCGTTACACTGTTAGTTTAGCGGCCAACCACACCGCCTCCTCCACCACCATCACTATGTGCCTGAAACACTCTCCATCTTCTCTTCCATATCTTGGAATCCTTGGCATCTTTTTAAAAAAGTAGCTGTGGGGCCGCCTCCTAAAAGAAGGCTTTCTTGGTTCCTTTCCTCCACCCTCAGCTACTCACAGTTATTTGTGTTCCCTTCCATTCCTTTTATTTACCTGTCTCTCTCCAGGTTATATTTGTTGGTTCCTCCCCTCTCCCTAAACAACCACTGACCTTATTCCCAGGAGAATGCAATCTTCTTTAAGTCAGGGAGATACATAAATGTTTGTAGAATTTAAAGAAAGCAACTGCAATTCTTTATACCTGGATTGTTTGATAGCTAAAAATGGTTGAATCTTGACAATGGTTTAAGAATCTATCTCTTCTAAGAGGCTTACCTTCTTCTCTCCACCAGAAATGACTATTTGTTCCCCTAAATGAAAACACTAATGTTTTTACATCTCATCGCTCTTCACTAATAACGCTTTCTCTTATCTGATATCAAAGGACTTTGGACTTCTATTTAGAATTTCTCATAGTCTCAGTAGGATTATATCTGTCTGTCTGTCTGTCTATCTATCTACTGCTCGCTCTCTCTCTCTCTTTCTCTCTCTCCTTCTCTCCCTCCCTCTATCTATCTATCTATCTATCTATCTATCTATCTATCTATCTACCTACCTATCTATCTATCTAGACATAGATATACAGGAGTTCAAAGCCTGAAAAAGTTTTAGGCTTGACTGTTGTATGTATGTGGGAAAAGCCAGGATAATTGCTAGGTAAGAGAGAAAATCATGTTGCTCCCATTTTTTGAACTTAGTTTTTGTATTAGATTTGATTCATTTGCAAAGACGATGAAAAGTCCATTGAAACCTACCCCTTCTCCCCCCCAAAAAAAGAGAAGGCAAAGAATCTATGGGATTTTTGTCACAGACCTTCCCAGATAAAGATTTGTTGACATAGGATCCCCAATCTGGATTAAACAAGTAGGATTAGTCAGAGACATGAGGAAAGTGGACCCTAAGCTTGATAGCAACTTCTGTTTAGAGGCACTCCAGTGTCAGTGATTAAAAAATTGAGCTTTTAAAAACTGATTAATGTTTAGGACACTAGTAGGATATCCAGGAATGGCCTAGAAATGTGTTTTGAAGAGCTTAGCACTTGATAACTGTCCCTTGATTTCCAAAGTTGGAAACCCAGAACCAGTTTAGAGTCTGGGACATCCAGCTCTGTCCCATTGTGAAAGAAAGAGTATTTATTCCACAGCCAAGCTGAGAACTATGGAATAGGAAGCAATCAGATGTCCTCAACTGGATTCTGGTCCCAAAGCAGTCAAGAATTTTCTTGGTGATCACAAGAAATCTGACTTCCCTTCTCTGGATCTTAGTTCTCTGTTATATGAAAAGGTGAAACTTGATGATTACTAAAGTCTCTTTCAAATGGAACATTAAATGAAGGATATATTGGATAGATAAATATATACATGAAGTATGTATTAGATAGATAAACACACATATGTATATATATGTATGTGTATATAAATATACACGTGTGTGTACATATATATATCTAATACATCCTAGCCAATACATCCTTCATATATATGTGCATGTATTTTAATACAATATGATATTCCAAAAGTCTTTGTACAGTTTCAGCTCTCAAAACTATTAAAACAAAATTTCAGCAATTCTTAGGAAAATTCAGTGAAAACGCAGAGATTAATTGGATGAGAGCATAAGGATTTTGCCCAGAAAATCTCAGATTCTTGCCAGAGCTCTCCTTTTCATTTAGCTAATGAAAACTCAGCTCTGTTTGGCAGTGAACCATGAACTCTCTTTACAGGTCATTCCTGGGTCTTTAAACTGAACCTTCTGATTGCTGGATACAAACCCAGATATATATATATATATATCCCTAGCAAGTACTACAGTTCTTGGCATAGAAGAGGTGATTCATTAGTGTTTGGTAAATTTAAAGAAAGTGACTATTCCTTTCTACTTGGATTTTTGGTAGCTAAAAATGGGGGGGAGAGTTGAATTGATGTTTCTGATTTTCATATCTGTTGCTTCCTAGAGGCTTTTGTCATTCTCTCCACAAGAAATGAGCTCTCCTTCCCCTAAACCCAAACAGCCCTGTGTTTACATTTCATTGTATTTCTGTCACAATACTTTCTCTCCTCTGATATCAGAGGACTTCCAGGAGTGTTTGTACATTTTTTATAACTTGGAAAAACTGTGACATTTTCACAATTGTCTGCATCTGAGGGTTGGAGGAAAAACCAAAAACTCATGTCAAAAAAGGGCTCTGTAAAGTGGTCTGAGGCTTTTTGGGCAAAGAAGAAGAGTGAAGAGAAGGGAGGAAACAGCCACTATATGTTCCAAAAGGAAGCCCCAAAGGGTAAATCATCCTCTGTAGCATCTCATTGTAACTTCCTAGGGTCCAAATCTCCTCCAGGGTTAATTTCTAACTCTCTCAAGTTTTCTTACAAAATGCTGAAGACATTCAATACCTCTGAAGTGTTCCTGGCATCTAGAAAGTATCTTGAGAAGCAGAATTTTAAGTCTGAGGCAAACAAGACATTCATTGTCTTCCTTGAGCATAACTAGAGAAAGGTCAAGTCTCTCACTGCTAACTTAGGCTTGAGAGTGCTCTCAGTAGAAGGCATTTCTTGGTGAGAAAGGGACGGGGACAATCCCCAGGGAACTACTGACAGAGGTTTATGAGGGTCTTAGCAGTCAGAGTCCTCAGGACATCCTTTATTAGCCCTTATAGAACAGAAAGCAGTCTAATCAGAAATCCTTTCCATGCTTGTGGATGGTTAGGTTTCTTGTGAATACAAGCCTCTTGAGGGCAGATGCTGGTTTGTTTGCTTTCTCTTTGAATCCTAGCATAATGCTTGACAGAGATGAGGTGATTCATAAAGTTTTATTGAATGTAAAGAAAATTGACTCTATTTCTGTCTACTTGGATTACTTTCAAGAAATCATCAAGGAAAACTGCCCTGATATTCTAGAACCAGAGGGTAAAATAGAAATGAAAAGAATCATCACTTTCTGAAAGAGATCCCAAAATGAAAACTGCCAGGAATGTTATAGCCAAATTCCAGAGCTCTGAGGTCGAGGAGGAAATATTGCAAGCAGCCAGAAAGAAATCAAGTATTGTGGAATCACATTCAGGCTAACACAAGATTCAGCAGCTTTTATATCAAAGGATCAGAGGGCTTGGAATATGATATGCTGTAAGGGTCACAAATAGGTGCCAGATAGCAAGTGGTAATGTTGAAGCACAGGGATGTGTTTGAGGCCAGGGAATTGGTTGGGTCACATGGAAGTCAGAGCATATTGCACCGTCCCTGGCCAGGGGATATTGCATTGCCCAGGACTTTCTTATGTGGGATACCTGAGGTTCCCGACTGATGTCTCCACACCCTGGGGTCTTCATGCCCTTGTGACTGCAATTCCCCTTTCACAATTTACCTTCCCTTTCTCAATCCCGCTCAGCTGGGCTATGTCATGTGTGGTGTGTGGATCTGGGATAGATAAAAGGATCCAAGCCTTGGAGGGGCAGGCGGCTTTAGAGTCCTGCTGTAAGGCTTCCTGGGTGTAGCATCAATAAACCCTTTTAACATATACCCTCCAGCGTTACTTTCTTTAAGGAGAAAATGCCAGCGTTGTCTCTATTGTAAAGGTAAGTACCTACTGCCCCTTTAGGGGCAGGGCTGCGATATTCCAGAGGGCAAAGGAGCTAGGATTACAACCAAGAACCACCTCCCCAGCAAGGCTTCGTAAAATTCTTCAGGGGCAAAAATAGATATTCAATGAAGTAGAGGACTTTCAAGCATTCCTGCCGAAAAGACCAGAGCGAATATAAAATTTGACTTTCAAATATAGGACTCAAGAGAAGTATAAAAAGATAAACAGGGAAGGGAAATAATAAGGGACTTAATAAGGTTAAACTAACATAAATTAGCATTCCTACGTGGGAAGATGATACTTGCAACTCTTAAGAACTTTCTCATCATTAGAGCAGTTAGGAGTATATATAGACAGAGGGTGTGAGTGAGTTAAATATGATAGAATGATATCTTAAAAAGTGAAATTAAAAGATGAGAAAGAGGGATGCACTAGAAGAAAAGGAAAGGGAGAGGTAGAATGGGTTAAATTATCTTAGATAAAAGCGGCAAGAAAGTTTTTATAGTAAAGGAGAGGCTGGGGGAGGTGGTGGAGAACACTTGAACCTTAGTGTCATTAGAATTGGCTCAAAGAGGTAATGATATATACGCTAAATTGGGCATAGAAATCTATCTTACCCTACAGGAAAGTAAGAGGGGAAGGAAATAAGAGAAGGAGGGGGTGCTGATAGAAGGGAGGGCAGACTGGGGGGAGGTGGTAGTTAGAAACAAAACACTTTTGAGAAGGGACTGGGTGAAAAGAAAGCATAAAATAAACAAGGGGGAAGCATTTTTCTGAAGCAAGTTTCTTTGATAAAGGTCTCATTTCTCAAATACATAGGGAAATGAATAAAATTTATATAAATAAAATCTATTATCCAATTGACAAATGATCAAAACATATGAAGTTAGTTTTCAGATGGAGTAATCAAAGCTGTCTGTAGTCATATGAAAAAAATGCCCGAAATCACTATTGACTGGAGAAATGCAAATTAAAATAATTCTAAGGTATTACCTACCCTACGCCTATTAGATCGGCTAAAAGGAAATTAGCAAATGTTGGAGGGGATGTGAGAAAATTGAGACACATGCCTTGTTGGTGGACTTGTGAACTGATTCAATAATTATGTAGAGCAATTTGGAACTATGGCCAAAGGCCTATAAAACTGTATATGACCTAGCAATACCACTACTAGGTTTGTGTCCCAAAAGACATGAAAAAGAAAAAGGACATGTATGTACAATATTTATAGCAGCTCTTTTCTGGTGGTGAAGAATGGGAAATTGGGGATATTCCTATCAATTGGGAAATGACTGAACAAGTTGTAGTATATGATTGTGATGGAATACTATTGTGCTATAAAAATGATGAGCAGGATACTCTCAGAAAAAAATGAAAAAGACTCACATACACAGATGCAAAGTGAAATGAGTGGAACCAGGAGAGTACAGCAACAGCAATGTTGTAAGATGATCAACTGTGAATGACTTTGCTATTTTCAGCAATACAAGGTTCCAAGACAATTCTGAAGGACTATGATGGAAAATGCTATCTAACCCCAGAGAAAGAACTGATGGAGTATACTTGAAGTATATATTTTTAAAGCATCCTTTTTAAAAACTTTCTTTAGTTTTCTTGGGTGGTTTATTTTTGGTCTATGTTTCTTTTACAACATGACTAATATGGAAATATTTTGTATGATGATACATGTAGAAATTATATCAAATTGCTGCCTTCTCAATGAGGGGGCTGGGGAAGGATGGAAAGTATTTTGAACTCAAAAATTTAAAAACAAATGTCGAAAATTGTTTTTACATGTTAGTGAGAGAAAATGAAATACTAAATAAATAATTTTTCTAAAGCGCAAAATCCCCCCACCAAACCCAACTCTGAAGTATAACCTCATACCTATCAGATTAGTTAATAAAGGAAAATGATAAATCTTGGAAAGGATGTGAGAAAATTGGGGCATTAATGCACTGTTGGTGAAGTTTTGAACTGATCCAACCATTACTGATATATTTGGAACTATGCCCAAAAGCAATGACACTGTGCATACCCTTTGATCCAGCAATACCACTACAAGTTCTGTATCCCAAAGAGATCGTTAAAAAGGGAAAAGGACCTACATGCACAAAAATATTTATAGCAGCTTTTTTTGTGGTGACAATTTGGAAATTGAGGGGATGCCTGTCAATTGGAGAATGATCGAACAAGCTGTGGCATAGGAATGTTATATAATACTACTATGCTACAAGAAATGACAAACAGAGGGAGCTCAGGAATACCTGGAAAGACTTACATGAGCCGATGCAAAGTGAAGTGAGCAGAACAAAGAGAATATTGTACACAGTAACAGCAGCATTGCACCATGATCAGCTATGAATGACTTAGCTCCTCTCAGCAATACAAATGATCTAAGAAGTTCCAAAGGAGTCATGATGGAAAATGTTGTCCACGTTCAGAGAAAGAACTGATGGACTCTAAATATAGATCAAGCATACTATTTTCACTTTAAAAAAAAAAATCTTTTTCATGGTTTTATCCCTTTTAATCCATTTCTTCTTTCACATGACCAATGTTTTACATGACTGTACATATATAATCTATATCAAATTGCTTACCACATTAGGGAATGAGGAAGAGAAAGAGAGAGGAACAAAATTTGGAACTCAAAAAATATTTTAAATGAATGTTAAAAATTGTCTTTACATGTCATTGGAAAAAAGAAAATATTATTTAAAAAGAAAAAAATTATTGGACTAATACAGAGAAAATAAAAGCAAAAGTAAACCTAGTTAAAAGAAATGATCAAGGAAACTACATCTTGCTAAAAAGAGGCATAGACAAAGAAGTAATATCAATACTAAACATATATATACATATACCAAATGGTATCCAATGGAATCCAAATTCTTAAAGGAAACATGAAATGAATTACAGGAAGAAATAGTTAACAAAATTATACTAGTGAAAAAAACTCAAATTTCCTCTCTGAGAACTAGATAAATCTAACCATAAAATAAATAAGAAATAAATTAAAAAGAAGAATAGATTTTTAGAAAAGTTAGGTAAGATAGACCTTTGAGGAAAACTGAATAGAAATAGAAAGGAGTATACTTTTTCTTAGCTGTATATTACACATTCACAAAAATTGACTGTGTATTAGCACATAAAAACTTCACAAACAAATGAAGAAAAACAAAAATATTAAATGCAGGTTTTTGAGACTGTAATGCAATAAAAATTACATTCAACAGAGGACCATAGAACCACAGACTAGAAATAAGTTGAAAAATGAAGTAACTTCATCCTAAACAATAAGTAAATCAAAAAACAAATCATAGAAACAATCAATAATTTCATTATAGAGAATGACAAACATGAGGCAACATTCCAAAATTTATGGGCTACTTCCAAAGCAGTACCTAGGGGAAAATTTCTTTTTTTTTTTTTTTCTATTTTCTTTTTTTTTTTTTTTTTACAATGATTAAGTTTTTACTGTATTTGACTCAACATAAGGGAAAAGGTTCTGTCCAAAGCAGATGAGGATGCCTGGGGAAGGGGGAGTTAGAATTATGATTCTCTCTGTTGCTGGTGGTGAGATCTCCATCAACAGATACCATCAAGCAATACTTGTTGGGGATATTGTCCACAGGAATCATAATTATTGATAGGGATTGAACAGACTAGCCTTTGATATTCTTTTCTATTCTAAATCTATGATTTTCCATAAGATATGCTTTACTCTGTGGAATGCTAAATTTTCAGTATATGTTCAACTCATTTCTTCACAGGTTTCTTTTTGTTATCTCTCTCCCATAAATATTTCCAAGATCTCAGCTAGATGTTATATTATACCTTTCTGAATGGGAGATCTCAATGGAGCAGAAGGGTTAGACAAGACCACCCAGTCCTAGGGGAAAATTTCTATTTCTAAATGATTAATTATTTGAGATATATAAACTGCCCAAATTAACAGAAAAGAAATAGAATACTTAAGTAACTATTTTAGAAAAAAGAAATTGAACAAGTCATAGATGAGCTCCCTAAAAAAAAATTTCCAGGACCGGGTGGCTTTACAAGTGACTTCTACCAAACATTTAAGACACAATTAAACCCAATAATATATAGATTATTTGAAAAAATAAAGGAGTCCTTTGAAATTCCTTTTATGATTCAAACATGGTTTGATAACTAAATCAGGGAGAGCAAACCAATTTCCTTAATGACTATTCATGCAAATATAGTAGCAAGGATATGACTTCTGTGGTCCCTTCCAAGTCTCCATCTGTGATCCTCTTGTATCCAACCCAAGAGATGATCAAAATTGATGAGAATTTATGGGAGTTTACTAGTTCTTTCAATCTAGATGATTCTTTCAGTCTAGATGATTCCAGTAACTATGTGCACACAGGGAATCAGAGAAAATGTCAACTAAAATTCCATCTTTTGCTAGAGATGTGATTCTACTGCCTTTCTACCATTGACTATTTCTATTTATCCCGTATATAGCCTGTTTTGTATATATTTATTTGTACGTTGTCTCCCCCATTAGATTGGAAGCTCCTTGAGGGAAGGGATTATCTTTTGCCTCTTTTTTGTATCCCAGTTCCTAGCACAATGCTTGGCACATAGTATATGCTTAATAAATATTAATTGATCAATTAAAGATGTTTATTGCACTCTAAGCAATGTTTATAAGGCAATACAAGGCTGTGCTGGTAAATATTTAACAACCAGGGGTAAAGAGGAGAGAATTAGACACATATTCTAAAATTTTAATCTGCATCATTATTGTTTCTTAGATCTAAACAAGTAACAAAACAATTCAAGCTCTGATTGGTAATGACTGCAAATTTCTGAGGTTTTTGTAAGTGTACATGCTGAAAATTTAACAGCTGACTCTAAAAGCCAGTTAAAGCTATCTCCAGGACACCTGCCATCTTGTTGTCTAGTCATTTCAGTCACATCCGACTCTTCACGACCCCACGTGGGGTCCTTGGTAAAGATACTGGAGTGGTTGGCCAGTTCCTTCTTCAACTCATTTTACAGATGAGGAAACTGAGGCAACCAGGGTTAAGCAAATTGCCCAGGGTGGCACAGCTAGTAAGTGTCCATGTCCACCTTTGAATTCAGGTCCTTCTGCCTCCAGGTCTGACACTATCTGCTGTACTGCCTTCTTAGGTGTCACATTTTAGGAAAGAGAACTGATAAGAAAAGGAACTGATAAACCAAAGATCATCCAGAGGAGGACTAGGGTGATAAAGTGAGTCATGCCAAATGAGGATCACTTGAAAGAGTTGGAAATGTTTATCTTGGAGGAGAAGACTGGTAGGGAGATGGGACATGGGGACTGCCATCTTCAAGTAATTGGATTGACCTGCCAATGATGGATCTTTGTTTTCCTGCTTGCCTTCAGAAGGCAGAGCTGGAAGTGCTGGGTGGGAATTGCAAGGAGATGGGTTTTAGTTTTGACATAAAGAAATACTTCCTAACAGTAATGGGAAATAATATATATGAGTGGAAAGATCAATGGATTGAAAGTCAATGGAAATTGACGTTAATGAAGTACCCACTTTGTGCCAGGAACTCTGCTGAGTACTTTACACACATTCTCTCATTTGGTCCTCACAACAGTCTTGGGAGGTAGCTGTTCTTATCATTCCCACTTTACTGTGGAGGAAGGAGGCCGATAGAGCTTAAGTGACTTGCCCAGGATCACAAAGCTAGTAACTCTGAGGTCAAATTTGAACTTAGGTCTTTCTGACTTCAGATCCAGGCTTCTATACACTATGCCACCTAGCTGCCAGAAGATTTGGATTAGAATTCTGCCTCTGTTAACTTGCTACTTGGGTGAGCCTGGAAAAGTCTCTTAATCTATCTGGGCCTAATTTTCTTATCTGGAAACTGAGTAGGCAGGACTAATTACTCTCCAAGTTTCCTTGAAGCTTTAAATCATAGAGACTATAAAAGGAAAATGGGCAACATCAGGGAGGAATGGCTTCCTCTTCCCTGAAGGTCATTGAACAAAGGCCAGAAGACTGCTTGCCTGGTGGGTTGTATATGGGATTCTTGCTCATGTAGAGGTTGGATTAGGTCTGTCTTTCTGTGCAGCCAGCTTCTGGCTCGGTGTGAGGGGCAGGGAGTGAATGCAAGGAGATGCAAGGCCAGGGCCCTTCATAAATCTCCTCATCCACTCCTCCCTGGGAATGTAGGACCTGTGAGCATCTATCTCCCTGTGATGCTGTATCGAAATGTGGCCCAGATTCTCCTACCACCCCAAGGACCAACCACCAGGTCCTTCAGCTGAGCTCCCACAGCATCTGTTAGCAGTATAAGGTGATCAGGTACCTGATCTGTACAAGGACAGGAATGGGATGAGACAATGGCCAAGGCCTGTGCTTTCATCCAGGCTGGAGTTTCTAGTTTCTTTGGTGTGTCCCCCAAAAGCTGTTGTCTGGGAAAGGCCTGCATAAAGGCTTCACATCTCCTTTGGAGAGTCAACTTCAAGCACATTTCCTCCAAGAAATGGGTTAACTTCATCTCCCATCCCTAAACTTCCATATTGGTGGGAAAGAGAAATATGGCAGATGGAAACCAGAGGAGGGGGCTGGTCTGCTCAGAAGCTGCTGGAGAAGAGAGGCTCAGGCCTGTGTGGGGACCTGGCACACGGTGGGAGGGTGCCCACAGAGGCAGCTTCTGCCCCTCCAGGAACTTCATCAGAGGAACAAAAATACCTCCAGTATCTCCTTCAGTCAGTCAGTCCACAGACATTTATCAGGTACTTCCTATGTGCCAGGAACTGTGTGCTAGGCGCACTGGAGGTACAAAGAGAGGCAAAAACTCAGTCTCTGCCGTGGAAGATGTGCTCACAGTCTGATGGGGAGACAACATGCAAACCACAGTGCCCAGACTAGATAAATGCAGTGTAAATGGGAGGTTAAATCAGAGAGAAGGGAGGGCTGTGTAGCCCTGAAATGCTGTGCAGATCTTGCCATTAGTTCTGACGATTCCTCCTTCCCAGGCTGGAGGCTCCTGAAGTCTCTGTAAGGCTGAGCCCAGAGGGAGTCCTGCCCAGGAGGGAGCAGATGGGAGTGGGGAGAGAAAGGAAGGACACAAGAAAAGAAATGAAATGGCCCCTGTAATGGGGGAAGGGGAAGGTAAAGGCTATTGGATAAGAGAGGGAGTGGGGCCCAGTGGAGAGAGAGCCAGGCGCAGAGTTAAGAAGGCCTGGGTTCAAGTTTCCCCTCAGACACAAACTGGCTCCATAAGTCTCCAAGGCCCCCAGCCTCTCAGTGCCTCAGACACCTCTCTGAAAGTACAGTTAGCAGGGCACTGGGAGAGAGAAATCTCTGTCTAGTGTCCTCCAAAATATCCCTCCTCCCTCTGACTCCTAAATATTGGGTCCCAGGAGGCAGCAGTGCCAGGCAGGTCAGGATCCTGTGGCCTCAGTGCCTTCTTCTAGATTTGAACATCCCAGCTCTGAGCCAAGGTCTGGCCACAGCACTTGAAGTTCAGAGGGGGCCCATATGAGGAGGCAAACGGCACTGGCCAGAGGTGACCCATGTGGGGAGGGGCTTCTCTGCTCTCAGCTCAGCAAGAAGAGCCCTTCAGCAACTCCCAGGGTAGCCAAAGAATGCAGGAGACGTTTGTACCTTGACAGTCATTCATAGAGGCATTTGAGAATGTCTTCTCCCCAGAAGGAAATGCATATCCAGGGTTACAGGTGCAGCGGTAACTCCCATATGTATTAACACAGTCTGCATGCTGACCACAAGAGATACTAATGGGTGGTGCACATTCATTAACATCTGCAACATAAGAAGAGAAAGAAAAAAAAGAAACGATACATGTTAGCACTTGGTCAGTGTGGGAATTTTTCATCTGACTACAGCATGTTATTTGTTAGGAGGACTTTTTTTTCTTTTCCAAGGGGTTTGGATGAAATGGAAAGAAACACTTTCTGGTTGAAAAAAGAAAACAAAAAGGAAGAGAAGAAAAAAAGAAAAAAAAGATCAGTAAGATAGTGGAAGGGGGCAAGCTCAGGGGCAGGGCCGAGCCTCACCCCAGAATTCTCTCTGGGAGCTTCCTGCTGCCATATCAGTGCAGACAGCTCTGCTCAGGCCTCTGACAGTGAAGGGGAGAAAGGATAGAGGAGGGTAACCTGAGGAAACCAAGAGAGGACTTTCTGAGGAGCCACTGGCTAAGGAGAGGCTGGTGATTTGGAGGGGGAGGGGCAGATCATGGTCTCCAGGGCCAGCTCCTGGAGGGAGGAGAGGGGATGAGGAGGAGGGCACAAGTAAAGGGGCTGATCTGGGCAAGGAAAAGAGCCATCTCTTTCCCAGAAACAGAGGAACAGGAGAAGAAGGTGGGTCTGGGAGGTGTGATGTCCAGGAGGTGAGGGAGCTCTGGGGGGGCAACCTCGACCTTCTCAGTAGAGTAGGAGGCCAGGTCCTCTGCTGAGACCCAATGGGGCAGGTGGTCATGGGCATGGGAATTTTAAGGAGACACCACAAGGTTTTGAACTGCCCCATTGGAAGGAGAGAAGCTTTATGAGTGCTATAGAGATGAAATTGTGGAGAAATAAAAGGATTAGCCTGGTAGGATGCCCTGTAATCCTGCTACTTTAGAGGGAGGCTAAGGTGGATCACTTGAGCTCTGGAGTTCTGAGTTACAGGACAGTTAAAGTCAATGAAGTGTCCACACTAAGTCTTCCGCCAGTATTATAGTGAGTTCTTAGGAGGGGAGGGCTACCAGGCTGCCTAGGGAAGGGAAAACTGGCCCAGGTTAGAAATGGAACAGGGGAAAACTGTCCCACCAATAAATAGTGGGGTTGAGGCCTTAAGAGGTTGATGTATTTCCTTGCTCTTGAGATTGGGAGACTAAGGAAGAATGGAAAAAGAAAGCAAAGGAAGGAAGGAAGGAAGAAAGGTAGAAAAAGAAATGTAATGGAGACAGAGAACAAAAAAGCTATTGTCTAACAGGAAAAGCCCAGTTAAAATTAGGCAATATGAATTTGTGACTGATCCAGCATATGAGGTCACATGTTTAGAGCTGGGTTGACTATCCTGACTTCCTTTTACAGATAAAGAAAGGGAAGCCCATAGTGGGAAAGTGACTTGTCCAGGTTCAAACAGCCATTAAGTATCAAAGATGGGATTTGATTCTCCCTCTTCTGACTCCAAAGTCAATGCTCTTCTCATTTGTCCCACCAGTCTCCCAGTGATAACATGACTTTCTTTAGCAGCTACTTACCACCTACTTATGGATAAAAATTATAATTGTAGGTAGCATTTAGACAGTGCTTTAAGGTTTATAAAGTGCTTTACCAATATTATCTCACTTGATCCTCACAACAACTTGGGAACTAAGTGCTGTTATTATCTCTGTTTTATAGTTTATGGAACTGAAGCAGACAGAGGTTAAGTGACTTGCCCCGGGTCACACAGCATCTGAAGTTGAATCTGAACTCAGGTTGTTCAGACTCCAGTTCCAAATACTCTACCCACTGCACTCACTACACCACAAGGTCTTCGTGCTTTATTTATTTATTTATTTATTTTAAATGTTCTGCCAGTGTTCTTAGAGAGGCAAGAATATTGTGGTGGACAGAGAGCTGGCATTGGAGCCAGAAAACATGTGTGACTCTGGGAAAATAATTTAACTTCTCAGTGTAGTAAGCAGCTCTAAGACCATAAATGAATGTAGAGAAAAAATTTAGGAGAGTCGGTGTTTTATAGAGTAGGAAAAGCAATCTGCCATGAGCCATGGTCAGGAAACCCTGCTTCTCTTTCTCATCCTGTCATCCCCTGCCTCTATATATCTACCCAGGCTATACACCCTGCCTGGAGCACACTGCCTCTTCATCCCTGCCTGTTAGGGTCCTCTTCTGTTCAGTTGAATTTTAAAAAAAACACTAATTGAGTGCCTGCTGTATGCCAAGCACTGGGGTTGCGAGGAGAAAATGAAAATGGTCCCTCCTGTTCCCAAAGGGCTTATATTTTACTGAAATCTTCCCTGATTCCCTCCCCTTTACCTCAGTTCTAACGAATCTCTCTCCTGTTCAAATATGCCTACATACATTTTTGGCCTTTTTTTGCATGGGGAGAGCCTATCACAGTCTACTTTTATTCTTCCTACTTTTGTCATATTTTTCTAGTTGATTGCAAGTTCCTTGAGGCAATGGTTCATGGTATCCTTTGAATCACCTCAATCCATAAACACTCAAAAGACTTTGGCCTGACCATCCACACCGAAAAGGGCCAAGTGGATGAAGTATGTCTATTACCCACGTTTTGACCTGCAGTTGGAGAGAAGACCTATAGAGCACGCTCATCATTATGTATATTTGGGACAGACAGTACAGATAGAAAGCAAACTGGGCTCAAAATTTAGCAGAGGAGGATAGCATGCTGTGTTCTAGAAATTGCCAATCTCTTCTAAAGACCCCTAAAAAATAAAGGTCTGCATTTTAATACCAATATTCCATTGGTGTTACAGTCTGACTGTGAGACAGAACATAATTGAGGTCACACAGAGGATGCTAGAGAGACCCACGGGGTTCTGAGCCCCCTGTATTCTCTAACCAATGAGGAGCTCCAGAGAACAGAAGGAAAACCACCATCAGGGAAATTCATGATGGAAAAAAGATGAACAGAGGTGAGGAAGTCCATGAAGAGGGTGAGGGAAATCAGGGGAAGTAGTCCAAGTGCTCAGTCAGAATTACAGAAGAATCATGGAAGAAGGTCATTGGGTGGACTCCTGTGGCAAAGGGAAATCCGATAGCCAGGATAATAACAAGAGCCACCATTTCTGTGGCACCTTAAGGTTACAAAGCCTTTCCTTATCACACCCTTGGGCGGTGGCTGGGAGTTCTATAGATGTGCCCCCTGAACCTCCAAGGGGTAAGTGACTTGCCCATGACCCCAAAGTAGGCAAGGCCAGTGCATCATGTACAGGGACCCTGTTCTGAAGAGAACTCTTCTCCCCACCAGACTGATGCGGGACTGCCTTGGTGCTCACAGGGTCTCTGAGGCTTTGGGGCATCTCACTAGTGCTGCCCACATTCTGTTCCATAGAACCCTTGGTTCCAAACTTCCTCCAGTTCAGATGTTCCTGGTTCTAACTCAGCCCTAGGCTCTAGAGAGCAGCCCAAATTCACCTGAGTGGCTCTGCCTCAGCTCTCTTGGCTCTCACTTCTGGGGGAAGCATCACTCCTTTCCCCATACAAGCTGCTCCCTGCCTTGGCCCTGATCCTTGGTTGGCTCACCCAAGGGGCTTCTCAGAGATTCCTTAAGTGCCCCAGTTCTTTCACCCAGGAGGCCCACAGGGTTCTAGATCTTTCTGTTCCCTGGAGATACACATACCTACCTATGCACTCAAAGTGGTTCTCACTGCTTTTAGTAAAGCCTGGTTTGCATGTGCACACATAGTTCTGATATTATTCTCACAGATTCCTTTTGGTTCAGAGGGATTTGTTCTGACACTCATTTTTATCTCCAAAAGTAAGGGAGAAGGAGTGATTAGCAACCTTAGTCTGGACACAAAGGAGACCTGGGTGGGGCTTCAAAAGCCCCTGGCATCTCTTGCCCCTGCCTGCCTGCTGGGGAGGATGGGGACTGGGCTGGGCAGAAGCATCCCAAGCCTCTCTCAAGATCTCTCCCTTGAGTCTCCACATCACTCCCTGGCCTGGGCCTCTTGAGATAATGATCCCAGTGAAATGACTTTCCTTCTGTTCTCCTCTTTGGGTGAGATTGGCCCAAGCAGCATCCTTCCTTCCCTCCCTCACCTTCCCCCTGCTCCTATTTATTATAATACCATAGAGCTGGGAAGAAACCTAGAGGTCATGCAGTCCAAAAGCCATATGTTACAGATGAGGAAACTGAGGCATGGAGAGGTATAGAGACCTGGACAAGGTGTTGAACATCAGAGAAGGGTTTGAACCCCAGTCCCCTGCCTTCAGAGTCAGTGCTGTTGCCACATTTCTACACGGGCACTCAGCCACCATGAGACGACCTCCACCAGCTACTTATACATCCTAGCCTTACCTAGGCTGGGTGGCAAGCTCTTTGGGATGCAGGGTCTTTGTTTTTTAATATTTCTGATGTTCTTTTCTTTTGAAAAACAAAACCAAACCCAACTATCACTTCCCAAGGATGCCTTTCCCTGCTTCCCCACCCCCATCCCACATCCTTGCTTTGTATCAAACATACACAGCCAAGGAAAACAAAATGATGGATTGTGGGTTTCAGTTTCCTCTTCTGTCCAGTGAATGGGTTGGACAAGATGCCCCCTCGGGACCTTCCAGAGCAGGATCTGTGGTGCTTTTCTTAACCAGGCCTTCGTTTCCTATCGTGAGTCCAAAGCAGACATTGCTGGGTAATGGGAGGGGATGAGGGGAGAAAACACTGCTCCCCTCTCTCCTTACCAGACACACATGTATTTCCTCTACATTCTGCATTGGCAGAGAAGGAAGCTCTGCTAGACCTGAAATCCTCCCTCCTCCTGTCTGGGAGAAGATGAGAGAGTCTCCATTTTAGAGGCCACTGGGCTCAGTGATTTCGAAACAATAGCTAACATTCCCATTGCACCTACTATGTGCCCTGCACTGGGCTAAGCCCTTTACAAACATTATCTCATTTGATCCTCACAACAATGCTCGGAGGCAGCTGCTATAATCCTAGGTTTATAATTGAGGAAACTGAGATTAAGTGATTTGTCCAAGGTCATCTAGATAATGAGTTTCTGAAGCTGTATATGAACTCAGGTCTCCCTGATTCCCAGGCCAGCGGTATCTTCACTGTGCCACCTAAATGGCTCTATCCCAAACTGGGCAAATACGTCCATTGTAAAAGGACTCCTCTGATACACCTAGCCTCTAGAGCTAGTTCTGGATTCGGGAGGGGTGAAGTCAGGCAGCTGAGACTGGGAGCAGTGGGAAGAGGAAGGACAGGGTTTTCTTAATTGTTATTTCCAGCATTTAGTTGCATAGAGCAGGAAATGGTTGTGCCGTGAGCCATGGTTGGGAGATCCTGCTTCCATCTCTCCCTCTCATCCCGTGCCTCTATGCATTTGTTCAGTGGCTTTTCAGTTGTGTCCCACTCTTCATGACCCCATTTGGGGTGTTCTTGGCAAAGACACTGGAATAGTTTTCCATAGCCTTCTTGCACTAATTTTTCAGATGAGAAAACTGAGGCAAACAGGGCTAAGTGACTTTCTTGGGACTCAGGAAGATGAGTCTTAGTGACTCCAAACCCAGCACTCTACCCACTGGACCACCCAGCTCCCAAAGGGTGTTGTGAAGACTATATTTATAAAGTACTTAGCATCAGGCCTATATCAATGCTAATTCTCTTCCTCCTCCCCTCCCTCCCCACCCCTGTGCAGTGGGATGGGTGTTCTATAAACCAGAGGCTCCAGCCTGCTCAGTGACTTATCCATGGTCCCATAGCAGAGAGTGTCAGTCGGTCAGACCAAGAATCCTGTCCCAAGGCCACTGCTGCTGCCTCAGTGCCCACTGGCTTCAGGGTGTCCAGCTGGCATTGCCTACATCCCGCTCCTTACAATGCTTGGGCCCAAGCTTCCTTTGCCAGATCAGAGGTTCCTGGTTTAGTTCTTTGTAGCTGACTCCCTGTCACAGGCTCTGAACAGCAGCCCAAATCCCCCTGGGGGGCTCTTCCCCAGCTCTCTTGGCTCTGACTTCTGGGGGAAGCATCAACCCTTCCCCATACAAGCTGCTCCCTGCCTTGGCCCTGATCCTTGGCTGGCTCACCCAGGTAGCTTCTCCTAGACACACTGAGGACCTCAGTTCATCCCCTGGGAGTCCCTGGGCCATTTCCCACAGAGGCTTACCTAGGCAGTCATATCTCCCTTTCTCCCTGATCCTTGGCTGGCTCACCCAGGTAGCTTCTCCTAGACACACTGAGGACCTCAGTTCATCCCCTGGGAGTCCCTGGGCCATTTCCCACAGAGGCTTACCTAGGCAGTCATATCTCCCTTTCTGGCTGCTTTTGGCAAAGCCTGGTTTGCATGCACACATAAAGCTTCCAGGGTTATTTATACAGACCCCACGGGGTTCACAGATGGAAGGGTTGCGCTGACATTCGTCTATATCTACAATAGAAAGAGAAAAGGGATAAGGAACACCCCAAGTTTGGACCCAGCAGAGACTCAGGTGGGGCTTCCAGACACTGGCATCTCTGGCCACTATCCAGCTCCTTGGACAGGGTGGAACTGGGCTGGACAGAAACATCCCAAGCCCCTGGAGCCTCCAGGGCTTTCTGTCAACAATCTCTTTCCCACTGTGGCCTGGGCCTCCTGAAGCGATGATCTCAGTGATTCTCATTTCCTTCTGTTCCCCAGTTTCGGTGAAATTGACCCAAGAAGCTGACCTCCCCTTTGTTACAGGCTTCTAGAGTTGGGCAGCTGGGTGGCTCAATGGATAGGGCACCATATCTGGAGGCTGCAAGCCTCATTGGCCAGAGCTCAAATCCAGCTTCAGACACTTTCTAGCTGTGTGACCCTGAGTAAGTCACTTAATCCTGTTTGTTTCAGTTCCTCATCTGTCAAATGGGCTGAAAAAGGAAATGGTAAACCACTTCAGTAACTCTCCTGAGAAAACCCCAAAGTGGGTCATAGAGAGTCAGATATGACTGAAATGACTAAACAAAAGAGTTGGTAGGGACCCTAGAGGTCATGTGGTCCAACACCAAATGAGGAAACTGAGGCTCAGAGAGATTGTGATCTAAGGTCATAAGGTTAGTTAGTTAGTGGTCACTGAATTGGGGGTTGAAGGTGCCAGACTTCTATTCCCTCTCATGTTTGAAAGAGAAGTTTTTTAAGGAGAGAGGAAGGTCTTTCTCCTCTTCACTAAAAAAAATATTTTGTCACCAACATTTAGCAAATTCCTGTGTGCATAGTAAATACTTGGTACATGCCTTCTCTTTCAGAGTGAAGAAGGCCTGGGTTCAAGTTTCCTCTCAGACACATGCGGGCTCCATGAGTCTCCAAGGCCCCCCGCCTCTCAGTGCCTCAGACACCTCTCTGAGAGTACAGTTAGCAGGGCACTGGGAGAGAGAAATCTCTGTCTAGTGCCCTCCAAAATATCCCTCCTCCCTCTGTCTCCTAAATATTGGGTCCCATGAGGCTGTACAGTCAGGCAGGTCAGACTCCCCTGTGGCCTCAATTCCTTCTTCTGGGTTGTAGCTTGGAAAGAGATTTGAACCTCCCAGCCCTGAGCCAATGTCTAGACAAAGCATTTGGATAAGGTTTCCTGAGGGGGCCTGAGCTGGGATGGATAGAAAGGGGAGAAGGGGAGAGCTACCACGATTTAGAGGTGGCCCCTGTAGTGAGGAGCCAAGGGCACTGACCAGATAGAGCCTGAGTCAGGGAGGGGAAGGTCAGAGGGGATCCATATGAGGAGGCAAAGGCCAGAGGTGGCCCCTGCAGGGAGGGGCTTCTCTGCTCTGAGCTCAGCAGAAAGAGCCCTTCAGTGACTCCCAGGGTAGCCAAAGAATGTAGGAGAGGCTTGTACCTTGACAGTTGTTCATAGTGGCATTTGGGAATTTCTTCTCTCCAGAAGGAAATTTGTATCCAGGGATACAGCTACAGTGGTAACTTCCCTCTTTATTAATACAGTCTGCATTCTGACCACAAGAGATACTAATGGGTGGTGCACATTCATTAACATCTGCAATAAAAGAAAAGAAGTGAAAGATACATATTAGCACATGGCCATGTGGGAATCTGTATCATCTGACCACAGCATGCTGTTTGTTATAGGGGCTCTTTTTCATTTTGTTTTCCTAGGGTGATGGGAGGAAACAGAAAGAAATGCTTGTTGGTGGGGAAAAAAAAGAAGAGAAAAGAGAAGACAGGAAAAAAGGGAAAAGAAAAAAGAAAAGATCAGGAAGGTAATGGGAGGAAGAGGGCTCAGGGGCAGGGCTGAGCCTCACCCCGGAATTCTCTGTGGGAGCTTCCTGCTGCCATATCAGTGCAGACAGCTCTGCTCAGGCCTCTGACACTAAAAGGGAGAAAGGATATAGAAAAGTAACTTGAGGAGGCCCAGAGAGGGCTTTCTGAGGATGGGGGAGATCTGAGGAGCCAATGGCTAAGGAGAGGTGGATTTGGAGGTGGAAGGACAGGTCATGGTCTCCAGGATCAGCTCCTGGAAGGAGGAGAGGGGGATGAGGTGGAGGGCCCAAGTAAAGGGGCTGGCCTGGGCAAGGAAAAGAGCCATCTCTTCCCCAGAAACAGAGGAACAGGAGAAGAGAGTGGGTCTGGGAGTAATCATGTCCAGGAGGTGAGGGAGCTCTGGGAAGACAGCCTTGATCTTCTCAGTAGAGTAGGAGGCCAGGTCCTCTGCTGAGACCCCAGTGGGAAGGGGGTCACGGCTATGAGAGTTTTAAGGAGACAGGGCAAGTTTTTTAACTACCACATTGGAAGGGTAGAAACTTTGGAAGTATTTCAGAGATGAAATTGTGGACAAATAAAAGAATCAACCAGGTAGGATGCCCTATAATCCCTTCTCCCTGAGAGGAAGGCTGAAGTGGATCCCTTGAACTCTGGAGTTCTGAGCTACAGGAGGGTTAAAGTCAATGGAGTGTCTACACTAAGTCTGGCACCAATATAGTGAGTTCCTAGGAGGGGAGGCCTGCCAGGTTGCCTAGAGATGGGAAAACTGGTTATGGTTGGAAATCCAACAGTAGAAAACTTTTCTCTGAATAAATCAGTAGTGGGATTGGGACCATGAGTGACTGATGCATTTCCACCTTGGTGAGATTGGGAGACCATGGAAAAAAGAAAAAGAAAGAAAGGAAGGAGGGAGGTAGGGAGGGACAAAGAAGGAAGGAAGGATGGAAGGAAGGATGTAAGGAAAGAAGGAAGGAAAGAAGAAAAGAAATTAAATGAGAATAGAGAACAAAAAGACTATTGTCTAACAGGGAAAGCCCAGTTAAAATTAGGCAACAGAAATTTGTGACTGATCCAGGATATGGGATATGTTTAGAGCTGGGGGACCATCCTGGCCTCCTCTTTTTACAGATAAAGAAAGGGAAGCCCATGGTGAGGAAATGAAAAGTTAACATAGCCAGTAAGTATCAAAGGTGGGATTTGATTCTCCCTCCTCTGACTCCAGAGCGAATGCTCTTCCCATTGGACACCCCCCTCCCCGGGCCTCCCAGTGATAACATGATTTTCTTCAACAGTATTTACAACCTGCCTAGGAATAAAAATTATAATTATAGGTAGCATTTCAGTAGTGCTTTCATGTTTATAAAGCACTTTACACATATGATCTCCCTTGATCCTCGTAACAACCTGTGAATGAGGTGCTGCTATTATCTCTGTCCTACAGTTTATGGAACTGAGGCAGCAGAGGTTAAGTGACTTGCCCAGGGTCAGACAGCATGTGAGGCTGGATTTGAATTCAGGTTTTCTGCCTCCATGTCCAATATTCTATCCACTGCATTCCTAGCTACCTCAAATCACAAGCTCTTTGGTTTTCATTTTCTTTGGATTTTAAGTGTTCAACTAGAGCTCTTCAGGAGGCAAGGATGATGTATTGGACAGAGAGCTGGCCTTGGAGTCAGAAAAACAGGGTTGGCTGTGTGATCCTGGGAAATTAACTTAATTTCTCAGAGCTCTAAGCTCTTAATACTTATGAGTATAACAGACTGTAGAGTAAAATTGTATGAGAGTAAATGTTTTATAAACCAGGAAAAACATTCTGCCATGAGCCACGGTGGGGAAACCCTGCTTCTCTTTCTCATCCCTTCATCTCCTGCCTCCGTGGATCTACCCAGGCTGTACGTCCTGCCTGGAGCACACCGCCTTCTCATCCTTGCCTTTAGGATCCTCTTCTGTTCAATAGAATTTAAAAACACTGACTGAGTGCCTCCTGCATGCCGGGTACTGAGGACACGAGGACAGAGCCAGAAGAGTTCCCCCGTGCCCAAAGAGCTCGCGTCCTACCGGAACGCCTCCTGATTCCTGTCCCTTTGCTCCGTTTGAAAGGAGTTTCCCTCCCTGCTCACATTTGCCCCCACACAATTTTTTGCCTTTCTTTACTGGGTGGAGGAGTGCCTATCACTGTCTACCTTGTATTCTACTTATTTATGTCATTTCCTTTCTCGTCCATTTTAAGCTTCTTGAAGGCAGGGTCTGTGGTATTTTCTTTGTATCTCCCCAATCTATAACTACCTGAAAGAGTTTGGCCTGACCATCCACACAGGAAAGACTAAGTGGCTGAAAAATGTCAATAGCCTCCATTATGACCTGCAGTTGGATAGAAGACCTATAGAGCATGTTCATCATTATGTATATATTAAGGGTAGGCAGTACAGATAGGAAGTGAATTGGACTCAAAATTCAGCAGAGGAGGATAGCATGCTGGCGTTCAAGAAACTGCCAAACTCCTCTAATGACCCCTAAAAAATAAAGGTCTATATTTTAATACCAATATTCCACTGGTGTTACAGTCTGACTGTGAGGCATAGAATATAATTGAAGTACACACAGAGGATGCTAGAGAAGCCCAAAGGGGATTTGAGCCCCCTGTATTCTCTAACAAATGAGGAGCTCCAGAGAACAGAAGGAAGATCATCATCAGGGAAATGCATGATGGAAAAAAGATGGTCTGGGTCTAAGAAGAGAGTGAGGGAAGTCAGGGGAAGTAGTCCAAGAGCTCGGATGCAGTTACTGAAGAATCATGGAGGAAGGTCATTGGGTGGACTCCTATGGCAAAGGGAAATCAGACAGCCAGTATAGTAACAACAACCCCCATTTCTGTGGCACCTTAAGGTTACAAAGCCTTTTGTTACCACACCTTTGGGAGGTGGCTGGGAGTTCTATAGGCCCCCTGAGTCTTCCAGGGGGTAAGTGACCTGCCCATGTCCTGAAAGTAGTCATGGCCAGTGAATCAGACCCAGTGTCCTCCAAAATACCCCTCCTTCCCCCGTCTCCTAAATATTGGGTTGCATGAGGAAGCAGTGCCAGGCAGGTGAGGTTCCTGTGGCCTCAGTTCCTTCTTCTGGGTAATAGCTTGGAAAGAGATTTGAACCTCTCAGCCCTGAGCCAAGGTCTGGCCACAGCACTTGGATGGACAGAATGGGGAGAAGGGGAGAGTTCCCCGGGTTTAGAGGTGGCCCCTGAAGTGAGGAGCCAAAGGCACTGACCAGAGAGAGCCTGAGTCAGGGAGAGGCCTGGGGAAGGTCAGAGGGGACCTATATGAGGAGGCAAAGGGCACTGGCCAGTGGCCCCTGCAGGGAGGGACTTCTTTGCTATCAGCTCAGCAGAAAGAGCTTTTCAGTTACTCCCAGGCTAGCCAAGGAATGCAGGAAAGGTTTGTACCTTGACAATTGTTCATAGTGGCATTTGGGAATGTCCACTCCCCAGAAGGAAGTTCGTATCCAGGGTAACAGGAACATTGGTAAATTCCATTTTTAAAAACACATTCTGCATTCTCGCCACAATCGACTGAAAAGGGCTGTTGACATTCAAAAACATCTGCAACATGATGACAGAAAAGAAAAAAAAGAAATGAATCATATATATTTGCATACAGCCAAAGTGGGAATTTGTTTTGTCCAGCTACAGAATGCTATTTGTTCTAAGGGCGGTGGGAGGAGGAAAGAAATGCTTGTTGATTGAAAAAAGAAAAGAAAAGAAAAGATCAGTAAAGTAATAGAAGAGGGGCAGGGCCAAGCCTCCTCTCTGAATTCTCTCTGGGAGCTTCCTGCTGGCATTGAAGTGCAGTCAGCTCTGCTCAGGCCTCTGACAGTGAAGGGGAGAAACGATGGAGGAGGGTAACTTGAGGCCAAGAAGGGGCTTTCTGAGGATGGGGGAGATCCAAGGAGCCAATGGCTAAGGAGAGGCTGGTGATTTGGAGGGGGAGGGGCAGGTCATGGTCTCCAGGGCCAGCTCCTGGAGAGAGGAGAGGGGATGAGGTGGAGGGCAGGGAAAAGGGCCATCTCTTTCCCCAAAACAGAGGAGCAGGAGAAGAGAGTGTGTCTAGAAGGTCCAGGAGGTGAGGTAGCCCTGGAAGGGCAGCCTTGATCTTCTCAGTAGAGCAGGTGACCAGGTCCTCTGCCAAGACCCATGGGGATAGGGGTTATGGCCATTGAGAGCTTTAAGGAGACAGGACAAGGTTTCAAACTGCCCGGCTGAAAGGGTCAAAGCTTTAGAATTACTACAGAGATGAAATTGTGGACAAACAAAATGATTAGCCGGGCAGGATGCCCTGTAATCCCTGCTCCCTGAGACCGAGATGGATCCTTCAAACTCTGGAGTTCTGAGCTACAGGAGGGTTAAAGTCAACGGAGTGTCTACACTAAGTCTGACACCACTGTAGTGAGTTTCTAGGAGGGGAGGCCTGCCAGGTTGCCTAGGGATGGGACAACTGGCCCTGGTTGGAAATCCAACAGTAGAAAACTTCCTTGCCAATAAATCAGTAGTGGGATTGGGCCCAGGAGTGACTGCTGTACTCCAGTCTGATGTCATTGGGAGACCAAGGGAGAGAGAGAGAGAGAATGAGAACAGGACTATTGTCCTGCAGCCAAGGTCCAGCTCCAATCAGGCAAAAACAATCTGTGGCAGATCCAACATGTGGAATCACATGGTTAGACCTGGGGAGACCACTCTGAGCTCCTCCCTTTACAGATAAAGAAAGGGAAATCCATAGTGCAGGTTCACATAGCCAGTATCAAAGGTGTGAACTGATTCAGACTCCAGAGCCAATGTTCTTCCCATTGTACCCCCCCCCCCCATCTCCCAGTGATAACATGACTTTCTTCAGCAGTTATTTACAACCTGCCTATAGATAAAAATTAGAATTATAGCTCGCATTTAGATAGTACTTTAGCCTTGATAAAATATTTTACACATGTGACCTCCCCTGATCCTCACAACAACCTGGGAATTAGGTGCTGTTATTATCTCCATTCCACAGGTTGTGAAACTGAGGCAAGAAGAGGTTAAGTGATTTGCCCAGGGTCACACAGCATTTGAGGTTGGATTTGAATTCAGTTCTTTCTGACTCTAGGTCCAAAACTCTATCCACTGGCTACCTCAAACATAAACTCTTTGGGCTTTGCTTTCTTTAAATTTTAAATGTTTTACTAGTGCTCTTAGAGAAGCAATGATATCAGAGTAGACAGAAAACTGGCCTTGGAGCCAGAAAAACCAGGTTCAAGTCCTGCCCCTGTCACATGCTGGCTGTGTGATCCAGGAAAAATCATTTAACTTCTCAGTTCTCTAAGCAACTCTCTACTAATATAAGTGGCTGTATGTTTAAAATTTATAGTAGGAAATATTTTATAGAGTAGGAAAAGCATTCTGCCATAAGCCATGGTTGGGAAGCCTTGCTTTTCTTTCTCACTCTGTCGTCTCCTGCCTCTGTGCATTTACCCAGGCTGTACTTCCTTTATCTTAGCCTGCAGTAGAATAACCAGGTCAGGATTCCCCAACCAAAGGAGAGGAAGCAGTTCACGCCCTCCAAACCTCTAGAGCCTTCCAGCAGGCTACCAGTGACAGTCCAACAGCAGTTTACAGAAATTCTCAAATGGGAAAAATATACTTTTAATGAAATGGATGATTTCAAAGTATTGCTGATGGAAAGAGTGGTTCTGAGTAAATAATTTGACATACAAATGCAAGAGGCAAGAGATGCATAAAAAAGTAAATATGAACAAGAAATCATAAGCAACTTAACAAGGTTGAATTGTTCAAACTCTTATTTGGGAGATGACTCATGTGACTCCTCAGAACTTTATAATGATCAGAAGTCTTATAGGGTGTCTAATTAGAGGGTCTAGATGTGATTATATTTTGTTTGGATAATCTCTAAAAATGGAAAGGTTGGAAAGAAAAGTGTGCTGTGAGAGAAAGAGAGAGGAAGAATTAGAGAAACTATGTCACATAAATGGGATGTGGGAAGAGGACTTTATGTGATAGTGAACGAATTGTGTGAGAGCAAGGGACAGTTGAACCTCATCTGAACAAGTTAAAAGAGGGAAAGATACACATAAACATATCAGTACAAAAATATATATTTACCCAAGAGGGAATAAGAGGCAAAAGGCTGTGAGAGGGAAATAGGAAGGAGAGTAGGTTAAGGGGAGAGGGAGTAGTCAGGATCAAAATAGACCTTTAAAGAGAGAATGGGGACTATTGAAACTTTTTGTTATCTTCACCAGTTTTCAGGGTGTGACATGAAACTTCAGCACTATTTTGGTTTGCTCTTATTTTATAATGAGTAACCTGGAGCATTCTTTCATGTGGTCATTTTTCGTTCTTTCATATGGTTTTGCAATTCTTTTGAGATCTATTTGTTTATATCCTTTGACCACTTCTCTGTTGTGGAAGTGGATATTAGTATATATGTTTATTAAGTTCTCATGTAGATTCAATACCAAACTTTTTTCAGAGAAATCTAATACAAAGATCCCCTCCCCCAATTTAACCACTTTCCTTCTTATCCTAGGTGTGTTCATTTTGTATGTGCAGAAGCTTTTCATTTTCAAGTAGTCAACATTATCTATTTTATCTTTTGTAATTTTTTTCTGTCTCTTATCATTTCCTTCTTGAATTGAGTAATATTGGTCTTGAAAGTGATCAAAATGCTTTATTACATCATCTCATTTGAGGTTTATACCAACCTGGTGAGATAGGTAATCATTGTCATCATCATTTTACAGATGAAGAAACTGAAACCTAAAGAGATTAAATTACTTCTCCAAGATCCTATAGCTAGAGTGTCAGAGGCAGAATTTGAATCTAGTGCCCTATCTTCAAGTTCAGTGTTTCCTCCTATATGCCTCATTGCTTTTCACTCTGCCAGGTTTGACCCAACACATAAAAATCATGAAAAAGTAAAGACAAGGATAACAAAAAGTAGGAACTAAGTGAAAAAGAAGTTAGAGAGATGGGAACTATGTGAAAAGAGAGAGTAAAAGGAAATAGGGAACAGTGTGGAGGCATGAAAAAAATACAGCTTTCTGGAGTCAGAGTGCCTAGGATAATTATCCAACTCTGTAACTTACTACCTGTGTGACTGTGAGCCTCTGGACTCAGTTTCTTCACCTGGAAAATGAATGAGTTCCTACCCTAATGTCATTGATTCCCTTGATATTCTTGATCTTTTGTGTCTCTAGATGAATTTTGCTAACACTTTTTTTCTGTTTCTATAAAGGAATCATTTGTAGTTTAATTGGCATAGTACAGAATAATAAGCTAATTTAGTTAGTATTATTGTTGTCAGTTCTCTATGGTTCTCTAAGCAAGCCATCATATCATTTGCATAAAGTGATAGTTTTGCTCCTTGTTGCCTATTATTCTTTCGATATATTTTCCTTATCTTATTGCTAAAGCTAGAATTTGTTTATTTTTTAATCAGCTCCTAGTTTTACTTATTAGTTCAATGGTCTTTTGACATTCAATTTTCTTAATCTCACCTTTGATTTTTAGGATTTCTATTATGGTGTTTAATTGGGGATATTTAATTTGTTATTTTCCTTGGGGATATTTTTAGTTGCATGCCTAATTCATCTATCTGTTCTTCCTTTCTTTCTTTTATTAATATATGAATTTAGAAATATAAAATCTTTTCTAAGTATTGTTTTGGATGAATCCCAAAATTTGGGGATGTTTTCTCATTGTTGTCATTCTCTTTAGTGAAACTATTGATTGTTCCTATGATTTATTCTTTAGGATTAGGTCGTTTAATTTCCAATTACTTTTTAATCTGTGTTTCCATTGAATATATTTTCACTGCATTGCAGCCCTCAAAAGCTACACTTAATATTTCTACTTTTCTGTATTTGTTTGTGTAGTTTTTATGACCTTGTGCATGGTCATCCTTTTGAAGGTACCATGTACAACTGAGAAAAAGGCATACTTCTTCCTCTTTCCATTCAGTTTTCTCCAGATGTCTATCCCATCTAACTTTTCTAAGATTCTATTCTTCTCCTTGATTTCTTTCGCATTCATTTTATGTTAGTTTTATTTAGATCTGAAAGGGGAGATTGTATTATTTCCTTCTATAATTTATTTCACTTTTCCTTTAAGAATTTGGATGCTGTGTCATTTGTTGCATATATGTTTAGTATTACTATTACTTCATTATCTATGGTTTCCTTTTCAGCAAGATGTAGTTTCCCTGTTTATCCATTAATTAGAATGATTTTTGCTTTTGCTTTGTTTGAGATCATGATTGCTTCTCTGCCTTTTTTACTTCACCTGAAATATTATAGATTCTGCTTCAGTCTTTTATTTCAACTCTGTATGTGACTCTATTTCAAGTGTGTTTCTTATAAACAACATATTGATTCTGGTTTCTAATCCATTCTGCCATCCACTTCCATTTTGTGAGTGAGTCCATACCATTTACCTTCACAGTTATGATTACTAACTGCATATTTCCTTTCATCCTATTTTCTTCTGTTAATCCTTCTCTCTCTCTTTTTACCTTGTACCTCCTCAAAAGTATGTTTTACTTCTAATTATTCTCTCTCTTAATCAGCCCTCCCTCTTATCACTCCCCTATCTTTTGCTTATTCCTTTCTCCTACTTCTCTATTGAGTAAGATAGATTTCTACACATACTCCTGAGAAGGTGTATTCCTTTTTATCCCCATTCAATTTTCTCCAGAGGTCTACCATATCTAACTTCTCTAAGATTCTATTTACCTCCTTAACTTCTTTCTTGTTTATTTTGAGGTTAGATTTATCAAGCTCAGAGAGGGGGAGATTGAAGTCCCCCACTAGTATAGTTTTGCTATCTATTTCTTCCTCTAACATCCTTAATTTCTCCTTTAGGAATCTGGATGCTGTACTGCTTGGTGCATAAATGTTTAGGAATGATATTGCTTCATTTTCAATGGTGCCTTTTAGCAGGATATAGTTTTCTTCCTTATCTCTTTTAGTTAGATCTATTTTTGCTTTTGCTTTGTATGAGATAAGGATTGGTACACCTGCTTTTTTTACTTTAGCTGAGGCATGATATATTTTACTCCAGCCTTTTACCTTTACCCTGTGTGTATCCCCCTGTTTCAAATGTATTTCTTGTAAACAGTATATTGTAGGATGATGGTTTTTAATCCATTCTCCTATCCACCTCTGTTTTATAGGAGAGTTCATCCCATTCACATTCACAGTTATGATTACTATCTATGTCTTTCCCTCCATCCTATTCCCTCTCTTGTTTGCGCTTTTATTTCCTACCCTTCTCCATTCCCCTTCTTAGGAGTTTTCCTTTTGACAGCCACCTCCCTCAGTATTCCCTTCTTATCAGCCTCCCTTCC
>CM053587.1:297166972-297194930 GCA_028646515.1 Pseudochirops corinnae
CAGATCCTGTGTGATCCTCACTGTGGTTCCGTGATATTTGAATTGTTTCTTTCTGGCCACTTGTAGTATTTTCTCCTTTACCTGATAGTTCTGGAATTTGGCCACAACATTTTGCGGACTTTTCAGTTTGGGATCTGTTTCAGGAGGTGTCTGGTGGATTCTCTCAATTTCTATTATACCTTCTGGTTCTAGGATCTCAGGGCAGTTTTCCTTGATGAGCTCTTGGAAGATGTTGTTCAGGGTCATTTTTTCATCATGATTTTCTGGTAAACCAATAATTCTCTGATTTCTCTCCTGGATCTGTTTTACAGGTCAGTTATTTTTCCATTGAGATATTTTATCTCTTTTTGTAATTTTTCAGTCTTGATATTTTGTTTGACTGATTCTAATTTTTAGTGAATTATTTTCCTTAGTTTTTGAAGCTCCTTTTCCATATGTTCAGATTTCACTTTTAGTTCACACATTTTTCTTTTTAAGGAGCTGTTTTCTTCATTGTAATGTTTTTCTAATTTTGCAATTTTGATTTTAAAAGAAATGTTGATTTTATTTTCTACCTCTCTAATTTGGATTTCAAAGTTCTTTTTGAGCCCATTTAAGAATGCTTTCTGTGCTTGAGACCAGTTCATATTCCCTGTTAAGGTTTCAGCTGTGTGTGTGGAGTGAATACTGTCTCCTTCTGAATTAGGTTCCTCCCTCTCACAGTAATAGGATTCTAGAGTCTTTGTCTTTGTAGTCTGCTTTTTACTCATTTTGAGGCAGGACCTTAGCCATGCCCTTCCTCTGGAGTTCCCAAGCCTTTACTGTTTACAATTTTTCTCTGAGGCAAAAATTACTGTGTTTTCAGGGTCAGAGGGGAGGGATTGGAGCTGCTGAGGTTCACACTGACATCCTGGTCCCTGGAAGTTCTGTTAGGGGCTTTTAAAATTTCCAGGCTATGGATTGGTAGTTCCAGGAGTAGCTGCTGCCCCTGCTGTGGGCCCTGCCTTTGTCTCTTACCCATCCCTTGCCCGGGAATGGCCCTTGTGGTTGGTGGATTAACTTGCCACCATGTTGACCAGGCCTCCGCACACTGCATCATGAGACCACATTTGAACTCAATTCTTCTTGACTCCAGGACCAGCACTCTATCCATTGCACCATTGAACTATTCTAGCATATGCTGAGCACATAGCACTGGTTGTTCATTTCTTAATAAATTCTAAGATTCTATGATCTATTTTGTCTGCCATGTCATATCACTAATTTATCACATAATCACTAATCACTAAGCTTGATGTACATTAAAACTTCTAAGGATCTTTTTCATAAGTTTTTCTAGTTATGCTCCCCCCATTCTGTTCTTGTATAGTTGTACTTTTGAGCCCAACGGTTGGATTTTATTTCTACTCTAATTATATTTAATCATGCTCTGAGTACAGTAGATGGAATCCTGGGCTTTGAATCAAGATGATATGTATTCCAAACCTTTTATAGATACTTACTAGCTGTGTGACTATAGACAAGTCATTTCACTTTTCCTGATCTGTTTCCTCATCTCTAAAATGACTGTATTAGTCCCTGTAGCACCTACTTCTGGGACTGTTGCAAAGTCCAATTTAGCTAGTCTCTATAAAGCACTTTGCAAAAGGTAAAATATTGTATTCATCCACCCATCATCATCATAATCTTCTTTTTTTCATCCTCATCATCATTATCATCATGGAGGCAGATTGACAAGGTAATAAGAGGCCTGGATTTAGTAGAATAAGTAAAAAAAGATTTGGACTTGAATGCTAGCTTTGCCACTTGTGACACATGTGACTGCACAAGTTACTCAGTCTCTCTGAGGTCTTTTTATTCATCCGTAATATAAGGAAATTGGATTAAATGACTTCTAGCATTCCTTCTAGCTCTAATTTTATGAGCTATTCATCATGGTCATCGAGTTGGACCCATCGTCTTATCCATTCTACTGAAATCTTTTGGGATCCTGCCCTTCTCATTCAAAGTGTTCACTCTCTCCCCCAGTTCAGGATCTTCTGAAGATTTGTTAAGATGTGTCTTTGTCTAATGTGTGTGTGTGTAAATGTATGTAGATATATACGTATATATATATGTATATGTATGTACAGTGTAGACAAATATGTGTATACATGTATACCTATATACCTATTAAACTACACCAGCTCAGTTTTACTTTGAGCCTGTCCATGAAAAGGCTTAAAAACAACAACAAAAAAACTATGATCACATTTACTGATATACATTAAAGTTCAACCCCTGAAATAAATTCCTTCATTGTATAATTTAAGCCTAGTAGGCAGAATATGAGGGCTGAATAGTAGTAGGTCCATAACTGAAATAGGTGCAGGAGTGGTTTAGATAACATGTGTAGAGCATCATCTACCCTGCCTGAGGAATGACATTAATTAGAATTGTTATTGTCTGTTTTCTTCTTCATTTGCTGAGTTATTTTTGTAATTGTTATTTTATTAAGTCTATATCTTGAAACCTGAGTCTGTGTAACAGCAGCTCAAGTTCAAGACTATTACTATAAGACTATTATCAAAGAACTTTAGGAAATTATTTTTAAATTTAGTTTCACAAAATTTGCTTCAATGGTACCGATTACAAGAAGTCTATAGGAATCCCCCTAGTGGACAAGAGACTATATGAAGTTAGAAACATCAGGACTCTGACTCAAACCTGTATGCAGAATGGAAATATCTAGACACTTCTGAAGTCTTAACTTTTGTAGTTTTAAATTTTTCTCATTGAGGTTTAGTTTGGAATGCATTCTGATAAGTAAGGGATATGCCATATATAAATGAGAAGCAGGCTGTGAAGCTTGATAAGAGAAGGAAAGAAGTGGCTGCTTTGGGGAAGCCTTATAAATGTTGAATATTATTTAGTAACTATGCCTTACTATGCTACAGAATGCAAACTGGCCTTTGGTTAATACTGAAATGGTTCTGTAAGTAGACAACCATATTCATGCAGATGGCATGAAGTATCTTTCAGTGATTGTAAATGTCAGGACTTAGATGCAGAGTAGAACTAATTAGTACTCTAATTTCTTTGTTTTATTTTTTCTATTTGTGTGTAGGTCATCTAGAGATCAATAACCTCTTTTTTATCTCCATGCATCCTTCAATAAAATCTTTTGCTAGACCCATGTGCTCAGCAATATGAGGATTCCCCTCCATAGGTGCAGATTATCAATTTGTATTATACCTTCTCATCCTGTGGGATTTTTTTGTCATAGAATAACTGAATTTCTGAGTTGGAGGGCCATCTAGTGGCCCTTACTGGCTGTCTAGTCCAATCACTAAAAGAAAAAGAATGCCCTTGATAAAATAGCTAACAAGTGGTCACATAGAATTTGTTTGAAGAAATCCAGTCTTCCTTCCAAGAGTCTACTGTCTCCTGAGGCAGTCTCTCTATTTTTGTGTAGATCTAATTATTAGAAAATATTATCTTTTATCAAGTCTGAAATAATAGGGAAGCACTGGAATTTGTTGAGTAGGAATATGATATGGTCAGACTTCTGCACTATGTGGAGGGTGAATTAGAGAGGAAAGATACTGAAGGCAGAGAGACCAATTAGGAGGCTATTTCAGTAATCCAAGGGAGAAATTATGAGGGCTTAAAGTCTTGAACAGAGAATGGGGAAAGATGCAAGAAATATTGTGGAGGTAAAAATAAATAATACTTGGCAATGATTGGATGTGTGGGTGAAGGTGAGGAGATAAAGATGATTCCAAGGTTGTAAAGCTAAGTGACTAGTAGACTTGAAGGGGAAAGATAATAAGTTCTGTTTTGGCTACCTTGAATTCAAGATGATTGATAAATATCTAGTTTTAGATGTCCAATAAGCAGATAGAGGGAAGCTAGGTGGTTCACTGGATAAAGTTCAGACTTCATCTTTATGAGTTTAAATCCAGCTTCAGACACTTTCTGTGTGACCCTGGTCAAGTCACTTAACTCTGTCTGCCTCAGTTTCTCATCTATAAAATGAGTTGGGAAGGAAATGGTAAATCACTCTAGTATCTTTGCTGACCAAATCCCAAATGAGGTCATGATGAATTGGACAAGACCGAAATATGACAGAAAAACAACACTGCAAGTCAAGAGGTCAAGAGAGATACTAGAGCTGAATATTTAAGTCCAAATATCAACTGCATAGGGGTTATATTCAAACTCATGAGAGCTAATGAGTTAACAAGAGAGCAAAAAAAGGGAACAAAAGAGAAGACAAGAAGGCCCAAGATAGAAGGTTGGGGGGATGCTCACAGTTATAGAGCATCATATCAATGGTTACCCAATAAAGATGGCCAAGGAGTGCCCATAAAGGAAAGAAGAGGTACAGCTAGGTGGTTCAGTGGATAGAGCACCCACTCTGGAGTCAGAAGGACCTGAGTTCAAATCTGCCCTCAGATACTCATCAGTTGTGTGACCAGGGCAAATCACCTACCCCCAATTGCTGTCTCCACAAAAAGTCGGGGGCAGGGAGGGAGAAGGAAATTGAAGAGAAAGCAATCCTGAGAATTCAGAGAGGAGAAACTATGGAAAGAGAAAGAATGGTCAACAGTGTCAAATAATGCTAAGAGGTCAAGAAGGATAAAGACAGAGAAAAGGTCATCACATTCAGCAATCGAGATATATTAGCGTGAAATTGAAAACTGATTTTTAATTCTGTTAAGACTTAAAATTAAGACTTGATATTTCTCTTCACTGTGAGTTTTACTTAGGTGATCTCAGATCCCTTGTCTCACAATTCTTATCTTATAACTAGTACTTTCACTCTTGTATTGAAATTTGTATTCTCCACCTCTGTAACTTCACCCACCATCCATATTCTGGAGAAACTTGTTTAAAGATTAGTCTCCTCAATCTAAACTGTAGTAGCAACTCTGATCCCCTGCAGACTGATCCCGGCACCTGAGAACTGGTCTGGTCTCCGAGGGATGCCATGGGGAGGATCAGGGATGACACTCAGCCCACCTTCTCATCGAAACGTCTACCACAGGATTGTTTTACCTTCTTCTTGTGACCTGAATCACACAGCTTGTTTGTGATCAAGGGGATTTCAGAAGGGAAGATCCAAACCGTCATAATAGCAAACTGATGTCAGAGGTTTGTGTTATGTTTTGTTTTTTTTTTACTTTCTGTCCAATCAGAATACGCACCCATATTGCTCAGGGGATTTTGCTCTATCATTCTGTTAATCACTATAAAAGTCCCTGCCTTCCCTCCCTCAGGTGGTCTTTGACTACTGAGGAGTCATTGACCCCATTTATTGGCTTCTGCTAGCCTAGCTGATAAATGAATCATGCCTCAGTCTACCTTTACTTCTAGCACAACAGTAGGAACTTTGGAAAAAGCAGTTTCAATTGAGTGATAAGGTTAGAAGTCATTTATAAGAGATTGAAAAGTGAGTAAGATGACAGAAAGTTGAAGCTTTTTCTAGGAATGTGACTGTGAAGAGGAGGAGAGAGACCTTCACAGGATGGTGGGGTCCAGTGAGAATATTTTAAGGATGGGTGAAATTCTGGGCATGTTTGCAGGAAACAAGCAATAATTCAATAAATAGGGAGAAACGGAAGATTCCAGGGAGAGAGGGAATGATTGGGGGAGGGGGTTAATATGCTGAAGAAAACTGGATGACAGATATTTCAATCAATAAATTAGTATTTTTAAGCAACTGCTACATGTCAGGTGCTATGTTAGATGCTAGAGATTCAGGTATAAAAATAAGATAATCCATATTTTAATTTCTTTTTAATGGGGTGTGTATGTGTGTGATGGAGTGCTTGGGTGCCTATGCTTAAACCCCAGTGTGTAAAATCACATCCAGTTCCAAAATCACATTTCTCCCTAGTCTCAAATCTCCCTAGCCTCAAAACACTCTCAGGCACTCTCTCTCTAGCTCAAGAGCAGCATGACCTAGCAAAAAACACTTATCTTTCTTTTTGATACAGTAGCCAGCTGCACCTGTAGAATTTAGTGGTTTGACCCAGTTGTGTACTAGATGAAGGAGCCATGTACTTGGTCATACCTATCATATGTATCCTAGACTCAGTCATGTGTATACTCCTTAGTTCATTATATACATCCTGAATCCTTCTTTAGTTTGGGATATACATATGCTCCCAACATCCAGCTTGTCAAAAAATACTACATTGATGGGTGGCAGCTTGATTAGCCCTGACCACTAGCTGACTTAGTGATGTTTCAAGCCTAAAACCACACCTCCATGCAGCTCTTCCCTCCCATTGCTCGGTGAATTCTAGGCAATACACCTGTGCAGTAGATATTAAAAGTACATGTTCCTTTAAGAACTGACCACTCTTTAATCATTCTTTAATCCCACTCTAACTCACCTACTTAACATATTTGGCACTTGTTATACTATAGTCTATCTTATATAAACTATAATATACCCCCTTTAAGGCCGTGAGCTCTCTAAGAACTCTTGCTTGCTATATAGTTTTAACAACAAATCTTTGCCACCTTGATTTAGAGAATGATTGAATCCATGAATTCATTCCAGACTGCTTTCCAGGGACTCTGGTTATTGGGATACCTGGACTCCCTGAACTCCCTGACCCCTTGAACTGCATCAGGTAGGTGTGAGAATACCAAGTACATATACAAGTATGTATACTGTACATACAATGCTGCTCATTTAAAATACTAATATGGTCACCGAAGAGGCAGAAATATACTCTTTGTTTAAAGAACAAGTATGAAATCAACTTGTAAAGAATGGAAGGTATTGATCCTTCTGTAGATGCATAATTTGATTGCTAAAAGTGGCAGAAAAAAAATCTTTTATGTGTGAAAGGAGTGATAAAGCCCACGTGAAAACATAGTGTTTCAGGTAAAATTTGAAATAGAGACAGATTGTTGGGAAGGTCAGATGGAGAGGTGCACTACAGATTAATGTACTGAGAAAATTTATTTTACAGTAGAGAAGTTATTTAGAACTCAAGACATTTGGTCTCTCAGCTTATTTCCATGTGACTGTTTTTAGAGTTCTAAAGGTTATAAGTGACAACATTATAAATTAAAGAACTGTTTGGAAACTACGAGAAGGGTCAGTAGTTTTGGTTTGGGGATTTCATGAGTCTTCCCTCACAAGAGAAAACTCTCTAATCACCAAGAAGTTCTGATCCAAGGTATTCAGAACAAAGAAAAATCCAAACTTTAGGAAGCTGAGTGTAAAGGAGTCATTGGTAAAGTCAGTCTTCAGGTGCTGTTTTGGGAGCTCAGTGATTGGAAGAGAAGCATTGCAATGGACAAACTGAATGAAAAGGTGGAACAGATGCTGGGAAGCTCATTGGAAGAGATGTAATCTCCTCTGTCATTTGAGCAGTTGCTCTCCAATGTAATCTCCATCTTGAAGGAGATGAAACCTTTTAAAAGGGGCTTCCTTGCTTCCTACTGTCCTTTCTGGTTTAAAAAGGAGCAATAGAGAAAGAGAGACTTTGCATCTGTTTTGCTATGAGCAAATGTTTGAAATTGACTGGGTAATACAGAAATCTGTTGAGTGAGGATTTGGCTGGGCTTGTCTGAATTACTTAGAGAGCCAACCTGAGGAATTTTGCTGTGAGTCGTGCTTCGCAACAGGAAGAGACTGAGAATCCAGAGGAATGACGATTAATAATGCTACCGACCTCATCACTGATAGCTGATGAATTCAAGATGCAGAATGAGGCATACATTTTTGGACTTGTATAATATGGGAATTTGTTCTGCTTGATTTTGCATATTTGTTACAAAAGTATTCTTTTTCTTTGTTTTCTTTCAAATGTGCAGATGGGAACACACAAAAAAATAAATCTTGTTAATTGAAAAATAGAACAATTTTTAAAAAAAGAACAGTGTCTTTTTTTTTTTTAAAGAAAACATGGAGAGATGATTGGACAAAGCAGAATCCTGGTGAGTGAAGAAATGAATAGGTTTCTCTGCATTGCCCAGAAGCTTTGCTGCATCTAGCTTAAGAGAGTTACTTGCCACAACAATAGAACTGTTGTCACAATAAACTTTTTAAGCATTCTGTTAAGGGTGATTGTAAATGAAAAGAGCTTGTTACTGCTTCCTCAGCTTGATAGCAAAAGATTTGGGTTTGCCCAATAGAGAACATCAGGAGGGGAATAACTAGTAAAGAAATAGCTTCATGTGATGTGGATTGTTCCAGAAGGGACAACAGAATTGTGTGTGACCCTGAGCACGTCTCCCCCCATTCCTAAGCCTCTCTAGAGGTTTCTAGAAATGTGTGACCAGCCTCCCAAATACACACTGCATTAGTGGGAGCATGAGGCTTCTGGATGTGCTGCAACATTTTTATTGTTTCTACATTTGCTTTATACTGAGTAACTAGAATGTTATGGTTAATTTTACTTTTGACTTATTAAGTAAATATGTTTATAAGTGGATAGTGTCACGATGACTGATTTTTTCATAAATGGAAATCATACCAGTGGAAGTTCAGGAGCTAGAATAATGAAGAGTAGGAGTATATCTTCCCACACAAGTACTTTGAGTGAGAGCCGTTTGAGTTGTAGCCGTGTGGTGGTAGATCTTCCTTCCCTGAAGACCACATACTTGCTAATGTGATGGTCAGCTGAGGTGAAAAATCCACCCCAGAGGTCAAGAGTGCGGCACATTCTGTACCTCAGGGCTAAACATGCAATAAATCAGCAAATATTTATCAAGCACTTATTATTTGTCATGCACTGTGCTAAGGATTGGGGATTCAAAGAAAGACAAAAACATTCCCTAACCTCAAAGAACTTACATTCCAGTGGGTGAGAGAGCATGTAAATAACGAGATACAGACATGATATACAGAAGCAGATGAAAGGTAACCTTAGAGGAGAAGGCTCTAAAACCCGAGATGACAGGGTAAAGGGTGGTAGAGGGAGAACCTGGCATTTGCAAGTGACAAATTGGAGCAAGAAGCATTCCAACTTCCCCACCACAGTGAGTTAGGAGAAAGTATAGCCAGTATAGGAAAGGGTGGCTAGGGAAGTAATGCCTCAAATGGGAGAGTCAGGTCTCAGTAAACGTCAGGAGGTGGAAAAAGTGAGAAAGAAAAAGGTTTAACATGAAAGGAAGTTTATTACCGATAGAGCGTTCCAGAGGGCACAGAGGAAGGGGTAGATCTGGGGTGGAACACTTTGGGGAGAAGGGGAAGTAAAGGTGGATGGGAATAAGGGAGAGGACAACAAGGCTTGGAAGCAGGATTTATTCATTTCTAGCCTGAGTTCAGGCTAATACTGGAATAGAAAGAGTATGTGGTTTTGGAATTAGCAAACCATTAATGAATGAGGCTCATTTAGGTATCAGTGTATGGGAAGAAGTCCTTAAGGTAGGCAAGTGAGTAGACTGTTCCAAGTCCTCTCTTGAGACCAAAGTGTTGTTGTGTCCTATAAAGGAGGTTGGGCTGTGGAATTCTGGGGGCCCAGTTGAAAGGCTGGAGGTGGCAGGGAGAGAAGGGGTCATCGCTATAGAGGTTGGTGTTCCCAAAGGAAGAAGTTTATCTTTAGAGGATGGTAATAGTAAGCTCCGAGAGCCTAGGATACCCCTCGAGGAAGACAATCTTTGGGGTGCAAAAGGTGGCAGTGTCACTGGTTGTGGCCTGCGTAGGTGAGATGTGTACTGTACCGGGAAGTTGAACGTCCTTTTGGGTAGAAAAGAGGGGATGGTTTTCAAACGGCCGGGGAACACTGGAATGGAATCTTGGAGGTTTATCAGTCTCCTGTAGTCACGGCTGGAGGGGTCTGGGGTGAACCTGGGAGAAGCCGTCAACTGTGCCCAAGGTGGGGATCCCGAGTCAGGACATGATGCTCTTCCAATCTTCTGCCAAGTCTAAGCTTGAGCTAGTGCTGGGCTGCGGGAAGGTGTTGGTATCCTGTACTTTTGCATCCTCGGTGAGTGTTGGGGAAGCCACAGAAGCAATCAAGTTATAGAGGGTCTGGTCGGAGTAGTGTATCTATATTCCAAATCTCTGCGGAGAAAAGAATGGCGCCGGCGTGTTCTCTGTGGCTTCCGACGTCCAAAAAGGACGTTGCTGATACTGAACTTTTGACCAAAAGAAGGTGGTCTCCCAGGCTCAGGATGAGGCAGAATCGTGGTCTCCCGAGTCCTACGCAGGGTCCGGAGTAGTGCAGGTTGACCCTGGAGGAAGCCACTTGGGGAGGGTTGGGTGGTGGTGATGGTGGCAGAAGTGGTGGTGGTGGCGGAGGCGGAGATAGCGGCAGCTGCCAGTTGCGGCTGAACGAAGCTAAGAGTGAAAGACGGAGTCGTTGTGTTCTCCACTCCTGTGAGAGGGTGCTGGGGGAGCCGAGGTTAGGCTGTCACGGGGAGACGAACCGCGGCAGTGTCGGGGACTCCTGCGTTTGGAAGGTAGAAGCGTCACAGACTTCTGCCAGCCAGATCCCAGTTGTTCCCAGAGTGGGCAAGGGACATCAGTGTTAGGTTGCTGTTTCTGGGGTTGAAAAGTCACGCCGTAGCAGCCCTGGGGCATACGTGTCACAGTTGGAGTCTTAGAGGTGGCCTTGGGAGGAGGGAGGTTTTGAAGTTCGGGAAATGGCCCCTTCTTGTCCACCCACCCATCAGCAGGGTGCTGGTGAGACCTGGAGAGAAACAGGGGGCTCGGGAGGTGGGAAGTGCTGTTGGAGAGTTCTCGGGGATGCGGAGGTAGTGCTGCGGGACTCTTGGGAAGCCACTGGGAAGCCAAGGGTGGCAGTGTAGGCCTAGGGCGTTCAAGGCAGCGGTTTCGATTCCACCGTGAGCCGAGTTGGAGGAGGGAACGAGGCTTTATTATAGATCTGAGAGCTGGCAGCGTTCTGGCCTCAGCTGGAGAGGTCTCAGTTGCCACAAAAAGTTTGTCTTCTGGGGTGGGAGTTGATGGTAACATATTACATATAGAATAAACGTAAAGAAGAACAAATACAAGTACAAAGTAGTTAAATACAAGGTGAATTGGGTAGGAGGCCACTAGCAATTGTGGGGTTATCAGGAAGGGCTTTCATGCAGTGGGCCTTGAGCTGCCTGGTGAGGGACATCGGAATTCTGTAAGGTGGAGGGAATGAGGAAATGCATTCCAGACATGGGAACTGCCAATGTAAAAGCAGGGAAACTGGAGATACAAAGGGAGAAGGGAAAGGAAGGTCAGTTTGAATCACAAGAGTATTAAAGGGCTGATAATGTCTTATAAAATTTAGAAAGATAGCTTAAGGCATGATTGCAAAGACCGAAGGGAGTCAGATCTTTTTTTTTTTTTTCTCCTATAAGGAACCACTGGGGTTTATTGAGTGAGGGAACACATAAATCTTCACTTAAGGAAAATCACTTTTCAGTCATGTGGTGGAGTGATGAAGTGGGGAGAGAATTAAGGCAGGGAGACCAATTGGGAAGCCCTTGTTTATTTCAAAATAATCCCCTAGATTATTTTTAGGGGCATGGCACAATGAAGGCACAATATGGTAATTGAAGACATATTTGAGGTGAGGATAACAATGATGTGAGGAATATGGGAGACCAAAATAGAGTGTCTAAATAGAATGGTGGTGACTTCAACAGAAGTAGCTAAGTATAGTAAAAGGTTAAGTTGGAGGTGGGGTCAGATCATGAATTCTGTTGTGTAATTCTGCTGAATTTTAGATGTCTATTGGGACATCCAGTTAGAAACATCCAATAGGCTGTTAGTAATATGGAACTAGAGAGAGGCTAGGGCTGGATACAGAGGTGTGGGTCTCATCTGCATGGAAATAAGAAGAGGCATGAGAGGTTACTGAGAGATTGTAAGTGTAGAGGGTGAGGGAAAGAGGGCCCAGAACAAAGAGAGTCTTTCAGAACATCCACAGTTAAAGGACATGATTTGGTTGACGAGCCTGCAAAGGACTGGGAAGAAGCAATCAGACAAATAGAAAAAGAGCCATGAGAAAAGAGTAACACAAAAACTCAGATGAGAGACTGTCCAGGAAGAGGGTCACATTCAGTAGATGACTGACAAGTACAAGGCCTGAGAATAAACCATCAGATCTGGCAATTAGAAGATCACTGGTCAATTTGAAGAATGATTTGGGTTGAATGATGAAGTTGGAAATCAAATTGCAAAAAGCTGAGGAATAAATGAGAGAAGAGGACATAGAAGTAGCAAGAGCAGACCATTTTTTCTAGGAGTTTGACTCAGAAAGGGAAGAGACATATAGGATGATGGCTTGAAATTTGGTGTGGCAAAGTGTTTTGTTTTTAAGGGTGGAGGAAATTGGCATACTTAGGAAGAGAGAGATTGAAAATTAGAGAGGGGATGAGAATGGTTTCACTCCTCTGGAAATGAAAGAAGGGGATGAGTTCCAGGGCACAGGTAGAGGGGTTGCCTTGGCAAAGAAAAAGTCCAAATCATTGTCAGAGACTGAAGGAAAGTAGGAGACAGTAAGAGATGATATTCAAGGGGTTTTAAGATGAAGAAAAAGTGAGAAGAGGTCACTCACACAAGATGGCATTAATTTTTTTCAATTGTATAAGAGGTGATGTCCTCAGATTCAGAAAGAGGAGTGAGGGAAAGTTATGGGAAGTTGGATAACAGAAGACATATGGAATAGGTTCTGAGGGGAGTCGGGTAGGGAATCAACTATAGATCAATAAAAAGATTGCCTTGCCTAGTTGAATTTGCATGCCATGCATTTATACTGTAGTGGTAACTTCTCTAGCTTGGAGTAGCAGCACCCCAAGTAGGGAGGAGAAGAGGTGGTGGATCATAGGAAAAATTCAGGGTTTGGCTCTGGCGAGGGATGAACAGCAATAGAACAAGGGGGCAAGGAATTTAATAGTAGAGGGCAGTGTGGAACAGAACTGGGTTGAGAATAGAAAGAGGGAAAAAATGAAGTCAGAGTAGGAATAATGACCTGATAAAGTATTGAGGGATGAAGGGAATGGAGGTCAGGGAGAGTGCAAATGATGGGTTTAGGAGGGGTGAGACATAGAGAAAGGTGGCATGATATTAGGTTATGGTCCAATAAGGAAATGTGATATTTACTGCTTTGGTGAGAGGGACCATTAGAAACCAATCCGAGTTCTGCTCTCCTTTAGGTTAAACAGCCCCAGTCCATTCAGCCATCTTAACTAAGTTGTGGCAACTAGAAATGAATGCATTATTTCAGACAGAGTTGGAACAGGGCAGCATACATTGGACTGTCATCTACCTAGCTCTGGAAATAAAGCCTCTTTTAACACAATCTAAGATTGCTTTCTCTTTCTTAGCTGCTAGACTATGTTGGTGGGTCCATTTTTAGCATGCAGCTCATCAAAGCTCCAAATGCTTCTCATGAGAACTCTTTTCTAGCCACACCTCCCCATTCCCATCTTGTAGGCAGCTGGGTAGCACAGTGGATAGACCCCTAGGCCTGAAATTAAGAAGACCTGAGTTCAAATGTGGCTACAGACACTTTCTAGCTATATGATCTTGGGAAAGACTCTTAACTCTGCCTCAGTTTCCTCAACTATAAAACTGGGATAATAATAGAACCTACTTCCAGGGCTCTTGGGAGCACCAAATGAGGTAATGTTTGTAAAGATTTTAGCACTTTACATAGTAGACACTTAAAAAGTGTTTATTTCCTTCCTTCTCTATCCTGTGGGGCTACATTTTAGTATTTCAACTCAAGTGTAGGCTTTTATATGTGTCCTTGTTTCTAAATATTGACATACCTTTACTTGATGAAATTTGAATCTCCAAGAAATAAATGCAACAGATGCCACCTGGGTGAGAGAAAAAAGAGGGCAGATTGATCATTTGAGGTATGCTGTTAAATGTGTGATGGAGCCTTGGAGTTCTTTCAGATATCTACTTAACCTTCCTACCAATAGAGCAACTCAGAATCTCAGACTGGAAATGGGCCTCGGAGTTCATTTAGACTCATTAAAACCAGACCTCAAATCCCCTCTGTAACATCCTTGATGAATGATCATCCAACAGTCGCTTGAAAACATCCTTCCTAAAAAAGGTGGGGAACTTACTTCTTCTTGAAGCCGTCCATGTCCCTTTGGGACAGCTCCAGTGGTTAGGAAATATTTTCTTACTTGGAACCTACGTTTACCTTTTTGCAATTTCTACCCATAGCTCCTAGTTTTATCCCCAGAGGCCCTTGAGATACCTGAAGACATGTCACTCGCCTCTCTAAGCCATTTCTTCTCCAACTAAACACCCCTTGGTTTCTTCATGGAATTCTCTTTTGGTGTGATCTCTAGTCTACTCTTCATTCTGGTCATCTTCTTCTGGATATTCTCCAGTCTGTGAGTCTCCCTCATAAAATGTGATCTCTGTCCCACATATACCAAAATATGTATGGTAGTCCTTTCTATAGAAACCAAAAAATCCCTGTAAACAAAGTATATGCCCATCAGTCAGAAGAGTGATTGATTAAATTGTGGCCTGTAATGAAATATTATTGTGCAGGACCAAACAATGAATGTGAGAACTTCAGGAAAACATGGAAAGATCTGCATAAACTGATGTAGAGTGAAGCAAGCAGAACCAGTGGAGCAATATTCACAATGAGTACCATAATGTAAATATTAACCATACTCAAAGGCAGGTGAGCTCCAGACAATTCTGTTGACTGTATTAGTTTGCAAGAACAGATGATGATGAGAAGCATAGTGTCCTCCTCTCAGAAAAATAAAATCGCTTTGTGATAAATGACTTAAGAGAACATCCCAAGACTGTTGGTGAATGGCACCACCATTCCACCAAAATTGCTCTCTCCAAAGTTACCAGTGATCTCTCATTTGCCAAACCCAATGGCCTTCTCTCAATTCTCCTTGATCTCTCTGCAGTCTTTGACACCATTATTCCCTTTCTCTTCCTTAATGCTTTTCTCTAGGATTTTGGAACACCACCCTCTTCTGGGTCTCGTGTTTTTGCTGGATCCTTTTCTAGATCACACCCTCTAACTGTATGTGTCCCATAAGGGGTCTATCCTGGGCCCTCCTCTCTTCTCTCTCTATCTTTTTTCTTTTGGCTATCTCATTATCTACCACAGATTTAATGACTGATTCTCAGATCTAGCTATGCCGCCCAATGAGTCTGCTGACCTCCAATCCAACTGCCTTTTCAAACATCTTGAACTGAATTTCTAATACATATCTAAAAGTCAATATGGCCAAAATAGAACTTTTCTCCTCTAAGCCTCATTGCTCCCCAACCCCTTTACCCATTACATCAAGGACAACACCGTTCTCCCAGTCCCTTAGGCTTGCAAGCTAGGTTTTTATCCTCACTTAATGCCTCACTGTATCTCAACCCCTATATCCAATCTGTTGATAAGATCTGTCGATTTCACCTTTGCAGCATCTCTCAAGTATGTCCCATTTCTCTTCTCTGACATTGCCCCCCTTCTGGCACAGGTCCTCCTCACCTCAAGTGTGGACTATTGGGATAGCCTGATGGTGGGTCTGCTGGCCTCAACTCACTCTTCTTTCCAATCTATCTTCCATTCAAATAAGCAAGCACTTAGCAATTTTCCAAAAGTGCAACTCTGACCATGTCACTCCCCCTACTCAATAAACTCCAGTGGCTGCTTGTCACCTCCAGGACCAAATACAAAATATTCCTTTTGGCATTCAAATCTCTTCATTACCTAGAATCCCCACCCAACTTTCCAGTCTTTTCAGACCTCCTTCCTTGCTATGTATTTTTCAGTCCAGTGATACTGGCCTCCTTGCTGGTCCACAAATGAGACATTCATTTCATTTCTCCACTCTGGGCATTTTCTCTGGCTGTCCCCACAGGCCTGGGTTGCTCTCCATCCTCATTTCCCACTACTGACACCCATGACTTCCTTCAAGTCCCAGATAAAATCTCATCTTCTACAGGAAGCCTTTTCCTTTCCCTCTTAATTCTAGTGCATCCCCCCCCCCCCATCCTCTACATAGCATGTTTGTACATATTTGTTTGTTGTCTCTCCCATCAGCTTGTGAGATCTTGAGATCACAGACTGTTTTTTGGCTCTTTTTGTGTCTTTTCGTAGCCACTTACTAGAGACTGTTCCAAGAGAGCAGATGGGTACAGCCAGTAGACAGGCACCAGACTGTTTCTCCCCATTGCCTATATAAGCAAGTGCTGAGAATGTCTTCTCAAATTTATTTCATCTTTCCATAGGAAGATGATTTTTTTCCCCCTCTAGTGTTCTCCATCTATTACATAGATTTTTCACTGTGCAATGATATTTTTTGTTATTATTAAACCTTATTCATTTAGAAAGTGTCCATTCAAGGGCAACTAGGTGGAGCAGCAGATAGAGTAAAAGACAGGAGGACCTGAGTTCAGATCCAGTCTTGGACACTTGAGACTTGCTAGCTGAGTGACCCTGGGCAAGTCACTTAACCCCAACTGCCTCACCAGAGTGGGGGAGGGAAAGAGAGAGAGAGAGAGAGAGAGAGAGAGAGAGAGAGAGAGAGAGAGAGAGAGAGAGAGAGGTTGTCCACTCTTCATTATTTTGCCCAAGTCTTGGCCACATGTAGCTCTTAGGATATTTAATGATTCACAGAATATATAAGCTAGAGGCTCTCAATCATGATTTGGTGGTTTATGATGATGGTATCAAATTTAAATAGATATAGCTCTCTGTTGGCTGCATAAAGATTTAGAAGACCACAAATTAACACAATCTATTTTGTGTTGTATGTTCATTTATTTTGTTAAACACTTACCTATTATATTTTAATCTGGTTCTGGCTATACTTGGGAGTTTTTTTGGGGGGCCATTTGCAGTAGCCACGAGTTAGACACCTCTGCTAGGAAACTACTTAGAGTCATATTTTAAAAGCAACCGATGCCATGTGGTTCATGGAAAAACCCCAAGAGCAGAATTGGGATGGAACCTGGGACTTTCAGTCTGCCCCTAGTATCCCAAACCTGACTTTCATTTCTATTGGTAAGTTGCCTAATATGGTTCCTTTCATAGTAAGCCCCCTTAAGCAATTCTGTCACCTCAATTCCCCCTCCCCAGAGAGAGTAAAGAAAGATAAATGAGGAAGAATAGACCAGGGATGAAAGTCCTGCCCAAGCTGACCCAGGAGGCAGGGACAGGGCAGTCTGAATATTTTTTGCTTTGCTCATTTCTGGTTAGGAGACACAGGAGTGAAGAAAACACAGACTGCAGTCAACTGGAATGATATCTGAAGGATCGAGGCTATAGAAATATGGTCACAGAAAAAGAATCTATTGCTCTAACATTTCCAAAGCCCCAAGGAGATAGGAGATAGGAGATTCTTGTGATTGATAATTGGACACAGCATTCCAATGAAGAGGGACCACCTGACAGTTTCTTTGAAACAGTTACTATGTATAATAAACCACATGGCTGCAGAAAAGCTGATTGCCTGTTTACTATCAACATAGAAAGTAACAATTGGCACTGTCCCTGGTACATAACTTAATCCAATGCCTAGAACATAGAAGGTGCTTAATACATGTTGATTGATCGATTGATTGCTAGAAATTGAGGGAGGAAATTTCTTAGACAAGCAAAGTAGGAGAAAGCACATAGATGTCCATACTTTAATACTATTGAGTCAGTTTTTCTATTGATCTAGAATTGGCTCTGAACTTGGGTCACTGAGAGGTTTCTTCATGCTTTTTTCTTTTTAAATCATCCTCACAGAAAATCTTTTAGTCAGATCTCAAAGGGACCTTAACAGACTCACTAGGTTGGTTTTTGGTGTATCATGCCACCTGGTAGGAAAATTATGAAATACACTCCCTTGCTGGTTTATGGTGAAATGATTATTGCAATCTTTTGGAAAACAGGACACAAGTTAGCACAGAGCCATCTCCAGTCATCCTGATCTATATCTTGCCTCTGGACCCAGATGACTCCAGAGCATTAAGTGAGGCTGGTGGCTTTGCACAGCCTTGCCTCCATTAAATCCAATTCACTTGCATGTCATGTCATCATCTTCTTGACGTCATTGTCCTCTTTGAGAATGAAGGACAAAAAACAAAGACAAGTTAGTTTAGGTTGCTGTGGCAACTGTAGCATCTCACATGTCATCTGGGATATTCATCGTGTGCCTGTATCAGCTAACAGAAAACAGTAACAAAACTCTACTCTAACACTTCCCTTGACTTGGTTGCTTCCTTATTAAACTTAATATGCACAATTTTTGTTTCTTCTAATAATTACTAAATAATAAAAAAATAGACAATCACAATTCGTTTTATGCTGTATTGTTTAATTCATGTTTTCCATTGGTACTTTCATTCTTTAATGACACTTCTTTTACTTGAATGCCTATTTGGGGAAAGGAGAATTGAAAATGAAGTATGTTAATGAGATGATTACTACTACTGATTCCACAGATGGCCTGATCTGGCCTATTCCTATGTGACCTAACCTGGTCTGTTACTTTTGTGCTGAAATTCCTAACCCAGTTCCTTTCTCAACTTGCCAGACAAAACGATAATATTGAAGAAGATTTTTGGGTAAGTAGTTAGTTCTGGGCGCCACTTTTGACTTTCACTAAAAATTGCAATATAATGCTGCAATCTCAAAATGTCCATATTCTAGAAACTCATAGATTGCTAAAATGAAACCCATAGGTATCAGGAGCCTGTAATTGGATCAATATCTTCCACAGTCCCTCCTCCCTATCTTCATTACATAGGCCAGGGTAGTTCTTTCCCCAAAGGCCAGAGAGCCAAGACTTAATTTATGTTGCTTTTGATGGGGCTTCCTGATGGCCTCAGGTCACATTGGCTTGGCTTCCAAGTTACTTGCCCAGTGTCATACAACTGGGATCCAAACTCAAGTCTTGTAGACTCCAAACTCAGTGCTCTATTCAATATGTGACTTTTTCATAGATTCTTAACATGAGAATTATATAATGTCAGAGTTGAAAGTGGCTTTTGACATCATCTAATCCAACTGGTTCATTTTACATGTGAAAAAACTGAGGCTCAGAAAGAAGAAATTAATTGTTGTCATGGGGCTAGAAAGTGAAAGACCCAGGATTCAGACCTAGGACTTCCTCCAAATATAAGGCACCTTGTACTTCAACCATGCAAGTTAATTTCAAAAAACATTTATTAAATGCTTATCATGTTCAAGATGAATGATGATATGGGATAGTAGAAAGATGGCCAGACTTCGAGTCAGAAAGACCTAGTTGCAAGTCTTGCTTTTGATACATTCTTGTTATGGGTCCCTGGGCAAGTCACTGTTCCTCCCAATGCCCCCATACAACTCCCCTCCAAGACTGTGAGTTACAGATGACTTGCTAAACTTTCTTTTCCGTGCAGAGTTTCTTCACTAGAAGTTCCCTACACTGATAAAATCATAAGTCCTGATAGAAAAAAACAAACCCAACCAACAGAAGATGGCAAGGCACTGGAAATAAAAATATTAAAAACAACTCGTTCCCTCAATTTCTAGGGAACTTGTTTTCCCACTATTATGTATTAAATTATTTCCCACTATTATGTACTAAAGAGTGATAATTCTACAGGAAGAGACACACCTACATGGAAAACCAAAAGGGACTGTGTAAAGTAATGAATTTAAGAATTAAAAAAATAACATGAAAATCCAAGGTGTGCCAAATCAAATTCACAGAATTTGAGAGTTGGAAGGAACTTCAAATACGATTTAATCTATCCCATACATGAATCTCCTCCACAATATATTCCCTACAAACTGTCATTGAGCTACTACTGAAGACCTTCATTGAGAGAGAGCTCATTCCCTCCTGAGGGAACCTTTTCCACTTTTAGACAGCTCTCATTGTTTTTCCTTAAATCGTGCTGAAGTTGAACTATCTGTACCTTATACTCTTTGCTCCTATTTTTGCCCTCTGGGGTCAAGAAAAACAAGTCCTATCTCTTTCCCACATGACAACCCTTCACAAAGTTTAGGTTAGTTATCCTGTCTCTGCTAAATCTTCTCATCTCCAGACTGCATCTCCAGTTCTTTCAACTGTATCACTCATGGACTGGTGTCTAGTGCTCCCCTTACTTTTTTGGACCCACAATGGATGCCTTACAACTTTTCAACGTCCTTTCTAAAACGTATGAACAATTCTATCATACCTGGATGCAATATTCCAGCAATCTGGGGTTGATGACTGAGCTAGATTGATCACTGCCCAGTCATAGGCAACTGCAACATTTGTCTGTCTATACAACAGCGAAGTCCAAAGGGCATAGTTACCCATTGTGGTAACAAAACAAATTCTAAAAGGAATGTGATTTGTTTGCTCCTCTGGGGTACATACTGAAGACAACACATTTTCTGTAGACCAGCTTGAAGGTTGAACATTCTTAAATTAGTCCAAACTGGAAAAGAATAAGTTACTGAATACTTACCCCAGAGTAGCAAGCCCTGACTCCCAGCCATGGTGGTCCTTCACTGTTTACTGATAAGAAAGAGGAAACTTGCTGCCTGTCCTCTGTCCTCTTATCAACTGAAGTTTCTCAAGGAGCCTGGGAGGCTGGGTTTTCTTGATATAGTTGAAGTAGCTTTGTTACTTGAGTTGGGAAACATCACATGATTTGATGTTCAGAGAAATTGCCCATTCCAGAAAGGGGCCATGAGCATTATTATTATAACATTCATCCAAAAGCATTTTCTGTAAATGTTCAGTTATGCTGAAAGGACCGATTTGGATGAATATCAGTTTCTCTCATAAAAAATATCTAAGAATGGGTCCATAGACTTCATCAGACTGCCCAGGAGGCCCCTGACACAAAACAGGTTAAGGATGCAAGATGACATCATTGCTGGTGTGTTGTGGATCTGTGTTCATGGGGAGAGTTTCTATACTGGGATCTCCCAACACCAATGAGGTCACAGGTCTGCACCAGTAAAACAAAAAGAAAGACACAACAATACTGTGCAAAGTGTGCATGTGGGACCTCAGTATATAATAAGGGAAAGAGATAGATAGTAAGGAGGTCCATAAAGACAGGGAGACAAAGGAAGCTGAGGAGGGCTTCATTTTTTTTTTTTAAGGTCACTTTCTTGGCACATTCTCTCAATCAATTGACAAGAATAAACATTTAATGTTGTATGTGCTAGACACTGAGAAAAAGGGGGTGATGGAAAGACAAAAACTGACCTTGTCTTCTGGGGCTTGTGTTTGAATGTTTCCATGATCTACATCATGTGGTTACCCCTTCAATCAGTGCAGGACGCAAACTTGCCAACCTTCTTGTGCTCTGAGATCTCCATTCTCATCCTTCCAGGAATCCTCCAGAGAGGATTGACCCAACATCTGGAGGCCTTCCTCTGTATCTCTGTACATTTCCTGGCTAACAGTACAGTGCTCAGGCCATCCACCCATTATCTCCCACCCGCCATACTCCAACCAACCTTCTTTTTAGATCCCTGTGACTCCTACAGTGTTGGGTACGACAGGCAGGGACTGGCAAGTTAGAAGCTCTGCTATCAGTTTCTTGTGTTTCAACATCCTTTTATCCAAGTGTAAAGAGTTTATAAGAAAGTGCTTTTTCTTCCCCTTTTTTCAAGAAATATTAGTTTTTTATCTTTAGAAATTGCTTAGCAAATATGGTCCACTCAGAACAAGTGAAAGGGAAGCGATAAGGGTGTGTGTTTGTTCCATCTGGTTCTGTGAACTAGTGGGGCTCTCCAGAACAAGGCCAACAGCCCAAGCCTCTCCAGACAAAACTTTCCTCTCCTCTCTATCTCCCCCAGTCAGTCAGCTGGCATTTATTAAGCACCTAGGCACCGGGCTAAGTGCTAGAGATGCAAAGAAAAGCTCTTCTTAGAGCTCTCTTGGGTCCTGGGTCCTAGGTCTCAGCCCCACTGCTGCCTAGATGACCTTAGGCAAGGCACTTCACCTCTCTGAGTTTTCCGTCTGTCAATAACCATGTGTTAAGCACCTACTATGTGCCAGGCACAACACTATACACTGGGACCACAAGGAGAGGCAAAAACCTTCCCTGCTTTAAAGGAGTTTACATTCTAATGGAGAAAAGAATGCACAGACAGCTTCATGCAAATAAAATATATATGGGACAAATTGGAGATAATGAAGAGAGGGAAGACATGGGGGGTGGAGGTGGGAACTGTTTCCTGTCCAAGGTGGGTTTTAGCTGGAATTGGAAGGAAGCCCAGGAAGCCCAGAGGTGGAGATATGGAGGGACAGCATTCTGGATATGGAGGACAACAGAGAAGTTGCCTGGAGCGTCTATGGAAGGAACAGTGTTACTGGGTCACAGAGTGGGCAGATGAGGAGGACAGGGGATGGAGTGTATGTAGAGGGTGGGGAGGATGGAGAAGATGGGGTGGATGGGGTGGATGAGCTGAATGGGGAGGGTGGAATGGATGGAGAGGGTGGGGATGATGGGGTGGATGGGAAGGATGGGAATGATGGGGTGAATGGAGTGGATGGGAAGTATAGGGAAGATGGGGTGGATGGAGAGGGTGGGGAGGATGGGGAGGATGAGGTGGATGGAGAGGAGGAAGGTGTAAGAAGATCACAAACATTAGAGGTTATATCCAAACTATGTATAGACAGGCTTGGAAATGCTAGGGTGATGAACAGGCTCCCACCTGCACAAATAGAGAAACTAACTAGTTATCGTGCACCAGGCATAAGAGAACACCCATCCAGAACCTGTAAGAATATGGGTACATCTTACAATGAAGGTCATAGAACTTCCACCAAATTCTGTACAAAGGAAAGATCTTTTACAAAAAGTAAGACTCCATACACAAAACTCTACAAAGAAGAAAGGGAGGAGGAAAAGCTTGGGACTTCATTCCAGTTGAAAGAATATGAATGTTGGGAGACATGAGGCTCTGGGGGAGGGATGAGCAATCTCCTTGCCCTCCTTCCTTTCATACACCTTTCTGGAAGTCAGGAGGAATGAAGGGGATGGACACAGAAGAGGCAAAGGTGCTCCTCCTTAGCAGGCAGAACACCCCCCTCAACTTTTGGAGGAGGTGATCCTCTCCCTCTAGCAAATAGGTACAGGTTGTGCCGCTGCTACAGGGCTCAGAAGATCCAGATTGAGGGGGAAGGAGAGAAGTGGGGGAAATAGGTAAAGGAGAGGATGGGGGAGGGAGGAAATAGATGAGATGGGGCTGAGAGGGAGAGAAGACAGAGAGCTTAGGAAAGAAAAAAAGATGAAGAGTGGAGGGAGGGGAAGAGATTGACAGCCGCAGAGGTGGGAAGAGATAAACAGAGGAGAGGTTGAAGGGGAGGAGCAAGGAGAAGTAAGGAAAAATGTAGTGAGATGGGAGTAGGAGGGACGAGATAGATAGCCAGGAAGTTGGGCAAGGGATAGACAGGAGAGACTATGAGAGACTAGGGGAAAGAGTGGGAGAAGAAAATGGGCAGGAGGGTGAGAAATGGAGGGATGAGGAGTCTGAGGTCTCTTCTCATCCCAGCATCAGCTTTAAATCACCAATAAAAAATTTATTGGGATAAGCCATGGATATTTATGTGTTGTTCCCAACCTTTGAAATGTTGACCCTATTCAAAAACCCCTGAGAACAGAAATGGAATTATCATTGTAAATGGGGAATGTTTTAAGGGCAATGAATTAAGGCAAAGACCCTTGATTCCAGTCTGTACCTTACGAACCTTATTCAATCATGATCAAGAATCAATGTCCATCCTAGGGTTTTCTGGCTTCATTCAGAAGATCTCCATTTTTATTTTGTGATCCTCCTTAATAAACGCTATTTTAATTATTAAAAGGCGAAGTGAAAATTAAAGCCAAGGAGCTTGTAAGTAATATCTATTTTAACATTCAAAGGATCCATGATTTCATCCGCATGACTGCCTTCTGATGATGTTGATCCTGATTCCTCTATGCCAAGATGAATATCAAGAAATTCATTACACAACAGCCAACTTGGTGATGAACTTGTTTGATCTCATCCAGTCTGGTCCCCAGATGGCAAGCCCAAAGCCTTCTAGAAAACTTTTCAGTTTGGGAGAACTTGCCAGAACTGTGCTCTCTCTCTCTCTCTCTCTCTCTCTCTCTCTCTCTCTCTCTCACACACACACACACACACACACACACACACACACTCTCTCGCTCTCTCTGTCTATCTGTCTTTATCTCTGTGTGTCTCTGTCTGTCTCTCTGTCCTTGTCTCTCTCTCTCCCCCTCCATATCCTCTTCCTTTCCCTCTCCCCCTCTCTCCTTTCTTCTCCTTCTCCTCCCCCATTTTGGGAATGGCCCGTTAGAGCCCAGAGTCATGTGACCCCCCCCCCCCCATACTTGAGCAGATAAAAGAGAAAGACTTTAGGGAACATTCCCAACTCCACCAAATATTTACTAAGGACCTTCAACATCTCACTCAAAATACTAAGCATTTACTCCACCACAAAGCATCGTGAAGTGCAGAAGGAAATGGGATTTGGCATCAGGAAAGATGGGTTCAAATTTAGCTTTTGGAGAATAGGCAGTTTAATTCACCTCTTTGACCCCAAATTTCCTCATATTTAAAATGGGCATGATAATATTTGTATCACATGCCTCATAGAGTCATTAGGAGAAAACCCCTCTATAAATTGTAAAGCTCAAGATAAATATGAGTTGTCATTTTTATTGTGAGATATTGAAAGACCAAAAGAAAAAGCCGAAACATCAAAGAAATATTTTCTCATAGTCATGAATGACTTTTAAAAGTAGAAGTATCTGAAGATAGACAAATGATAAATGATAAACAAATACTCCTAAAATAGAAAGTGATTTATTAACTTCCCAGGTGGGGAGGCAGGCTTATTAGTCCCAGGTTCGGGATATGGAAGAAAAAAAACCTTAGCACTCAGATGGTCACTCTCTATCATGTTTCCAGTGCTTAGTACTGGCACATAGTGGGTACGTAAGGAACCATTTTTATCTGAAGCTAGACCTGAGCCAGTCTCTCAGCCCAGCACTCTGGTTTCCTTGCAGAAAAGGAAGCCAGAAAATGGGAATGAAAAGAACCACCACAAAATAATGAAAGAGGCATGTTGTAAAATTACAAAGAATAAGGATGACCCCAAAGAAGAGAAAAGAGAAGACATCTCCATCCAACTCCTTTGCAGAAGCCATGGCTGGGGGACATTACATATATTTTCAGACTTTTTTGATGCTTTGAAGACTTTTGCTTATTTTTTCTTTTCTTCCTTTTAAAAGATCCCTTGTTCTATGGAATAACTTTCTGGAGAAAGAGGGCGGAGAGGAGTACTGGGAGAACTTATGGTGATGAAAAAACAAGATGGCAATGGAATTGTTTTTTGAAAGAACGAAGTGAGAAGAGCTAGAACATTTGTATAGTTATCTCCTCAAGCTGTTGTTCTGTATCTCTCTGTCTCCTTTTCTCAGTCAAACTCCTAAAAAAAATTGTCTATACCCATTGCTTTCATTTTCTCACCTCCCACTTATTTCTTGACCCTTTGCGATCTGGCTTTTGATAAAACTATTGACTAACATTTTCCCCAAGGTCATTGGTTATCTCTTTTTTGAAAAATAAGACTAATATCTTGTTTTTACATCACTTTCAGTTACAAATAAATCCCTCCTTTCTCCTCTACCCTCTTGAGCCATCCTTTGTGAAAAAGAAAAAAAAAAGGGAGGGGGATAGTTCATCAAAATTAACCAACACGTTTCAGGCAACAGTTACTTAGGAAGCATTAGGCACCTACTCTGTACCAACCATTATGCTAAGCACTGAGGATACAAAGAAAGGACTCTGATCTCAAGGAGCTCACAGTCTAATGGAAAGACAACATGCAAACAATTATATACCAATGAGGAGTATAAATTGCAGATAATCAGCAGATTAGATAATAAGCACGCTAGAATTAAGGGGGGGTGAGGGAAAATTTCTTGCAGAAGGTAAGAATTGAGCTGAGATTTAAAGAAAGACAGCAAAGCTAAGAGGCAGTGATGAAGAGGGAGAGCATTCCAGGCATGGGGGGCAGCAAATGAAAATGTCTGGAGAGTGGAGATGTAGTGTCTAGAACTAGTAACAGTAAAGAAACCAATGCCATTGAATCACAGAATATATGAAAAGTATATGGAGTGAGACTAGAAAGGGGAGAGAGGCCAAGTTATGGAGGGCTTTTTAAAAGACAAACAGGAAATTGTGTATTTAATTGGAATAATAAGGAGCCATTAGAGTTGATTGAAGGGGAGAGGGTTGATGTGGTCAAACTTGTACTTGAGGAAGATCAGTTTGATAGATCAGATGAAAATATGGACAAGAGTGGGAAGAAAAGACAGTGCAAGGAGACCAACCACCCAGCTACTGCAGTAGTCCAGGCATGAGATGATGAAGACCTGCCCCAGAGTGGGGCCGTTGTCAGCGGAGATGTTGTCAGATTGGCTATGTGAGGAATAAATGGTAGTGAGGAGTTGAAGATGGCACCAAAGTTTTTGAGCCAAAGTAGCTTGGAGAATAATGGGGTCCTTGTCAGTAATGGGGAAATTTGGAAGAGGGAAAGATTTGGTAGTAAATATAATATTTTCTATTTTGGACATACTGAGTTTGAAATGTTGACAGGACATCCAGTTGGAGATGGTTGGTGATGCAAGATCATTGAATCCATGTGAACTGATGGGATGACCAAGACAACCAGCATAGAGAAAAAAGAAAAGAGAGACCAACATAGATCCTTGGCAACCTCCTCAGAGGTGGTGTCTTAACTATACAGCAGGGAAAAGTTGGGATTTTTTTAATGGACTGCTCTACTCTTCCTCCCCTCTCTGAAGTAGACTATGCTATCATCACTCCAATATCTAAGTAGGTTTGGAGGATCACAGTCCTCCTCCTGTATCTCTATCACTCCTGAGGCTTCAATCAGCTGTGCTGAAAATCCTTTAATAAATTTCATTTAGACACATACATTTCATGAATGGTTTTACTCGATTTCTACACACACACAAAATCACATAGAATTTGAGGGTTGGAAAGGACCTCCCTGACCATCTAGTCCAGCCCATAGTGTAGATGCCACATGATCATCCATTTGGAAAGACCTATCACTTTGAAATGTTGGAACTGAAATGGGTAGAAGAATTTAAAATTTAATTTAAAAATGACCAGAACCTACAGAAATAGCAATTCCAGATACAACAGTGAGTGACATTAATTGAATGAATGGGTTCACAAAATCATAGTGTGGACACTCTAGGAATTTATTATGGAATTAAAGTGTTTTTAAGAGAAAAGAAAAAGGGATAAAGCAATATATAAATGTCAACTACTACTTATTATTGGAGAGCAATATAATATGGCAAAAAATATACCATTAAATTTGTGGTTATAAGATGTGAGTTCAAAATTTGATTATGATACTGCCTTTGCTCTATCACTGCATAAACAATGTCCTACTTGTAGTTGGAGAGCCTTGCCACCCAGAAAGGATTTCTCCGTTGTCTTCACACTGTTGATGTTCCCTCAAATAGCCTAACTTCTCAGTTCCTCAATCTACTCAACTTCCATGATCTACTCTTCCATTATACCTCAGTAACATAGAAGATTGATCATACCCTGGATCTTGCCATTACTCACAAGTATTCCACTTCCATTTCCATGGGCTCCAAATTTCCTTCATCTGTTCATGATCTTTTATCTTCACATCTCTCATTCTTTTTCTTTTTGTCTTTTTAATTAATTAATTAATTTTCCTGTTTACATCATTCATTTCCACAAGATTTTGAGTTACAAATTTTCTCCCCATCTTTCCCCTACCCAACACCTCAAAACACCCATCCCACTGTATACCCCTTCCCCAATTTGCTCTCTCCTATGTCCTCCCCCTTGCCCTTCTAACTTTCTGGTAGGGCAGGATGGATCTCCCTACCACAGTGCCTGTGTATCTTAATTCCCAATTGGATGTAGTTAATAATAGTAATAATAATAATAATAATTGTATGCATGTACATATATATTTTTAACATTTGATTATAGAACTTTAAATTCTAGATTCTTTCCTTTCC
>CM053587.1:297195430-297226074 GCA_028646515.1 Pseudochirops corinnae
TTGATTTGCATTTCTCAAATCAATAGTGATTTAGAGCATTTTTTCATATGCTTATAAATCTTTTATTTCTACCTCCGAAAATTGCCTGTTCATATCCTTTGACCATTTATTAATTGGGGAATGACTTGTATTCTTATAGATTTTACTTAATTCCCTGTATATTTTAGAAATGAGGCCTTTATCAGAGACACTGATTGTGGCAATTCTTTTCCAATTTCTCACTTTCCCCTTAATCTTGGTTACATTGTCTTTGTTTGTACAGAAACTTTTCAATTTAATGTAATCAAGATTATCCATTTTGCATTTTATAATGTTCTCTAACTCTTGTTTGGTCATAAAATCTTCCCTTCTCCATAAATCTGACAGGTAAACTATTCCTTGCTTCCCCAGATTGCTTACAGTATCAGCCTTTATACCTAGATTGCATAACCATTTAGACTTGATTTTGGTATATGGCATTAGATAATGGTCTATGCCCGGTTTCTGACATACTATATTCCAGTTTTCCCAGCAGTTTTTGTCAAATAGTGAATTCTTATCCCCAAAACTGGGGTCTTCCGGTTTATCAAACAGTAGATTACTATAATCATTGACTGCTGAGTCTTGTGTACCCAATTTTTTCCATTGATCCACTACTCTATTTCTCAGCCAGTAAATACCAAGAACTTTTGATGATTGCTGCTTTATAATACAGATTAAAATCTGGTATGGCTAGCCCACCTTCCCTAGCATTTCTTTTCATTAATTGCCTTGATCATCTACATGATTTGTTAGCACTATACCAGATTTAAAGAGATAATAAGTTGTAAGTGGATGGAGGTAAAATGAGCCAACGAGAGTATGTAATAAGGACAGAGGATTCTGGGAGGTAACGTACATTACACTGATTATTCTTATAGGAAATTGAAATCTTCCTACAATTTCCCCATTTTTCCTAAGTTCTCCCATAGGAGCCACGAAGAACAAGCCTAGTCCCTACACATTATTCATCTTCAAACAATTTATATCAGTTCCTGTAGATCTGGCTTATCAATCAGCTAGGTTGTGCAGTGGAGAGAGTGCTGCCAGCCCTGGAATCAGGAAGACCTGAATTCAAATCTGGTCTCAGACACTTACTTAAGTGACTGTGGGCAAGTCACTTAACCCTGTTTGCCTCAGTTTCCTCATCCGTAAAATGAGCTGGAGAAGAAAATGGTAAACCACTCCAGTATCTTTGCCAAGAAAACTTCAAATGGGGTCACAAAGAGTTGGACAGGACCGAAATGACTGAACAACAACAAAAAGGTCTAGCTTACTTGCTGCTGAGGTGATACAATAATCCATCTCCTGCCCAGGCTGCACTCCTGCCCACCTCACTCCCTCCCCCATGCTTGGAATACACACCCTCCTCTGCCTCTTAGAACCCCCAGTTTCCCTCAGAGCTCAGCTCAAGCACCACCTTTCCTATGCGACTTTCCCTAAGCTGCCAGGGCCTACCCCTTCCACCACCAAATTTCTTTGAATATGCTTTTATTTGCTTCTCCATGTACACATTTGTCCTAAATAGATTGAGATGCTTGAGAGCCAGATTCCATATGGCCCTCTGAAGAGAAACATTAAGCTTTCTTTTTCTCATATCATTTGAAGATTTGAAGGTTGCTTAAAGCTTAGGTTTTGAGTCACATCTGTTCCCAAAGGTAGCAGTAGAGAGGTATTCAATGTGCAGTGTTACTCGGGTATATTACAGCTACTTATTTTTTCCATATAAAAGAAATCCTAAACACAAAGTATTCACACTAATGAAGATTCAGAATAGGGCACAGTACTTATAACTAACTACTGTTATGCTCTCCAAAGGATGTTGATTCAGAAAACCCTGAAACATGAAACATTTTGTGAAAGCTTTGAATCAGCATTTCATCCCCGCTGTCCAAACTCCCTCTGGTCCCTAGTTTCTCATAAGCTAAAGCAGGAATTGAGCATCTCCTTCTTTGGATATTCATACTCTCCAGTTCAGAAATTACACTTGCCTCCAGTTAGCTCTAACTGAGGGATCCAGGAACTCCAGAACCCTTGAATATAGCCAGCATTTACAAAGCACCTATTATGTGCGAGGAATGGTGCTAAGTACTTTATAAATATTATCCTATTTGACCCTTACAACAATATGGAGATGTAGGTGCTATTACTATCTTCATTTTATATAAGAGGAAACTGAGGCAAAGAGGTTAAGTGACTTGTCCAGGATCACACAGCTAGTAAGTGTCTGAGGCCAGATTTGAACGCAGATCTTTTTGACTGCAGGCCCAGCACTCTATCTACCTTGAGCTCTATGGGTTGCCTCCAAGGATGAACCTGTTCATCTTGGGATCCCTGTTTAGTCACCTATGACAAGATAAAGAAATGAAGAAGTGGTAGTCAGAGACCCAGGCTCACCTAGCTAAACCACCATTTTAGCCTTCACATGGAAAAAGGTCACCATGCTGCTGGGTAAATGAGACCACCACAACCATCCACATCCCTGTCCTACCAGCAAGAAGTTCTAAGAGTCCTGTCATATTCAGAACACAGGAGGAGAGAGAGGGGCTGAGGAGCATTTTTATTTCAAGGTCCACTGAACCTGCAGCCCTTCTTGTTCAGTGGCCAATAAAATGATGACTTCATCATGTCAAAGCACCAAGCCCTTTTGGTGTTGTCAGTTGGTGAATTCCAGAACTCCTTTAGCTAGGGCAAGGGCAACTAGGTGGCACAGTGGGTAGACCCTGGGCAAGTCACTCAACCTTGTTTGCCTCGGTTTCCTCATCTGTACAAAGAGCTGAAGAAGGAAATGGGAAACCAGTCCACGATCTTTGCTTAAAAAAACCCCAAATGGAGTCACAGAGATAAGGAAATGACTGAACAACAATCAAGGCCTTTAGCCTAGAATAAGTAGAAGTCTCTTCTTCTTGACTCCTTCAGAGATCCAACTCTTCAGGAGAGAGGAGACTAAAAGGAGTAAAAGATGAGGAATGATGTGATGGGATTGTGAGATGAGAAAGAAGGCTTATGAAATGAGGACATGAAAGAAGGAGCTCTTGGCAAAAAGCCTCAGTTTTATGGAGATGAGAGATGACATTGATGAAATCCTAACAAAGTGGTTCCCAGCCCCAATATTCCAACTTCCTCATGGGCCTCACAGAGCAGCAGGCATGTCTAGATTTAACCACACCACAGGCCCCCAGACTCACTGAACAGCAGACCCACTGCCCCTAGCTAGCCACTGCCCCCCTCTCCTCTGACTCAATAGCCTAATTTCCTCATATACACCTTACTACCTCCCTAGAAGAGCAGGTTCTAATAGGTCCATGAAATCATGCCTCACTAGAAGAGCAGGTATATCCATGTGATGGGATCCCAGCCACTGCCTCTAGCTAGCCACTGCCCCCAGAAACATTCCTCATATTTCCCACAGAAACAGGTGTGTCCAAGCACTCAACCACAACCACATCCATCTAATTTCAGACCGGACCACAATAGCCAGCCAATCAGAAAGCAGCACCACCAGGATGGCTGAGCAGGGCATGGATCCTAAAACAATAGAAGGGACTTTCCCTGTGCAGTAATAGCAAAAGTTGTCCTTTGGGTGAACTTATGATGTAGAGAATCTTATTATAATATCATTAGCATATATTAATGCCCCTCATTTAGGATTTTCTGTATGTATTGTGGGTAAATCACATGCTCAGTTCCACTGAAGCTGGGACCCTTCCCTTATTACCCTTAACAAACCCCTCCTGCTTTTTTAACATTTATATATTCTGTTATGTAATTACATCTTTGTGCCCTTTAAAAATTCCCATCTTCCTCTGACAAATTGCTGGTTCCCCCTCAGAACCCAGCCCGCTTCTGAAAGGCATCACTCTCAATAAATGTTTTTGCTTGGAGTAGGGATGGTCTGAGCTGTGAATTCATTTGAGAAGACCTCTATAACACGCCATGAAACTGAAACAATATGAAGAGTTCAGATAAAAGACTGGTGTTAAGGAATGCTGTTAGAGTCTTGAAGAGAGAAGAGGTTTGGACTAGTCATTGTAGAGAGCAAGATAGAGAATCAGTTAGGGAGGAGTAAAAGGATAAATGCTTCAATGAAGGCTCAGTAGAGAGATTAAATGAGACAAATTTGTACTGAATCTAGTTTACAGGTTGGCTTCGTGGAGTACCATTCTGTAGCAGTTGAGGATGAATAGAGAAGGCAGAGGATAGAAGTCATCTAGGACTGAGGTTAAGCCAAGTGTGAGAAGTAACAAGACAAGAGATGGAGGGATTCAAGAACAGTGAATGAGATAAAGTGGAGCTAGCTCACTAAAGGGTCCGTATTGTTACGGAAGGAGAGCATAACAAGAGATTGCAAGATGCCAATGATGAGCAATAGGTTTTGGAAGGAGTGGGTTGTGATCTGAAAAGGGAATTTTGAGTTCCCAAATATGGAAATGGAATAGTGATGGGTAATGGGAAAATCAAGAGTGTGAAATCTAATTTAACATGTGCCTGGGCAGAAATTCCTCTTGAAGATCCCCATATGTGGGTAGCCAGCCTCATGGTAAGGCCTCCAAATTAATGGCCAAGCTACAGTGAAAGAATAGGAAGGAAATGGAGGCCAGGCAGACTGAGGAACTGGGAGGCTAGTGTTGGAGTAGATATCAGCACATATATTGAAGTCTCATAGAATGAAGGCAACAATTATAGATGGAGATGCTGCCAGCCAGGCATTGAAGTCATTGAGGAAGAAGGGAGAATGTCCTGAGGCTCAGCAGATAAGCCACCAGGATTTGGATTGGTGATAAATTTGGATAAAGCAAATTCCAGAATAGTAGAGGGAGAATCTGGAAGTAACAATAGAGAGCAAGGAGTATTCCAATTCCACCTTTGGGATGTAAGAGAAAGTGCAACTGGTATTACAAGGGGAGGCCTGGGGTCTTCTGCATTACAGGAAGCTTTTTTGAGAGCCAAAAGATGGAAAGCCCGTGAGCAGAAGAGGTGTAAAATCTTTAAAGAGAAGTTTCAAATGTAAAGAACAGGATTTCCAGAGGACATAATGTAATGAGTGAGAATATATGAGACAGGATATGAGTAGGGGACATAGTTTTGAGGCTGATAGTGATGAGAGAGTCAGCAACAGGAGCTGGAAACTGGGATTTTCTCTTCAATAGTCTAGGTTTTCATATCATATGACTCAGGAGAGTAAGAAGAGAGTAAGAGCTAGCTAACTAACCATTGGGAAATAAGTCTAGGAGTGTATCAGGGGATGAAAAGAGCTATGCTAAATGCAGACAATTGAATAAGACAATTTCCACAATCTTACCTACTACCCAAAGTAGCAATCTAATAATATGGATCCTGGAAGGGATGGAATCTTGCTGTTGGAGCCATCAGATTTGGGGGAATTTGAGAATTGTTGGTAATTTTGAAGAGAAACTTTTTAGCTGAGTGATAATATGGTCAGAAGTCAGAAAGAAAAGAGTTGAGAAGTGAATGAAAAGAAAGGAAATGGAGATAATAACCATAGTTTTTTTCCCCTAGTAAATTGGCTGGAAAAGGAAAGGAAAATGTAGAGTAATTGAGATGCAAGCTTGAAAAACATTTTAGCACCTCCTACTCATAGACAATAACTTAATAAAATGAAATTTAATGGAGTTGAATGTCAGGTCTTACAATTAAAGGTCCTCTTTAACCGCACAAGTATAAGATTAAGGAGTTGTGAATAGAGAAGTGAAAAACATCTGGGTCTTTTCAATAGATTCTGAGTAGAATATGGACGAGAGACACAATATGGCAGCTAACAAAAGTAATGCAATCTTAGGATGCCTTGAGAAAGGTTTGTTGATTTACAGAAATGATAGCCCCACTGTACTATGTCCCAATCAAATCACACCTATGTTATTATGGTCAATCTTGGTCCTACATTTTAGAAAGAACATTGTGATGAGCTGGAATGTGGCCAGACATGATGGCTGGAAACTGACAAGTGATGATTAGTTAAAGGAACTGAGCATAATTAGCTTGGAGAAGAGAGACCTTAAGGAGAGCATAGTAATAGTCCTCAGTTATTCAGAAGGACATTGTGTAGAAGATGTATCTCCTTGTCAGACTTGACTCTGGAAGACAGAATGAGGAGCAATAGATGTGTGTTCAAACACAAAAATTTCTGGCTTGTTACACGAAGAAACTGACCAATAATTAAAATTGTCCAAAACTAGAATGGGCTGCCCCGGGGTAGTAAGTCCCCTATCTTTGGAGGTTTTCCTACTGAGACTGATTAATCACTCATTAGGTGGCTCAGCTGATAGAGTTCCAGACCTGGAGTGAGGAAGGCTCATCTTTGTGAGTTCAAATCTAGTCTTAGACACTTACTAGCTGTGTGACCTTGGCCAAGTCACTTAACCCCATTTGCCTCAGTTTCCTCATCTGTAAAATGAGTTGGGGAAGGGCATGGTAAACTATTTCAGTACCTTTGCCAAGATAATTGCAAATGGAGTCATGAAGAGTCAGGCATGATTGAAAAAAAAAAGACTGAACAACAACAAAAAGACGAGATATCCAACTTGAATGTTCCAACTCCTAGATTCTATCATTTTGGAGGTATAACCTTACTTAAGTCATTTCCTTTCTCTGAGTCTATTTCCTCATCTGTAAAATGGAGAAGTCGCACTAATAACCTCTAAAGTTCCTTCTAGCCCCATCAGTCTGCAGAAACTTTTTTTTCTTTGCAGAAAGTTGCTTTTTGTATTCTGCTTAGACTTTTGGGAAGGACTTTTAACTGGTCTCTCTGCCTTCAGTTGACATCCCTGCATGTGTGATTTTCTCCTCACCATACTCCAGCCATGTCACACTTGTACTCAAATCTCAATTAATAATTGGTTATTAATATTAGAGAGAAATAATAATTTCTTTCATAGGGAATGCAAATGCACAGAAGTGAAAGAACCAAGAGGAAGAAAAGCACAAAACAACTTTAAAAGATGATATGCTCACTATATAAGCAAAACATACAGACAGGATGTGTACAGACAGCCTAAATGAGGAGCGTAGATTTCTCTTGCTTTGGGTATTCAAGAAGCAAATAATCTCTTCAGTTCTTTTTTTCTTTCAAAAATATCTTCTTTCTTTTTGAACGTACATCTTTTATCCTGTATGTTTAAGTTCAGATTTGCAGGACAGGTCATCCTGAGCTGCAACCTGAGTTCCAGAGCTCCTCAGAAAACATTATTCCATTTCCTTCTCTTCTTTCTGGTGGGTGCAGAATAGTCTTGCATTATTCAAATGTCCTTGCCTTTGTATTTGAAGGTTTTTCTCCTGATGGCTTGCAGAACTTGTTGTTTTTGAGTTGTTAAATTTAGCCATCATGTGTTTTGGTGTTCACAGCATCAGTTGTTGTTTTCCTGGAGATAATCTATGAATTCATTAGAATTTCATTTTCTATGTTCAGAAATTCTGGGCAGTTCTGTTCTATTTTTCCTTCGTTATGGTGATAAGATTTTTTTTGTCTTGTCATGTTCTTCTGGGAAATCCATCCTGAAAATCTGAGCTTAAAAATACAGGATATGAGATGAACATTCAAAAATAAACAAGAGATTTTTTAGAAAGAGAAACAGAACTGAAGAGATTGCTTGCTTCTTGAATACCCCAAGCAAGAGAAATGCAGGAAGAATGAATAAGGGTAGACAGTTAACAGCTGTCATGATCAGAGAAGGAGAGTCTAGAGTAACCAAAAAGAGAGCATGGATAATGAAAACAATGAAAGAAATCTTTTCTGGAAAGGTGTACCAAAGAATTAATTAAAAAAAAAAAAAACAACCTCATAAACAGGACTAACTGAAGGGGAGAAAAAGAAGGGAGAATTTACCTAAGAGGAAAAATGAGAAGGAAGAAACAAATAACCAGATAAAAGCAGGAGACAGGAACTAAGAAACAAAACCCTAATGAGAAAAAGTAACAAATGAGAAGAGAGGGTGGGTCAGAGGGAAAAGAAGAGAGCCAGTGAAAATAGGGTCACCTGAAAAAAAAGATTAAAGTAACTGAAGAAACATAATATTATATTTACAGCAGAAGTGGAGAAAAATCATAACCAGGAAAAAAGAACAAATTTAAAGAGAGAAGGAGTAAACAATTTAGATAGAAAAGCAAAACCTGCAATTTGTTGCTTTCCAGAAAACATTTAGAAAATGAAGATATACACAAAATAAAACTGAAGGGATAGAAAAAAAAATTTACTCTGCACCAAGTGAATCCAGAAAATAGAAGTTGCCATCATGCTATTAGAAAAGCATGAACAAATATCCCAAAAATAAAAAGACAAAAGAGGAAATAATATTATGCTGAAAGGAATCTTAGATAGCAAATCAATATCAGTAATAAACTTATATGCTGCAAATGCATTCAAATTCATAAAGGAAACATCTGATCTTCAAAAAGATACAAATAGTAACACAATACTGACAGAGGATTTTGATATCCCTCCATAAGTTTTGGATAAATCTAACATAAAGATAAACAAAAGGAAAATATGGAACTGAATGCATTTCAGGAGAAACTAGAGTTAAAAAAAAAACAAACCATGGGGCAGCTAGGTAGCACAGTGAATAGAACACCAGCCCTGGAATCAGGAGAACCTGAGTTCTAATCTGGCCTGAGACACTTGACACACTTACTAGCTGTGTGACCTTGGGCAAGTCACTCAACCTCAATTGCCTCCTAAAAAAAACTTATGGCATCTTCTAAATGGAACAGCAAAAATATATAAATACATATGTATATGTTTGTGTGTGTGTATACACACACACACATTTTTCAGCATCATATGGAATTTTTACAAAAATTGTCCATGTATAGGGTATGAAGATATTATAAACATATATAAAATGGCAGAAATAGTCCACTTATCCTTTGTAGACCATGAAGTAATAAGAAAATAAATTGGTTCAGGGACCACAAACAAAAGATATAGACCCAAATGGAAACTTAATACTGAAATCACATATAATGAGTGGGTCAAATAACAAATCACAGAAACAATTAACAGTTATGTAAAAGAAAATGATAACAATGGAACACATACCAAAATGTCTAAGATGTAGCTAAAGCAGTTGTCAGGCTGGAGTGGGAGGAAGTCACATCTTTATAATCATACATTAACAAAATAAAAGAGACAATTCATGAATCGAATGTGTATTTAAAAAAAATAGCAAGGATGCCTATTTTTCCCACTATTATTTGATATAGTTCTGGAAAATGCTAGCAATAACATTAAGACAAGAGAAAGAAAATAAAAAAATAATGGCAGGTAAGGAGATAAAATTATCCCTGTTGCTGATGATATAATAGTTTACTTGGAAAACCCCAGGGAATCAGCAAAGATACTATTTGAGATAATTAACAGTTCCTGCAAAGTTTCTGGCTACAAAATAAATCCTCAAAAATCAATAGCATTTCTATATAATAATAATGATACACAAGAAGCAATAATAGAAAGGGAAACTCCATTCTAAATTAACTACAAAATAAATAAAATACCTGGAGATCAACCTCCTGATGCACATAAAAGAATGTATAAATGCAATTACAAAATACTCTTGGAAGATTTAAAAAACAACCTAAAGAGCTGGAGAACTATTCATTTCTCATATATAGGTCATGCCAATATAATAAAAAAATGACAATACTACCAAAATTAATTTACACTTTTAATGCTATACCAATCAAATTACCAAGGGGATACTATACAGAGATTGATGAAATAATGACAAATTCACTTGCAAAAACAAAACATCTGGAATAAGGAAAATTGTTAAATGAAGTAAGAACCAAAGGGGGAATAGTACTTCAAGACCTCAAACTATTTTACAGAGCAATAGTCATTAAAGCCATCTGGTATTGATTAAAAAAATAGAGAAATACATCAATGGAACAGATGAAACAATGGAGATCCAGAAACAATGGAACTCTATAACTCAGTGTTTGACAAAGTGGAAAATATAAGTTACCTAGAGAGAAACTTCCTATCTGATAAAAACTACTAGGAAAACTGGAGAAAACTTTGGCAGAAATTAGGAATAGACTATCATCTCATACCACACTTCACAATACATTCCAAAAGGATACTTGATCTTAACATAAAAGATCATATTATTTTTTTTAAAATTAGAAGAGAAGCAGGTTGTGCACCTCTTACAGCTATGGGTAAGAGATGCATTCTTAACCAAACACAAGATAGAAGCAATTACAAAAGATAAATTAGGTAACTTGGATTGGTTGAAACTGAAAAAGCTTTTTCACAGACAACATTAATCCATCTCAGATAAGAAAGGAAGTTGTTAATTGAAGGAAAAGATCTTTGTATCAGATTTCTCAGATAAAGATTTAGTATCCAAGATATATAAGCAATTAATTAATATGTATGACTAAAACCATTTCCCAATAGATAAATGGTCAAAGATATGAACCAATAATTCACAAAAGAAGTACAAAGTATTCACAACCACATTTTAAAAAATGCTCCAAATCCCTGATAATATCACATCAAAACAACTCTAAAGTTTCACCTCACATCCTACAAATTGTCAAAAATGACCTCCCAAAAAGGCAACAGTCAATTTTGGAAGAGCATTGGAAGATAGATACAATAGTACACTGTTGGTGGAACTTTGGAATAGTATAACCATTTTGGAAAGCAATTTGGAATTGTGCAAATAAAGTGACTAAAATGTTCATAACCTTTGAAGCAGAGACTCCATTATTGGGCTCATTCCTCAAAGAAGGAATCAATAAGAAAAAAGTCCCTATATACTCCAAAATACTGATAGTAGCAGTTTTTGTGATAGCTAAGCATTGGGAACAAAATAAATGTCCATCTTCTGGAGAGTGGCTGAATAAATTGTGATACATGAATGTCACTGTGCTATAGAAAATTATAAGTGTGATGAATACAGAGATGTAGAGACCAAGTAAAGCCAAGAAAATAGGATATACAATAACTACAACAATTTAAATGGAAAGAAAAATCTAACCAAAAAATTTAAAGTAAAAGTAACAAAATCATAAGTATTAAGTGGAACTCGAAGAGATATGAGAAGACATCCCCCTTTATGGAGATGTGAGGTCCACATGTGTTACATATTACACATTTTCAATCTTAATTTATTGATTGGTTATGCTCATTTTTTCCCTCTCTAAAAACATACTATTTGTTATTTGAGATGGTTCTTGAGAAGGGAGAAAGGGAAGGAAGAGATGCATGGGATACCATGGTGATGTAAGAAATAGAAAACATCAGTTAAAAAATTTTTTAGAAAAAACTTTAAAAAGCATCTTTCCCTTCCCCTTGTTGACATCCCCTCTATCTCTCCTTAAGCCCTATGATTCATATAAATCAAGTCCCACCTATTTTTATTTCATTTGTCCAAAACAGTAATGGAGATGTAAGGAAGACATGTCATCAGGATAGCTACCCTTAGAAGATCCCTTTAAACCTGGTTGCTGGCAAAAGTACACTATTGATATAAAATCTCATAACATCTCTAACCATCCTAATAGTCCTCAACTTCTAGGATCCCTCATAGAAGAGAAAAATACAATCTTCTCAAAAGAAGAAATGTAATCTATCAACAACCAAATAAAAAATATTCCATAATACATATGATCACAGAAATGCAAATTAAAATAGTCTGAAGGTTTTTTTTTCTTATCTTCAGCAATTTGGGAAAACTTATAGAAGGTGAAAATGCTTTGGAGAGGCTGGGAGAAGACTGACACATTAATATGCTGTTGTCTGCACAGTCCAATCATTCTGGACAACAGTTCTGAATGATGTATGGAGGGAAAACTACTTAAATAGAATATATCCTTTGATGCAGAAATCTCATTACAGGCCACATACCACAAAGAGGTCAAGAAGAGAAAGAATACGTTAAAATATTCATAGTAACACCTTTATGATATTTTTTTTAAAAAAGCCTGGAAACAAGGTGATTGTCCATCAACTGGGAAAAGACTGAATAAAATGTAGCATATGAATGTAATGAAATATCTTGTCACAGGAAACAACAAATATGAGGAATGCAGAGAAACTTGGGAAGGAATTTTTAATGGAAATAATTCTGTATTTGAGTCCAGGAACCTGACTTCAAATATTTTCTGCAATATTATTTTCCATCTAGCTATACTTCTCCAGATTTCATCTTGCTTTCTGGAAACTCATCATCATGCAAGATCATAGCAATGCTGAAACTCACATCTCCTCAGTATCCTACACTCCTGTGGTCCCTCCATCCCTCTGATTGGACAGTGTGGTTAGGGTGGACAGTGGAGTGTTCCTCCTAGATTCTCCATTTAAGGAAGGAGCCCAGGGCAGCCACCTCATTCTTTCGTACCTAAATGCTCTCCTGGACATCATCATACCCCCCAAGCAAGATACCCTCTCCCACCCCCCTTTTCACCTTCTTTTTTATGTGTTGTCTTTTCCCATTTGATTATAAGTTCCTAGAGGGCAGGGACTATACTTTGTTTTTCTTTGTATCACTAATGCTTAGCATAGTGTCCAGCACATATTGGGAACTTAATAAATGTTTATTGATGTCTGATTGATTGCAACTTTTTACTTGAGTGATCTTGGGCAAGACACAACCTCTGAGGACCTTATTCCCTCACCTATAAAATAAGGGTGTTGGACCAGATGACCCATAAGGTTCTTCTTGTTCTAAATCTATCATCTTATGATCTATCATCATCATACTTGTATGGACTAATGTAGCACAAAGGAAGAAAAGCAAGAAGAACAATTTACACAATCACGACAATATTGTAAAGGAAAACATTGAAAATCATCAGGACTGTGATCAATGCTGTGGCCAGGAATGGCTTCAGAGTGCTGATGATGAAACATGTTTTCTTCCTTTTGGCAAAAAGGAAATAAATGATCTTTTGGTTCAGAATGAGATATATGAGCAATGCATTGATTTGTCTTGCTTAACGCAACTTCTTTGTTATGGGGAAAGTTGTGATGTGGCAGCTAGATAGTGTAGTGGCTAGAGCACCAGACCTAGAGTCAGAAAGATCTGAGTTCAAATCTAGTCTCAGATACTAACTAGCTGTTGTAGTCTTGCACAAGTCACTTAACTCTGTGTATTGGTAATGGATTTTGGAGATGCCCCTGTATTGGTTTGGTTTTCAGGTTGAGTGTTAAAACCCAGAGCTTGTGAATCCCACTTGTGGGATGGACCTGTTGATGTGAAGAGACAGGGCTGAACTGGGTGGAGCCATGAATTGGGAGAGAGGCCCAAGCCTAGAGAAGGCCAGAAGGACTTTGGGAGAGCAATATCCAGTATCGTAGAGAATGAGTTGCTGAAAGACTGTTCAGAGCCTGTTGGAACTTCCAAGGACTGAGGAGGCATGGCTGTGATGCTGGTATTTTGTCTGTCTGTTTTGATGTTGTTTTGCCAGATTCACCTCATGGTGAAGGACAGTGCTGCTTTTGTAGAGGTCCTGGAACCTGGCTGTTGGTTCAGAAGCCCTGAAGGAGGATTTTCTTGTGGTACCTGCACAGAAATCCTGGAAGAGGGCCTTGCTGATGTTTTCAGGGGTTCTGGGACTGTTCTACAGGCAGAGAGTGACTTGATGAGGACACTGGCAATGGCTTTGTTAAGCCTTGTCTCCCTAGGAACTGAGATTGCCGAGGGCTTGCCTTGAGTGAAGATGAAAGAAGGACCTTTCCTTGGGTATTCAGTGCTGAGCTTAACTTTGTTGTAACTTAAGGGTGGATGGCCTTTTGTGCTCTCCTGCCCCTTTTGAGATTCAGGGGTGGGAAGCCTTTGAGTTTTTTTGTGCTCTGTGATTGACCAAATGAATGTACTTTGTTTATGGTTGGAGACTAATCTCCATTTGAGAAGAGACTTTTGACTGACTAAATGAATGTATTGTCTAAGGGTGGAGTAGTACCTGGATTGGATGGAGAACTTACTTGCTAAAGGAACAAGTTACACTATATTTTGACTTTCTCTGTTCTGTGAATGTTTGCTGAATAAATGGGGTTTGCTATGCTGGTAATCCGAACCTTGGAAGTTGCCTTTGCTTGGCATTACACTCTGTTTGCCTCAGTTTCCTTATCTGTAAAATGAGCTGGAAAAGGAAATGGCAAACCACTCCAGTCTCTTTGGCAAGAAAACCCCAAATGGGGGCACCGCTAAAATTGATGAACAATAACAGCAACAACAGCATTTCTCAACAGGGCAGCTGGGTGGTGCAGTAGATAGAGTGCCAGATCTGAAGTCAGAAGACTCATCTTCATGAGTTCAAGTCTGACCTCAGAGATTTACTTAATGCTGTTTACCTCAGCTCCTCATCTGTAAAAAGGGCTGGAGAAGGAAATGACAAACCACTCTGGTCTCTTTGCCAAGAAAACCTCAAATGGGGTCGGTCATAAAGAGTCAGACACAACGGAATATGACAACAATATCAGGGAGAGAGTCATGGGGAAGTGACAGCTATTTCTTAAAAAGGCCTCCATGAAGCATTTTTAGCTTAAAAATTCCCAAACACACCCCAAAGAGAATATAGGTTTCACTACAAGAGGCCCTAAGGTCTTCTACAGCGTGAGAAGACATGAACTTTGCCCAATTTCCTCATTTGTGCTGTTGATACTCCATGACTCAATGTCGTATCAACAAGTGAGGATGTTACACTTAGGCTTAGGTAATGCCTGTAATCTTGTTTTCAAGTTAGATTCTTAGAATAAGGAAACTAAGTCTGAGATGTGACTTTCTAAAGATCTAATAAGTGACTCAACTGGAATGTGGATCCCATTCCAAGTCCCAGTGCAGGTTAACAACCAGTATTGATACAGTGCATAAAAGTGGGCAAGGCACTTTATAGAAACTACCTCATTTCATCTCCAAAGTCACGGTACTCTAGGCATTATGAGAACCCTTTTACAACTGAAGAAAATGTGGCTCAGAGAGGTTGAGTTACATCAAATAATTATCAGAAGAGGTACTTTTTTCCCAGGTCTCTCTCACTTCAAATCCAATATTCTACCATCCTACACCATACTGGCTAAGAGCTGAGACAGAATTTCATCATTAGAATTGACCTGAAATGCTGTCTACTCAAAACTGTATCTAAAAAAGTCTTGCCTATAACAAGCTACCAGTTAAAGACATCCAAGGACAGAGAACTTCATTCTCTCAAGCCTGACCCTTTGGACAACTCTCACTCATTGGAAGTTTTTCTTTGCAGTCAATTGAAATCTACCTATTTATACTTTCCACCCATCACTGCTTCTCCCAGATAATAGTCCTTCAAATACTGGACTTCATGAGTTCAAATCTGGCCTCGGACGTTTGCTTAGCCCTGTTTACCTCAGCTCCTTGTCTGTGGAGGAGTGGAATGGAGAGGAAGAATGGAGACTCACGTCTCCTCTAAGTCTTGTCTTTTCCAGGACAAACATTTCCATTTCTTTCAAGTGAGCCTTGCATAACTATTCTCTTATCATTCTGTCTGGTTGCAGCTCTTTTTGGACACTACCCCCTTTTTCTCATCTCCTAAATTGACCCCCTTTAGAAATCTCCATGTTGGGATTCTTCTCTCCTCCTCCCTGCTTCCCTCCCTGGAATTATCAGTTTGGGATGGACCCCAGTTTCATTTCACTCTTGCCTTCATCCTCTCTGAACTTTACCTTAGTCTCCTTATCAACCGAATTACTCCACTCAGGTAGCCTTCATCACCTCCTCCCTTCACTGTCTAGTGCCACTATACATGTTGTATTTCCCCATTTTCATGTCATCTCCTTGTAAGGGAAGGGAGAGAATTATATTGTTTGTTTGTATTTTTGTCCTCAGCATTTAGCATAGTGCTTGACAAATATGTAGAGAATAGTAAATGCTGCTAGATGGTGCTGTGGATAGAGCACCAGGCCAGGAGTCAGGAAGACTCCTCTTCCTGAGTTCAAACCTGGCCTCACTGGGCCTGGGCAAATCATTCAACCCTGTTTGCCTCAGTTTCCTCATCTGTAAAATGAGCTGGAGAAGAAAATGACAAACCACTCTAATATCTTTGCCAAGAAAACCCCAAATGAAATCACAGAGAGTTAGACATGACTGAACGGCAACTATACAGCAACAAATGCTTTATTCTTTCCTCCTCTGGATGCCATTCAGCTTTTCAATGTCTTCCCTGAAATGTAGTTCCCACAACTGGATGCAACACTCCAGCATCCCTAGGGGTTCAATGATTGTTTAAAATGGATCTGCTCATCCTCAATTTACATGAGTACATGGTAAATACAAGGTGGCCTCTTTATGCAGTTGCCCATCTCTATAAAGGTAAAGGAAATAGATTGTCTTGTGACGATCACAGGGTGAGGGGAAAGGGGGAGCGTCTCTCTCTTACTCACTGCTGGCAAGATTCTTGCCAGAGTTCACCTTAATAAGCTGATCCTTTCCCTGGAAGATGGTTGTCTACCTGAGAGTCAGCGTGGTTTCACACAGGGCCAAGGAACGGTCAGTATGGTGTTTGCTGCCCGACAACTCCAAGAGAAATGCCAGGAGGAGAACAGAGGTCTGTACACAATGTTCATCAATTTGACCAAGGCCTTCAATACTGCCAGTTGTGAGGGCTTGTGGAAAATTATGTCAAACATTGGGTGCCCAGGTAAACTCATCAGGATTGTATGTCAGTTTCACGATGGCACGCTTGCACAGGTTCTGGCTAACGAACAACGCTCTCGTGCTTTCCTGGTCACCAATGGAGTGAAATAAGGCTGTGTGCTCACTCCCATGCTTTTTAGGATGATATTTTCAGCAGTGTTGTCAGATGTCTTCAGATGTGATAACAAACATGGCATGAAGGCCAGCTACTGCACTGATAGTAAATTATTTAACTTGAAAAGGCTAGAAGGCAAGACTAAAGTGGAGGGAGAGTTGGTGTGTGATCTTTTGTTTGCAGATGATTTAGCCCTCAGTGCAACCTCTGAGATTGAGATGCAACAAACTGTGGATCGATTGTCCACTGCTTTTGCTAATCTTAGCTTAGCAACACCAAAAGAACACAGGTGCTCCACCAGCCAGCACCACACCATCCCTATGGGGAACCATCTGTTACAGCAAAAAGAGAAATTTTGAATACTGTGGATATAAGTTCACTTACCTTGGCAGTATATTTTCCAGGGGTGTCCACATAGATGAGGAGGTTGAAGTATGCATTGCCAGGACTATCTCGGTGTTTGAAAGCCCTGAAGGAAAGTGTGGAAGAGAAGAGATATTACTAGACTTCTTACCAAACTGAAGATCTACAGAACTGTTTTATTGTCCTCATTTGTATGCTTGTAAACCTGGACAGTCTACCAGCGCCATGCCAGGGAACTGAACTGCTTCCCTTTGAATTGTCCTAGGATGATTCTGAAGATCACGGGGCAGGATAAGGTACCTGACACTGAGGTCCTTTATCAAGCTAAAATGCCAAGCATTCAAACTTTACTACAAAGAGTGCAACTCTAATGGACTGGCCATGTTGTTCAAATGCCAACAAACATTTGCCTAAAAGGTTATTTTATGGAGAACTCACATAAGGCAAGTATTCACATGGAGGTCAGAAGAAGAGATATAAGGACACTCTCAAGGTCTCACTGGAGAATTCTGGGATCAATTGGGGCAGACGGGAGACACTGGCAAAGGCCCACTCAGCTTGGTGTGCCCACATCAAAGAAGGTACAATGCTCTATGAGTGAAGCAGAATTGCGGTAGGTCAAAAAAAATATGAGATGCACAAATTTAGAAACATCTCCACTCCAAATGTGTATCCGACCTACGATAGAGTCTTCTGAGGTCAATCGTATTGGTCTGATCAGCCACAGTGCACCTTGACTCCAATACGTCATTTTGGTCCTCTTTGAAAATGAAGGAAAACTACCAACCGATCTACGCAATAGTAAATCCTATTGGATCCCTATTATTGCAACATGCAATGAAATGTTAAAGCCACATAAAGAGCTTATAACCTTCAGGAAAACTTTGAGAGCAAGACATTTTCTGTAGACCAACTCTCCAGTTAGAGGTTTCAAAAGAGAATAAGCTATTCAATTTTTACCCAGAAGGTCAAGTCCTGCCATCCAGCTGTGGCCATTGCTCACTATTTACTAATAACAAAAAGAAAATTAACTCCGTGATCTCTTCTCATTGAGGTTTCTGAAGGAACCTGGGAAATAAAGGGGTTTCAAAAGTTAGGTCCAGAAGGTTGCTCATAAAACTATTGCAAATGTTAGAGCTTTGTGGTAGCTTAGAAATAATTTAATCCAATTCTTTCATTTGACAGAGGAGGAAATTTAGGACTATGCAGGCAAAAGTGACTTGCCTCCAGTCACACACCTAGAAAGTAATGGGCTCAGAACCAAAACATGGGTCTTGTGTGCCCATTCTAGTTCCCATTCTCTTATAATATAGATGACTCTTTTCCTCTTATAATAATTTAAATGATTGATTCCCATATCATATACTAGGAAAGGGACATGTGATATAACACCTAGAAGAGGGGAGCTATCTTTGCTAGAGGCATAACTAGGGTGAAGTCATGAGGGCTTTGCCCCCAGGATACTTGCAGTCTTTCAGCAACATAGAAACAACTAAGATTGATATCTAGTTAGCAAGAAGAATTAATATAAGAAGGGCCCAAGTGAGTAGATGTACCCTTCCCCTGCCCCCAGATGACAGCCATACTCCAGGGATATTCTGGGTGTGTTTCATACCCAAGTATATTTTCAGTAGCTGAACTTGGGTATAAAAATTGCTAGTTATGGCCCCATGTTTTGTCATCATCATAATCATCAAAAGCTTTTCTTCACCAACCTAATGTCATGTTACCATGTTGAAAGTCAGTGTGGTGCCGAGAAAATAGTCCCATATTTGGAGTCAGAGTCATGGAATTCAGGTTCGAGTTCTGACTTATAAAACTTGAGACTTTGGCCAAGTCCCTTAACCTCTCTGAGCTTCAGTATCATCCTCTTCTGTAAATTCAGATGACAACATTTGTCTCATTTAGCTAAAAGTTGGAACTATCATCTACTTGTCCTGTTTTACAGGTGAGGAAACTAAGTTAAGAGAGGAAATGTCTGTCTAGTAAATGCCAGAGCTTGGGCTGGAATCCAGGTGGCCTACCTCCCACTGTTCATCTCCTTGTTTTTCAAAAACATTTTTTTCTTTAGTAATATGTTTTATTTGGACACTTCTAGGTGCCGGGCTTTCCAAATGTCTCATTTTATCCTCACAACAACCCTGGGAAGTAAGGGCCATTATTAAGCCCATTTCACAGCTGAGGAAACTGAAGCAAACAGGTTACATGTCTGGGGTTAAACAATTGAAAAGCGTCTGAGGTCAAATTTGAACTCAAGTCTACCTGTCTTCAAGTCCAATACTCCATTATCCACTATACCTGCCTACAAGCAGAGAAGGGGAGGAGACACACTCAATCCTAATTCCCACAAGTACAATTGCGTCTCAGGAGTCCTCCACCACTGGATCTCACCACCATTTAATTCACTGCAGATGAAATGCTGGCTTCTGAACTGGCTTGCTGTGTTTATACATAAGTCCAGAGATATGCCTGATTCCTTCAGTCAATTGCAAGACATTTCCTACATGGTAACACGTGTTTTCATCCAATGAACAAAGCATTTCACTTCTTCCAAATTGACTTTTTCACATCTGGTTTACTTTTGATTGACTGATTCAGTAGAGTTGTCTGGGCCTTCTATGATTCATTGGAGGGGGAAGTGAATGTCCATCCTTACACTTACATGTGTGCATATGCTGTCTCCCAAATAAGAATGGAAGGTCTTTAAGAACAGGGACTGTTTCATTTTCGTCCTTGTATTTCTACTGCCAAGGGCAGTGCCTGGCATACTGTAGATAATAAATAATTGTCGGTTGATGGAATTGATCTGGTTAGTCTCCTTCCCTAGGGTCATTAAATGAATAAAGGGCAAGGCACTTGAGAGAAAAGAACAGTGTAGAATCGAACTGGTTCCCCAAGAGGTCAAGGCGGGGAAAGGGGATATATCGGGAGGGAACTGAGGGGTAGAGGTTACATAGCAAGGACAAAGAATATGGTTGGGTGTCGTAAGACAGACATAAAGATGGAATGATAAAAGATTATGATGGATGAGGGAATTTCGGAGTTCGTGAACACTGAAGTGGAACAACATGGGTATGAGCAATGGTATGACTATCTCTATATATAGCCAAGCTGGTATGTAATAATAAGTTAGGGGAAGTGAATAAGTTGAGGAACGTAGGAGTTAGTGTGCTTGAAGGAGTATCAGCATGCATGTTGAAATCCTCCTGGATGAGGTCAAGAGTCAAGAAGGAAAAACTGAGCCAGGAAGGAAGGAGAAGGTCGTGGAGGTCAGTAGAGAGCAGTCATCAAAAGCTTGATTGGTTGATAGATATGGTTTGGATGAATGTGACAAGAGGAAAGGTTACTGAGTGATGACACAGTGCCACCCCTGGGCAATGTGTAGAGAAAGCTGATCTATGCTGGGCAGAATATTCTGGAAAGTGATTATGCTATTGACTAGTATGGTATTATGGTGTTGGATGGTAAAGGTAAGAAGGTGGAATTGATGGGGTGCTTGGGTGCCTGTGCTTGAACCCCAGTTTGTAAAATCACATTTCTCCCTAGCCTCAAAACACAGTCTCAGGCAGTTTCTCTCTAGCTCGAGGGCAGCACATCCTAGCAAAATACTTATCTCCCTTCCTGATACAGTAGCCAGCTGCACCTATAGAATTTAGTAGTCTGGCGCAACTGTGTACTGGCTGAAGCAGCTGTGTACTGGGTCATACCTATTATAGATATCTTAGACTCAGTCATAGGTACACTCCCTAGCTCATTATACACATCCTGTACCCCTTGTTAGTTGGGAACATAAGTTTATTCCCAACGTCTATCTGTTTAACAAGACATTGATGGGGACCGCCTTAGTTTTCCCAGTCAGCCCAGACCACTAGCTGACTTAGTGATGGTTCAAGCCTAAAACCACACCTCCATGTACACCCCCACCTTGGGCTATTTCCCGGTGAATTCTGGGCAATACACCTGTGTAGTAGATATTAAAAGTGCATGTTCCATTAAGAACTAATCACTCCTTAACTTCTCCCTAATCCCTCCCTGACTCACCTCCTTAGCATATTTGGCACAGATTTTTCTATAGTTATCCTATATAAACTTTAACTATACCCTCTAAGATTGTAGATTCCCTAAGAACTCTTGCCCACTGTATAGAGTAACAATAAATCTTTGCCACCTTAACTCAGAGAATGCTTGAGTCCATGAATTCATTTCAAACTGCTTTCCAGGGACTCTGGTTATTGGGATCCCTGGACTCCCTGAATTCCTTGACACCCTCCCCCCATCCTTGTCAGAATGAAGCAGACAGAAGTCAATGATCCTGTTAACTACTCCTTTTTTTTCTGGTCTAATACATTTATATGCGCTTTAGTCAAGGAGTATTATTGAAACTAAGGAGAGCTTTGTCACCCTAGCACTACTATTTCCCCTAGGTGGAGTCTCTAAAATGGTTTAGGGGATTACATGCTAACAATTAGAGGTCTAAAAGAAGTAAAAAGGAATTTTCTAACCCTAAGTCAGAGAGCTGGCTTGGTTCAAAGGAAGAGAAAACCCTAAGTGTGGAGCAATACTATTATTAAGCCTCTATCCCAAAGAAAGAAGAAAAGGGCCCAAATGTACAAAAATATGCTTAGCAAGTTTTTTTGTGTTTGTGGTGGCAAAGAATTGAAAACCAAGAGAGTTCCCACAAACTGTGACTGGCTGAATGAATTAAGGTATATGAATGTAATACGATGCTATTGTGCTGCAAGAGCATATGCATGAATAAAGCATTTTTTAAACACTGACTGCATGCAAAGAGCTGTAATGAGCTCCGAGGATATAAGCAGAAAAATGAGACAACCCTTGCTCTCAAGGAGCTCACATTCTAGTGGGGGAGACAATACATATGGAAAATCAGATAGGAAGTTCTCATGATGCTTAGGGTGCAGCAGCAAAACAGATAGTAATGCTTCTTTAATGGCATTTCCACCGAAAAAATTATTATCAGTTTCTAATGTTGGAATCATTTGACACTGGGCTAGAAGCATTGCTGTTCCAAAGGTTCTTGGTTTCAGGGTTCTGGGCTGGCTTCAAGATAGGAGTGGCCAGACATCCCTGATTTATGTTGCCTCTTGTCTCTCCCTCACCATGCCTTGCTACTTCAGTTAGGCAGGCTTGACTGCCCTGTGAGTGGTCATTGGTTGGTATTTGGTGGGGATGACTGGCCCTTCCTCCACTGGAGTTGCCTTCCCTCACAATAGCTATGAGGACTAGGCTTGAAGCAAGACCTGTGTGTGTGTAAGGGCAGCCGAGTAGGCAGTGAGAGAGAGGTGGGGGAACAGGTGGAGGGAGGGGAGGAGGTAGAAGAGGTTGTGCTGCTACCCCCAGAGCTCCAGGACTTAAATTAGCGGCAATTGCTTAGTAGCTGTTGGTGGTGGTAAGGAAAAAAATGCCCCTTCTCCTCGGTGATTTCTCTCTTCAATGATGGCTGTGGGGGCTGGTCTGGAAGCAGTTCTTGTGGCCTTGGGGGGTCATTGCTATTCCCAAGCCTCTTGGTTCAGGGTCCTGGTTTGTCTCCATCAAGGTCTACAGGGACATGGTGGTCAAGGGAGATGGTGGTGGTGGTGATGGTTTGTCTCATCAGACATATTCTGCCTCTCTCCTCTCCCTCTGGGTGCTTCAGCTAGGCTGGTTTGCTTTCCTATAAGAAATAATTAAGGGAATAACTTCAGACAAACTTGGTAAGACTGGAATGAACAGATATAGTAGGAAATGAGTGGAACCAGAACAATTTGTACAATAACAAGACAAATTTGAAAGTCATGAAAACCATGATCAATGCAATAACCAGGAATTATGATGAAGCTTGTTACCCAGCTTGTGGGATGTGAAGGACTCAGAGTGCAGAATGAGATATATTTTTGAACATGGACAACGTTGGAATATTTTTTTTGCTTGACTATGTGTGTTTGGAGCACCACCTGGTGGTCTAAACATGTATTGCAGTCCCCATCTTGATTCTGGAGCTGCCTACTATATACAGCTCAGGGGCTGCCTGAATCAGAATGAAGCAGAACCTTTAGAGCTTAGGTATTAACTCTGAGGTTCTATGACACCAAAAATAAGCCAGTTTTGACTATTCAATCTCACTTTGAGTGCAGAATGTGGGGATTGAGCGCTTAAAGAGAACATTGGGTTGAAAGCCACAATACCTTCAGAACAATCTTTCTGAGAGAAACATCTTCTCTGTCATCGGTTCTTTAAAACATCAAGTTAATGGAGGTGGTCATTAACCCAGATCTTTGCAAATTCAGAGTATATGTAAATGATAGGAAATTAGAAGGGTGAAAACCAGAGGACACAGCAAAGACAGGGACCTCCTCCAGATACATGGTCAGAAGAAGGTAAAAATGCTCCCAGTGAATATAGGAGAACCCAAGAAAAGTCTGTTTAAAAATTGGAAAACAAAAGTCACCAAACACAAGTAATGAGGCAACCAATGGAGGCTTTTTTTTCCTGTGAATAAAATGTGATTCCTTCGAAGGTTTCCAGTGATGGTGAAGCCCTCCACAATGACTGATATGGCTATTCAGCTGTTGATTCAATCAGGAGAAATGAAAAAATCCTGAGAATAACCCAACATGAAGATCTGAGGATGGGCTTTAATGGTCAGTCCTGTTCTAACAACGTTGGGAACCTCTGATGCTTCTAATCGCATTAAGCACATCATTTCCCTTCTGTGGGTCTCAACTTCCACTTTCTCTAAAATGAAGAAGGTAAAGCAGGAGATCACTCAATTTCCTTAGAAATCTAAATCAATCACTCACTCTATGATCTCATAACTAGATTATTTCTAGGGTCCCTTCCAATATTAAGCCCTAGAAGATGAGAAGAGTACTGGCTTGAATTGATAAACCTGAATTTCAATCCTCGTTTGACCATAAACTGTATGACAATACTAATTCACTTCCTCCCTCTGAGACTGTTTCCCCAGCTCTAAAATGAGGGCATTAGATTGGTTGACCTCTAAAGAGTCTTCCAATTCTAAATCCCATGAATACCATTCTGGAATTTCTCACAGCCATTTTCTATCAGAAGCCCGTATTGATAAACATCATCCCTGCCTACATATTCACTAAATCCCCAGTCAGAACTTCAGAGCCACAGTGGCATTTCTCAAGCTTTTTACAAATAGAAATCTCCAAGTAGGGAATCTTAGATTCAAGTCACAAGACCCTTCTCCTTTGGGTGCCTTCCTATCTTGTACTTCTTTGTTGATGGAAGAAAGTCTGTCTCTCAAAAATCATAGGGCCATCAAAACTAGGACAAGCTGAGCTTTTGGATCGATGTGAAATACTAACTTGGGATAATTTTTTCAGGGTTAGAGTTAAAGTGGTATAATAGAAAAAGCTTCAATACTGGAGGACCTGTGGTCAATTTCCTGGCCCTGCTACTTAATACCTGTGTGACCTTGGGTTGATGCCTTCCCCTTTCTGGGGATCAGTTTCCTTCTCTGTGAAACAAAGGGATTAGACATCATGAGCTCTAAGGTCCCTCTAGCTCTAAATCTTTTCATCTCATGCACCGTCCTCAAAATTTGATTATAGTCAGAGAAAAAAAAATGACTTTGCTCTTTCTAGAATATTTTCCTGTCCTATTGGGGAACCTTTCTCCCTAGCTTTCTATTAAATGAACAAATGCAACATCAAAGAGGCCATTAGCTCGATAATGCAGGAAGCTGAGAAGCAAAGTGGAGGAATGATAATAGGGGTGCTGCTTCCTGGGGAGGAGAAAATAACTGAGATGGAATGTCATCTAGCAGCAGTCCTCAGAGGCTTTTCAAGTTCAGCCCGACCAAAAGCAAGGAGATGGTAAATACAAGCAGAGAAAAGCTAATGACCTCACTAATGGCATAGGTAGTATTTATATAGTACCTACTATGTGCCAGGTAATAATATGGATAGCATTTATATAGTACCTACTATGTGCCAGAAAGGAATGCAGGTAGTATCTATATAGTACCTACTATGTGCCAGGTAACAATATGGGTAGTATTTATATAGTACCTACTATGTGCCAGGTAATAATATGGATAGTATTTATATAGTACCTACTATGTGCCAGGTAATAGTATGGGTAGTAGTTATATAGTACCTAGTATGTGCCAGGTGATAATATGGGTAGTATTTATACTACTACTATGTGCCAGAAAGTAATACATGTAGTATTTGTATAGTACCTACTATGTGCCAGGTAATAGTATGGGTAGTAGTTATATAGTACCTAGTATGTTCCAGGTAATAATATGGGTAGTATTTATATAATGCCTACTATGTGCCAGAAAGTAATACAGTAATATTTGTATAGCACCTACTATGTGCCAGGTAATAATATGGGTAGTATTTATATTACTACTATGTGCCAGAAAGTAATACATGCAGTATTTGTATAGTACCTAGTATGTGCCAGGTAATAATATGGGTAGTATTTATATAGTACTACTATGTGCCAGAAAGTAATACAGGTAATATTTGTATAGTACCTACTATGTGCCAGGTAATGATATGGGTGGTAGTAGTTATATATTACCTAGTATGTGCCAGGTAACAATATAGGCAGTATTTATGTAGCATCTACTATGTGCTTGCTTTACAAACATTATCTCGTTTGATCCTCACGACAGCCCTGAGAAGCAGGTGCTATTGTTATACCTATTTGACAAATAAGGAAATTGAAAGAGGTTAACAACTAGTAAGTGTGTGAGGCCAGATTTAAACTCAGGTCTTCCTGACTTTAGGACCAGTGCTCTATCCACTGCACCATCTATCTGCCTCCAATGAATTCCGTGGATGAGGAGGAAGGCTCAGAGCTATTCTCATGAACAACTAAACCAGCTATAGTTCTTGCCCCACAGTGACTCTCAGGATGGGATATGAACTTGGAGCACCCTTGATGGTTGCTTACAGGGGTGGGAAGGGAAAGAAATGTTAACAGAGGGAAAAGCAAATGAAAACCAGTGCCACGTAGGACAAGTGCCAGCCATAAGAAACCTTATGCAGTGGTCTTCAAACACAGGACGTTATTAGGCCTTTATTATGTAGCAGGCATCGTGTGAATCTCTGGGAAGCAAAAGGGAAAACTGTGTAATCACAGAGGGATGGCTCGGTGGTGGGTGTGGGGAGAGAAATGGGAAAGGTCTCCTGCAGAAGGTGGGGCTTGAGCTGAGCCTTGAACGAGACCGGGGAAAGCAAGAGATGGAGGAGAAGGGGCAGAGCATCCGGAGCACGGAGAGCGGGGGATGAGAGTGGGGGGCTGGGAAGGGTTGGGGACCTGGGGGAGGAGGGGACAGTCGATGCACAGGCAGTGAGAGGCAGGCCTGGTGCACCACAGAGAAGACTCAGCATCTGCAGGGCCGGCTGCAGGCCATGATGCACATCCAACCAAAGCAGCCTGAACTAAGAGCTACACCTCAATGTCTGGGGTCCAGTCATCAGACCGGCATTTCTGTCAGCATCAGGACCGCTGCTTCCTTCCTGCCGCCGTCTCTATTTGGGCTGTTGTTCAGATGTTTCAGTGGTGTCCAACTCTTTGTGACCCCATTTGGGGTCTTCTTGGAAAAGAGACTGGAGTGGTTTGTCATCTCCTTCTCCAGCCCATTTTACAGATGAGGAAACTGAGGCAAGCAGGGATAAGTGACTTGCCCAGGGTCACACAATTAGTAAATGTCTGAGGCCAGATTTGAACTCATGAAGCTGAGTCTTTCAGACTCCAGGCCTAGCACTTTATCCATTGCACCACCTAGTTATCCTCTTTGGGCTGTTAGAAGTAAACAAGCAGTGTCTAGGTGGTGCAGTGAATAGAGCACCAGCCTGGGAGTCAGGAGGACCTGAGTTCAAATCCAGCCTCAGACACTTAACACTTACTAGCCATGTGACCTTAGGCAAGTCACTTAACCCCAATTGCCCCACCAAAAAAGTTTTTTAAAAAGAAGCGAACAAAAGAAATCCGCTGTGCCTACAATGGGGAGAATGCTCACCTCTGCCTCTGAACTTCCTGGACTTCTTTCAAGACTGCTCAAATCACCTTCCTCAGGAGGACTTTCCCATTCCCCCTTCCCTCTCTAGCATTTCATTCTCAGATCAACATGACTTTGACTTTGTATTCGCAGAGCTTAGCACAGTCCTTGGCACGTGGTAAGCACTTAATAAGCACCTGTGGACTGATAACTGCTGACTGACTGACTAAGAGGGCCTTGGACTAGGTGTCAGATCTGGATTCTACTTACTAGTGATGTGATCTCAGAACAAGGATCTAACCAAAGTTACTAAGCTGTTGAATCACTGAACTCCATAGCAGCTGTATAATGGTGTACGCTCCTCCCCCCAGGGTAAGTATTAGGATCAAACAAGGTGTTGTCTGAGGATGGCACACCGACACTACACTACTATTATTTCCACTATCCTCTTCGATAACCACAGCATGGGAATCTGGGATACCCTCTACCTTAAAAAAAGAAAAAGAAAAAAAGGAAAGGCCAGTGTAAGATAAGATGCTCCAGAAATTCTCCATGGGCTTGAGAAACACTGAGTGAAGTTAGAAAGAGCGTCATAATCTGGGGAAGAAATCCAATCCAGAAATGAAAGAGGACTTTGAAATGGCTAGGACTCCTTTGTCGTGCATAATAAGGTATGACTCTCAATAATGCTAGAAGAGTGCTCCCAGAAGCACTTCATGACAGCAGAAGCTGGCTTATTCCCTTTCTCCCTCTCTGCTATTCTGGTGAGAAAGCAGGCTGCCATATGATCTGTCCATGAGTCATCTGATGGGAAGGGAAATAGATTGTTTGGCCACCAGATGGTACCCGAGATAACAGATTGGCATCTATTCCACTCCACCCCACCTACAACTTATTCCAGATTCTGTGGCAGTCTAGTGGCCATGTTCTGCAATATTTTCGGAAATTCTCAAAAAAGATGAATATCTCCCTCCCAACTAGTTTGTCAAGCTCTTTACAGCGAAGCCATGGTCTGGCTTCAGCACCATCTGTTTGCTCCTCAAATGCATAGGATTTGACATCTTACTGTTAATAGCCACGGAATTTACTGCCACTGGCAGATAGTATGACAAAGAATAAATAGAACTTCCATGAGCAGGTTGCACAAATGTTCCAGCTGGAGTTGATTTTCCCATTTCCTCAGTGTCTTCCACCAAACCAGTCCAATGGGACACTGAAGGAACAGAGCAGATCTAAAACAGCAGCAGCAGGTGCTTCCTCTAACACCCTCTGAGGGAGAAACAGTGACCTGGAATTCTACTTGTTCTCACCATGGGATACTGGCTGTGCCTCAGCCTCAGGCATCTCCCAGTTTGCCCTGCTCCAGTCTCCACCATGAATCCTGGAGTCTGATACTTCTGCGTCCTCCAATTTGCCTCTTCTGGTTTGTGCCAAGTCTATAAATGGCCTCGTAAAGCGATCTCTCTTCAGCTCTGATTTCTTCTACTTAAAGGAGCTGAGCAGCATGTCCCACTCTCATTCCTTGCGCCATGGCAGGGCAGGCTTGGATGGTTTCCACTTCCTCTTCTTTTTCATAGGCCACAAAATTCTACGTAGAAGTCTTTTCGAGGGTTAAAAAAAATTACATGATAACTTTATTATATATTTAAAAGGAAGAGCATAATAGACTTGCAGTTTTACATACAATAATCATTTTTTCTATTCTATTATGTTATGGAAAAGCTTCAGAATAAGTTCAGAATAAAAATGTTTTTAAAAGAAAGTGGCAGACATCATTGGCAAGCATATTTCTCTCTGTTTTATGCATTATTTGAAACCAGTAGAAAAGTTGCTGAACAAAGTTATCTTTTGTTGTATTTTTTTCAAGGAATCAAAAATTATTTTTAACATATGTATTTGGAGAAGTAAATTGGCATTGAATTCTTTTAAAAAAAAAAGAGTTAAGAGATGGAAAACCTCAGCTCTGGGAATTTTATGCCTGCATACATTTCCTAGCTTCAGTCTTTATTATTCTTTTACCTGGTCATACTAGGAATCCTAGAGAGGCCAAACTATATTTATGTAAACCATGTGTTTGCCTCATTTAGTACATTCACAAGAAGACAAAGAAACCTGAGGGAGAAGGGCCTGACTCACTGAATAGACATTATGCCCCTACAAACACACGTCCTTCTCTAGCAAAGGGGCTTGGGAGTAGAAGATAAAAAGGAACCTAGAAAGTGGAATGATGGGGGAAAAGTCATCACAGGCCATTAGGGCACGAGAAAGGAAAGTGAGGCAGATTACCCCCTGGGATTGCTTGCTGAGGATCGTGGTTGAGAAAGCATGGAAGACAAATGCTCCTGCGTGAGCCCAGGAAAGAGGAAAACACAATCTTGAAGAGGAAAAGTACACAAAACCCCAACCCATGACGCCTGCCTTCCCCTCTCCTAGTCCTTGGATTGGGGGAACTTTTTCCTGTTTACTGTCTGAGTCTTCCACTCTCTCATCCCTACTTCTATTGAATCCTGCTAGGAAGCTTGAGAAGGCGGCCCACAGGGCTGGATGTTTCTATCCTTTTGTTTTCTCCTCTCACTGTTTATTATCTTTCTTAAGTTTTTATATGTGATTTTTTAAAACGGCCATTATAAATCTAACAGGGCAGGGAGGCATGGAGAATGCTTTGTTCCAGATGATTCCTGGGGGCAGAGCCAATATGGCAGAGCAGAAGCACAAACTTGGTGTGGGCTCTGGCTTCAACCATCTCCAATACCTGTAAAAAAATGACTCTAAACAAATTTTAAAGCTACAGAACCCACAAAGAGACAGAGAGAAAGAAATCTCCCCCTGAAGGCAGCTTGGCAGGTGAATAGGAAAGGTCTATTGCAGATCACTGGGAGCCAAGCGCAGTCCCCTATGAGCCACTGTTTCAGTCCCAGGGCAGCCCCAACCAACACCCAGAGTGGCCAGAGCATATTTCAAGAGAGTGAATTACCAACAGCTGTGGCAATTTCCAGACTCCTCAACCCATAAACACCAAAGAGAAAATAAAACATCAATTGGGAACTCTGTTGTAAGGGTGAAGGAACAACACAGTCTGGCTCCTCCCCCATCCCCCTGGCAGGGGGAGAAGTGGCAAGAGGCACTCTGGTGCCCTGTGGCTGCTTTCCAAGCTCCTGGCCTACAGATTGTAAGGGAACCAAGCGACCATTCAGAAGGTAATCACTCTTGCTTTGACATGCCTGGATCTGTATTGAGGTCTTGGGTGGTGGTCCTGAGGTGTGTGGCCAAAGAGCCAGAGCTTGTGGGGGCTATAGAGAGGTCACCTAACTAATAGCTCTGGCAGCTGCGAAAACCGCAGTGATTTGGGACAAAGCTCTCTCCATTCTGGAAGCAGGGTTCTACATGGCAAAGAGCTCAAAGGCCAAGTAATTGGCAAGATGAGGAAGCACAATCAGACCATACAATCCTTTTTTTGGGAACAAAAAGGATCAAAACATGAAACTGGAGGAGTACAATGAAGTCAGAACTCCTGCATCAAAAGCTT
>CM053587.1:297226574-297251369 GCA_028646515.1 Pseudochirops corinnae
AATGGTTAAATCAGTTCACAGCTCCACCAACAATGCATTAGTGTTCCAATTTTTCCACATCCTCTCCAGCATTTGTCATTTTCCTGTTCTGTCATCTTAGCCAATCTGACTGGTGAGATGTGGTACCTCAGAGTTGTTTTGATTTGCGTTTCTTGAATCAATAGTGAGCACAAACAGAATGTTTTATATTTGATGTTGGTGACATGCAGCTATTGAAATTTATTGAGTAGGCAAAGAGGTGTCACAGTCTCACCTGTATTTAGAAAAATTACTTTGGTGGCTTATTGGAGGATGGCTTGAAGCGGGGAAAGATTTGCTGCAGTGAGTCAGGACCCAGGGTTATTAAAATAATCCAGGCTTGAGGTGATGAGAGCCTGTATCAGAGTGGAGGCAATACCAGAGGATTGAAGGGGGCATATTGGAAAGGTGTTGCAAAGGTGAAATTGCATTGGCAACAGATTGGATATGGAAGGATAAGAGATAGTGAAGAATCCAAGATGGCTCCTAAGTTGGGAGCCCAAGGGACCACGAAGATGGTATTGCCTTCTGGTTGGTTGTTATCCTCTGTTCTCAGAGGATCAAAATGTTGGAGCCAAGGTACATTGTGTCTGACTGATTGATCAGACCTATACAAGCTCAGAAGGTTCTACCACAAGTCAGGCATAAATAGTCCACATGAATATTTGGAATGGAAATGTCTCTAAATTTGCACATCTCACATTTCTTTTTAGTCTCTGTAATTCTGTTTTGCTCATAGAGCACAACACCTTCTTTGATGTGGGCACATCATGCTGAGTGGTCCTTTGCCAGTGTCTCCTGTCAGGGTTCTCTTTCAGAGTACCCTAACTTGTCTGCAGGGGCAGCTGGTTACTTACCCTAATGGAGAAGGCGCCAGATCTTCTCCAGAACAGAAGAGTCACTGCTCGAAGGTATGTGCAAAGAAAGTTTATTGAGATCTCTCTGTGGGGAAACCTTACAGCCAGATCTTAAGGCAGGCTTCCAACTACCTCCAAGGCTTGGGTCTTATATATACCCCAGATCCACACACCACATGTGACACAGCCCAGCTAAGCAGAATTGTGAGAGGGGAGGTAAATTGTGAGAGGGGAAGTGCAATTACAAGGGCATGAAGGGACCAGGGTGTGGAAACACTAGTCAGGAACATCAGGTATCCCATGTAAGAGAATCTTGAGCAATGCAATATACCCTGGCCAGGCAGGGATGGTGCAATATATTCTGACTTCTATGTGACCCAACTAATTCCCGGGCCTCAAACACTTCCCTGTGCCTTGACACAACCGCTTGCAATCTTGCACATATTTTCTAATCCTCACAGTCTCCCACGTCACACACTTGATTCCAAAGTTCTTCAGAGACCTTGAGAGTGCCCTTGTATCAATTCTTCTGACCATCATGTAAGCTCTTGCCTTGTATGGGAACTCCACAAAATAATCTTGTAGGCAAATGTGCATTTGGCATTTGAACAACATGGCCAGTCCATTGGGATTGCACTCTCTGCAGTTAAGTTTGAATGCTTGGCAGTTCAGCTCAAGAAAGGACCTCAGTGTCCAATACCTTATCTTGGCAGGTGATCTTCAAAATCTTCCTAAAACAATTCAAATGGAAAAACTCAATTTCCTGGCATGGTGCTGGTAGACTGTCCAGGTTTCACAGGCATACCAAAATGAGGTCAATATAATAGCTCTATAATCCTTCAGTTTGATAGGCAGTCTAATACCTCTTCTTTCCCACACTTTTCCTTCAGAACCTCCCAAACACTGAGCTAGCTCCGGATATGTGTGCATCAGCCTCATCATCTATGTGTACATCCCTGGAAAGTACATTGCCAAGGTAAATGAACTTATCCACAGCATTCAAAACTTTTCTATTTGCTATAACCTATGGTTTCACCCATGAATGGTGTGGTGCTGGCTGGTGGAGAACTTGTGTTTTCTTGATGTTCATTGTCAGGTTAAAATTAGCAAAAGCAATGGAGAATTAATCCATAGCTTGTTGCATCTCATTCTCAGAGATTGTATTGAATGCATGAGCATCTGTGAACAAAAAAAACCATGCATCAATATTCCCTGTACTTTAGTCTTTGCTTGTATTGCCCTCTACAGTAATAGGGAAGGTAGGAGGTGGTGAGTGTTTAGAGGGAAATAAAAAGAGTTCTGTTTTGGACATGTTGAGTTAAAGATGTCTGCTGAACATCTAGTTGGAGATTCTGGAAGGCAGTTGGAGATGCCAGACTGGAGGTTAGCAGAAAGACTGGGGCAGGATAGGTAGATCTGAAAATTCTCTGGATATCTAGCTAGAAGGATAGTAAAAAGCCCATAAAGGCAGTGAGTGAAAGTCACTACTTGTCTAGCCAGGAGAAGAGAAGTGATTGGTGAGGCAAGCTAGAAATGGCCATGCACCTTTTGCCTTTGAAAACAAATGCTTATTTTATTCCATAAATTAAAAATAAAATAAAATGAAAATGAAGAAAAAGAAAGTGTTTTCAGGGTTTCTGGAGAACATTAGGCATGGAAGACTGGGTAGAAGTTGACATTTCAGATCTTAGTAGGAGCAGGGATTAGACAGTGTTCAGGAGTTTTAAAACTGACATGTTTAATTTTGTTTTCTCTGTAGTAATTTACATGTGAATAAATTATCCTTTCAGTTCACTGAAATTGAGAAATAGATTGAAATCTTTTGTGAATGGGGGCAAAAGCTAAGCAAGTTGTGAATTATGATGGCATTAAATCATGCTTTTAGAAGGAAATCCTGAAACAGAAGGCAATTATTGTGTGAGGAGGAGATAGGGTCCAAGGTTTGAGCATGCTTAAATAAGGCAGAACAAGATTGGAACTCAGAAGTTGTTCACACAAACCTAAAACCAGAGGAATAGCTAAAGCATGCAGTGCCACCTGGTGATGAAAGTGGGTATTGCACTACAAATTGTTACTTCAGCACTGGTCCTTCCTATGTCAAGGGGAAACCAAGCATTTCACATGGAAAAACAACCCCTAACAGGACAGGCTGCTTCAAAAGGTAGTGGGCTGTCTATTGCTGGAGGTCTTTAAGCAGAGACATGTAATTGATACAAGGACACTCTCAAGGTCTCTCTGAAGAACTTTGGAATCAATTTGTAACATGGGAGACACTGGCAAAGGACCACTCGGCATGATGTCCCCACGTCAAAGATGGTGTTGTGCTCTATGAGCAAACTGTTTAGGTTAACAGTTTGACCAAGATAATTCCTGAGGACCCTTCCAACTCTGATACAACTCTGAAGATGGCACAATCCCATTTTGTTAGTCTCCCCACTGAGTGTAGAGAACAAAGAATGTGCACTGTTCTTAGAACTGGAGGTGAAAATGACAAATTTTTATAGGACCTTTTTGGCAAAAGCATCTTATTTATCATAAGTTCTCCTAACACATCATGTTAAGTAGTAATAAAAACAACAACGTCAGAGCATGTTTAGATGATAGGAAACTATAAAGATGAAAACTGGGCTATTTGGCAGAGGCAGCTTCCCCCAGACACGCACACTCAGAAGAGAGGAAGAACCCTTGGAAAAAGAAAGATCATAATATATACACAGGAAGATCTTAATAATGATATTAGCAGGAAAAAGTGAGGCCAGCAACCATAAAATAGCCTGTTGGGAGGAGTCAACGACACAGTCAAAGGAAGTCATGTTACCTGGTGACTGAAGACACAATGCACCAGGAAGGTGTAAACCCTTTGTAGAGTGTCATATTGGTAAAGATGTAGGCAATGACTACCTTAGTAGGTGCAGATATTGATTTTATCTGGAAAAAGCCAAGACTCCAAGAGCAGCCCAAAGATGAAAATCTGAAAAAGGCTGTAAAAGTTAAGGTTCTGGGTGGGGGAGGGGAGGGCGTATAAAAAGTTCTTTAGATTAACAGGAATGAGAAGATAAGAGAAGGATCCTGGGGGGAGAGGGGCGGCAGGTTACGTTAAGTAATAGGAGGGCAAGGTAGCAGAAGGCAGAAGTAAAGTAGAGAGATGAGTTAGAAAGGAGATGAAATAAAAGATACATACAAACATAAAATAAAGATCAGGAGTGGAATTTGTTAGGAAAAAATGCAGGGGTAATAATCATAGTCTCAGACAAAATGAAAGCTAAAAGAGATTTAATCAAAAGAGAAAACAGGGAAACTACACTATATGCCAGTCATATTAATCAATATTGTTTTAGACCATTTAAAATAACTTGACAGTATATGGTTGGAATATTGCTGGGGTGCAGGAAATGATGAGTTGGTGGACTTAGAAAAATATGGAAAGATTCGGACTAACAAAGGAAGATGTTATCTGCCTCCCAGAAAAACAGAGGACAAACACGTATAGATAAATATGAATGTATATATCTACGAGTATGATTATAGACATCTAAGTATATGTATGTGTATGTAAGTGTACGTATGTGCATATGTATGTGTATGTGCATGTTTGTGTGTATGCGTGTATAGTATGCGTATGCATTGTGTATATATATGTATACATGTATATGTATATGTGTGCATGTGTTCAGGCTTAATTGTGTCTTCTAGGAGGAGGTAAGGAGGTGGGGAGGGGGGAGAACAAAGCAAAAAGTGCACAACAGAGAACAAAAGAAAGCTTACAAGGAAGCAAAGAAGAGATGGACAGCTCTGAACACAATGCAGAGTATTTATTATATCAGCTTTCTTGAAATGGAAATTTATTGCTGTATATTTTGAATCTCTTTTATGTTTTACTGTGCACAGAGCAATGTTTTTTCTTTCCCTATTTTGTATTTAAGTTTATATGCTTATTTTCTTATTGTGTTTTTAAGTTTTAGTATTTAAGTTTAAAATAAAATTTTTTAAAAGTCAAGGTTCTGTTAAAAATTAAAAACAGAAGTAGGATGTCTCTCTCTGTTGCTAAACATCTCAGGCAGTCATCTGCATTTACCTCTTCATTCATGAGATGAGTAATGGATTTCCAGTCAGCCACCAAGCAGGTGGCTTGGTCTTGGCCAGGCAATGTGCTAAGCAGTAAGTTCAAAGAACCAGGGTTCAAAACCTGGTCGAGCTGCTCATGAACTCTATGATGGGGCAGGTCTCTTCCCATCTCTGTACCTCAATATTTCCAGCTACAAAATGAAGAGGTTGGGGCAGCTAGGTGGTGCAGTGAATAGAGCATAGGCCCTGGAGTCAGGAGGATCTGAGTTCAAATTTGACCTCAGACACTTAACACTTACTAGTTGTGTGCAACCTTGGGCAAGTCACTTAACCACAATTGCCCTGCCTTTCCCCTTGCAAAAAAAAAAAAAAATGAAGAAGTTGAGGTAGATGAATGCTAAATTCCACTTCAGTTCTAAATTTGTGATCCTATGAGGAAGCAAACAAGACAGTTTCTAAGATCTTCTCCAGCCCTCATCCTTTTGACATTAATATGAAACTGGAATTTATTGCAGAGGTTGAATATTAAAAACCCATTGACCAGCATAAAAACAGCTGCCACATGTTTTCTAAATTCCTCCCCCCTTGTCTTGGGAAATTCATACTGGTCCTTGCTTGGCTCTTTTTACAGAGAACTCTCCCAGCTATGTAACTGATATTGTCACCTAGAGGAATTCTCTCTACAAAAGCAACAGCAATGTAGGTCCAAGTCACTGAGTCCTTCCTGCTCAGGATGATGTCTTCTTACCTTGTGTTTTGGATAGTGGATACTCCTTTGTTCAGGGAAGAGAGTCTATATCTCAAAATCTACAGGGTCATCAAATTAAAGGACAAGCTGACCTGTAGGAACAACATGAAATAATAAACTGGAGGAATTTTTAAGGTCCATATTTATAATTCCTGTGATGTTGTAGAAAGAATGCTAGCTTTAAGGACATAAATTCGAGGATATTATTTGGGGAAGAATTCCCTTTCTGACAAGAATTTTTGGGAAAAGTGGAAAGATGTCTGGCAGAAATTATATTTAGATCAGTATCTTATACCATATGCTATCATAAGCTTAACATGGATACAGGATCTGAATTTTAATGCTCATACCATAAAAAAGTTAGAAGGGAACTGGATCAGGTACCTTTCAAAGATATGGATAGAGAATGGATTCTTAACCAAATAAGTATATAGGCCTTCATAAAAGATAAAAATGGATAATTTTGATTACACGAAATTGAAGATATTGGCTGAAGAATGCAAGTAGGATCAGAAACAATTGATTGGGAGAAGATATTTGTATCAAATATCTGTGGTAAGGGTCTGATATTTACATGGGAATAGGGATGTTCACATCTACACACACACACACACACACACACACACACACACACACACACACACACACACACACACCATCAGTTGACGTAGTCACTGAAAGCCTAGAATGTAATCACAAGATATTAACAGAAGTGTAAAGATAAGTCTAAGCCATGATACTTTTATAAGGTCTATGAAAATTTTTCTGATTGAGTCAGGGAAGCAAACACTAGTTAAGTCAACAAATTAGCCATATTTACAGGGACTTTATAACCAAAAATAATTCTTTTACTGGTAACTGTTTAAATGATATAAAAAGCTCCAAAAGAATTTACCAATATATTGATAGCCATTTGGAACATTGCTCTAAATCATTAACAATAAGAAAAACGAAAATCAAAACAACCCTGTTACCTAGTAAGCTGGTAGACAAAACAAAAGAAAGAACAGTCAATAGTGGTAGTTATTGTGGAAAGACAGGGATGTTAATGCGTTGTTGGGGGAGTTATGAAGTGGTCCAACCATTCTGGAAAATAATTTGAAGTTATACAAAGTATTTTACTAAAACATTCTTATCCTTTGATGCAGAGATTCCATTGCTAAGGAGATTTCACTCCAAGGAGATGAGTAATGAAAAAAAAGACTCATCATATACATTTAATGCCCAATTGGATAATGGTCAAACAAATTGCAGTATTACATTAAGAGGTTAGAGTAGATAGCCTATTAGGTCCACCCTACTTCTAAGTCTGTGTTCCTATGAGGAGCGGGACTATGTGGTTTCCAAGATTCCTTCCAGTTTTCAATCCTATAAGCCTATAACAGAGGCTTGGAATTCATTGAAGTGAATTTATATCAAAATCCCATTGGACCAGAATAAAAATAACCACTACCACATATTTCCCAAATTTCCCCTTGTCACTTCTCTCCCTCAGCTTAGGGAAAAGGTCACGGAATATTACTGAGTTATAAGAAATGATGAATATGGTAAATATAGAGAATCATGGGAAGATATATATGAACTGATACAAAGTGAAGCAAACAAAAACAAGAAAACAATGTGTGCCATATAAATTAAAAGATAACAATAAAATAATAAAGAGGGAATGCTACAAAATAATAATGACCAAGCTTGGCCCCAAAGAAAAGATGAAATGATACCTCCTCTCCCCTAATCCCATTTCCTGCTTCTTTGCAGAGGTGGAAGACCATGAGTGTGGAATACTGCCTATATCATTAGATTTTTTTCTAATATCTTAGTTAGTTTTGTTGAGTTTTTAAAACCCTCTTTTTTATTCTTTATTATAAGGTATGGCTCTCTAAGAGGAAGTCAGGGGAGGGACATAGTGGAAAATGTAGGTGATGTAAAAACAAAATACATCAAAAGATTATTTTTAAAAATAAGAAAATGCACCTTAAGAACTAACTCTATTGTTTCATCGCACACAGATGACAAAACATGGGCATCATTAATGTTGGAAGGGTTGTAGAAAGCTAGGCACACCAACATGCTGTTGCTGGAGTTCTGAATTAGTTTGACCATTTCAGAAAGCAATTTGAAATATTGTGAAGAAAATGATTTAAAATGTACTTTTTGCAATAGCAAAGAACTACAAATAATTTAGATACTCATCAATTGGGGAATGTCTAAACAAGTTATAGTACATGGATAAAAAGGAATATCAGTCCTATAGAAACAATAAATATAATAAATACAGAAAAGCATAAGAAGATTTTTTATGAACTGATAAAGAACCAATAAAAGAGAAACACATACACAATGACTGACAATGAAAATGGAAAGAATGACCAAGCGATTGAAACTACATGCTGAGAAATTGTGACTAAGCTTTTCCCCTTCAATTCTTTGCAGAGGTAGGGAATTATGAGCCTGAAACACTGCATGTAATACCATATTTCCTCAACATGTTATTTAATTTTGTTGAAATTTAATTTATTTTTCCTTTTTAAAAAAATCTTGGTTATCAGAGATGGCCCTTGTTGGGGGGAGAGGGGTAGATGGACACATTGAGAAATTACATGATAAAGAAACAAAAGACAGCAACACAAATTTGAAAGAACAAAGCACTGACTTTAGAATCCTAGCTCTGTTTCTTTCTTTATGAGTAGCCTTGGGCTACCCCCTCTCTGAGTTTCAGATTCCTCTTATGTATCCCAAGGAGGTTGGACCAGATGGCCTCTGAGGTCCCTTCCTGGTCTAGATACATGATCTTGTTTCAAGTCATATTGTTGTCCTTTCTGGGAAAATTGAAGCCCAGGTTTCTATTAAATTGACAAATATAACATCAGAGAGGCCATTAACTCTATAATTCAGGAAGTTAAAAAATCACAGCAGAGAAAAAATAATTAGGCTATTGCTTCCTCTAGAACAGAAAAAAAAAAAAAAACTGAGGCGGAGTGCCATTTGGCAGCAGTCCTGAGAAGCTACTCAAATTCGGCATCTGAGAGAACCTAGAGATGGCAAGATCTGGCAACCCAAGGGTATTGGCGTTAGGATTATCTGGAATCTTTTGTGGTGCAAATGAAAAGAGAACTGGCTTTGGAGTCAGAAGACCCAGGTCTGACTCCCACCCCTCCACACACTCCCTGTGTGACCTTGGGTGAATCATTCCTCTTGTTAGGAGCTCATCTACAAAATGAGAAGGGTTGGGCAAGATGACTTCTGGGGTCCTTTTCCCACTCTGAACCTAGCATCCTATGAGCACTTTTGAGGATGCTTTTGTGAATAGATAAACCAGTGGTAGGTCATCCCCAAAAAGATTCATGGAAGGTGTGAGAGGGACATGTAGGTAGGACACTGCCTAGTGCAGCCTGTCAGAGTGAAATAAAGAAATGCTGCTGCAGGGAAGGACGAGCAAATGAAAGCACATTCTATATGTTGGTATCACAAGAAAGTTTGTGCAGGACTCTTCAAGCAGCTGGAGCCAGCAGCGTGCTGAAAGCAGCAAAAAGCAGTCCTGGCTTGTCACTGGGGCAGGAAGGCACAGGTGGCCTTGTCTGGCCCACCAGGATGCATTTCCAACCAAAGTAACCCAAACTGAGAGCCACACCTCCTGGCTGGGGTCAAGCAATCACACTGTGTCACCTGTCCTCACAGCCACCATGGCCTCCTTCCTGCTCTCTCGGTTTGGGCCAACTCAAGGAAGCAAAGGAAATGTGATGAATGGGGTCCAGTGGGAAAACCGATGGCTGAGGGGTCAGAAGACCTGGATTCTTCTTCTAACAGTGCCATTTACTGGCTTGAGTGACTTAGGCAAATTCTCTAACCTCTCTAAGCAAGTAAATGCTCTCTGAATTGTTGAATTAAATTGACTGTGTAAAACATCTTGGATGGTTATTGAGATGATGGACAGCTAAGCAGCACAGTAGATAGAGCGACAGGCCTGGAGAAAGGAAGACTCATCTTTGTGAGTTCAAGTCCAGCCTCAGACACTTACTAGCTGTGTAACCCTGGGAAAGTCACTTACCCCTATTTACCTCACTTTCCTCATCTGTAAAATAAGTTGGGGAAGGAAATGGCAAATCGCTCCAATATCTTTGCCAAGAAAACCCTGAAATGGGGTTACAAAGAGTCTGACATGACTGAAAATGATGGAATAACAAAAGACTGAGATGAAATGACATTTGTGAGCACAAACCAAGCCCTGGAAGTGCCTAGATTATTGTTAGTCTTATTACTGCTCCCCTCTTCCATCTCCTCCACCCCAGGGTTCTTGTCTCAAGCCAAGAGGCCATTCATGGAGATCTGTTTCAGAAACTCTCCGTGGGACTGGGAAACATCACCTGAGTCTGGAGGGAGCATCATTGCAGCACCAGGAAAAATCAAACAAAATCATGGGGACCAAGAAATGAATGAGGATACAGAATGCCTTTTAAAAAATCTTGTATAAGTGAAGAAAAGAAAATAAGTTTACACCAGAAACAAATAATATCATGATATGGTGGGGAAAGTCCTGGGTTCCAATCCCAATTCTGCTGTGTCCTCCCAGTGCGATTCAAAACAAGTCATTTAATTCTTCAGGACTTGCTTTTCTCATTCATTACCCAAGGAGGTTGAGTCCTCTTTCCATCCCTTCTGGCTCCACATCCATGACCTCTTGATCCTGCTTTGATGCCTCATCAGGGTATCCAGGTGACTCTGGGTTCTCAAAGGTCATACAAGCTATTCTGTCAAGCTTGAAAGGCTTGAAGTACAAGCCTGGCAATAGAGATTCAAGTCCCCTATCCCTCATTTGGTCAATCTGCTCATTTTGACCTACTGACTTCATTTATAAGACAGGTGATCAGCATTTTAGTGGTTCTATGATTTATTAAAAGGCAGGTAGAGGGTGTAATGGATATGGGGCTTTGATTTTGGAAGACTCATCCTTATGAGTTCACATTCAGCCTCAGATACTTACTAGCTGTGTGACTCTGGGCAAGTCACTTAACCCTGTTTGCCTCTGTTTCCTCATCTGTAAAATGAGATGGAGCCTTAAGGAAATGGAAAACCACTCTAGGATCTTTGTAAGAAAATCCCCAATGCGGTCATGAAGAGTCAGATATAACTGAAGCAATTGAACAATGATAAATGACTTATAACTATTTTTAAAAACCATATGCAGTAGAAAACAAAATTGCAAAGAATCTTTTCAAAAGCAAAAAGCAAAGATATTGCTAAGAGACCCATCGAAATCATTAGCCTTTCTGTATATTATTATCAACAAAACCCAGCAGGAAGAGATAGAAAGAGAAATTCCATTTAAAATAACTACAGACAGTGCAAAAAACTTGGGAGCCTACCTGCCAAAATACCCACAGAAACCATATGAATGTAATTTCTTTTTTTAAAAAAATATATTTTATTTCCCCCCAATTACATGTGAAGATAATTTTTTAACAGTTGGGCTTTTTTTTAGCTTTGAGTTCCAAATTCTATCCCTCCCTTCTTCCTTCCCTTCCCTTCCCTCCTCCCTAAGTCAGTAAGCAATTAGATATAGGTTATTATACATGTGCAATCATGTGAGCCATTTATGAACACAATTTCAAAGTGCTCTTCACATAAAGGCAGAGCTGGATAATTGAAGAAATACTAATTATTCATAGGAAGACCAAGCCAAAATTATAAAAATGACAATACTACCTAAATTAATCACTTTTTCAGTGCCATACCAATCAAACTACCAAAGAATTACTTTGTTGGACTAGAAAAAAAATAATAAAATTCTTTTGGAGAAACAAAAGGTCACGCATATCAAGGGATTCAAAGAAAAAAAACACATAAAGGAAGGGGACCTAACAGTGCCAGATCTCAAATTATACCACAAAGTGGTAATAATCAAAACAACTTAGTATTGAGCAAGAAATAGAGAGGTTGGGGGGCAGCTAGGTGGTACAGTAAATAAAGCACCAGTCCTGGAGTCAGGAGGACCTGAGTTCAAATCTGACCTCAGACACTTAATACTTACTAGCTGTGTGACCTTGGGCAAGTCATTTAACCCCATTTGCCCTGCCTTCCCCCTCCAAAAAGCCAAAAAGGAAAGAAAGAAAGAAAGAAAGAAAGAAAGAAAGAAAGAAAGAAAGAAAGAAAGAAAGAAAGAAACAGAGAGGTTGGTCAATGTAACAAGTTAGGTACAAAATATACAGAAGCAAAAGATGACAATAACCTCATGTCTGATAAACTCAAAATCTCAGCTATTAGAGAAAAAACTCACTATTTGACAAAAATTTTTTGAGAAAACTGGAAAGTAGTTTTGCAGAAACTATATTATTTAAGCATAAAGGTGATATCATAAGCAAACTACTGGGGCATGGAAGAAATTACCTGTCAAATCTATGGACAGTAGAATATTTCATGAGAAAAAAGAGATTCAGAGGAGATAAAGTGAATAATTTAATTATATAAAATAAAAATTTTTGTACAAACCAAACCAATACAACTAAAATTAGAAGGAAAAAAATGAAACTGGGATGGCAAACATCTTTGCAGCAAGTTTCTCTAATAAAGGTCTGTTTCTAAAATACAGAGAGAACTGGGTCAAATTTACAAGAATGAGAGCCAATGGTCAAAGGTTATCAATAGGCTATTTTCAGAAGAAGAAATCCAACCTGTAAATAGCCACATTAAAAATAAAAATTTTCTGAATCCCTAAATAAAGAAATGCAGATTGAAACAACTCCGTGGTACTACTTCATACCCATAAGATTGACTAAGTAAAATGACAAATGCTGTAGGGGATGTGAGAAAATAGATATACTAATGTACTGTTGGTGGAGCTGTAAAATAGTCCAAACATTCTGGAAAGCAATTTGGAACTACACCCCAAAAGCTATTAAGCCGTGCATGGCCTTTGGCCCATCAATACTGCTAGTAGGTCTCTATCCCAAAGAGATCAAAGAAAGAAGAAAAGGGCCAAAGTATACAAAAATATTTATGGCAACTCTTTTGGTGGTAGCAAAGAATTGGAAATTGATGTCTTGTCCATCAATTGAGGAACACCTGAAAAAAGTTGTGATATATGAATGTGATAGGATACTCTTGTGCTGAAATGATAAGAGGATAGTTTCAGAAAAAACTGGGAAGACTTAGCAGAACCAGAACAATCTACACAGTTACGACAGTATTTTAAGGATCATCAACTGTAAAAGATTTAGGAATTCTGATCAACACAATGACCCACCACAATTCCAAAGAAGTCATGATGAAACATGCTATCAACCTCCAGATAATGAGTTGTTGGACTCAATGTGAAGATTGAAGCGTGTTTTTTCTCATTCTTGCTTTTTTTTTAGAGTAAAATATCTGACATGGATGTTTATTTTGGATAATTATACCCATTTACATTGAGTTGTGTTTTTCTTGCTTTCTGGATGGGTGAGAGAAGGGGAAGTGAAAGGCAGAGAATTTAGAACTGAAAATAAAATCCAACTACAAGTAATTTTTAAAAATATGAATGAAAGGATCAGCAAAAACAAAATAATCAACACTGAATACCACAAAAGTATAATGGCCAAGGTTGGCCCCCAAAAAGAGCTATGAAAAGTCACCTACCCTCACTTCCATCTAATTAAAACTTAGAATTTCACTTTAAAAATAAGACACAGTAGATAAGAGAAAGTTGTTATAATGGAGGGGAAGAGCAGGGAGGTGAAAGTGAATGAGTCAACCTTACTCTCATTGTATTTGACTTAAGGAGGGAATACCACACACACCCAATTGGTATCTTACCCTACAGGAAAGTAGAGGGGAAGGGGATTAGAGGAGGCATGATAGAAGGGAGGGCAGATTGCGGGAGGGGGTAGTCAGAAGCAAACACTTTTGACAAGGGACAGGGTCAAAGGAGAAAACAGAATAAATGGGGGGTGGGATAGGATGGAGGGAAATATAGTCTTTCACAATATGAACACTATGGAAATGTTTCGCATAACTACACATGTATAACCTATATTGAATTGCTTGTCTTCCCAGTGGGGGTGAGTGATGAGGGAAGAAGGGAGAGAATCTGCAACTAAAAGTTTTAAAAACAAATGTTAAAAAAATTGTTTTTACATGCAACCAGGAAATAAAGATATACTGGCAATGGGGTATAAGAAATCCATCTTGCCCTACAAGAAAGTAAAAGGTAAAGGGATAAGGGAGGGGGGAGTAAAGGGGGGGATAGAAGAGAAAGCAGACTGGGGGAAAGGGTAATCAGTATGCTTGCCGTCTTGGGGTAGGGGTAGGGGAGAGATGGGGAGAAAATTTGGAACTCAAAATCTTGTGGAAATAAAAGTTGAAAACTAAAAATAAATAAATACATAAAAAATAAGACACAGTCTATCATTTGTCCTGGAATATAATCTTCCCTCTCTATGGTACAAGGATGACTCTAGGTTCCTAAAGGTTATGCCACCTGAACATAAGCTCTGGAAGGTCCAATCAAGCTGGTCAGGATACTTCAGGGAGGGGCTTAATGGCCGAATGTGTGTCTGCTGAGGACCATTCCAGTTAAATGTGGAGAAAATCATCACCAAGTGGCCTGCAAGATGTTGAATTGAGGGGGACCCTGGCAACTCTCAGTTGCAGAGATATTACCATCTGTTTCTGCAGGTATCATTCCCATTGATGAAATTCTGAATGCTTGGAGGATTGAAATAAGTAACATATAATAGGGTATAGAACTTTCAAAAAAGGAAGTGATTTGTCTTCCTTACAATACATGGGGATAGTTGCGACAGTAGCAATAAAACCAATTACATAAAGGGGTCTCCTTATGAAATGCTTCTCACCAATCACCTCTTGGGACAGTTTCCTCATCTAAAAATGAGTTCACCTCCACTGCCCCAACCCGACTACAACCGTGCATGCTAGGTGGTCTCCCTTTACAGCTGGAGATTCCTAGGGCTGTCTGAAAGAGGAAGTGGCTTTGAACTTCTCATTATCTAAAGGTTCTTTTGTGGGAAAGAACATTTCCTTCTCTTTTTGAAATGTTTTTTCCCCTTGCATAATTGTTTGTTATAAACTGCTCTGCTTCCCAGAATGAATGTGGTGGAAATCGACACTCGAACTCATCTCTTTTCAGTATTCCACAAGGCAGAATCATGATGAGGAAGACAAGAAACTGGGCAATGTGGTGTGGAAAACACACTGTGTTTGGAGTCAATGGAATAGTGACCATTATCAACCAGGCTGCCTTGGGCAAATTGCTTCCTCTACCTTGGATTTTGGTTACCTCCTCCATACAATTTCAGATGCTGAAGTAAATGAGTTGTAAGGGCCTTCCTGCTCCAAATCCTATGAATTATCTTGTCTGGTCACAATAGAAAACATGGGTTGGGAGTGGGGTGGGGAGGGAAGGAAGAGCCTGGAGGAAAGATCAGTAGGGAAGACAGATTGCCTGGGCTTGGCATGGGAGGTCTACCAGGTGTCAAGACAGTAGATAGCAAACTCCATGCTACCCTAGAGCTCACCTTCCTTATACTTTCAGCATCATCTTAGCTTTTCCTTGCCTTCTTACAGGAGCACACATGCACACACATACTACCTAGGTGTTCCTTTCTCGGAAGGGTGAGAAGGAGTCAATGTTTATGAGCCATTGCCCCACTCCTGTCCCTCCCACAAGAATGCCCAGTATTGCCACAGAAGCCCTTGACAAAGAGTTCTTCCCAGAATCTTAGGGCTGGCAGGCATAGCAGAAGGCACATGTGATGCCTGAGTCACTATCAGTGATCTATATATGATCTTAAAGAAGAGGAGAGTTACTATAGGAAGAGTGAAGGGAGAACATGGCTTTTGAAAAAAGGCAAAAGATTGGAGTTGGTGACTTAGATTTCTGGGCAAATTCTAGATCATATTGTTAAAAGGAGGGCTAATGAGCATCTGGAAAAGGAAGCAGCAGTTACCTAGAGCTAGCCTAGCTTCATCAAGAACAGATCAAGCCATCCCAGCCTGTGTCCTTTTCTGATGAGGTTGTGGCACTGGAATAGTTAAACAAAGGAATGTTGTAAGTACAATATTCAGAACTGTTTGCATGACTAAATACACGCAATCATCATTGATATTTAATCAATTTGTAACCTCATTTGGGGTTTTCCTGACAAAGATACTGGAGTAGTTTGTCATTTCCTTTTCCAGCTGATTTTACAGATGAGGAAACTGAAGCAAACAGGGTTAAGTGATTTGCCCAGGGTCACATACCTAGTAAGTGTCCGAGGTCAGATGAACTCAGGAAGACAAGTCTTTCTGATTTCAAGTCCAATGCTTTATGCACTGTACCACCCAGCTGTCCCATAAAGCTTTCTTAGGCTACATCAAGAGATGTAGTATACAGGTTGAGGCATATTCCGGGGCAGCCTGAACTGGTCAGCCCACAGGAAAAGTCCTGAGTACTCCATTCCCTGCCTAGTGTGACAATTTAACAAGCTGGCGGGTATCCAGAGAAGGATGACCGGGATGCGAGGGGAGGAGCAGTTAAGGAACAGGGGTATGTGTAGACCAGAGATAAAAAGACATGGGGTAGAGATTGGGGAGTGGGGGTGGAGAATACAACAGGCATCTTCAAGATAGAAAGTGGTCCTATGGGAGAAGGATCAGACTTGTTCCGCTGGACTTGTTCCAATGGGGAGAACTAGGAACAATAAGGAGAAATAACAGAACACCAGATTTGAGAGTAGCCCCTGAATGAGCAAATAGATCCCCTCCTTCTCATTCCCCTCATATCTACCCAGAACAGGGCACTCCAGGAATGAGAAATGCAAAGCTTCTGGAGTGAAAATGCCAGGGACACTGTCCCTAATTCTTATATCAAATGAGACTTTAAAAACACAGCTGAATGCTTATTTTGACATAAGGAAGAGGCATGCTGGAGAGAAAGCACATGGATAGTACAGTGTGGTAAGAGACTCCTTTTTTCTCCCCTCTCTGACTTCCCTCAGTTTCTTCATCTATGAAATGGGGAGGATAGATTGAATTAGATGGTCTCGAAGGTACCATCCAGATCTTAATCTATGATAACCCTATCATCCTCTTCTCAATCTCCTGTCCTGTTTGTCTCCAGCCCTTTCTCTTAGACATTTGTGGTTAGAGATGGCAACCTAAGAGCTGCTAGGAAGGAAGGAAGTATTTGTTAAGGACCCACTATACCCCAGATACTGTACTAAGTGCTTGACAAATACTTCATTTGATCTCCACAATAGCCCTGGAAGGAAGGGAGGTTGCTGTGATTATCCCCATATCATAGATGAGAAAACTGAGGCATATAAGTTAGCCCAGAGTCATACAGCTAGGAAGTGTCAGAGGCCAGACTTGAACACAGGTCTTCCTGACTCCAGGTCCAGCTTTCTGGCCACGGTGCTGCCTAGCTGCCTCTAGGCTAGCAGCTTAGGGCAACTTAGTGCAAGAGGCAAGAGTGAGCAGGCTCTACTTCTCTCCCCTCAGGAACTGGAAATACTCCTTTTCTTTTTCCTTGAAATTCTGACCTGGAGTGCAAGGTACAGGAGTGTTTCTTCATAAACTGGGTGTGAATTGGTTATAAGTGTTGAAGACAGGAGGCTGGGAAGGGGGAGCCCAAACCAAGCTGTCCCCCGGGGGAAAACGAAGTATTAAACTCTGAGAGTCTGTTGCCCCTGGGAACAAAGGTGGCTCTGCCATGCCATTTATTTGCTGTCTAAGTGGCCTACGGTGCTTGGTGGAAACTGTGAAGGGGCTGACCTGGGCTTGACATCAGGGAAAATATCCTGCCAACTGGAGCTGTCCAGAAGGGGTAGGGGCAGCCTGGAGAGCTAGTAGGTTCTCTGTCCCTGCAGGAAGAAGCTATGTAGCCTCTTGCCAGGGATCTCATTAAAGGGATTTCTACTCAGGTACCACTTGGTTTAGTTGGCCTGAGAAAGCTTACCAATGTAATGGGGTGGGAGTGGGGGGAATGTTAAATTACCCTCATCTGTGATTAGTGCAATCCAGGGTGGGAAACCTGGGGCCTTAAGGCCACAAGGAGCTTTCTAGGTCCTTAGGTGCAGCCTTTTGACTGAATCCAAATTTTACAGAACAACTGTTTTGGATTCAGTCAAAAGGCCGCACTTAAGGATCTAGAAGGCCACATGTGGCCTTAAAGCCTCAGGTTCGCCACTCTTGGTGTAATCCCACCGATATGTAAGAATGTACAATTATGGTCCCCCTATCCTAATGGCATAATGTACTTGCTTTTTCTCCCTCCCTTATCTAGAGCTAGGTGGCACAGAGGATAAAGCAGTGGTTCTCAACTTTCCTAATGCCATGACCCTTTAATACAGTTCCTCATGTTGTGGTGACCCCCAACCATGAAATTATTTTCGTTGCTACTTCATAACTATAATTTTGCTACTGTTACAAATCATAATGTAAATATCTGATATGCAGGATGTATTTTCATTGTTACAAATTGAATATAACTCACAGGTTGAGAACTGCTGAGATAAAGCATTGGGCTTGGAGTCAGGGAGACATGAGTTCAAATACAGCTTCAGGCACTTAATAGCTGAGTGACCCTGGACTAGTCACTTCTCTCAGCTTCAGTTTCAACTATAAACCAGGGATAATAACAACACCTACTCCCAAGGTTTGCTGTGAAGATCGAATGAGATAATATAGGTAAAGCATGCAGCACAGAGTCTGACATACAGGGCTCCCTTCTCTTTTTCTATTTTAATTGAGCCTTCTCCTGTGGCGTAGTCTCCAGTGTTCTCCCCTCTAGGCACCCTATTCTGAACACACATCAGCTTATCAGCGTGATATTTTTTCTCTGCGCCCCCTCAGCTTTGCACACGCAAGACAGCCAGCCCATTTGCCTCACCCTTGTTACAGCTCTACCCTGAGGTCCCACCTGAATCTGAGAGGCTTTAATTCTCTCCCCTTCTAATGACCTTGGCACATGGCTTGGCAGGAATGCCAGCAAAAAGGACGCTTTTATCCTGGAAATGCAGTCACTGCTTACTTATCCCAATCCATCCCCTGATGCATCACAAGACTGCACGCGGGAAGGGAGACCTGTGGCTTGGACATTCTCCTGTGCCCATGCCCTGCCTATCCTTCTCCATTAGAAGCTGGTGTCTGCATTAAGCGAACAAAGAGCTGTATGTGAAAGCTTTGTGTGGGAAAGCAGTGCAAATGCTCCTTCACATCTCCTGGGCATCCTTCCTAAAGGCCCTCACTGCTTCATTCGCCTCCTGAGAGATGAGGAGGAGGAAGCCGAAGGGTGATGATTATGGAAGTGTACGGGAGGAACATTTGTCTGGTGGGGCTGGACCAGGAGCAAGGTGCACCAGGGAAATGCAAGGCTTGCTTATAAGTGAGCACCTTCCCTTTTCCCTCCAGTGAGCTCAAAAGTATGAACAGGAATTGAGTGCGTTTTCACTAAAAGGCAGGGATTCATCTCCATCACCATTACCTTCTACTCCATTTTTAAAAATTCAGTCTCAGCAGTAATGAGGTCCCCATAGTTAGTTTTTTCACTTTCTAAGATTTCTTTTTCAAATATTTACTAACTATTATATGCAAAGTGAAATTCCAAGTGTCAGGGATACAAAGGTAAACAGCACAAAGTGTCTGCTCTCACTTGATTTGTGTTAGGGGAATAGTAAGGGAGTTAACAGCGGGAAGGTGATAATAGGGGAAGGATCAGCAGGTGGACAGCGAGTAGAGCATCCGGCCTGGAGAGAGGAAGACTGATCTTCCTGAATTTAAATCTGGTCTCAGAAACTTACTGCCTGTATGACCCCTGGGCAAGTCATTGAACCCTGTTTGCTTCAGTTTCCTCATCTGTAAAACGAGTTGGAGAAGGAAATGGCAGACTACCCCAGTATCTCTGCCAAGGAAACCCCAAATGGGGTCACAAAAAGTCAGACACGAGTGAAACGCATTTTCAACAAGAGCAGGACAGTTGCACAAATTACTAGGACATAATCCCTTGTGAGTTAAGGAGAAAGGCAAGGCCCAGGTGAAGTACTGTGAGAAACTGGAAGAGGAAGGGATCTCTTCTAAGTGAACACATAAGGAAAGGCCTTGTGGCTTTCCACAGTGGAGCTTTAACAGATGATGATGAAAGCGGGAAAGGGAGTCCATTTGTAGGCATGAAGATGGTTCCCAGAGAAGGGAAAGGGAAAGACTGGAACAGGGGACTGACAATCATTCAGTTTGACTGGAACATAAAGTGCTTGAAGGGAAGTCACGTGGGCAAGTAGAATGGATCCTTTGGGTTGTCTTGGTCATTTTTGAAAATGAAGGGAAATTTGTCTCAGGGGAGTATAGAATCATTGCTACTCCCCCCAATAAACTTCCCAGAGGGAAGAGTAATGGAAAGACATTGTTCTATTCATCGCTACTCTAAGGATCCTGGGGTATAGAGCAGGAAAGGAGTTAGAGATCATTAGCCTAATTCTCTAATTTTACAGCTAGAAAACTGAGATCTATAAAGGCTAAATGACCTACCCAAGGTCACTTATCATAAATGATTGGATTTAGAGATAGAAGAGAACTTAGGAAATTTATCACTGGGGCCTTATCATTAAGTCCCTTGAGAGATAAGAAAAATGAAGTCAGAAGGCATGGGACTCATTCGCAATCATACAAGCAACAAGTGGCATTTATTTGTAGCAAGTTGTTCAAAGCAAATGGAGCCATTTATACCACAATGAAAACGTTGTAAAAATGAAGAATTTTGAAAGACTCAAGAGCTCTGATTAACACCCAAGGATCAAACATGATTCCTGAGAACCAGTGATGAAGCATGCTACCTCCCTCCTGACAAGAGGTGATGAATTAAATATGTAGAATTAGACTCATATCTTGGGATGAGGCCAATGTGAGAATTTGTTTTATTTAACCATCCACATTTATTGCAAGATTTCTTTTTTCAATTGGGAGAGGGAATGTAATGAAAAGGAAAAAATAAATCTTTGATATTTGGATGGGGAGAGATATTTCGCCAAAAATAAATTAAGAGATAGAAATAATTTGTCAACAAAATTGACCAAACTCAGGAAATATGGCCTTTGCTCCCCCAAGGGATAAGAACTAACTATCCTTGTAGCCTTGGATTTCTGGAGCCTAAGTCATCACTTCAAAATGGGCAAAGGGAATCACGGTGGGAAACAGGTGACTCAGGTATCTTCTCTGTACTTGACAAATGGGTCAGGTGACTATCCTGCTGCATTATCATGTTAAACTTTGGATAGTTTACAAAAGAATCCCAGTGAATTTGTCTTTGCCGACACTTTTCTTGTTATTCTGTGATGTCTTCAGGAACTAAAATAGACTTCAGCCCTGGGAGAGAAAAAGAATAATTTCCTAGATCATAGAGGGAAGTGCCAATATCATACCCTTCCTCTCTCCCAAGAAGCTTCAGTTTCTATCCCAGCCGTCTTCAAATGTGTCACTTCAACTGGGAGGGACCAAGGTCCATTCAGGGATCTCTAACCCAACTAGATGTCTTTCTTACCCTGACAAGCCCTGAGATTTTTCTGTCTCTACACCTTACTCAGCCCAGTCTCCCAGAATGCTCTCCCACCTTCTCTGCTTGTTCTTCCAGGTAAAGTCCAAATACCAAGAAATCTTCACTCATAACACCAGTCAAAAAATTTCTCTCCTTCCTCTAAGCTCTCAGTAAATTTTGCTAATGCACCAGCCCACAATAGCATTCTCCTTTAGATTGCATTTATTCATATTCAAAATTGTAAATTCCTGAAGGGTTGCTACCAAGTCCTGTTCAATTTTGCTCAAATACACAAATGGATGTGTGATCTCATTATTTGGAAATTCCCTCTGATGGTGGAGATTGCAACTCATTCATGCCTACCCATCCTATGTGACTCTTATCCGTGTTCCCCCAAAAGTTTACAACCGTTAACTTGCTGGAGGCCTTCCTCACTTTCTACCTGGGCCCAATCCATTGTCCGATTGTCCCAGATATACATATTGTTGGACAAGTTCTGTAGGCTATCCGATCATATGCATATTGAAATCTGGGTAGTTGACCCTCTTCATCCACTTTGTCTTTCTTGTATGGATGAACAAACCAAACTCCTTTGAGTAATACTAGATCTCTTCCAGGATGAAAGGATTAATTCAATCATTATAATATCAGTCATCCATAAATAGGAGCATCTAAAGGACCTTACCATCTATAACAGTGGTTCTCAACCTTCCTAATGCCATGACCCTTTAATACAGTTCCTCATGTTGTGGTGGCTCCCAACCATAAAATTATTTTCATTGCTACTTTATAACTGTAATTTTGCTACTATTGTGAATCTATCTGATACGCAGGATGTGTTTTCATTGTTACAAATTGAACATAACCCACAGGCTGAGAACCGCTGATCTATAAGGAATCCCTCCTTGGCTTAGACTCTACCCTTGATCTCCTCCATCATAGCAGTAAATAATGCCTTTGGTGAACACACACCTATCAGTTTCATGCTTCATCTGATGTTTGTTATCAGGGTCATTGAACAGGGTTATTTTATTTTATCTTCCAAAGAATGATCTTGATGTACAGATGGGAGACCCCTTGCTCTAAAAGAGCCCATAAGGTGAATCTTCTGAATCAAATGCTTTTCCTTAATTAACAACAATAAACACAATGGGATCTTATAGTCTTGAAATTTTTCATTAAGCATGAGATAGCAAATATTTAATGCACTGTTGACTATGGCCTGGAAAGGAAGTCCGCTTCTTCTTTACTAATACCTTCCTAGAGAATGCCCTGGTTTTGTGTATAGATGACCCTCATAAAGATTTGATATATATGGCTGAATAGTAATATGGCTTGGTTGTTTATGTTCTCCCAATAATCTTTGGGGGGAGGGTTGGTATTAAAAAGTTTTTGTTGTTAAGTTGTTTCAAACATGTCCAACTCTTCATGGCCCCATTTGGAGTTTCCTTGGCAAAGATACTGGAGCATTTTGCCATTTTCTTCTCCAGCTCATTTGACAGATTGAGAACTGAGGAAAACAGGGTTAAGTGACTTGGACAGGGTCACACAGCTAGTAAGTGTCTGAGTTCAGATTTGAACTAACGTGGATGAGTCTTCCTGGCTTCGGGTCCTTTCCTTTAACCACTGCACCACCTAGCTGCCTTTATTGATAAGGTTAGAGGTTTGATTTCCATATCTTTGGTATCTTCCCTTCCTTCAGATACCTTTATTTTAACATATCAATTTATTTTAATAAATCAATAAATGTATTACTTCAATTTTTGTGAATAAATCTATTTCCTTATTTTTATAAAGAAACACATTTCTCTATTTCACTGGACCACTTTTTGTGTCTAATAGTACCTAAATGCTCTCACAATTATATCCCCTCTAGCATGGATGCTCTGTATACTTGGTCTAATAAGGCTGTTTTCCTCATCTTTATTCTCTTTAGTGTCATGAGCACATGGTAATCATGATGTTAGAGTCCAAACATGGCAGTCACACTATCATGCTGGAGAAAAGTTTTTACAAATCATGTCTACATGTGTGTGTGCACATGTGTGTGCCCCTTCAAACCAACACACTTGTGTTAAAAGTGTTTAGTATGCATAAGGCATTGTGATGACTCTTAAGATATAAAGATGGCAAACGATGTAATCTTCACCCTCAAGGAACATATACCCCAATAGGGGAGATATTATGAGGACAAAAAAAATTATGGCACAAGAGTGAATATGAGAAAGACAAAGGAGGGATCAAGGTAAAACAACTTAAGAAATTTGAAGAGGGAAAGATCACTTTCAGTTGGAAAGATCTTCATGGATGAAAATATCATGGGAAAAAATGGTACGTGAGCTGACCCGGGAAGAAAGAGAAGGATATGTGGGGCAGAGCCAAGATGGTGGCACAGAATCAGGAAAACTCCATGTCTCCCCCCATAACCACCTCAGATACCTATAAAATGACTCTAAACAAACTTTAGAGCTACAGAACCCACAAAGTGACAGAGAAATAAAGCTTTTGCTGAAGACAGCCCAGCAAGCAGACAGGAAGGGTCCATCACAGAGTGCTGGGAGCAGAAGAGCCCTCGGGTTTTAGCCCCAGGGCAGCAATGATAAGCCATGGCTGGAGGGACATCGGGAGAGTGGATCACCAGCAGCTGTGGCTGTTTCCAGAATTATCAACTCATAAATGCCAAAAAGAAAAAGTGAGAGGTCAGTGTGGACTTTGGGAACAGGGGGACTAAGAATGCAGTCCAGCCTCTGCCCCCAGAAGGGAGAAACAGCTCAGGCATGGTGGCTGTGTAGCTGCCTCCATGTGGCTGTTTCAGAGCCCCTGGCCTGCAGATCATAGGGGGACCAAGTGACCATTCTGAGTGGTAATCGCTCTTGTTTTAACCTGCTTGGATCTGGATTGCTGTCTTGGAGGTCTTGGGGTGTGTGACCAGGTGTCAGAGCCTGTGGAGGCTTCAGAGAGGGCACCCAACTAAAAGCTCCAGCAGCTGAGAAAACCCCAACGATTTGGGACAAAGCTCTCCTCTCTGGAAGCAGAGCTCCACTGTGGCAAAAAGCTCATAAGTCAAGTAATTGAGTATCAATATGAGCAAGCAAAGGAAGCAAAGCAAGCACAGCAATCCAACTTTAGATTCCATTTTTGGGGATAAAAAGGATCAAAGCATAGAATGGGAGGAAGACAACACAGTCAGAACCCCTGCACCAAAAGCTTCCAAGAAAAATATGAACTGATTACAGGACATAGGGGAGCTTAAAAAGGATTTTGAAAACCAAATAAGAGAAGTGGAAGAAAAATTGGGAAGAGAAATGAGAATGATGCAAGAAAATCATGAAAAGAGAGTCAACAACCTGACTGAAGAAAATAACACCTTAAAAAATAGATTAACTCAAATGGCTAAAGAGGCCCAAAAAGCCAATGAGGAGAAGAATGCCTTAAAAAGCTGAATTTGCCAGTTGGAAAAAGAATCTCAAAAGCTCACTGAAGAGAATAATTCCTTCAAAATTAGATTGGAGCAAATGGAAGTGAATGACTTTATGAGAAATCAAGATACTATTAAACAGATCCAAACAAATGAAAAAATAGAAGGCAATGTGAAATATCTCACT
>CM053587.1:297251869-297280058 GCA_028646515.1 Pseudochirops corinnae
GGGCGGGGGAAAGAGGGGGAGAAAATATGTAACTCAAAATCTTGTGGAAATGAATGATGCAAACTATAATAAAATTTAAAAAAATATATTTAACACATAGTTGATGCTTAATAAATTTTTATTCCCCTCCTTTATTTTATTGATTCTTTCCCCCCTCCTTCCTTTCCTTCCTTCTTTCTTTTCTTCTTTCCTTCCCTCCTTCCTCCATTCCTTTTCATGGGGTGTGGCCAGTATGCAAACTTTTCAGAGAGATTGGGGTAAGAAAGATGTCAGTTAAGTGGGAGCAATCTGATTCCCCTCCCTTAAGTCATTTGTTTTCTATGGGACTCTAATAACAAACACAGGCTATCTTTTCCTTTTGTGAAAGCCCAACAGACTTGCTCAAGGACTAGAGGGTGAGAGATGTAGTGAGAAGACTGAAAGGAGACGAGAATTTTGAGAACCCTGGCCAGAACCTGGCGCCACTCTGCTTAACAAGCTGAGTCAGCTTCTGGACAGACTTCCAATGAACTCCAGGATTCCTGCAGTGTATCAGTGGAGTCTGACTTTGGACACTACGGATGTATAGGTGGAGAAATCCTGTTTCTCGGTTCCCATTTGGAAGCACCTGAGAACTGGACTTCTGCATTCAGCTAAGAAAAGGAAAGATGAATTTCATCCCCAAAAGCCTCAGAAGGGGACGAGTCCAGAGATCTAACGTATGTCTATTTATGGCCTATATCTTTTTTTGCATACTGTTTGGTGTCTCTATTTGTATTTCTTTAAATTTAATTCAATTAAATATTTATTATGATATAGCCTTGACTCATAGGAGAATTAATGAAACATGAACTGGGGAAAGAAAAGAGAGGAGGAATGTTCCTAGTAGGATGGGGGCTCAGCCAAAACTTGATTGATTAATACATACATTCCCCACACACACACACACACACACAACTTAGATGAAAGAAATAAGTATTGCTATCCATAAAATGCCAGAGCTAAGGGGAAAGAGGCATCAAGCTCTCTGAGAGCCAAACATAGCTTGGCAACTACTCTCAGAATACCCTTTGTTGTTAGATGGTGTGCATAGAAGATAACAATGAGTGTTTGCTAGATGTCAACTTGTCCTTACTACTGAAGAGAGTCAGGGCAATGGTGACAATATGTCCCCCTCTCATGATTACAGATAAAAGGGAAAGCAAAGTAACTTTTATTGATTAGCAAATATATTTATGGGAAGAAATCCAGAAACATGAACAAGGAAGAATAAAGAAGAATTAGATAAATAAGGAAGGGAAAGTCATCAATGACCTTTCAATTGTCAAAATCAGTGGACTTTTCTCAGTTCTCATTCTTGACCTCTCTACAGGCTTGGACACTGTTGATCCTCTCCTTGATTTTCTGTCTTGGTTTTCCCAGCACTACTCTCATTTGGTTCTCCTCCTATCTATCAGACTGTTCCTTCTCAGTATACTTTGCTGGTCCTTATGCAGGTCACATCCTCTTAACTGCAGGTATCCCTCAGAATTCTGCACTGGTCCCTTTTCTCTTCTCCATCTATATTACTTCACATTGTGATCTCATCAGCTCCCATGGATATAATTATCATTTCTATGCTGATGATTCTCATATCTACCCTCTTCGTTAATCTGTAGTCTCGCATCTCCAGATGCCCATTAAAATTTTAAACTCAAGGTATCCAAAGTTGAATTCTTTATTTTTTTTTACCCCAAACCTTCTCCCCCCCTTCCAAACTTCCCTGTCACTATCAAAGATACCACCATCTTCCCAGACACCCACTTGGGTGTCTTCTTTGACTCCTCACTGTTCACCCTTCCTTCCATGTCCAATCCATTGCCAAGGCATGCTGATTTCACGTTTGCAATGTCTTTCAAATATGCCTTCCTCTCTCCTCTGATACTGTCCTCCACCTTATAGCTGACCCTCATCATCTTAGACTATTGCAATAGGCTGCAGGTTAGTCTGCCTACCCCAAATCTCTCGCCACTCTAACCTGTGTTTCATTCAGCCATCAAAGTAATTTTCCTTAAAGTAAACAGATCTGACCATGTCACATATCCCCTACTCAGTAAACCCCAATGGCTCCCTATCACCTCCAGGATCAAATAAAAAATCCTCTGTTTGGCATTTCAAAGCCCTTCATAAGCTAGCAATGTCCACTTCTAGTCTTCTTACACCTTATGCCCCACCATGTTCACTCCAATGACAGCAGCCCCTTTGCTATTCTACAAACAAGATACTCTGTCTTTTGGCAACAACAAGAGGTAGGATGTGAGAAGATCACAACAGGTTAGTTTGAATGCTGAAGCATTACCTAGTAAGGTAAGATTCAATAGGAGTAAATGTAAAGTTCTAGGCTTTGGTTCCAAAAACCAGCTTTCCAAGTATAAGATGAGGAGGTATTCCTGGAAGAAAGGGCACTCAGAAGAGTGGAGCTGGGTTCTTTTTCCCTTGTTGATGCATCTAAATATTTTGGAGCATTTAATAGCTGAGTGTTAGAGGGATCCATGATGCCAATAACTGATTTGCATATATGTCAACCTTATGGTTGTGTTCAAGGAGCTCAGCTGACAGGATGCATCTGCTTTTGCACCAATATTTAGCATCAATCAGGGGGAGAGGAGACTGTCTCAACCACAGGATGACCACAGAGTGAGCAAGAGGAATCTCCAACCACAAGCTACCAAATACCACAGAAATGTCTCTGGGGCCAACTCAGTGGGACAGATTTGCTCCAAGTAGCATCCAGGCAACCCTCCCCCAAAGAAATTAGTTTAGAGAAAGGAACAAAAGTTTAAAATATGGGCTAATAACTGGGACAAAGGAAGCATTGCAAAGTGATTTGGAAAACCAGAAAAGTTATCGTTTTCTAATGCCTCACCAGACCCATGTTCATTTAAGAGTCTGGTACAACATTGCACAGTCTGCTCCCTTCAGCTGTACCTTCCCAGGAGAAATCCTACTCTGCCCCTGGGGTCTTGAGCTCCCCAGATGAGCTTTTCCCTTATCTTGCCCAGAATCAGACTACCAGGACACTTCCTGGACGTTTCCAAGTCATGCTGACTGAACTCTGATCATCATTTTCATCTCCTTCTCTCTCCATAACTCAGTCTCTGTCTCTGGTACCACCATAGGCTTTGAGAGGTTAGCTTTCCCTTATCTAGCCTGGAAATAGATCAGCAAGTCACTTCTCAGCCGTTTCTAACTCACGTGACCACATGTACATTTTCCCCTCCGTTCTCTTTTCTAGTTCCTCTTATTGTAGTCTTTGTCCATTATAATGAGAGGTTTTTTAAAGAAAGGGACTGTCTCTCTTACTTATATTTGTGTCTCTGGTGTCTGGTACCTAATAAGAACTAAATGCATTCTTTTTCTCACGTTCATTCATCCTATGATGCTCTTTGAGATACACTATTAAAGGTCTCAGGCTCTACATTATCCTGTGACCCCAACCATCTATGGAATATGATAGCAGGAAACCACTGAGAGAGTGTGTGTTCTGAAGTGAGCACTGGGCTGACTCTAGGTTGTCCCATCTAGGCCCCTGTGGCATCAGGGAAGGATCCCTCCTGCCCTAGCCCTCTTTCTCATGGTGTCTCCACCTTGATGGGAAGCACTTGATCCAATGGGCCTCCTCTAACTAAGCCCACCTGTTGTCTTTGAGGGTTGATACTTCTGCATTGACACTGGACAACTTCTTTCTCAGGATCCAAAGGGTCCATGTCAGCAGGACTGAATTAATCTGCAAGGAGATCACAGAAGAAGGACATGAAACTCAGGCGGGGATATAGGATGGATCTGGTGATCCCATTTCCCCTTTGGTTTCTCTCTTGATAGATTGCAAAATCCTAAAACCACATATTGACACTTGAATAGACCTTGAAGGTACTCTAGTCCATTGGCACTTGACCTGGAGTCTGTGGACTTGTTTTTTGTTTGTTTTTGCCAGGCAATGGGGTTAAGTGACTCACCCAGGATCAGAGAGTCAAGTGCCTGAGGTCAGATTTGAACTCAGGCCTCCTGCCTCCAGGGCTGGTGCTCTATGCACTGCACCAAGTGGCTGCCCCTGTGAATTTGATTTTTCAAAATATTTTGATAACTGTATTTCAATATAATTGATTTCTTTCGCATCTTGCACATTTGATTTCATGCATTTAAAAGCATTATCCTGAAAGGATGTTCAGAGGCTTCATCAAATGGCTGAAAGGTCCATGACTTAAAAACAAAGTTCAACTGCCTTTATTTTACATATGAAGAAACAGAGGCCCAGGGGGAAAAAATTGATTAACTCAAGGCCACCTAGCTGCCAGAGCAGGATTCCAACCCAAAATTCCCTAATTCCATATCCAAGCTCTTCCCAACATGCCATTTTAAGAATGACCGTGTTTCCATTATGGATCAGTTTCTTTTTTTTAAAAAACCAATCCTCCACCAACAATTTATATCTATCTTCCTGTGAGTTTCAGACCTGGACCCTCTTTTTGAGTAGAAATATTCTTCACTCACACTCGCCATCCCAATTCACCAGCAGATTTGGGTCCATAATGAAACAAAAGCCTCCAATAAATTAATAATAATTAATAATAGCACCTTTGCATTACAATCAGAGTTAACAGAGCACTTCCACCATAACAGCCCTGGAAAGTTTATAGCATGTCTTGCCCTCCTCACTTTACAGATGAGAAAACTGAGGGTCAGAGAGGAGAACGGATATTTGCCCAGGGTCAAACAACTAACAAGAACTCAATGATTCTCAATAAATTTGTAGAAGAACTAGTTAATGGCACCATGTTGTGAGCTTCATCTTGAGGTCTACCCCTTCCCAAGATGTCCAGAAGCAAAATTAGAAATAAATAAAAGGAACAAAAAAAAAGGAAAAAAACCTCAAGTTTTCTCAAAAGCAACATCCCTTCAGCTTTGTGGCTTCCCTAGCTGCCCATTCAGTGATGTGCTCTCCCCTTACCCAGGTAGTTCTCAGAGTTTTCTGGTCCCTGCCATCTCCCATCCAAATCTGCTATCAGGTAAAAATCCAATCACCTCATTTACAAAATCTGAGAGTTAGAGGGTGCCCCCCAATCCAACTAATCCAATCTATAGCTGAACAACAATTGCTCTACAACATTTCTGACGTGTTCCTTATTTTGAAGACCCCTAGTAAGGAGAAAACCTACTGTGTTCCAAAGCAGCCCATTCCACTTTCAGATAATTCTAATTTTAAAGATTTTTTTCCCCTTATTTGGGACATAAATCTTCCAACTCTCCCCCATTGCTCCTGATTCTATCCTCTGAGGCCGAGCAGAATAAATCTGATCCCTCTTCCCTGTAATTCCCTTTCAAATACCTGAAGACAAGTTTCATGTCCCCTTCAGAGCCTTTAAAGCAATGGTTCTCAACCTACAGGTTTCGACGCCTTTGGGGGTCAAACGACCCTTTCGCAAGAGTCACAGGGGTCCCCTAAGACCATTGAAAAACACATATTTCCAATGATCTTAGGAACCAAGACACTGCTTCTCTATCCGTCTCCAGGTGGGTCCGCTCACATGCAGACACCCACATATGAGTATTAAAAGGTCCCGGCATTAGGAAGGTTGAGAACCACTATTTTAAAGAATGAATTTCTAAACAGGCTTAGTGACCAGTAAGTGACCAAGTAATCATAATCTTTGCTACTAGGGATGCTGAGACAGGCAAATAGATCTCTTGTACTCAGGAGCTTAGAGCTAATGTAAGAGGCAGGCGGAGCTTGGAGTAAACCCAATAGATGTCCACCTAAGTTTGATGTTAATATGAAGAGGCCCTTGGGAATGGGAAGGAGAAGCAAATCAGTGTAGGTCAGAAAACAGAGCAAGTCAAAGCCCCCATGCCAATCAGAATGGGGACTGGTCCATCAGAAAGCCCCTGTACTTCCAACCTGGATGAGGTAGGGAGACTCAGTCTTAAAAATTAAAATAAAAAGAATTTCTAATCATGTAATACCAGAGAAAAGATGGAGGAGGCACTGTCTTGGAACCCCTAGAATTATGCCATAAGCCAGCTGCCCATTCCCCTGGTGTGTAAGGCTAGCTCAGCCAAGTCCAGAGCCCAGTGAGCTCTGGAACCTTCTCAATATGAAATGGAACACACGCCTCCAAGTTGTGACTCACATACCATTATTATTGTGCAAACAGGTCCCAGGAAACTCCAGATGAACCCAGTGTCTGTGTTCAGCCAGCAGCTTTGGAATGACAAAGGAAAGTCAGCGTCATATCATAGGATTGAGGGGGAGAGAGTGAAACAAACCAGCCCCACCCTGCCCCATCCTTCAAGCAACAGCTGCATTTCCTGAGTAAAGATGGCTTTGGAAAGCAGGATCTGGGGCTAGTCTCATGGGATGTCACAGCTGGAAGGTCCCTTAGAACACTGAACACAGAATGTCACAGCTGGAAGGGCCAAAAGAGTATTGAATGTCAGGGCTGGAATGGTTCTTTGAACAGAGAATTTTGAAAGTGGAAAAGAGCTTAGATCTGGGTTTTTTTTTAACGTGTACGTGTGTGCGTGTGTCTGAGGAAGCCTACAGACCCCTTCTCAAAATAATATCTTTAAAGAAACTAATTATGTGGAAATATATTTATAAAAATAGTTTTTAAAAACAAGTTCACAGGCCTCAGATTAAAAACTCTTGGCAAAGGTGGAAGGGCTTTTATAGTATAGGATTTTAGCACAAGAAAGGTCTTCAGGATGCAAAACATAAAATGTTAGAACTTTAAAAAGTCCTTAAAATCACAGAAATGCAGTTGGAGAGGATGTCAGAATTCATCTAGTTCAAGCTAGGGATGACCCAGAATTCCATCTCTAATATGCCTGAGACAAGGACTTATCGAGGCTCCCAACTAAAGACTTGGGCTGAAAGAAAGCCCCTCCCACTGTAAGACTGGCTCTACTTGGGAAGACTTTTATATCTTTAGTCTAAACTTTTCTGCAGCATTGTCCCTCCCTCACTCCTAGTCCTGCCCCTTGGGGCCAAATCTAGTCCTTCTTTCAGAAGACAAACTCTTCAAAGATTATGTCTCCCACAAAGTCCCCCTCCTGTTCTAGGCTAAATATCCCCAAGCAATACTGTCAGAACTGGAAAGAATCTTAGAACACAGAAAATCATAGATGGAAGGAGTCTTAGAGCATGCAATGTCAGAGCTGGGAGGACCCTTAAAACAGAGGTGGAAGAGATATTAAAAACATATAGTATATGAGAGCTTAGCTATAAGCTAGTTCAGCTCAAAAATTGAGGAGGAACCTGTGCTCCAGAGAGAAGAAAGGATCATCTCAAGGTCACAGGAAGAGTAAGAAATGGAGACCACATCTGAACCTCCAATTTCTGACTCCCTGTCCCAGGGCTCTTTCCATGGAAGCAAACTGCCCTTCCCCACACTCACCGGTTATACATCCCGTAACCTCCCCACTGACTTCCTGCGGCTACCGCCACAATCAGACCTGGAAGACCATAACCAAAGGCACAGAGATAGAGCATCTTGAGATTTCGGGAGCTGAAGTAGTTCACAACTTTGAGGTTCCTGACCATCAGGAAGAGCATCACAGCTTCCACCAGCATCCAAGCAAAACAGGCCAGGAGGAGATAGTGCAGCAGGCCAGCAATGATCGAGCACACCATCTGCAAAGAAAGGAGCTCCTGTCATCTTCCCTGGGAGCGCCATGGGAAGGGTGGGGAGAAGGAGGGAGCTCTCACATGGTTTGCACGCATGGTGCCCTTCTCTGCCTCCACTGAGTCACAGTGGAAAGTACCCAGCCAAGTAAACCAGTGAACACCAGCTGGAGAGCTGGAAAAGGGATGTTGTAGGTTCGGTACATCTGGGTTGGCTCAGAAGGATGGTAGGGTCCCTCTGACACAGTCGAGACTCCTAAGAAAAGGTGGAGAAACTCAGGAGATGTTGTCACAGGCTACCCCCATCATTAGCCTTTTGACCTAGGCTCATGGGACCATAGAATCTTGGATCTAGATGGGTCAGAGGATTTAGAGCTAGAAGAGACTTGAGCAATTATCAAGGCTAGATCCCTTAATTTATATATGAGAAAACTGAGCCTTGGGAAGACAGAGTGACTGGCCCAGAGTCATACATAACGAAGTCAGGATTCAAACCCAAGTCTTTGAATTTCGTATGTAGTCTTTCAAATGAACCTTCCATACCTAAGAGCTCAGCCAGCATAATCCAAAGAACCAGACTTTCCTCAGACACAGAGAAGTCAGTGGGACATAGACTCAGGCACAAACGCAGATTACTTGACCCCTCAGAGCCAATCCATCTTGGCCATAAAGAGATCTCAGGTGATTCTCTTACTTTTTCTATATCTTCATCACACTCAGCTGTACGATACATTACAATGGGCCAAGTGGTTCATTGTCTCATAGGATCTTGACTTAGAGGAGGAAGATACTTTCAAGGTCATCAAGTCCCCAACCCCTTTATTTTACAAATGAGGAAAAAGAGGCACAGAGAAGTTGTCTTAAATGTCTAAGGTAAGATTTGAATCCAGTGCCTCTGACTCCATCTCCAATGCCCTATCCACTACACCATGCTGCCTCTCTATATCTACCTGTGGTTTTAAGGTACCAAGAGTGGAAAACATATGGAAAATAGGTGTTTGGGGGAGTATAACCTGAGAATGGGGAGCAGAGAGGAAGCAGACCAAAAGGAAAGTGACAGAGCCATATGGCACAGGATGGGAGGACATACCTTGTTCTCTGTCTTGTCCACTCCTACGAGGAAGAGGAGCTTAGCCAGGAAGAGGCAGACACATAGGTGCAGGTGGAGGGTGGTGTTGCGATTCTGGATGGAGCGGCAGAGCAGGAAAGTGGCGATGGCCAAAGCGAGACACAGCAATGAAAGAATCATTCCCACGTTGCTTATCAAAAACAAGGCAAAATCCATCTGAAAGGAAGTTGACCCACTTGGCTTATTTGCTGAGCACCAGCTTTACAGGCACCATCAGGGTTCATGGTCCACCACCCTACCCCTCATCCTCAGGAAATAAGCTGAGACTATCCTCTGCAAGGATTCTAAATTGGTTTTAAAAAATGTAAAAGTTTGATTTCCCCTTTATCATCCCAGGCAGTCACTTTCCTAAGGAAGCCTTCCTCTTCTTGTCCCTTTCCTCACACCATCCCCCTCTCATTTCTACCCCCTCCAAATCTCATCCACTCTTTAAGTCCTGACTCTTCCAGCAAGCCTTCCATGATCACACCAGCCCAGAAGAATCTCTCCCTCTTCTAAGCTACTCTGTCCTACTCAGCTCTTATCACCATGTGTCACTAATTTTCTGTTGATGTAATTATACTTTGTCTTCCAATTAGACTGTAAGCTCTTTGAAGGCAAAGACATTGTCTTAGGCTTCTTTCACCTACACACTCTGGCACCCCAAGTTACTGCTCTACTTGCCTACCCATTCATTCTACTTCTGTGTCATCTCTCACGTCTCCTCCTTCCACCTACCATTTTCCAATTCTTACTACCATCACCCAACTCTGGTTTTTATTACCACTCATCTGGACAGTTGTAGTAAACTCCTTAACAGGTCTCTCTCCAATCCATCCTTTATAACACTTTCAGAAGAATTTTTCTTACACATAGATCTGGTTATTTCATCTCCTCAGAAATGTTCAATGGTTCTTTATTGCCTGCCAAATCAAGTTCAAACTCTTTGGCCTGGTATTAAAGACCCTCTACAATCTGGCACTATTCTACCCTCTCAACCTTATCTCTTCAAACTAGTTGACTCTCTGCCCCCAAACCATGACCTACATTCAGGTGTCCTTGCTGTGGTTCCTATTGCTCTTTATTCATGGAATATCTTCCCTACACCTTGTTATTTGTTAAAAACCTTCTGGGGGTGGCTAGGTGGCACAGTGAATAGAGCACCAGCCCTGGAGTCAGGAGGACCTGAGTTCAAATCCGATCCCAGACACAACACTTACTAACCGTGTGACCTTGGGCAAGTCACTTAATCCCAATTGCCTTTCCCTTCCCCCTCCAAAAAGCAAAAAAAAAACAAAACAAAACCCAAAAAAACCCAAACAACAAATCTTCTTATCCTGTAAAGCCCACCTCAAATGATAAGTCCTCCGGGAAATCTTCCCTGGTTCCCCTTTAATAGCAATAACCTTTTCTCCCTCCACCAGAGCTCAACCGGGACTTTGATATATTTAAGTATTTGAAGCTAGCCAAGTATGTGTATTGTTTTAGCTGTACTTATGTCTTTAGTCCCTAGTAGACTAGAAGCTCCATGAGGGCAGGGACCCTGTTTTATCTGAGCTTTACATCTCCTTAAGCCCCCATCACAATGATCTACTTCATACAGTTGTTGTTTAAAATATGTTTGTCAAATGAATTAACCAGTAGGTAAATCATTGACACTTCGGCGCTTCTTGGTGAGTTGGTTAGTTGGTTCTCTGTGGCAAGAAGCCCCGGAGCCCATCCCACAACCATCCTCACTAACCGTGCTCTCCCCAGGTGCCATGATAACAGCCATGTTGGCCAGTTGCTTGCAGCTGCACGTAGTCCTTGTCTCACTGGAGTTTAGCATAACACAGCCTGTGCGTGTCCACCGCCCACCCTCAATCTCTGGATCCCAGGAGATGCAGATGGATATGTCCGACCTCTTCTTTGGCTGCAAAAGCATAAGCCCAAATCACTAGGATAATTCACCTCTGATGTATTCAGTGTTAATGGCAAAAGCAGAATGATCTACAGGGGAAGAAAATCTGATTCTGAGTGAGAAAAACTGGGTTGAGCCTGATTTCTGCCACCAGATAGCTGTGTTACTGTGGTTGAGCTGTTTCATTTTCCTCATCTGTGACATTATACAGCTGCCCTCTATATCTCATGGGGCTAGTAGACATAAATCACTTTATAACTGTAAAGGACTATAGAGAGAAAAGGTGTTAATGGCAATGGGAGCTAACTGGAGTGTGCATGACATGTGGGAGAGCGGAAAGACTGAGATCTCTATTATGCGACATACCCCCTGTCACTTTTCATATTCTCTCCCCCATGTAGGGGAAATGGAAAACTTCAGCGTTATCAGAGGTAAACGTCATGAAATTCGGGGCTGGCCAAGTAGGAGGCAGAGACCACAACCAGGAACTTTTGCATCTGGGGCAAGTACCACAAACCTGCTCTGGATAGAGTATGGTCTTAGGTAAGTCAGAGTGCAAACCACTCCCTCTGGGGAGGAGACTAAGGCACTGGGATACTGATGCAAGGTCATGCATGTGGAGAAGGGAGGGGAGGGGAGGAGCTCAACATGCCCACCATCCAGCAGCTTCCTATTAAACTCTTATTCCTAAATGCCAAAGGATTACAAGTGCCATTAGCATCCTCTAGATGTGATATCCCAGGGAAAAGTCTCAGTAACCTTGCTGAGGAGGCATACTGTACATATTTAGGAATTCCCTGATGGGTAGAGACAACCTACCAATGATTTATCAAGGGCTCTTAGCAGGGATTACAGGAAGTTCAGTTCAAAGACAGAGATAACCATCCTTACCTTGAGGTTCTCCAGAATATAGATGATTGGATTGGAGAAGGTGTCTTTCTTTTCACCAGTGATGATGCCACCCACGACTCGAGAATTCATCCGAAGTTTCTGGGGATACCTGATCAAGTTAACTTCTGGGTTGTAGAAGAAGTTTTCATCCAGAATGGACTCCATGCCCAGGAAAGAGGTGAAAGCTACTCCCGTGATACCTAACCAACATTCCGCAGAGAAACACCTCAGTTAACCATAATAATAACTAATATTTACATAGAACTTACTTTATGCCTGACAATGTACTAAGTGCTTTACAATTCTGATCTCATTGTACAGATGAGGAAACTGAGGCAAACAGACCAGGGTCACAAAGCTAGGTTTGAACTCAGGTTTTCCTGCCTCCAAGTCTGACACTCTAGCCATTGTAACAGCTAGCTGCCCCAGTTAGATATTCCTCCTTAAGATCAGGTCCTGTGTCCATTGCTCTTTTTATCAAGACTTGATACATAGCCTTCTATGTAGCATTTCATGAATGGCGGTTGGTTATTGAAGAGAATGATTTCAATTTTGGGGGTAGTGGTAAAATGTGCCTTCGTCTTAGTGACAGAAAGGAAGCACCTACCTATATATACCCAAAATATTCATAACACACAACAGCACCTCTGGTCAGACTCTCACCTAAGACCTTCCAGCCCTGCTGTCCCTGCTCCCAACCCCACCTAAATTTCCCAGTCTACCAGGATTTGTTATTAGGGTCCATATAACAAGATTATCAGTAAAAGCAAAAACACAGAAACATACAATATGCAGGGGAATGACCAAACAAGTTATGGTAGATGAATATAATGGAATATTAGTGGGTGATGGAGAACAATGAATATATGAAATTGAGAGAGATCTCATAGGAAATGCCACAGAAAGAACAAAATCTACCCAAGAGAAAACAATATTCACAGTGACTGAAACTTGTGCCAATGAAAGCAGCTTCAGAAAACAACAATCCTTGCGACAAGTAACACGGCCAATGCTGATTCCGAATGATTAAAGTTATAGCCTTGGAGCCTCGTTCCTGGTCAACAGCAGACTCCCCAAATGGAAATCAACCCCCGACTCAGGCACAATCATTCAGTTGAGAGGGTTTTGCCAAACTTTTTACGGGAACCCAAAAGTAAGCATTTATTAAGCACCACTGTTTTCTGGGGATTTTATTAGGCACCGGGAATATCGGGACAAAAATAAACAATGCTAAGGAGCTCTTAGAATCCCTCCTCTCTCTGAAGACTCAGCTCAAGCTGCGCCTCCTAAATGGGACCTTCCCAGGTCATTGCCCTCAGCCATCCCACCCAACTGCTGCTGTTTTCTCTCCCAGAGTTACTTTGTATCTATTTTGAATGTAACTATTTCCATTCATATTGAATATAAATTAGAATGTAAGCTTCTTGAGGGCAGGTACTGTTTCACTGTAGTCTTTGTAACTCCGGAACCTAACACATTGCCAGGCACATAGCAAACACTTAATAAATTCTTCTCAATTGATTGATTGAAGTAGCTTACATTTCACTGAGGGAATATAAGTAAGCAGGTCACTATATTCATGATCATTTCAGGAGGGAGGAGAAAGAGCAAGCAATGACAACAAGGGGCATTAATAATGCTGATAGTAGCTAGCATTTACATAGCACCGAATGCATGCTAAGAACTTGACAAATATTCTCTCAGTTGGTCCTCACAATAACACTGGAAGGTAGGGGCTATTACCATTTTACAGTTGAGGAAACTAAGTTACTTGCCTAGGTCATAGAGCTAGGAAGTATTTACTTTTAGTTTTGAACTCAGGTCTTCCTGATTTGGGGCAGCTAGATGGTGAAGTCACTAGAGTATCAGGTCTGGAGTCAGGAAAACCTTTTTTTTGTGAGTGACCCTGGGTAAGTCACTTAACCCCATTTGCTTCAGTTTCCTCACCTGTGAGATGGACTAGAGAAGGAAATAGCAAACCATACCTGTATCTTTGCCAAGAAAACCCCCCAATAGTCACAAAGAGTCAGACAGAACTGAAATGACTCAACAACAACACCCTCTTTGATTCCAGGCCCAGCACTCTGTGTACTGTGGCATCACCTAACTGCCTCAAAAGCTGGGTTAGAAATCATTTCTCATCAAAGGTGGCACCTGAGCTAATCTGGCAAGAAGTGGCAAAGGTAAGAATGGAGGGAGCCCATTCCAGGCATGTGGAGCCAAGAGGTGGAATGGCAAGTTCAAGGAACGGAAAGGTACTCCCTTAGGTACTTGGAAAAGAGGGCTCTTCGTTATAAAGTGATATAATGTGTCGAAATAAAATTCATGTAATATTGATTAAAATATCATTTTGTCATGTGTTTAAAACATGTTTGTTCATTAATAGAACATATAAATAGGAATCAATGAAATAAAAATATTAAAATATCTGTCCTTTATTACACTAATACTTTATCTTTCATTTTAATATACTGTTGATAAAATTAATCAATAAAATTTTGTTTTTAAATAAATGAAATATTCTCCTCACTCCTACTGCTTATCTTCTCCATTTGCTTTTCTAATTTGTCCAAAAAAGACTCATGAGATGGTGAAGTCACTATATCACCCTGGTGTGATGACGCTTGCCTTCCTTCTCCATGCATAGGTGGGTTCCAAGAGTCTCCTAGAAAAGCAACTCTGACCTCCCCTTATGTTGACAGCTATCAGAACAGCCCAAAGGAGCCTGGGTCCGTGTTCTTAGTCATCATAATGGCTATAACGTATTAGACACTTCTATTTGCATATTTAACTATACCTTCAACCAGGCTGTGAACAATGCCCTCCAAACACACACTTAGAGTTTTTGTGTGACTCATCCCAACCATTAAGACCATCACTGCAGAGCCCTTGCTCATACTAGTCCTTCAGGATTCCATCAAACTATGGGACCAGAGACGTTTTGTCTGTACCAGGAGGGCCTGATCTGGTTAGAGAGGGAGGTATACTGGAGAGTACCAGAGCACGTACTGATTCAGCCGCTTTTTCAGCTTGTGACTTGGAGGCAGCTGCTTGATCTCCTAACCTTCATCTGCCATGTGGGGATAATGAAACTTGCAGTAACTATTCCCTGGTAGTGTTGGGAGGTTCAAATGGAGGAGTATATGTAATGGTCACTCTGTTATGAACACTAGAAATTGTAGCTAGGATGAGCAGCTATCAGATTGTGGTCTCCAAGGCTTAAATCTATACTTGATATACTCTGTGTGTGTGTGAATAACTTGATATACTTACTATACTTGATGTAAATAGATATGATATCATACAAAGAACATTGGCCTTAGATTCAGGAGTGTTCAGGAGTGCCCAGGGTGTACATTTTTTTAGTTGTGTGATTCTTTAAAGATCATATCACCATTATTCAGAGGCAGTATGGCTAAGGGGATGGAGCAGAAGACTTAGAATCAGGAAGACCTTAACTCTACTTCTGATTAAGTCACTTACTAAATGTGGGACCCTAAGCAAGCCACTTCTCTGAGCCTCAGTTTCCTTATCTGTATATGGGGGGGATTAGCCAATGAGGGGCCCAATCCTTAGAATGTGCTCAATATCCTCTGCTTCCTGCCAAATCAGGTGGATTATTATGCATGCTCTAAAGACTGGTCAATGACCAACCTGGAGTCAGGAAGACTCATCTTCCTGAGTTCAAATCTGGCCTTATATACTTCCTAACTGTGTGACCGTGGGCAAGTCACTTAACACTGCCTCCGTTTCCTCATCTGTAAAATGAGCTGGAGAAAGAAATGGCAAACCTCTCCAGTATCTTTGCCAAGAAAACCCCAAATGGGGTCACAAAGAGTCAAACTTCAGTCAAACAACTGAAAATGACTGAACAACAAAAGATTGGTCCCTCATTGTGACTCATTGTGAGTTGTCCCATCCTTGTGGCCAATTCACATGGCTATTGAGCATTCTCTAGGGACTGGACCCTGGCTGAACGATCTCCTTATTACACAGAAAATAATAATAATATTTATAGCTCTTACCTCACTGGGTTGTCACACAAAGCAAAAGACGTAATGTCAAGTGTTTAGAAAATATTTTGGCCACCTATACAAAGGCCAATTATTAGTAGCATTTTTTATTGCCAAACCTGATCACTGAAGGAAAAGAACAGACTGGAACAATAGCCCCGTCTTGTAACAAGGCCACCTTAGCAGAACCACAGTGGCCAGGTGAATTGGGCCCCCTTTCTGGCCTTGCAGGAAGGCAGCCAAGTTACACAATCTTATTTCCTCCAGTTTATCTTAAGCCCTCTTCTAAAGTCCCCTGGAGTTTTGACCCACCTGATAACGTGCCCAGGGATACCGATTCATTGATGGTACTGCACTCAATCTTCATGGAATCACCTTTGGCTGACAAGGTCAAGGCTAAGTTTTCCATCAGGCAGTCGTCTTGGATGACTTTGCTTTTGATCTCTAGAGAGGGAGGGAAGAGCTCATGTCAGATGACATCTCCCAGCAAAGCAATTCTCTGAAGTGCTCCAAAGAATTAAGTTTCCACGATTCTGAGAAAGAGCCAGACTATTGCCATGTGGAAAGAGCACAGCCTTTGGAGTCAGAAGAACCTAGGTTTCAAATCCTAGCCTTGTCACTTACTGTGTGGCCTCAGGAGAGCCATAAATGGCTCTCTGGGCCTCAGTTTCCTCTCCTGTAAAGTGAGGGGAGTTAAATAAGATGGCCCCTAAATGCCCTTACACTAAAACCTATGATCTTATGACTCAGTTTTTCAGTAAAAGGAAGGAACTGAAAGGTCAACTGATGTCTGAGAACAGATCCCAGAGGGCTTTGATTCTCAATTCAAGGGAAGAAGAGTCATAAATAGCAGAGAGATGAGGGGAGAGGCTGGAGGAAGGCGGCTGCAGAAGACTCTCCACCCTAAGGGATGGACCTGTATGGAGGCAGCATCATGAAAGAAGCTGAAGCTAAGACAAAAACACTGCAAGTAGATAGAGACAAGTTCTACCTTCCAGCATGTCCCAAATATAGAAATGGTTTAAAACCTAAGGACAACAGCTTGGAGCACAGGTGGGGGGAAGTCACTTGTTAGGAGCCCTCTGGGTTGGCTGTAGGTCACCGGCTTGCTCAGATCCACAGTGCTGGGAATCACGGAATCTGAGAAACAGAAATGCCACCTCCTTCATGAAGCCCACCCTGATCAAGTCCCCCCAATCACTAATAACCTTTCCATCCTCAGACTTCAAATAATGCTTGATTTTGTATCTCTCTGATGCACTTCTGTTGTATTATTTTATATCTCGTTCACCATTGAGTTTGACAAGAGCAGGAACCCTGTTTTATGTAAACTCTATACTTTCTTCAGTGTCTTGCACAGTGCTCTGGATGTAGTATGTTGAATGAATATAGGAAGGAAGGAAGGAAGGAAAGAAGGAAGGAAGGAAGGAAGGAAGGAAGGAAGGAAGGAAGGAAGGAAGGAAGGAAGGAAGCAGGGAGGGGGAAAGGGAGGAGAGAGGGGGGAGGGAGGAAGGGAGGAAGGAAGGGAGGAAAGGAGGGGGGAAGGGAGGAAGGGAAGGAAGGAAGGAAGAAGAAGAGGAGAGAGAAAGGAGAGGAGGGAGAAAGGAGAGGCGGGAGGGAGGGAGGAAAGAAGGAAAGAAGGAAATGAGTTTCAGTTCATCAATGGTAGTAGTTCTCACCTAGATATTCATTTGTCACTGTCTGACTCGTGTTCCCAGAGAGACTGACAAAAGATGCCAATATGACACTTTCCACACTGTTCAGAAAAGCTGTTGCCAGGATTGAGGTCCCCTCCTGACTCAAGTTTTGCCATGTGGATGTCTCCTCAAGGACAGATGCCAAGTTCTCAGCAGCTTTCTGTTAGAAGAGAAGACTTTTCTCAGTACACATTTACTGATGTTTCTGTAACGAGAGACTCAAGTGTGCACAAGAGTCCACTCAGCTACATCTAAACTTGGCCACTGAGAAAGGCAATAGACCCTTAGGGACAGAGGAAAGGATTCATCGTCCTCCTGCTTTCCTCTGCCTCCACTGTCATCCCAAAGGCCAATCCTCATCAGTTTCCAATACAATCTATTACCTCTATGAAAAGGAAAGAGGATGAAAGGCAAAATAGGAGGGGAAGATGGGGGGGGGGGGAGGGAGAGAGAGAGACAAGAGGGGAGGGAGAAAGAGAGAGATAGAAAGGGGAGAGAGGGGGAGGGAAGAAAGGAGGAGGAGGAAGAGAAAGAAGAGGAGGGGAGGGGGAATGGAGGAGAGGGAAGGGACATCAGTGTGAGACAGAGGCTGGGGTTGGGGGCACCTGAATCCATTCATAACTCTGAAATAGAGTCCCAGAGCCCTATCCCCTAACCCACCTCCATCTGGTTCACCTTGTGCTCTTAAATAAAACCATGGTTTATTGGGCGCCAGGGATTCCACTACTCAGAGCAAATGGTACCAACTGGGGCAGGCAATATGAAACACACTGTCAAAATTCAGGGAGGGATTAGTGTGATGACCAAGCTTGCAAGGACCCACACAAAATGTTGCGGAGGTGGGGAACTATGAGTGTGGAATATTCCATGTACTGTCAGATAGGGTTGATGCTGAACTGCTTCCCTCAACCTTTTCTTTTTCATTCTCTTTTACAAGGGATTATTCACTGGATAATAAGCAGAGGAGGGATGGATATATCTGAAAATAAAGGCAGTGTAAAAAAAAAGAACCATGCAAATGTTTAAATCATAATTAAGAAAAATTCAGTTGGGATGGGGGTAGGAAGTAGAATCTACTATTAGTGCCTTAGGGAAAAGTGTTTTAGAGTTGGAAAGATCCCCCAGGTCATCTAGTCCAACCCAAGAGTTTGGGGATGGCATATCTTTTTGCTTCCTCTGAAAAAAATGCTGCTTATAGAGGAAGGGAAGGAAAGAGGCTAATGCACCTGAAAAGGATGGAGCGAAGGGGAAGGAGCACTGAGGAATCAAGTCCAGAAGCACTTGATTTGATTTGGGAAAGGTCTGGATGAGACAGGTTGTAGATTTCTCTTTGGAATGGAGGGAATAAGTTGCAGTCCACAGTCCCTATATCTTTTGGTCCCTGAAAATCCTCTTCCTCTGCTTCTCTGGCATCTTCTCAGAGCATCATCTCACCTCACCTCCTAGTACTCTGCTGAAGTGGAGTACATGTTACATTTTTGTGCTTCCTAAATTTACAGCCCTGGGGCAAAGTCTTAGCTGTCCCACCTTAGTTTCAGCTCTGGCCAGTTGTTATTAGACTTCCTTGTCTGTGTCTCAAGGAACTCCCCTATTGATGACTCCTCTGACTTAGTGCTTACCTCTAAAAACATAGTGGTGGTCTTATTCTCATAGTTGTCCTCCAGAACACTGCAGATGGAGTCTGTTAGCATACAGAAGGGGTTCTGTGCCCAAAGAGGGAAAAGTACAAGATAATGCTATATTAGAGGTCCACAGAATTTTGGAACCTTGAGTCCAACCACCCAATCTATTGCACAATGCAATGGAAAGAATCCTGGATTTGGAAGCTGAGGTCTTGGATTCAAATCCCTGCTGCCTTCCCTTGGAATGGCCCTTGAGAATCTGGAATCACTTCACTGACATGATAAGGCTTTGGAAAGACATGGTAATAGAGAAAATTTTATACAAAGAAGTCAAAACTGACTGTCTGATAAAAACCAGAATTTTGTCATTTATCAAACATGCAACATCCACTCCAAACCAGCGACGCTGTGTAAACAGAACCCTAAGAGGGAGAACTTGCACAAATCATAAGCAACAAAGTACATAAGCTTCCCTGGGGGATTTACACAGTTAATTTTGCAATGGTGGTCATCAGTCTTTCCCCAACAGTTATCATGGGCCCATAGTCCTTGACACTGACCCATCACATTGCCAGGAAGTCCAAACAACTATCTGCCAAGTAGTGCTCCCTTCTATCATATTGCTAGTGCATCCTCTCCGAGATTGCCTCCCTTTCTTCTGTATGTCTCATATATATGGTACACAGTTGTTTCCTTATTGTTTCTACATTAGAATGTAAGTTCCTTGAGGGCAAGGCCTATGTTTTTCCTTTCTTTATATCCTAGAGGTTAGCACAGTGTCTGGTGCATTATAAGTGCCCAATAAATGCTTGTCAACTTAACCTGACTTACCTATCCTTCAGGGTTTAACAGCCATAGACTATCAAGGGTCCCACAACCTTTGACCCAAGTATAGCCACAGGAATAGGGAGGGCCTCAGAAGATGTCAAGGGGGAAAGTGTTGCTGAGCATGTGGCAGAGTCATCACTGGCTAGTCCTTTCATGTATCCTGTGCCTAAGTCCTTAGGCAGCTTTGGGCAGAGTCCCACCAATAAGTGTTACCCAAGGACACCTACAGTACAAAGAAACATGGACCCAAGACAGGCAGGGGAAGTGACTCGTGTCTCTGTACTCCCTACAGCGGGATTTCTTTACCATGATGTCATCTTACCTAAATCTTTTGCTCTCCTTAAAGCATCCAGCTTAACCCCTGTAATGCAAAGTCCCAGGCTAAATACCACCCCAATGGTTTGCATTCTCCTTCCTTTTATCCACTGACTAATGGGAGGGTGTGTGTGTGCCCTCCTTAGGGCTTTTGGTAGCAACTAGGTGGCTCAGTGGATACAGCACTGGGCCTGGAGTCAAGAAGACCTGAGTTTAAATCCAGCCTCATATTCTTACTAGGTATGTGACCCTTAGCAAGTCACTTAACCTCTTTTTGCCCTAATCCACCGGAGAAGGAAATGGCAAGCCACTCCCTAATTTTTGCTGAGAAATCCTTACACAGCATTGGATGCTATAGTCCACGAGGTCACACCCAAACAAGATCTGGCTCTCTGGCTCATAGCTCTACTGTCCACCTTCCAGATAAAGCCTTCATTTAGAGCCAAGTCCTGCCCTCCCCTCTCCTTCACACCGACTAGGGGTTTTAGCTTCTGGTTCTATGATAATTCCATCAAAAGCAACAAAAGCACCTGAGATCATTTTTTAGGAAAATCATCACTTACATGTTCTGGGAGCACAGTTGAATTGCTCTGGCAACGCCGCAACCACTTCTCGTCCACCAAGCCTGCTTTGCACCTGGCAGGAATCTCTACGAGGCCCAAAATAAGCATGTTTATGCTTCAGCAAGATGAGGCATAGTTAAAGGTCTCAAAGCATCAGTCACGCCAAGGTATGGTGGAAGTGAGAGTGGCCCTGGGTTGGGAGTGGGGAAGGGAGAGGAAAGAAAGGAATTGCATAGGCCTCGCCATGTGGCTAGACATCCCCTTGTCTCAGGAGACACCTTGGCATTTTGGCGCTTCCTAGAGCAAAGTCTTAGCTATCCCACCTTGGTTTCAGCTTTGGCCAGCTGTTATTAAGCATCCTTGTCTCTGTCTCAATGAATTCTCTCATACCCACACTTCTTAGCCAACCCTTCAAGTCTGTGTTCTGTATTGTGGGAAGAATAGTATATTTGAATTCTGGAGGGTTCAGAATTTCCAACCAGTTTTTCATTTCCCACCAGCTTGCTTTCCCACTTGGCTTTCTTTCTTTTCTTCTTTGTGGAGGGGGGAATGCAGGGCAATTGGGGTTAAGCAACTTGCCCAAGGTCACACGGCTACTAAGTGTTAAGTGTCTGAGGTCGAATTTGAACTCAGGTCCTCCTAACTCCAGGGCTGGAGCTCTATTCACTGCACCACCTAGCCGCCCCTACTTGGCTTACTTTCAACTCCATCAATACCATGCCCCTGAGCCAGGTACCCTCTGGAACACCACACACACACACACACACACACACACACACACACACACACACACGCACACTTTTTAGCTTCTTTTTTGTACGTTGTCTTCCCTGATTAGATAGTAAGCTCCTTGAAGACAGGGACTGTCTTTTTCTTAGTTGTATCCCCAATGCTGAACACAGTGCCTGGGCACAAAGTAGGTGCTTAATAAATGTTCCTTGATGACTGATGTGTGAATATGCTTATACCACTACTTCATTTGGTCATTTTAATTAAAGCACTTTGCAAACTCAGAGTTACTATATACATGGGAATTGTTGTTATTATTCTTTTCTTTGATAGCCAGAAAAGTATTTTTTTGAAACAGATTTGGCCATGTAATTCCCCTCCTCAACAACCTTCAGTGGCTCCCTATTTCTTCTAGCTCTGTGACCTTACTAGTTCTCTGCTCACTTTCTTTTATTCCCCCAGCCAGGGCCATTCTCTAGTTCTGGTGTTCCAGGACTGGATGGATGAAGTACCTTTTACCTAATCCAAGCATCTCTTTCTTTTATGGACTACATTCATGGTCTTTCTCTCTGCTTCCATCCCTCTAGGCTAAAGAGTCCTCAGGGTCTAAATTTCCAGCTCCTACTTGCTGACCAGTTCAGACAGATGTCACAAGAATCCCCTTCACTCACTTCTGCATTGTGTTCCTTGGCCTCGGAAGTTCACTTCTGAAGTGCTTGACTTATATCCATCTTTGCAGGTGCAGAAATAGTTTCCTGGTGTGTTGGTACAGGTAGAATGTGTTGGGCAAGCTGTGGTATTCATACATTCATCCTCATCTGGAGATTGAAGGAGAAAATGCAATCAAGTTCCACAAACTGACCACTGCAACCCAATTCCATTGGAATCCCAGGCCAAAGACAACCCCCCTGTGCCCCGGTCACCCTTACTGCCACCTCAAGGGCTAAAGAGTGGGAGGATAGTCCAGTTGTGCCCTTGTTCCTATATCTTCTCTATAGAGAGTCAGCAAAACATCTCATTCTCCCAGCTGTTTAGAGCCTAAGGAACTTCTTTACTCCAGTGTGCGGGGGTGGTGGGAACTCTGAGGGAATAAATCATAGAAATGTTGGCAAATGACAGCTGCCTAGAGAATGTACAGAATGTGACTGTGTCCAAAGCACAAGTTTTTTTTCTTATCTCTTCTCCTGCCTCCTTTCCTGCCAGCCTGTCTTCCCTGCTTCTCTGCCTGTAATAGCTAGAATTCTCTCTCAATTCCTGGATTCTCTAGGTAACAGTGCTGGCTCTTCAGGAAGAATCCTAGCTGCAACTGGTCAGAACCTTCATGAGGTCACTTCTCCCTCCTTGAGGATCAGTTTCCAGATCTGTGAAATGGGAGTAATAATTTTTTAATTACTTACTGCATAGTAGGGGGTAGGGGGTGGGGAGGACAGAAGGACAAAAGGGTCTGAACCCAAGATTTCGTATTGTGAGAAATTCCCTCCATCAGAGCAAATTGGTGATTCATCGGTAACATGTAGAAGGTGTACTTTCTCTTTACAATCTTTTTTATATGGAGCAATTAATGATAAAAAGGACAGAAAAAAATTTTTGGATAAAGGAAGAAATTTATATTGATCATCAAGTGATATGAGATATTGCCATCACTAAGGATATTTTTGATGCCTACTATAAGTAAAAACAAAACCTTTTTTTAAAATATGGACTGGTGATATGCATATGAAGAATCACAACTTTCATATGGTTTTTGCACAATTTTGGAGAAAAAATTATATATAGTGTAGATGTGAGGATTAGAATCTCTTTATCAACAAGATGGAATGATGCCTCATTTGTATGAAAACGGTTTTAAAGAGGCAGAGAAAGAATGTATATTTTAAAACTAGAGAAATATGAGTGAAAATAAACAGTAATTTGCATATGTTTTGTGTTTTATATGCATAGATGTTTTATGACTAAAATATGAGAAATCATATAAGTATTTGGGGACTACTGGCCCTCTAGTGAGGGGAGCTGTGCTTTGATTAGTCACTTCAGCTGCCAGGAATGGGAATAATATTTTACTGTTTTCTGGCTTAAAAAGAACTATTTACGTTCTAAATGCCCATATAAGAATGATGGCTGACTGGAAAAGTTTATGAAGGTTATGTTTTGAGTAGAGAGGGGCAGAAGATTTCTACAGCCCAAGAGTGGTAAGGATTAAAAGTGAAACAGTACTGAGAGAAGCCATTTCACATGGTGCAGTTCCTGAGTGGACTAACTGAACTACTGTCCACAGTCCCAAGATGTGAGTTATTCCACACATGTGAGTTTTCTTCATCATGTGCTTCTCTGGAAGAGTTTGTTCTAGGTTTACATATGTATTTTATTATTTGTTTGTTTTAATTTGGGATCAATGATATTATTTCTCTATCCTCATTGTTAGATAAATGTTTATGTTAAAGATATAAAATTGTCATTAATGTGAGTGGCTCACTGTACACCTATCATATGGGTGCGTTACCTTTTAAGCGGCAGGTCTTATAGTGTAAAAAAAAAACCGCATCTGATAGGGGCTCAAGAGCTAGAGAGGTAAGTAAGGTTTGTACATTTCCACTCACCAGGATTACCCTCAGGACACTGAGAGAGTTTAAATCCAAAAATATGGTGATGGTTTATTTATAGAAATGCAGACCTGCTAGTGTGAGAAAAGATTGGATTGAGCCAAACCCAGATAGAAGTGAGGAGGTCTCACACACCTAGGTGAGAGGTATGAGGCTCCTACACAGGGAGAGTTTTAAATATAACCCCACCATAATAAGTAGAGCCCCCTATTATGTTATCGGTGTTACATATAAACTCTACATAATTTTATTTGTATTTTATCTTATTATGCTACATACAATTTTAGAGAGTTTCCTGGGATACTGAGAGATTAAATCTCTTATCATTAATCACCCACCTCGTATTACAGGTAGAACTTGCACCCAGATCTTCTTGACTCTAAGGCTAGACTTCTATCTACTAAGCTCTCCTACTGCCTCAACCCATTATCAGCTATTTATTGTTCACGTTAGTCACATTAATTAACAACATCATTAATAAACCAGGAGATGCGAATCAAAACAAGCTTGAGGTACCACCTCAGATCTATTACATTGACAAAAATAATTTAAAATGATGAAATTCAGTGCGGGTGGAGAAACAAGAATACTTACTCATTCCTTACAGGTGGATGTGAAAATTATTTTTTTTTAAAAGTTTTGCAGAAGAATCTGGAATTTATGCAGCAAAAGTTTCAGGAATAATCAAAGCCTTTCCCCCAATCAGAAATACCATTATTGGGAATATACTCTGCAAATGGCATCTCTTCCCCTCTGCTCCCCAAAAAGCAACTAAAAAAAGCCTCCTATTCAAAGATTTTCCATAACAATGATCCATGAAAAAAAAAACACAATGAAAAACCCTGGAAGCAATCTCAACGTCTAATAGGGAAATAGTTCAATCAACTGCAGTACATTAATGTAATGGAATTCTCTAATGCAATTAAGAGGGATAAATATGAGGATGCCAAAGAAATCTAGATAGAGCTTAATGAAATAATGCCAAGAAAAAAATTAAAAAGAGCTAAAAGAATTGAGTACATACTAGCTATGATCATATGAAAAAAGGAAATGAAAATGAAGGGACAAATGAATCCTGTTGCTGGGGATTAGTCTAGCTAAGTGCAGAGAGAGTTATCACAAGGGGATTGACTACCAGGGGATAGATTGGGGGGGGGGGGGGGTACACAACAATGCATGAAGATATCTATTAAGTCAGGGGTATCAAACTCAAATGAAAACAAAAGCCAATAAGAATCCCCACAGTCTCCGCGTAGACTCAGTTTTTCAACGTAATGTTTTCTATATTTTGTTGTACCTTTATTTATTTTGCCGAGTATTTCCCAATTACACTTTAATCCTGGTTCTGGCTACACTTAGGTGTGTTGTGGCACAAGCAGCCCAAATGTGCTGTGATTGACACCTCTGTATCATGACATCAGCATGGGTGGGATCATCCTAGCATCATGGATTTGTAGCTGGTAAGTACCTTCTAAGGTAATCGCCTGTTCCAGCCCTTTATTCTACATGCAGGAGTGTTCCCGAGGCAGCTTAGACCAGCTAGCCAGAGCTAACTGCTCAATATTCAGGGCAAATGCCCATTGTCTAGACAGGAAAGGGATGGAGAAAGTCTCAATGAAGCAGTTTAAGCTTGAAATGTGCCATGCCTACATTGTTTCTTTTTGGAGAACTAATGGTTAAATATTTACCAGAATACTCCTGAAAATGTAGAATGTATCTGTTGGGATATAATCCCGGAAATTAGGGGGACAGTGTTTTCACTAATTATTGGGACTTGTTCCCAATAGTCGATTTTAATGCCAGCATAACCTAGATTGGTTGCATTTGCAAGCGTGAAGAAAGACGTAAGAGTAGCACAGAGAAAGCAGTATCTGGAGGAGAAAGAAATAGCAGCCAGACCTACAAGGGAGGCAGGAATGTGCCCTGCTGCTGGTTGGGATGATATTTCTGGCAGTCAAATGGGACCGTGAGAGTGGGCAGAGAGTAAACCTTTAATTGCCTAGATCTAGAAGAGAGTTCTCAGAGGTAGGAGCCAATGATTGACAAGTAACCCTAAGGAGAAAGTCTGGGATGTGCCCATTTCATCTACAAAGTGCCTCAAGCCTGAAATAGTCTACTGGAACTCCCCATGTCAAAGCAGCACTGGTTTTGAACCTATGATATCATGGGTGAGAAGTGGTGGACATCTGTTACATACAAATAAGGAAACTGAGGCTGCGAGTGGTTAAGGGAATTATAATTATATAATTATAAGATCATAAGGATATATACATATATACATATACATATATACATATATAAGCTTATATAACATATATGTGTATATAGACTTATGTATAGGTACAAGGTAATGAATATATACATATACATAAGTATGTATATGCAGACCTTCTATTCAAATTAATTAGCAGTTTTGGTAGAGGGAGGCAATAATGAGGGAATTTGAACTTAGATACTCTGGTTCCAAATTCAGTCTCTTTCTACATCATCTGCTTCCATACACAGCCCAACATAATCCCAGCACTTTGAAGTACTGATTTGCTTAATGAATGTCCTTCCAACTACACTGCAAAAAATATATCTTGTCTTTCCAACTAGATTACAAGATCTCTGAAGACAAGGACTGTCTCCCACATCTGTTTCCATATTTTCTCAGGGCCTCTCAGAGAGAAAGCACTTGTACAATGAAATATTATTTTGAAGTGAATGAAAAAATGAACCCAAGAAAACTCCAAGATGGATTATATCTTAGTGGCCTTGGTACCTTCACACTGAAAGTTCCTAAAGGTGAAGCCAGCACTGCAGATACAGTCGTAACCTTCTGGCTTATTCTGACAGGTATAAGTTTGGGGGCAGGCTGTTTCATGGAGACATTCATTGATATCTGCAGAGCAGGCAGGGGAGGTGTTTTCAGTAAGTCAAAAAAACACAAAACATCAAGCCCAGAAAAGACAATACTAAACACAAGATTGTCATCAGTGGCACCATGAGTATCACCTGTACATTGGAATGGTCCTGTCTTGCCAGGGATCCCAGAATTTCCACTGGGAGAAGAGAAGCCAGGCAAACAGCTGCATGTATATCTTCCAAAGGAGTTGGTACACTTGGTATTGGGACCACAAGGATGGGGATGCTGGGAACATTCATCCACATCTAGGTAGAAGGTGAATTTGGTCAAAAGAGTTCCGTAGACTGATTCACAAGCTCTGGGTTTTAACAGTCAGTCCAAAAACCAAGGCAATACAGGGGTATCTCCAAATTCCATTACCATTACACAAGCTTATTGTTGTGAATGAGAATCAAAGCATTTAGTTGTTCAGTCATTTCAGTCATATCCAAATGTTTGTGATCCCATTTGCGGTTTTCTTGGCAAAGATACTGGAGTGGTTTGCCATTTCCTTTTCTAGCTCATTTTCCAGATGAGGAAACTGAGGCCCAAGATCCCACAAAGAGTAAGTGTTAAAGCAGGGATTAGAATTCAGGACAGCTGGGGGTAGTGGCCCAGACCTATAATCCCAGGAGCCAGGGAGGGTGAGGCTAGTACATTTCAAGCTCAGGAGTTCTGAGCTCCAGTGGGCTAAGCAGAGAGAGTGTCCACACTGAATCCAGTGCCAAGAAGTTGAGTCCCCAGGAACAGGGACCACAAGATTGACTGAGGAGGGACAGACCCAGTGACAAATGAAGCCTGTCAAAGTTCCTGGGCTACTCAGTAGTGATGTTGAATCCATGAGTGGTCCCTGAACTTGTAGCCTAGTGTGATGGGCAAATCCAGTCTAAGATTTTTAATGAGATTAAATTTTAAAATGTTTTAAAGTAAAACAATTGAAGACTCCTGACTCTAAGTTTAGCCTTCCTCCTCTTGTCCCAGGCTCCCTCTCAAAATGTCCACTGCCATGAAGGCCCATTGCTTTCATACCCCCAGTGATACAATATGGCTGCTAATCATGGAATATCCCAGTCTTAGAAGAATTCATATTACAAGTTACTGAAAGGGCAATGGAAAATGCATGGTGGGTAAAAAGAGATGAGCCAATCATGGCATAAGGAGGAGGCATAAAGGATGGGTAGTTCAAGTATTTTATGGGTATCTGAAAAACAAAACCTAAAAAAAAAAAGGAGGAATTCTCTATTGCACTGTGTGACTCTTCCATGGAGAATTCATAGGATGCCATCAATAAGAGTCACATGGGATGTGAAGGCAAGAAAGAGATGTGATCCAGACAGCAAACCAAGGGGACAGGGCCTGGGGTCAGGGAATCTAACCCACCATCTAAACAGAGTCAC
>CM053587.1:297280558-297312307 GCA_028646515.1 Pseudochirops corinnae
GGAGAGAGCATTCCAGACATGGGGGAAAGTCAGCTAAAATTCTCTCAACCTAGAGACAGTGTCTTCTGCCAGGAAAAGCAAGGACAAGGAAGTCAATATCACTGACTTAAGGAATATGTGCAGAGAGGATGTAAGGAGTAAGAAAACTGGAAGTGGGGAGGAGATTATGAAGGACTTTGAGAGCCAAGCAGAGGATTTTATATTTGGAGGTGAAAGGGAGACTTTAGCATTTATTGAATTGAGAAGGAGACCTGTGCTCTAGGTAGATCACTTTGACAGCTGTGTGGAGAATGGACTAGAATAGAGATAGAAGGAACTGAGATTGGTGACAAGGAGAGCAGCCAGAATTCTGAGATTACAAGGAAGGAAACATAAGGAATGGGCCCAGATGAACAAAGCCATTTCCAAAATGTGAAGGAAATGTGTGTGGAGGGTCCTGGAAACCAGGGGAATGATGGGACCATACCTACAAGATGGCTTGGTTGCAAGGTGATGGTTGCAATGTGTTCTCCAAGTCCTAGATGTTAATAGTCCCTTCACCCACTTGGGGATTAAAAAAAAAAAAAACCTATAAATTTACATATCTAATTAAACTGCCTATTTAACCATGAATTGGAGGTCTTAGTGAATTTTAATGGCTGAGATCTAGAAGAGTAATCAGAAGCTGGGAGCCAATGATTGACAAGTAACCATAAGGAGAAACTCTGTATATGCCCATCTGATCACCCAGTGCCTCAAGCCTAAGTAGGCTATTGGAGCTCCCCAAGTCAAGGCAGCCCTGGCTTATTTTATCTTTGAACCTATCCTGTCACAGGTGTGAAGTGGTAGGACACCTGTTACATACAAACAAGGAAACTGAGGCTGAGAATGGTTAAGGGAATTGTATGAAGTCACACAGGTCAGAAGTAACAGTGGCAGGATCCCAGCACAGGGCCTCCAACTACAAATCCAGTGCTCTTACCACCCCATCATTCTGCCTCAGCACCAAACCACGGGTGTCCTTAACTCCACAGGCAATAATAATAGACTGCAGGGTCGTGTGACCAAGATGGTGGAATGGTGACATTTTCTCCACATCTCTTAACCTCTCCAGCCTCCTCAAACAGAAGTTATGCACCAAAGAGAAGAACAATAGTTTGCATTTATAGAGCACTTTAAGGTTTGCAAGGTACTTAATGCACACATTCTCGTATTTGGTCTTCATATAAATTCTCTGAGCTAGGTACTGTTCTTATTCTCATATTATAGATGGGGAAACTGAGGCTGAAGCACACAACTAGTTAAATGTCTGAAGCAGAATTTTAATTTGGGTCTTCTGGACTCCAAGTCCAATTCTCTATTCACTACAGTACCAAGCTGCTGAATAAAGAAATGAACTTGAGACAACTCCAACATGAATAATGTCTCAGTTTCTCCTACATCTTCACAGTCTGCATTCCTGAAGGTGAAGCTGGCATTTTACCTAGAGTTTTACCTCCCCAGTATGCTGGGGCAGTTGGAATGGGGATACTAAAGATGGAAACTGTGGGAAGATCCAACCAACCACATTAAGGAAGAAGGTAAAACTATCAAGGTACAAGCTGTCTATGTCAAGGCTGCTGGGCTTATTGTTGCAAATGGAAACCAAAGCATCCACAGAAATGTTAGTATGGGCAGTTCTCCTCTAAGGCACCAAGAAGGAAAACCAGAGCCAGAGTCTCTTCATTGGAAAAGACCTCAGAGGTTACCTAGTCCAACCTAGAGCACAGCAGGACTCTCTTCTACTGAGTGGTCATTAGCATCTCCTCAAAGACCTCAAGTGATAGAGAACTTGGGGCCTCCTGGGGAGCCTGTTCCAGTGCGAGATAGCTCCCACTGTAAGAAGAGTTCCTCCTCAGACTGAGCTGACATTTTCCTCTAGGCACCTTTCCCCCTGCCAGTCCACCACCTCTTGTTTCTAGTTCTTCCTTCTAGGACCAGTCAGAGCAATCCAAATTCTTCTTCCGCATGAGACCCTTGAAAAGCCTGATAATATCTCTTTCTGGGTCTTCTTTGGCCCTCTTCCAGAGGTAGTAACAGCTACTAAGCCAATCAGAGGTACCCTTTTGCCTGAGGGTTTCTGGGCTGATGAGCTCACCTGTTTGACTTTTAAAGCCCTTTATAACCTAGACCCCTCCTACTTTGCCAGTTTTCTCTTTCTCTGCTCTCCTTCCATGTACCTCAGTATCTGCTTAGATTAGCTTCCTGAACGCCAGACACTCCCTCTCCTAATTTTCTGCCCTTTTACTGGCTGCTTCAACACTTAGAATGTTCTCCCTCCTCATGTCTTTTTTTAAGGCTCACCTCAAATCTTGCCTTCTGCAAGATTCCTTTCCCAGTTTCCCCAGTACCCACAAGTCTCTTCTCTCTGAGATAACTTCCATCTACTGGGTATATATCTAGTTATTTAGCTACTAGACTGTGAGCTCTTTGTGGACAAGAGATTATGTTTTTGCCTTTTTTCGTATCCTCAGCACTTAGTATTATTCCTGGCACATTCTAAATACTTAATAATGCATTTTGACTTCACTTCTCCCCAGACAATCCTGGGTCACCTACCAGCCCCTATCTGTCTCTCTCAGGGGCGAGTTTCTGCCCATGGAGCCTCAGAGTCTCCTGGTTTGTCCACATGCTAAGTCTGAGTTAGGTTACCCACAAGTCTACACCCACTCCCACTCATCTCCCACTATTACCTCTAGTATCTCTCACCTTCACATTGCTCATTTGGGTTAGTGAAGATACTGTGTCCTGAAGCCAGTACAAATCCAGGGTTACAGGAACAGTGGTAATCACTTCCTGTGTCTATGCACCTTGAATTATTAGGGCAGACTGTGAGGTCCAGGCATTTACTGGACGATGGAGAAATTGTAGAGAAGTGACCTAGATACAGGGAAACAATGAGAGCCTCAGGTGCAGGTGGGGTACATTGGGCTCTCCAAATTTAGTCATGGTAATAATAACAACAAGTCACATATCACAATTCCCATGCCTAGAATACATTTACCTCCTCCTCATCTGTTCTTAGAATACTCAGGATCCTAAGCCCAAAAGGCTATAAAACCATGCGTAGCTTTTGACCTAGCAATACCACTACTAGGTCTGCATGCCAAAAGAGATAAAAAATAAAAGGAAAAGGGCCTTTACAAAAACATTATAGCAGCTATTTTCTGGGGTGGGGGAAGAATTAGCTCAGGGGAAGGTTATCAGTTGGGGAATGGCTAAACAAGTTGTGGTATGTGATTATGATGGAATACAATTGTACCATAAGAAGCAAGGGCAGGATGGTCTCAGAAAAACCTGGGAAGACTTGCAAGGGTTGATGCAAAGTGAAATATACTGTGTACAAAGTAACAGCAATATTGTAAGATGATCAGCTGTGAACGACAGCTGTTCTCAGCAATGCGATAATCTGCAACAACTCTGGAGGAATTATGATGAAAAATGTTATCCATTCCTAGAGAAAGAACTGATGGTGTCTCAATGCAGATTGAAGCATTTTTTTTTTACTTCCTTTATTTTTCTTGAGTTTTTTGTCTTTGTTTTCTCTCACAACATGACTGTTAGGGCTATGTTTTGCATGATTACACATGTATAATTTTGATTGCCTTCTGAGTGAGGGAGTAGGGGAGAGGGAGGAAGGGAGAGAATTTGGAATTCAAAGTTTTGAAAACAAATGTTAAAAATTGTTTTTACATGTAACTGGGTAAAAATAAAAGCTAAAAAAAAAACAAAGGGAAAAAAAGAAAACTCAGAATAAGATTCAGTTCAGAGATCCCTTATTATGAGAAGTCAGTGTCAGTCCTTCCCATTGTCAGTGTTTCCTGACTCTTCAAATTTACTTGCATTTACTTCACATAATCACAGAATTCCAGAGTCAGAAAGGACCTCAGTAGCCATCTAGTCCAACCTGAAGAAGAATCCCTTCTGAACCCTACCTCTGAGGAGGTGTTCGGATTGGAACACTTCCCCGGAAGCTGGTAATGCATTTGGTCACTTCCAGTGTCAGGTGTGCTCTGGTCCCATATTAAAGGACATATAGGCCAGAAGACCCAGTGTGGCTCCCATTATCCCTATCACTGGGAGCTCTTTTGAAGATGACTTACTACTGGGCCAGTAGAGTGTCCACTTGCTGGGCTTTGAAAGAAGAAACAAGGAATGCTCACACTCTCTTCTCTACTTTTAAATGTGTGGATTGGCAATACATTTGATGCTCTTCTCTCTCCCTTTCCAATAGCAGTTATGGCAACTACATGCCTGTGGCAGTGAGTACATATGTTTGCCTTGTGGGCCTGAGACTATATTTCAACTACCTTTTCTGCTCTATGTTTTTTCCCCATGAGCAAAAGTGGTCAAATATTGATCCTGAGAGATGGATATTTCTAGTATTGGTTACATCATGAGCTCGGGAGATACAGAGTCATTTAATGGAGTGCTGATTGCCCAGCAAGAAGTATTCCCTGCAACTAAAGCCTTCTCAGAAGAGAAGATGGCCCCTGCCAGAGGGGTGAGTCGTGCATGTCTGGTCAGAAAGGAGATATAGACCTTGAGCTGCTACTCAAATGCTGCAGATCTGAGGCAAATGTGAAACATCTGGTCAGTAATCCTGAAAGTCTCTTGGAAGTTTCCTTCCTGTGTCCTAGTAGAGTATAATAGGAATTATTGTTTAATATTTTAAGTATTTGTCAGTATGTATTTAGGAGAATTTTGTGTTTTAAGCATCTCTTTTGTGATAGAAGAAATAAATGTCCTCTATCTGTTATCTACTACTCTGCTCATTGAGTAATTTTCCTAGAAGGATCTCTGACAATCCCTTTTAGGAAATGCCTTTTGGAAAATTCCTAAACACAAATCATACCCAAACTTTGTTTTAAGAGATTTTTTTTCTGGAATTCTATTCTGGAGTGGGAGTGTAATGAGCCGAAGAGTGTGATTAAAGCCTGATTTCCTTCCTTTGATCTTTCAAAGAAAGATTTTCCCCTATTTCTTCTATTTTCTATGATGAACAAGAACATTTCTAGAACAGAGAGATCAAAATGGTGAAGGGAACTGAAGTTCAGGTCATCGAAAAATTAGCTGATGGAACTAGGAAAGAAAAGATTTATAGAACAACATGATAGCTATCCAAATGAAGAAGGGTTGTCATGTAGAAAAACATGCCAAAGAGAAAACTAGGAATGATGTGAGTTAGGTACAAAGAAGTCAACTTCATTCTCTATAGAAAGAAATACTTGGTAACCATGAGAGCTTCCCCAAAGTGGAAGGGGCTGCTATGGGAGTTAGTGAGTTCCCCATCACTGGAATTCTTCAAACAAGGGGACTGTAGAAGGGATTCTAACTCCAGCATGGACCAGACTAAGTGTCTTCCATTTCTGAGCCTGAAATGCTACTTCCTCTATATATTGCCCCACGTCATGGATAGCTCCATAGATCTCTGAACTAAAGCTTAGGAATCGGAGTATTCTTTTCTTGTTTGGTTTTTTTTTTTTAGCTTTTATTTAGTATTGTATTTTTCACCAGTTACATGTAAGAACAATTAATTCTGCTCAATAACTCCATTGAGCAGAAGAGTAGGAGGACATCTGCCTAGCATGGTCCTGAGAAACCAACCACTATCAATGAACCTCCTAGAGATTACTGACTTCTCTATATTCCCCAGCCCTGCCTATCTCAGCACCCTCTAATTCCTAGTTGAAGCAAGCAGCTTACCTTTATACGTCTGTGTCCTTATCCTGGAGGTGAGATAGACCAAACCTAGGAGAAGAAGACAGGAAAATAATCTGATAGTCATCAAGTCATCAACAAGCACTTAGTTAATGCCTTCTGTATACCAATAACTGTGCTATGAACCATCACAGCAAAAACCTCAGGAAAACAGTTCTAGGAGCAGCTAGATGAGGTAGTAAATAGAGCACTAGCCCTGGAGTCAGGAGGACCTGAGTTCAAATTAGACCTCAGACACTTAATGCTTATAGCCATGTGACCTTAGGCAAGTCACTTAACTCCAATTGCCCTGCCTTCCCCTCTCCAAAAAAAGCAAAAACAAAAAACAGTTCTACATTCCTCCATATGAGATCTCAAGGGCTGGTCTCCAACAAGTGTGTGTATGTCTAAGGGGTCAGTTCATTTATTCATCCATTCATTCCACAAACATTGATGAAGTAAACTGAAGTAAACCCAGTTTTCAGAGACATAAACTTTAGATAAGTACATAGATGGGAGGGAGCAGGATTTGAGTGGGAAATGTAGGTGAACATCAGGATTCAGTCAACTAACAAGCATTTACCATGAGCTGATAACTATACCAAGTGCTGAGGATAGGAATAAAAGGAATCCAATAAATTCTGCTACTATGGAGCTTAGATTGTGAGTGAAAGACAACCGACTGGGGGATGTCCCATATTACCCAAGGGATCACGGGATTTTGATCCAGAGGGACCTCAAAGGTAAGAAAATCCAACCCTTTATTTTGGTAGTAGAAGTGATCAAGTCCAAGAGAAGGAAAGAGACTTAATTAACGTCTTACAACTAGGAAATAAGAGGGCCAGGTTTCAAACCTATGTCTTCCAACTCCATGCCACCATGCCATGTGTGTGAAACATTGCCTGTACTGTCAGACTCAGCTGATGTATTTCTTGGGATGCCTGCCTTCTTTGCTTTCTTTCTTATAAGGGATGACTTGATGGGTAGGAGAGGGGGAAGGGATAGATTCCGAAATGAAGCTTATAATCTTAACCACAGCCAGCATTTATATAGCATTTTAAGGTTTCCAAAGCATTTTACACATGCTGTTTCATTTGGTCCTCACAACATGAAGTAGAGGGGCAGCTAGGTGGCTCAATAAATAGATCACCGGCCCTGGAGTCAGGAGGACCTGAGTTCAAATCCGACCTCAGACACTTAATACTTACTAGCTGTGTGACCTTTAACAAGTCACTTAACCCTAGTTGCCCTGCCCTCCCCCCTCCAGAAAAAAAAAACCAAACATGAGGTAGATACCATTATTATCCTCATTTTACAGAAGGAGAAACTGAGGCTGGAAGGCAGTAAGTGACTTACCCAGGATCACAGAGCTAGTAAGTGCCTGAGGCAAAATTAACCAATCAACATTTATTAAGTGACTACTATATGCCAGGCACTGTGGTAAGCCCTTGGGGTCTTCATGACTCCAAGTCCAACAGTCTAACTACAATATTGCATAAAAATATCCCTGAAAAAATATTTTAAATAGAGATCAACAATGAAAAAGAAAATGGAGCCTCAAGATTCAAAGACTATGGTACTGTCGAGGGCCATCTCCAATCGTCCTGATGTGAATTGATCTTGTGCATTTGCATTGGATTGTAACACATCTAACTCCAAATCTCATGTTTCAGCCTGTTCCAATCTTTGATGTTCAGTGGCATTAAAAAAAAAAAATCCTTCCCTAGAAATACAAGCATTATATGGCAGAAATAACATTGGACTGATGGTCAGAAGACCTGAAATGAAAAATACTGGTTCTTCTCCTGACTAGCCTCATAACCTTGGAGGAATCCCTTTCCTTCTCTGGGCCTCAGTTTCCCTTATTGTAAAGGGAGTCAGCTGGATGTTCCTTCTTAGCTCTGAAAGCCCATGGCTCTATAACTCCCAGAAGCTGTGACCCCACACAAGGGAGTCAGCATCTCCAGCTGGATGAGCATTCAGATCCCTTGCCTCCAGATCATGGCCTTCTCTTTTGCTCTGGAGCTATCTACTTTCCCAACACCACTTTCTAAGTTCACCACCATACTCTGACCAGGCATCAAGATCACAGAATATCACACCTAAAGAGACCATCTGGACCCCTTTGGGCCAAGCAACAAAGAAAGGTACAGACCATAGATTTCAATTGCCTGACCGTTAGAGCTAACCAAAAGCAAAACAAACTGATTGTGTCAGAAGGTCATAAGGCTCATATAATCAGCTATCAACAAGTGTGGCTGGATTTCAGAGGGCTGGAAAGGTAAGAAAGGGCCAGGTGATAAGATTTAGATGTCAAATAATTCTTGGGACAATAGGGAGCCACTGGAGTTTATTAAGTGACAGGAGGAAGAGGGGGACAGGATGAAGCCAGAATGAAGGAAACTCTCTTTGGAGGCTGATGGGAGGATGAAGTGGGGCAGGGGCAAGCTTGAGGCAGGGGGACCAAACAAAAGTCTATGGCAATAGTCTATTCCAGAGGGGATGAGAGTCTGAACTAAGGGGGTGGCTGTGTGAGTGGAGAGGAGAGGACCAGGGGGTTCTATGTGAGAGATGTTATGAAGAGAGAAACAGCAGAGCTTGACAGCAGATGGGATATGTGGGGTGAGAGAGAGTAAAGATGATGATCCCTGGGTTTGCAAACCTGGATCACTGGGAGGATGATGGTGACCTTGACAGTAACAGGTAAGTTAGGTGGATGGGTTTGGGGAAAATATAATGAGTTTGGTTTTGGACATGTTAAATTTGAAAAATCTCTGAGATATTCAGCTGGAAATATACCAAAGGTAGTTTGCAATGCACGATTGTCACTAGGAGGAGAGACTATGCCTGGACATATAGCTCTGGAAGTCATCTGAACAGAGATGGTCATTGAATCCATGGAAGGAAGGAAATAAGTATTGATTAAACATCTACTATGTGCAGTGTGCTAAATTATTTATAAATAATTTCCCATTTGATCTTCACAACAACCCTGGGAGATATGGATAGATACAGATATGCATATGTATATACATATACATATGTACATAGATAGACATACATATATACGTATATATACATGTATAGAGATACATATATACATACATAAAATCCCTATTTTTATCATTTAGGAAATTGAAGTTAAGTAACTTTGACCAGGGTCACACGGCTAGCAAGTGCCTGAGATTAGATTTGAACTCAGATCCTCCTGACTTTAAGTTCAGTGTTCTATCCACTGTGCCATCATGGGAGCTAATGAAGTCACCAAGAGAGAAAGTATAGAAAGAAAAGAAAAAGACAACTCAGGACAAATCCTTGGGGTTCATCCACATTAGTGGAGATTACATGGATGAAAAACCATCAAGGGAATCTGAAAAGGAAACATCAAGGAGACAGGAGAGGAACCAGGAGAGAGTGGTGCCCTAAAATCCCAGAGAGGAGAGGATCCAAGAGGACACAGTCAACGATATCAAATGATGCACAAAGTCCAAGGAGGAGGAGGAAGATTGAGAAGAGGTCATTAGGTTTAATTAAGAAACTGTTGGAGGGGCAGCTTAGTGGCGCAGTGGATAGAGTACCAGCCCTGAAATCAGGAGGACCTGAGTTCAAATCTGACCTCAGACATTTACTAGGTATGTGCCCCTGGGCAAGTTACTTAACCCCAACTGCTGAGGAGGGGAGAGAGAGAGAGAGAGAGAGAGAGAGAGAGAGAGAGAGAGAGAGAGAATTGTTCATTCCAGAGAGAACAATTTCAGTGGAGTGAAGTCAGAAGACAAATTACAAGGAGTTAAAGAAGAGAGGAAATGGGGGTACTAAATGTAGACATCTTTGTTCAAAGAGTTTGGTTGAGAAAGGGAGGAGAGAATAGGATGCTAGTTAGTGGAGCTGATAAGCTCTAGTAAGGGTTTTTTAAGGATGGGAGAGACTTGGCCATGTTTGTAGGTAACAGTAGAGAGGGAGAGAATGAAAAATCAAGAATAAGGAAGGGGATGATAGTGGGGACAATCTGGAGAAGACAGGAAGGGGTGGGATCAAAGATATACGTAGAGAAGTTGGCCCTGTTTATTCCTATAAGAAATGGGATTGGGTTAGATGTCCCTTCCAGCTCTAAATGAGTCTTTTTTTTTTTTTTTTTTTTGCTTTTTGGAGGGCAATTGGGGTTAAGTGACTTGCCCAAGGTCACATGGTTAGTAAGCATTAAGTGTCTGTGGTCGGATTTGAACTCAGGTCCTCCTGACTCTAGGGCCGGTGCTCTGCTTCACTGCACCACCTAACCGCCCCTTCCAGCTTTAAATCTATAACCCTATGACCCTCTGTTACCAAGGCTTGGGAAACTCAGGCCCAGAGAAAGGAAAGAACTTGTCCCAAGTAATATAGTGAATGGGTAGTTCATTTCCTACCCCTCAGCCTCCCAGAAGCAAATCCACAAGCTGACCTCACACTCACCCAGGAGAAGAGAGATTCCTCTGACTTGCATGGTGCTGGTGCCTCTGGGTCTTCAAAGAGGAACCTCTCCTTCTTTAGCGTGCTTTTGAGTGATAAGTGAGGGGGCGGGCAAAGGGTTACCTAACTCTTGATGACTAAGAAGGGCCTACCAGCAGAAGAGCTTTGTTTTGCTGAGTGTTCAACTCTAAAAGTTTTCTGTTGCAAAACAGGCATTTATAGTTAATTCTCCAATTTTTCCCCTTGAAAAACGGCTCAAGGCCCAAAGGCAGTAGTTCTTTGAGCACAATGTGATTGCTGAGCCAAAGTCTCCTTTAGTCTAGGGCAGTAGGACCCAGGTAGGAGACTGTAACTCTCTAAAGGCCACTAGAGAGATGAGCCTCTGAAATGCCACCTCCACCACCAGGCAATGGAAGGAGCATGAGTTCTAATTCTAACTCTGCACCAAATTGGCTGTGAACTTTCTTTTTTTCTTCATTTAACTTTGCAGACATTTATTAAACACTGACTATAAGGCCAATACCACGCTCAGTTCTTGGAATTCAGATGAAAAGAGGCGTAGTCCATGCTCTCAAAGAGTTTAGATTCTTCCAGGAGACTTCAGTCACGTTCACAAATATATATATGCCTTGCCATTCAGTGAATCTGGCTCCCTGGCTGTTCCTCCCACAACGTACTCCATTTCCTGACTCCGGGCATTTTCTCTGGCTATCCCCTGAGCCTGGAACACCCTCCCTCCTCCTCACCTCCTGGCTTCCCTTCTTCCTTCAAGTCCGGGGAAAATCCCGTCTTCTACAAGAAACCTTTTCCTATCCCCCTTAATGTTGATACCTTCCTTCCCTTGATTATTCCAATTTATCCCACATTTAGCTTGTCTGGACATAATGGCTTCATGTTGTCTCACATTAGACGATGAACTCCTTGGGAATAGCGACTGTCTTTTATATTTCTTTCATTCCCTAGAGCTTCACGGTTCCTGGCTCATAGTGGGCACTTAATAAATGCTTGTTGACTCACAAAGGAGAGGGCCAACCAAAAGGCCCAAACACACAGAGCCAGGATAGTACAGGGTGACATAGCAGAACTGTTCAAAGTCTAGTTTGGATAGAAAGTAGAATGAAGGGGAAATAATGATAATAACATCAATTAGCATTTACAAGGCACTCTAAAGTTCACTTGCCATATAGCACCTCATTTGATCCTCACAATAACTCTGTACTACACTTTACAGATGTGGAAACTGAGGCTTAGAAAGGTCACATAACCCTAAGGTCACTTTGCTAGTATCTTAAGGCAGGATTTGAAATCAGGTCCAACACTCCATCCACTCTGTCACATTGATGTCTACAAAGTGAAAGGAGGCTGGAGAAAGACCTCAGATGCCAGGCTAAATATTCTGGTTTTTGTCTTAGAGACAAAAGACAGCCACTGAGTGTTAATTCTATGTAGTAGGTCAAAGGGCTTTTGTGTTAATAACATAGATGATGGGCAGGCAGAATGTGATCCCTGACTATAATCCCTAACTTGCTTTATGTACCAACAAGTGCTCTGGCCAGATGGTCATTTAAATGTGCCATATGTCTGGGATCCTTTCAATATCCAGATGGAGACAAAGTGTAGAGGGTCTTGAATGCCAGGCTGAAGAGTTTGGCCTGTATCATCCAGGACCCATGAGGAGCAAGGCAGGCCAGGATACTATGACCCAAACCTAGAGGAGCCAAAGTTAACTCCCTGACAGGTGGATTGGCCTGAAGCCCGGGTGTGGACTGCCCTACCTCTTAGGCTATGGTTTTTTTTACACAGGGAGAGCCTGAGCAAGTGCTCATGAAAGCCTGAAGGAAGCACTATTCACCAGGTATCTTTGCTTAGCAAAAATAATGGTTTAGGGGCAGCTAGGTGGCGCAATGGATAGAGCCTGGGCCATAGAGTCAGGAGGGCCTGAGTTCAAATACAAAATCAGACACTTACTAGCTGTGTGACCCGTAGCCGGGCACTTCACCCCAGTTGCCACCACAATAATAATAATGGTTTAACTTAACTCTTGGACTTGTGTCAGTTAAGGAACCTCTCAGGGACAGGGAGCTAGTGAGGAGTTTTGAGCAAAGCAAAGGTATGATGAGAGCTAAGGATTAGGAAGGCAAGTCTAACAGCCTGTTCAGAATGGATTGTGGCAGAGAGGCTGGAGGGGGAAAAACTACATTAACTTAAGATATAAAGGGGTGGAGGCTGGGGAGGGAGTGACAGGTCTTCAAGCAGTTCAAGGACAAACGTATGGAAGAGAGATTAGATTTGGTCTGACTGGCGCCAGAGAGTGAGAATGCCTCAGAGCATCCAGCAAAGAGGCTGGAAGTTTATTGTAGAGATGAAGAAAAACTTCCTAACGATTAGGGCAAATCCTAAGCTTTAGCAAGTGAGTGACAGTCTGCCTAGGGAGGCAATGGGCTTCTCTCCCATGACGTCATATCACCCAAGGCTGGCTACAGGCTCCTTCTGTAGGAATTCATCATCGGGCACATTCTGGCTTTGCTGGTCATTTCCACTGGCAGGAGGAAGAAGAAGCAATGAGAGAAAGTGCTTCTCTGGCCTCCTCAACAATTGATTGGGGATGTGGGCGTAAAGACATGCTGGGAGAGGAGAAGCTTGTCCTAGGACAGGTGAGGAGAAAAGCATGCAACAGTGATTGGGATGAACTTGAAATCAAGAGGCCCTGGGTTTGAATCCTATTTCAGACACGGACTAGCTGTGGGACCGTAATCACTTACCAGCCTCCATTTCCTTATCTATAAAATGGGGAGAAGGAGAAGGAGAGGGAGAGGGAGAGAATGAGCTGAGTTACCCATTCGGCTGGGTCGCCATTCAGGCAGCTCGGTCTACTCACAGGTTGTGTTTGTCCTTCATTTTTGGCTAACCTGAAAAGACCAGAATCTTCCAATGCATCCTGAGCCATCTCCAATCATCCTGATGAATATCTGGTCACTGAACCCAGATGACTCCAGAGGAGGAAGTGAGGCTGGTGACCTTGCACAGCCCTCCCTCACTCAAATCCAAGTCAACTGCAGGTCATGTCATCATTTCCCTGACACCATGGTCGTCTTTGAAAATGAAGGACAAACACACCAACAACAATGTAAAATGGAGGTGAAAATCGTAGCATTTACTTCACAGAAGGGTAGGGATTAAACAAGACAATTTCTGAATAACCTTTTGTAAAACTTAAGGCAGCAAATAAATGAGAGCTGTTATGCCTTCTTATTGTTAATATGAGGACTTTAGGGTAGTTGTGGGGGAAAAAATGCTTTGTAAACTTTAAAGAGTTAGAAATAAGTGAACCATAATTATCGTTTTATTTTTGGCTAGTTTTGCCAAAGTAGTTGGGGATTTTTTCTTCTTTTTTATACTTGGTTATGTGGCATGGCTCTCTGGAAGGAGGAAAAAGGATATGTTGGGAAATATAGGTGACAGAGGAGCAAAACACACTAATAACATTTTTCAAAAATCAAAAGAAAAGACTATCCCAGAAGCAGAGCTTTTACCATTCAATCAATTTGATAAATACTTATTGAGTGCCTAGTCTATACTGGCACTGTGCTGAGCTGGGGATACAAATGAGAAAGGCAGTCCTCAAGGAGCTTACTGAGAGAAGAAAATACACAAAAAGAAGCTTCTAAAAAAGTGACTCAAGAGGGATTGTTGTTGTTCAGTCATTTCAGTCATATTCAACTCTTCGTGACACCATTTGGGGTTTTCTTAGCAAAGATCCTGGAGTGGTTTGCGATTTCCTTCTCCAGCTCATTTGACAGATGAGGAAACAGAAGCAAACAGGGTTAAGTGACTTGCCTAGGGTCACACAACTAGTAAGAGTGTGAAGCCAGATTTGAACACATGAAAATGAGTCTTCCTGACTCAAAGCCCCTATATACTGAAGGTAATGCCTAAGAGAGATGGGCACCTTTAAAATCCAGAGCATCTCTCCCTCCTCTGCATCATATAACTATGTATGATCCCAAAGAGAAAGAAAACAGAGAGGTTTCTAAAGACACAGATATGTCTACACAGGTTGCTCTCTGAGCTTAGATTTTGAAAGAATATATAAAAAAGATGGAAAGGGACCCATAGAAGAGGGTGCCATGATTCTATAAGACTAGTATCACCAAGGCCAAAGCTTAGGATGAACTGAAACTTGACAAAAGTGCTAAGGACCAGAAAGAAGATCTCGAGCTATTTTGGAGACAAGAAGAGGAACAGAAAAAAGGATAGGCTTTGAGGAGGATGGCATAATGCTTATATACAACAGAGAGATAACAATTACACAACTCTTTTTTGCTTCCATATTCTTTATCAAGGAAAATGATCTTGAGGCTAGAAAGGGAAGAACCAATATGGTTAAGGGAGTGTTGAGGTCAATGTAGGGTGAGTACAAATCTGACAACATCATTCTCCAACTCAGTAAACTCCCCTGGGTCCTTAACACCTCCAGGATCAAAAACAAACTCCTCCATTTGGTGTTTAAAGCCTTTTACAGTATTGTTAGGAAATGATGAAAGGGAAGAGCTCAGAGGAATCTGACTAGATTTGTATGAACTGATGCGAAGAGAACAGAAGTAGAAGGATGATTTCTACAGTAACAGCTAGGTTATAAAGGCAAAGAACTTTGAAAGACTTAAGATCTCTGAGCAACACGATGGCCAACCATGGCTCTAGAGGACTGATGATGATCTACACCACCTACCAGAAGGAGGTGATGGAGCAATGGTGCAGAATAAGACATGGATTTTGGGACACAGTCAACGTGAGAATTTGTTATGCTTGACTAGACACATTTGTTAGGTTTGTTGAGTGTTTTTTTTTCTTTTAAGTGAAGAGGAATTTAGAGGAGAAAATAAATACTTGTTTATTTGAAAGTAAAATAATATTTTTTAAAAGTTCTCAACCTAGCCTTAAATGACTATTTCATCCTTATCACACATTACTCTCATCTACACACTTATGGTTCAGTCAAACTGGCCTTCTTAAGCTTTCAATTTTTGAAAATCTTCAAGAAAGGGTCAAGATTAAAAATTTCCTCCCCTTTGTCACTGTGAAAGGTACTTAACCTAGTTTTTCTCTCATTTTTTATGATATGGCCTTTTACATACAGCTTGGGTATCAATTTTGAATTTATTTTGGTTTAGCTAAGTCCCAATTAGCAAGAATAATGCATCCCATGAAGTGGTCACATTTTTCTAATTCAAACTGCATATTTCCATTGAGCTGGAACCAATTAACATATTTTACATAATTATAACTCTCAATAGTCTCAATCTGAATGCATGCTACAGCTTCCCAGGGCTCATTATTCACACTGTTTATGGTAAGAGATGTTGGCCTAATCTAGTTTTCCCTGACCTTCTTGTCAAATATGGAGTTCTCAGTAATTTAGGCTCTTGGGTTATCAAATGCTGATCACTGTTTTGACCTGCTTTTTACTTCTCACTTTTGAATATAAAAGTCCTCGTCTATTTCTCTGGAATTTTTAAGCCAGTACCAAATAGTTTGGATAATTTTGTTGTCGTAATCGAGTTGTTTCAGGCATGTCTGACTCTCTGTGACCCCATTCTGGGGTTTTCTTGGCAAAGATACAGGAATGATTTCCCATTTCTTTCTCCAGCTCATTTTACACATGAGGAAACTGAGGCAAACAGAGTTAAGTAACTTACCTAGGGTCCCATAACCAGTAAGTGTCTGAGACCAGATTTGACCTCAGGAAGGGGACTCTTCCATCTAGGCTTAGTGTTCTATCCACTGCACTACTTAGGAGTCCCTGTTTTTCATCATTACTGCCTTATAAAGTAGTTTGAAGTCTGTTAATGAAGTCTGGAGCACAAGCCCTTCTGTTTGTATTATTTCTCCTTATTTCCATGGAGACTCTAAACTCTTTATTTTTTGTAATACAAATTGTTTTTATTTTGTCTAGTTTTAAAGAGTAGCTAGCTTCTTAGTAATTTAATTAACTTCAGTAGTGTTTTCATTTTTCTTTTTGAGGCTATTATTTCTACTATGCAAACATGCAAGAAAATGTGACTCAGATAGGTTAAGTGATTTCTCTACAGGCACAAGCTCACAGCTAGTGAGCACAGAGCTAGAATTCGCACCCAGGACTCTGGAGGCCACTGTACACACTATACCACACTTTCTCCCTGTTTTTCCAACTGGGTACAACTTTCTCTGACAAGCTCTGCCTGCTCAGAGCGCAGGGTCATCCCCCCACCAAAAGGCAACATTAGAAGGAAATTGGTGTAGAAATGCCAACTTAATCAATTTCAAGCATTTATTAAGCACCTGCTTCTGCCAAGCACTGTGCTAGGCATTGGTAATAAACATACAAGGTATGAAGCAATCCCTATTGGCAAAGAGGTTACATTCTAATGGAAGAGATGACAAGCACATGGAAAAGGGTATAGAGCATAAGTAGAAAGTAAATAAATAAATATGAGGGCAGATAGATCATACAGTGGTTTGAGTGCTAGTGCTGGAGTCAGGAGGACCTGAGTTCAAATCTGACCTCAGATACTTATTGGTTGTGTGATCTTGAGCAAGTCGCTTAACTCCATTTACCTCAGTTTCTTCATCTAAAAAATGGGCTGGAGAAGTAAATGGCAAACCACTCCAGCATCTGGAGAAAACCCCAAATGGAGTCACAGTGAGTTAAAAACTACAGAAAAAACTCAACAACAAAATAAAAATCAGTTAAGTACAAGGTAATTTGGGAAAGAAGCCAGTGGGGTATAGGGGAGAAGAATCAGGAAAGTTTTCCCAGGAAGGTGGGGCTTGAGCTTCATCTTTAAAAAAAAAAAAGGGAGATTTTGTGAAGTCAAGGTGAAGAGGGCATGCATGCCAGGCATGGGGGACAGACAGAGCAAAACCAAAGGGGCAGGAGATGGGGGGTCAAGTGTGAGCAACCCAGAGAAGGCAGGGGTTGGGGTAATGCCCATTGAGCTTAGAATAGGTTGGGAGCAGGTTGTCAAGGACTTTAAAAGCTAAGAGGCAATGGGGAGCCTCGGAAGTTTAATTCACTAATTCATAGAAGGTCAACGTCTAGGTCACAGGGGTGGGAAGAGGCAGGTCCCGTTGTCTCCTGCCTTGGAGGATACCTTGGGCGATGTATTCCATTTGGGGAGTCCCATTACGATAGGGATTCTAGCAAGCTAGAGAACAACCAGAGAAGGGGCTCCCAGGATGGTGAGGGCACTGGGAACCCTGTTATATATGAGAATCGGTTGAAGAAACTGGAGATGTTTAGATTAGAAAAGATTTTTCGGTGGTTGGAGGGGCAGGCAAAATAGTCAGCTTAAAGTATCTAAATGGCTGCCACAAAGCCGGGGATCCTAATAGGCAAACCTGGGTGTGGTTGGGTGTTGTCCTTCATTCTTGAAAAGGACCAAAATGACATCACTTTGTCTCAAGTTTCACATAGTGACTTTGAGTTAAGTTTCAGTGTGCCCGACTGTGGCTGATCAGAACAGTACCAGCTTGGGAGGTTCTACCACAGGTCGGGCACTAATAGTCCGTGTGAACATTCTCTAAATTTTTGAATCTCAAGTTTCTTTTGAGCTACTTCAATCTGCTTTGCTTATAGAACACAGCACCTTCTCTGATGTGGGCTCTCCATGCTGAGCGGTCCTGTGCCAGTGTCTCTTATATCACAAATCAATCCCAAAGTTCTTAAAAGGGACCTTGAGACTGTCCTTGTATCATTTCCTCTGACCATCATGTGAACACTTGGCCCTTGTGAGTTCTTCATCAAATAGTCATTTAGGCAAGCATAAGTTTGGCATTCAAATAATGTGGCCAGGCCATCGGAGTTGCACTCCAAGCTGGGACCGATAGGAGGAAGCAACAGAAGGCGCATTCCTACTACAGTACAAGAGCCTGCTATTCAGCATCCAGCATCGGAAGGGAATGTCAGAATGGGAGTGAGCTGCCCAGCAGGAGAACTATCACTATCTGAGAGAAAGGGAAAGGAACTCCCAGAATAGCATAACTTGACCTATATTACATCTTTTCCAGCTCTGACTATTGCAGCCTCCAGGGCAGCCCCAGGGGAAGAAGGGGCAGAGGAGAGATTTCCCAAACAGTCAGTGCTCCAGGGTCAGAAAGGGGCTCTTTAGCGGAAGATTTCTTGTTCATGACCTCAGGAGCACCACTGGCCCTATGGGGAAGAGCTCCATTGGCTGGCCGGGAAGGAAATATGTGTCTTCCCTAAGGGGACTTCACCCTTCTCCCTCCCACAGCCCCCACTTCCTCAGAAAAGCCTCTTCCGCTGCAGGCTGCCTAGGATTAGTTTAGCAGAATCACAGAAGCTGGGGCCTCCCAGGCTCTGACACCACTCTATCATCACCCAAGACTGAAGGGAGGTAGAGACTTTATCTCCAGTGTCTGTAACCGCTGGGCATTCTGCCACTCCCAGATCCTAGGGTTCATTGGTGGAGAAATGCCTGAGCCTGAGCCTGAGCCTGAGCCCAGCATTCAAGGCCACCTCTCCAGTTTCTATCTTAGAGCAGAAAGGAACCTAAGAGGTCAAATCCAATCTCCTTCCTTTACAGTTGAGGAAACTAAAATCCAGAGAGGTTAAGTGATTTGCCCGGGTCACACAGCTGAGCATTTGAATATAGATGTTCCTGACTCCAAGTCCACTGTTCTTATCCATTAAACAACACTGCCTTTCTCCCTCCAGCTCACAAAGGAGAATGAGCAGGGGCAGTCATGGGTCTGTTAAAAGAAAATCTTTGTTCCCCAATAATAAAGCAAACCCAGGAGGAGAAAACGTAAAGGAGTTTATTGTAGCGCCCAAGGCAAAAAGCCCGTTAAATGGGGCCAGGCAATGATTTTTAACTGCCCGCTGCTTTTATAGACAACTTTTTGTAACAAGAGCCAGACAGGCTCTGATAGGTACAGGTTTCCAAAGGAAGACGAACAGTCGTCATCTCAGAGGCAAGTTTACAATGCACATTTCTAACAGGGGGTCAAAGTTCATGTGGCCACTCTTTCCTACTTTCCGGTTAGCATGTAGTGCTGCAGCCCCTAACAAGGAGGATGGCATGTACAATCAGGAAAGGGGGATGGGAAATCATGGTTTTACTCAAATTAACTTGACCATAGTGGTTAAATTCTATACAAATCGACATCAAATATGGTATAAAGAGCACTGTCTCTGAAATCAGGGTGTACAAATTCAAATCCTGTCTCCAACACTTACTGAATGTGTGACCTTGGGCATTTTTCTCTGTATGTCTGTTTCTTCCATTATAAAGTGGGGGAAAGGGGCTCTAAGATCCTGTGAATCCATGGAAGTTGGCCCATCTACCTCTGCTCGATGGTGTCTAGGCTCCTGTCACCTTACCAGGGCCAGGACCAGTACCAAAACACCACTCTCTGATTGCCCTCTCCCAAACCAACCCAGGCTGGAAACATCTTGTACACCCCCACCAAAAAGTCCATTGTTTTCATGTTTTAGGCAACTTTCTTCATCCAGCTGTTAGCAGGAAAGTGCGTTGCCAAGCTGGGAGGCAAAAGAGAGACTTTTGTCAGCTTCTGCCACTGCCAAATGGGGTAAGCTTGGTTGAGTTCCCTCTATGTGTCTCAATTTTCCCAAAATGAGGGATCTGTACTGTGTGATCTGTAAGGTCCCTTTCAGCCCTGATTTATTCTACATTCAATTCACCAAAAAATAATTATTCATATATATTCATTATTATTCATTATTGTATTGAGCACAAGTCACTCCATGCTAGGGTCTCTTTCAGCTCTGACATTCTAAATTCTAAGGTCCCCTTCCAGCTCTGACACTCTATATGTTTAGGGTTCAAAGAGCCTTCCTGGATTCAACATTCTATGTTCACCAGGCTAGGGTCTCTCCAAGCTCTGCCATTCTCTCTACAGACTGTGACAATATGTGTTCTATCCCTACCAGCTCAGCCATCTTATGTTCTAAGAGTTTCCACAGCTCTGATAGTCTGTGTCCTATTTGCTGAGGTTTCTCCTAGTTCTAACATTCTAGCCTCAACATACTCCCCTACATCTTGGAAATTCCCCACCAACACTCCTTCCACCTCCTGACTTTGACAGAAACTTGGCTCTCCCTGCAGATGTTGAATCCCTGGCAATCCTCTCTGTTAGGCACCCCCCCCCCCATTTGACGCCCCCTGACTGAAAGAGTCCACACAAGGTTTACACTGAAAACACTTCTGGTTTGGGTTTTTTCCCCAAATTGTAAAGAATGGAAGCTCCTTGAGGGCAAGAATTATCCCCAACTTTTGTCCATATAACTCCAGTGCCTAGTACAATTGTCAGTTGTATTTGACTCTTCATGATTCCATTTCGGGCTTTTTGGCAAAGATACTAAAGTTTTCCTTCTCTAGCTAATTTTACAGATGAGGAATTGAGGTGAACAAGGTTAAGTGACTTACCCAGGGTCACACAGCTAGTAAGTGTCTGAGGCCAGATTTGAGCTCAGGAAGATGAGACCTGGCTCTCTACCCACTACCCTGCCTAGCACAATACGTGGCATAATAATTGGTACTTACATGCCTGTTGAAATGAATTATTAAATTTTCAAGAAATTTTGCCTAGGGACGGCTAGGTGGTGCAGTGAATAGAGCACCAGCTCTGGAATCAGGAGGACCTGAGTTCAAATTTAGCCTCAGACACTTAACACTTACCAGCCATGTGACCTTGGGCAAGTCACTTAACTCCAATTACCCTCCAAAAAGCAAAAAAAAAAAAATTGCCTGGCAGGGGATTGTGGGAGGTGAAAGAACCAACAAAAAATGGTTGTTTTGTTTCCCCCCCAGCTCAGAAAGGAAGAAAACAGAGCATTTATTAAGCACCTACTATGTGACTGGCACTGTGCTAAATGCTTCCCAAATATTAACTCATTCCATCCTCACGACAACCCTAGGAGGTAGGTGTTGTTGTTATTCTTACTTAGCAATTGAAGAAACTGAGACTGACAGAAGTTCAATGACCTGTCCAAGGTCACACACAGCTAGTAAGAGTCTGAGGAGGATTCAGACTCGGGTTTCCCTAATGCCTGACTCAGCGCTCTATCCACTGTACCACCTAACTGCCCAAGCTTTGCCCTGGTTGGCCCCACAGGAAAGAACTAGGAACAGGGAGGGAAAAGATCAGTGTGAAGAAAATCATTCCAGACTAAGTATCTAATCTCTCTCTCTCTCTCTTCTGATATTATTTCTGTGTCCCAGCAGCTCCTTAGTCTTCCCAGGACCACACTGAGTAAACAGCTCCTTAGCTTTCCAATGCTGATGCTTCCATAATGCCCCATAGGAGAGACCACAGTTCACATCTCTGCACAACAGTGGCTAAGACCCCAGGGTATACACTGTCAGATAATGGAATGTGATGTATTTGGAGCTCTCTGTCTCTCTCTCTGTCTCTCTCTGTCTCTGTTTCTCTCTGTCTCTCTCTCCTCTCTGGGTTGCAGTTTCTTCCTGTGTTAAATGAAATGAGTTCTAATACTCAATCCAGGCACTTACACAGCAGCTGGCTGGTGACTGGACCAATTCCTCCCTCTTCCTCATCCTAAACTTCTTCTTTGGTAAAATGAAATGAGTCCTGCTAGATCAGTGGTTCTCAACCTGTGGGTTATGTTCAGTTTGTAACAATGAAAATACATCCTGCATATCAGATAGATTCATAACAGTAGCAAAATTACAGCTATGAAGTAGCAATGAAAATAATTTTATGGTTGGGGGTCACCACAACATGAGGAACTGTATTAAAGGGTTACGGCATTAGGAAGGTTGAGAACCACTGTGCTAGATGAACTCAAAGTCTACAAGTCTGTCCTGACATAAGCATTTACTCAGAGACTGTGCATCTGTTTTCTCCTCTGTAAAACAAGGATGGTAACAGCTACATGGTCAGCTAGATGGCTCAATGGATAGGGTGCTAGGCCTGGAGTCAGAAAGACCTGAGTTCAAATCTAGCTTCAGATACTTACTAGCTGTGTGACCCTGGGCAAGTCACTTAACCTATGTTTGCCTTAATTCACTGGAGAAAAAAATGGCATACCATGCTAGTACATTTGCCAAGAAAACCCAATGGACAATATTGATGTGCTATGGTCCATGGGGTCATGAAGAGTCAAACACAAGTGAGGGGATTAGGACAGCAAGCGGTTAATTATGGGAATTGAGTAAACCACACCGATTCCATCTCGTGACTCAATTCTGGAGCTAGCTCAGTTCCCTTTCTATTCAATTATGAGTCTAGTCCAATTTCTGTCTTGTGAGAATTGGAAGAAAACTCTATTGCACTGTTTGAACTTAGCCTGTCTGGAAAGCTGGACCACCTCTCCTTGCTGCTTAGAGACCCTTACCCAAGGACCTAGGTTATGTTGACCAGAAACCCAATCAGACCCAAAGACCAATTCAAAGAGTTTTCTCACAATTGCGCATCTTCAGCAACCTATATGTCTTATCTGAAAACAGGGCCCCATACTGCTCAATCAGTTATTGTTTTCATGTTCTTTTGATTGCGTACAGAGACTTGCCTTTTTTTCTGTTTTCAGGGAGTTGCACCCGTTCACTCTCCCCCTCCCAACTTGCGAAGTGCTTAATCTTTCCTCCAATTAGAAATCAGATTACTTAATATTATATTATTGCCTTTTAATGAATTGGCCTTATTTAATTGTTTTGAATGTCTAAAAGTTTGTCTCCCTCTATATTGGGGTCCAGCCCTAAACTGAGGAAAGTTTTCCGTCTTGGTTAGGTGAGCTGTTGCCATACATTGCTTGATAAACTGATATGCTCAGAAGATGGAACCTGCCACAGGTTTTGGAAAAACCAGCTAGCTCAAGTCATGATACTGAGCCCCAATCCCCAAATCTTACCACCTTCCCTCCCCCAGCTGTCAACCTTCCAGAAAACTTCCCTAGAGATCTCCAGGTAACCTTCACTGAGAACCTTTTGTGAAGAAGACAGCCTCGAGAGGCAGGAGTCCTACTCACCATGTCTTTCTCTTCCAGCTCAGGAAAGGTTTGGGTATAATTTGATTTTTAGGTTTTGAGGCTTAGAAGTTTGCCCCAGGGATTGGGGAAATTTAATTTTAGGATAGGTTTGGGCCCACCCCAAGGATTGGGGAAGTTTAGAAATTTGCTAGAGGGATTGGGATGGTTTAGGATGTAGGTTAAATTAAGGTTTAGGAAGTTTGTCTCAGAGGTAGAAGTGGTTCAGGTTTAAATTAAGTTTGGCCAAGGCTTGGAGTGGTTTAGAATTAGGTTTTCCCCCAGGAATGGAAAAGAATTATGGGTTCCAGTAGTAATAAAATACTGAAGGATTCCTCCTTGGAAAGATTTCTTTTGGCATGAAACCAGGGTAAGAGTTTAGGAAAATTCTTGGGCAGCAATGTGGCAAAGTGGATAAAGCACCAGGCCTGGAGTCAAGAAGACCTCAGTTCAAATTCAGCCTCAGATACTTACTAGCTGTGTGACCCTGGACAAGTTACTTAACCCTGTTTGCCTCAGTTTCCCCATCTGTAAAATGAGTTGAAGAAGGAAATGGCAAACCAATCCAGTGTCCTTTCCAAAAAAAAAATCCTAAATGGAATCCTGAAGAGTTGGACACAACTGAAAAATGACTTAACAACAACAAATACAAAAATTTTTATTGATGTGGAACAGCTGTAGATTTCCATACAGAAGTAGAGGGGAGTGACTGAAAGATAGTGCTCTCAAATTATGCTAAAGTATATAAAAATCCAAATTTGTCCCAAAATTTGCCTGAAGAAGGAAACTTTAACTCTAAGTTTTGGGAAACTGTGCCTAGTAACCTTTTCTGTCTCAGTCATTTTGTCTGTGTTTTTGTATCTTTGTAAAATATAGGATTTGATCATAGAGGTGAAAGGAAGGCGCTAGAGTTTATTGAATGGGAGGTGGGGGGTGAGGGGTGATGTGGTCAGGCCTGCACTTTGGGGAGATGGGTTTGAGAGCTGAGTGGAAGATGGACTGGAGTGGGCAGAAATGGGAGGCAGGTAAGACCAATAATAAGCAGGCTACTGCATAGTCTAAGCATGATGTGAGGAGGGTCTGTGTGGGGTAATGGCAGTGTCAGAGAAGAAAAGAGAAAAATGAAGAATCAAAGATGACACTTGGGTTCCAAGTGTTGGTGACTAGGAAAATGGTGATGCTCTTGGAAAAAGGCATCATATATCATTCATATACCATGATTTGGTCAGCCATTCTTCAATACCAGGATATCTCCTCAGTTTCTAATTTTTGGTCAAGAATATGAATGTATGTGTGTATACACATAAATGCATGTATATATACACTTATATGTATTGTGTGTGTGTCCTTTTTTCTCTTCCTTTGATGACTTTGGTATATAAACCTAGTAGTAGCATAGTTGAATCAAAGTTTAGTTGACTTTAGGGGAATTTTCCAAAATAACTTTCCAGAATGTCAGGACCAATTCATAGCTCTGCCAACACGTTCAGGCATCTCAGTTGTGTCCAACTCTTCGTGATCCCATTTGAGGTTTTCTTGGCAAAGATCTGAAGTAGTTTGCCATTTCCTTCTCCAGCTCATTTTACAGATAAGGAAACTGAAACAGAAATAAGTGACTTGCCCAGGGTCACACAATTAGTAAGTGTCTAAGGACAGATTTGACCTTAGGAAGATGAGTCTTCCTGATTCCAAACCCAGTACTCTATCCACTGCACCTCCTAGCTGTCCAACAGTGAATTAGAATACCTGTTTTCCTATAGCCCCTCCAACATCTGCTATTTTCCTCTTTTGTCATCTTTGCCAGTCTGATAAGTATGAGGTAGAACCTCAAAGTTGCTTTAATTTGCACTTCTCTAATTATTTGTTATTTAAAGCATTTTTTCATATGATTGCTAATAGTTTGGATTTCTTCCTTTGAAAGCTACCTATTCACATCCTTTTATCATTTATCTGTTAGGAATAGTTCTTGGTCATGTAAGTTTGAATCAATATCTTGGATATGAGAGTTTTATTAAATTGGCTCCCTGCAAAATCTCTTCCCTCAGTTACCTGTTTCTCTTTTAAATACATTAAATTTATTTGGGCGAATGGAAAAGCACTTCAGAAGCACTCTTAGTAGCAGAGATACATGAGCATTATTTTATTATGTAATTTGCTATCATCAGGAATGCCACGGAGACATCAATGTCCTAAACATTAGATCACAAGTGGTCTACTTCCTATATGAAGAGAATAAGGTATTTTCTGCTCAACTCAAAGAAGGACCCAACTCTTAGCCACAGGCCCTGGTAGGTTGGTACTGATAACCAAATGGAGAACTATGCCTTCTCTGATCTTCCTCAGATATTTCCCAAGATTTTAGGGGAAAGCTCAGTGTGGTTCTTAATGTGCATCTACTAAATTATGCTTCATTGAGAATATGGAGCAGACTTGTGACTTTCTTGGCTTAATTTAATCTTGATGAGGAAACTCTCTGCCAGTGCAAGTCTGTATCTTCCCCACAACTTATGTTCTCAGAGAGTTGCACAGAGGACTGAGGGGTTAAGTGACTTGTCCCAGAGTCACACAACAAGCATCAGGTCTTCTTCAGGGTAGAGACTAACTCACCTTTGGATTTTTATTTAGATTTAGAATTGAAAAGTACCTCAAAGGTCATCTTTCATTTTACAGATGAGGAAACTGAGACCCAGGTTGAGATCATACAATTAATAAGCATCTGAAATGTTCTCTGACCCCATAGCCAGTGAAGGTTATGAAGGAATCTATACATATATACATTCCTCATTTTCCCTCCCCCTCTCCCTCCCCTTTTCCTCATTACCTCTCAATTCACTGAATCAAAGAATAATTTAGTCATGGTCTTTCGCTGAGATTGTTTCTTCAAAGTGCTCCTGGATTCACCATTTTTACTAAAGAGGTCAGTTCATGTCAATACTGTGCGTCCAGAGGATGATGGCCACCAGACTGTTGAGAGAAGGCAAAACTATGTCAGATGGACACTAGTTGAAAGAACTAGGAGATGAGAAGTCTGGAGAAGAGAAGATTCAGGGAGGGTACAATTACTGTCTTCTCCTATCCAAAGGGCCATAACGCCAAAGAAACTTATTCTGCCTGTCCCTATAAAGCATCCCTAAGAAAAAAGGAGAGATCTTTCAGGGAGGCAGAAGTGGGCTTACAATTATTAAGCAGAATTTCCTAATAATCAAAGCTGCCACCTACTTGGCACTGTACATAGAGCATCAGTCCTGGAATCAGGAGGACCTGAGTTCAAATCTGATCTCAGATATTTATTAGCTGTGTGACCTTTGGCAAGTCACTTAACCCTGATTGCCTCAAAAAAAAAAATGGTAATAATCAAAGCCATCCCAAAATGAAACAGGTGAGATAGTGAGCACCCTTTCAGAAATATTCAAACAAAAGGTGAATAATTACCTGTTTAGCATTCAAACTCTGCTTCAGAGAGTACAATGCCCATGGGCTGGTCATATTGTTTGAAGACAAAATGTACGCTTGCCAAAAGACTATTTTATGGACAACTCACACAGGGCAAGCTTTCACACGGTGATCAGAAGAAGCGATACAAGGACACTCTCAAGATCTCTCTTAAGAGCTTTGGGATTGATTGTGTGACATGGGAGAAACTGGACAACTCAGCATGGCGTGCCCACATCAGAGAAGGCACTGAGCTCTATGAGCAAAGCAGAATCAAGACACCTCAAAGGAAATACAGGATAGGCAAATTTAAAGTATCCACCCCAAATGTTCACACAGACTATTTGTACTAGGCCTGTGGTAGAACATTCTGAGCTCATATTGCTCTGATCAGCCACATTTGGACACACTGAAACTTGACTCTGGCATAGTGATGTCATTTTAGTCCTCTTGAAGAACCAAGGACAGCAACCAACCAACAGAATAACCACCTTTTGTCAAGAATGTCCTGAAAGAGTCTTGCTTTAGGTAGGAGCTTGAACTAAGCACCCTGACTGTATATTCCAGCTCTAAGATTCAATGATCCTCTAATTTTAATACATTTAACCAACGTCACGTCTCAGTAAATTGGCCAAACCACCTGATTGTCTGTGCCAATAGGTCCTGTGTGGGGGTGTGCAGGATGTAGCTCTTGTGGTCTCCCTGAGAGCCGATAGTTAAATTTTCAGTGTGATTATTTGCATCTTGGAAATTAGCCAGTACTACGAAGCAAGGCTTGATTTACTGTTTTGTTGAGGGTCTAGAATCTAGACTCTAGACTTAAGTGATGGAGAAAATGTTAATAATGCTGATCAAATTTAAAAGCGTGCTAATGGTACAGTTCTGGGGGTTTGGGAGAGCTGGTTGTTAAATATTTACCAGCATACAACTGGACTGTCCACCACTAAGTTCAGCTGTGAAGACACAGGAGGAGCAGGTTAGTGGACATCACTGGGGCTGGCTTCGAGTTTTAGCACCTTCCTCCTCCATGTACTTCCCTGCTTTTAGGCTGCATCTAATTGCTCCTCCCTGAAAGAGTGTAAGAGGCCTCCATCAGTACTTGTGAATCATAAAAGTTAAAGGACAGAACTCAAAACTTTTTAAAAAAAAAAACATTAAAAATTGTTTTTATATGTAATTGGGGAAAATATAAAATATTTTTTTGAAGTAAAAGAAAATTCCACGTAAGAAGTTATGACATATAATTCATCCTGGAACTACAGTATTCTTCCAGTACTTCACTGGGGTATAGTGGTGGTGCTGGGTTCTTAAAGTGCAGACATCACAGGACATCACAGGGCCCAGGGAGTCTGCAGAGAGAGCCAGACAGTGGAAAGGAGGCAGGGGCTCTGCCCCAAGAGGGAGGTTCCTCTTCAGTGGTTCTCAACCTTCCTAATGCCATTCTTAATACAGTTCCTCATGTTGTGGTGACCCCCAACCACAAAATTATTTTCGTTGCTACTTCATAACTGTAGTTTTGTTACTGTTATGAATCGTAATGTAAATATCCAATATGCAGGATGTATTTAAATTGAACATAACCCACAGGTTGAGAACTGCTGTTCTACCTCATTCTCCCAGGCCTGTGCCCAGCATAGCCCTAGGAGCAAAAAACCAATAACAACAAACTTTCTTTTAAAAAAAAGTAATATTTTATTTTTTCCAATTTTCCAGTGTAAAGACAATTTTTAACAGTAATTTTAAAAAAAATTTCAGTTCCAAATTTTCTTCCTCTTCCCCTCCCTAAAAAGGTAAGAATTTTAAAGAAGTTATATATGTGCAATTGTGTAAAACACGTTTCCATGTTAGTCATGTTGTGAAAGAAGAAACAGATCAAAAGCAAAAACCACAAAGAAGATAAAGAAAGTAAAAACCAGTCTGCTGTGATCTGCATTCAGACTCCATCAGTTCTTTCTCTGGAGGTGGATGGCATTTTCCATCATGAGTCCTTTGGAAAACAACTAGCTTTCAAGGAAAATGTCAGGAGCCCTGGAAGTTCTGGCGTTGTGCTTGTTTTCACCCGCCAGAGGGAGTCCAGAAACCCCCACTGCCAATCAATTAGACAATCTCCTGACATCAAAACTAAAGATTTATTTAGGAAAGAATGCACAGTACAGGACCCTGAGAAAAGCACCAAGGGTAGTTCTCTGGTTACAATGTACATCTGTGTTTAACTCATTATTAACTTTGCTACTGTTGGAGTTGTTGATTCAAATAAAGATGCTAGAAGTGTAGGGAAATGAAGGGCATATGACATCACCAGCGTATTAGATGAAATTAACTCCATTCAAAACAACAGTGAGAACAATATCCAGTGGATTAGATTACCTTGATCAAATGAGATAATATCTATAAATTACTTAGCACAGTGTAAAGTATATAGATGGTGCTTAATAAATGCTTATTCCCTTCCTCCTTCTTGGTGGTTTTAGCACAAAGATACCCCCCAGCAAAAGAAGCCAAGGGAAGAACTTCTGATTTATCAGCCATGGAAAAGGCTTGGGTGAGTTAATTAAGGATTGCGTTCAGCAGCTCTTTGAACTAACAGATGACAAAGAAAGTGTAAGATAAGCTTATTTGTCTTACCAAGGTACCCATTGCATTCAGTCTTTCAAAGACTAGATTATTGTTGGAGTCCAAGCTCCAGAAGAAATCAAACTGGAAATTGTTATTCAGCTATGTCTTACTCTTCATGACTCCATTTGGGGTTTTCTTGGCAATCTTTGTCACTAGAATGGTTTACCATGTCCTTCTCCAGCTCATTTTACAGATGAAGAAACTGAGGCAAATAGGGTTAAGTGACTTGTCCAGGGTCACAGAGCTTACTAGTGTCTGAGGTCAGATTTGAACATAAACATACACACACACACACACACACACATACACACACACACACACACACTACAAATGGACTTACTGGTGTCAGGATAACATATGTATGAAAACATTTGTAGGCACTGGAGATTCACTTCTCTAAAAGCAAGCCTGGGGTTCAACCTGATCAAACCTGGCCTTAGATACTTACTAGCTATATGACATTGGGCAAGCTACTTGATCTGTTTGCCTCATTTTCCTCAACTATTAAATGGGCACAGAAACAGCACCTAATTCAAAAGGTGGGTGTGCAAATCAAATGAAATAACATTTGTAAAGTGCTTAGTACAGAGCTTGACACAATAGATGCTATGTCAATGATAGCTATCATTATGAAGTAAGTAGTTAATACACAATTTGATACACAGATTTCAAGAGAGTAGGGGATCTGTCAACTTTAAGATTACTCATAATACAGGGGTGGCTAGCTGGCGCAGTGAATAGAGCACTGGCCCTGGAGTTAGGAGGACCTGAGTTCAAATCCAGCCTCAGACACTTAACACTTACTAGCCATGTGACCTTAGGCAAGTCACTTAACCCCAATTGCCTTGCTTTCCTCCTCCAAAAAAAAAGCAAAAAAAATTAAAAATTAAAAAAAAGATTATTTATAATAATAACAAAAACAACTGCAACAATAAAAGGCAAAATTATCTATTAAAAAGTGAAGGAAGGACTTTAATCTAGATAGATTTACAAGTGAATTCTATAAAACATCTGAAGAGCAATTAATACCTAGGTAGGGATTGGCTAAGTGCTACGTGTTTGGTGTGAGTGATCACCCAACAAGCAAAATTTTCTGTTCTTTACAGCCACTGGCTCATTTCCTCTTTTTTTTTGGTCTTTATTAATTTGTTTGTTTACTTTTAGTTTACAAGATTCAGCTCCATAATCCCTTGAGTTTCAAATTTTCTTCCCCCCTCTATCCCCCCCACCCCCATGGCAGCATGCGATCAACTACAGGATCTGCACATGCTTTCATATTAGACATTAGTCAGGTTGTAAAGAAAGATTATAACCCAAGGAATGAACAATGGAAAAGAGGAAACAAAACCGAACAAGAAAAAGAAAGAGAGGTACTTTGCTTCAATCTGCATTCAGACTTTGTAGTTCTTTCTCTGAATGTAGATATCTCTTTCCATCACAAGTTTGTTGGAGTTGTCTTATAACCTTGCATTGCTGAGATGAGCCCAGTCTATCAAAGTTAGTCATCAAACATTGTAATTGTGTCTGTAATTGTGTATAAATTTTTCCTGGTTCTGTTCTTCTTACTCAACATCAATTTGTATAAGACTCACCAGGTAAATATGAAGTCCGTCTGCTCCTCATTTCTTATAGCATAATAGTATTCCATTACATTCATATACCACAACTTGTTTAGCCATTCCCCAATTGATGGGCATCCCCTTGAATTCCAATTCTTTGCCACCACAAAAAGAGCTACTATAAATACTTTTGCACATATGGTTCTTCCTCCCTCTTCTATGATCTCTTTGGGATACAACCCTAGAAGTGGTATTGCTGGGTCAAAGGGTATGCACTTATTTATAGCCCTTTGGGCATAGTTCCAGATTGCTCTCCAGAATGGTTGAATCAGTTCACCAACTCCACCAACAATACATTAGTGTTCCAATTTTTCCACATCCAGCATTTGTCATTTTACTGTTTTGTCATCTTAGCCAATCTGGCTGGTAAGATGTGGTACTTCAGAGTTGTTTTGATTTGCGTTCCTCTAATCAATAGTAATTTAGAGCATTTTTTCATATGCTTATGGATATCTTTAATTTCTTCCTCTGAAAACTGCCTCTTCATTTCTTTTGACCATTTATCAATTGGGGAATGACTTGTATTCTTATAGATTTGACTCAATTCTCTGTATATTTCAGAAATGAGGCCTTTATCAGAGGCACTGGTTGTAAAAATTCTTTCCCAATTTCTCACTTCCCTCTTAATCTTGGTTTACATCGGCTTTGTACAGAAACTTTTCAATTTAATGTAATCAAGATTATCCATTTTGCATTTTATAATGCTCTCTAACTCTTGTTTGGTCATAAAATCTTCCCTTCTCCATAAATCTGACAGGTAAACTATTCCTTGCTTTTCCAAATTGCTTACAGTATCAGCTTTTATACCTAGATCGTGCACCCATTTAGACTTGATTTTGGTATACAGTGTTAGATATTGGTCTATTCCCAGTTTCTGCCATTCTATATTCCAGTTTTCCCAGCAGCTTTTTTTTTTTT
>CM053587.1:297312807-297349026 GCA_028646515.1 Pseudochirops corinnae
GAAGAGTTAATGGTTTGAGAGGAAATAGCTCTAGGCTAGGGCTGGGAAAGACACAGTACATCTGAGGGGAAGGGGAGAAACAGTTAAGAAATGTGGCTTTTACAACTTAACACAAAACTGAATTAATAAAATCCTAAAGTTACCCCAAAATATATTACATAGGCCATTCAGCACCTCTTCATATCCAGCCCTAATCTCTTTGCTGGCCTCCGGTCTCTTATTTCCAACTACCTATTGGGCATCTCAAACTGGATATCCTGTAGATTTATTAAAACCAACATGTCCAAAATGAAACTCATTATCTTCCCTGAAACACTCCCCTATTGAGGGGACCACCATTCTCTCAGTCACCCTGACTCACCAGCTATGCATCATCCTCAACTCCTCACTCTCTCAACCCTCATATCCAATCTATTGCCAAGTCCTATAGCCTTTACCTTCATAAGAACTCTCCCATACAACCCCTTCTCTCCTCTGACAATGCCACCACCCTCATGCAGAACTTCATCACCCCAGACCTATACCATTGCAATAATTTCTTGGTGGATCTCCCTGCCACAAGCCTCTCCTACCTTAGTCTATCCTCCACTCAGCTATCAAGAGTGATCTTCCTAAAGCACAGATCTGACCATGTTACCCCTGTTCCTATTTAATAAACTCCAGTAGCTCCCTATTACCTTCAAGATTAAATTCAAAACCATATTTGGCATGCAAAACCCTTTATAACCTACCCACATACATCTTCCAAGTGTACATCTTAGACTACTTCAGACAGACAGACAGACAGACAGACAGACACACACACACACACACACACACTACCATTCCTTGAATATAATGCTCAATCTCCCAACTCCAGGCATTTTCACCTGGAATACTCTTCCTCTGCCCCTCCTTCTCTTGGCTTCTTTCAATCCCCGCTTCTTCAGGAAATCTTCCCTCTGTTTATTTATTCTTAGCATCGCTTGTTTGTTCAAAGTTTACTGTTTGCATTTTGCCTCCTCCCATTAGATGTGAGCTCCTGGAGAGCAGTGACTATTTTTTCAAACCCAGACAAGCCAACACACGTTTACTAAGTGCTGGAATCATCACTGAAAATACAAATATAAACTAAAAGACAAGCCCTGTCCTCAGGGAGTTTACATTCTAACAGGGAAAACAATACAGAAAAGGAAAAGCGGGGAGGGGAGAAGTACCAGCGAAGAGGCATGCTGAAGTCTAGAGGAGTGTTCCTGGTGGGAAATGAAGAGATGATTTTCTTTGCATTCCCAGAACATGTTGTTGCTGTTGTTGAATCTTTCCAGTCATGTCTGACTCTTTGTGACTCTACTTGGAGTTTTCTTGCAAAGGTTTGCTATTTCCTTCTGCAACTCATTTTACAGACGAGGAAACTGAGGCAGAGTTAAGTGACTTGCCCAAGGTCACATAGCGTCTGAGGCTGAGGATTTGAACTCGGGTTTTTCTGACCCCAGACCTGGCACTCTACTGTGCTACCCGGATGTCCCTCCGGGTACATAGTAGAGCTTAAGAAATGGCGGACTCTCATGATACTTCTGTTTCATATGCATTTTCTACAGTGGATTAAATAATGGGTTCCCCATGCCTATTACCCATATAGTATAACATCAAGTTGGACAAGAGTTGAAGATCCTATCATCCACCTTTGGGCAAACCTAGACACACCTCGTTTAAGAAATTTTTTTTTTTCTGAAGAATTCCAATGGAGGCAGGAGTCAAAGAGAAGAAAGGATCCAATCCGTGTGAGCACAGTGTCTCTGGAGGTCTCTACACCACAGGCAACACAAAGAAATCTGCAAAGACCATTATGACATAACACAAAGTAGGAAAAAAAAAACAGAGATGAAAGAACAGAATGTACATTAATTGGCATCATATAAGAGGAAAAGTGAATGAGAACGGCTAGGCAATAAATCAAGAAACAAGCACCTACTTACTATGTGCCAGGCAAGAAGGGCACCAACCAAAAAAAGTGATACAGTACCCGCCCTCAAGTAGTTTCCATTCTACTAGGTATTCAACTGTGCACAGATAAGTATATATAGGTTATACACAAAATAAATACACATTGATTAAGAGGCAGGAGATCCTTGACAACTATGGAAAGCAACAAAGTCCTCTGGAAAGAGGGTGAGCATGACTGGGTACAGAGTCCAGCCTGTGCAGATACTGAGGAGATGGAACGATGTGTACAAGGAAAAGAAGGTACGCTGATACAACTGGAATGTACATTGTGTGTGGGGGATGAGGAAGTATGTGAAATCCGTCTGGACAAGTAGGTTGGAGCCAGACTGTAATGGGCTTTAAATGCCAGACCTCGGAGACTGCATTTTATCTTAGAGGTTAAAGGTAGTCATTTGAAGCTTCCCAAGCAGGCAGCAAGATGGTCAGACTTTCATTTTAGGAACATCAATTTGACAGTTATGTAGAGGATAGATTACAAGGGTGAGTGAGCCCCTGTAAGCAGAAAGTGACAGAAAAATTGTTTTGGTGTTGTATAGGTTGAAATTAATTCATTTAAATGTAAATAGTTACAAAGCAAGTTTAGTTGGTTGTTTTGATGTTGAATGATTTCTCAACAAAATATTATAAAACTCTAACATGAACAATAAAAACAACATAATTATAAAGCAACCCCTCCAAGTAACTCTCCCAACTTGCTCTTGCACTCAAGGGCTGGGTCCCGCAAAAGCAACTGCTGCCTTGGCTTCTAGGGGTAATCTTGCAGGTCTGTGCTTATAATACTATAGCTACAAGAGCCCATTAATGTGCTTCCCATTAATGATTGGTCAGTACATTAAAATTAGCTCTGAATAGTCCATATTCTCTCCCTCTTTCTTATCCTCTCCCTCACCCACTGAGAAGCAAACAATCTGATATCAACTATACATATGAAATCATGAAAAACATATGTCCATATTAGCCACATCCCAACAAAAAAGTTTTTAAAAAATTTAAGAGAGAAAATTATACTTGAGCCTATGCTCAGAGTTCATAATTTGTCTCTCTGGAGATGGATAGCATTTTTCACTTGGGTCTTTGGGATTGTCTTGGGTCATTGTATTGATCAAAGGACCAAGTCTTTCACAGTGGATCATCATTACAACATTGCTGTTACTGTGCACAATGATCTCCTGGTTCTTCTCACTTCACTCTGCATCAGTTCATATAGGTCTTGCCATGTTTCTTCTGAAACCACCCCTCCCTACCACTTTTTTTTGGGGGGGGAGGTCTTTTTTTGGAAAGGGGAAGGCAGGGCAATTGGGGTTAAGTGACTTGCCCAAGGTCACACAGCTTGAGTCTGGATTTGAACTCAGGTCCTCCTTATTCCAGAGCCAGTGATCTACTCACTGCGCCACCTAGCTGCCCTTATCATTTCTTATAGCACAATAGTATTCCATCACAAGCCTATGCTGCAACTTACTTAGCATTGATGAGCATCCCCTCAATTTCCAATTCCATGCCACCACTAAAAAAAACTGCTATAAACATTGTTGTACATCTAGATCCTTTTCCTTTTATCTCTTTGGGGTAATGACTAATAGTGGTATTGCTGAATCAAAGGGCATGCACAGTTTTATAGCCCTTTGGGCATAGTTCCAGATTATTCTCCAGAATGGTTGGACCACTTCACAACTCTACCAACAGTGTAATAGTGTCCACCATTTTTTGCTTTGTTATTGCTGCCTCTCTGGATCTTCTCTTTGAACCTGAAATAATTCAGATCAGCAAAAGACAAAGCAAAATCCTGAGAAATGGAGTTTCTTTCTATGAGACAGAGGAGACACAGGAAGTAGAAATGCTCCAAGACTGCAAAATTTTTCCACATCCCCTCCAACATTTATTATTTTTTCCTTTTATGTCATGTTGGCCAATCTGATAGGGTGAGGTGGTATCTCAGAATTATTTTAATTGCATTTCTCTAATCAATAATGATTTAGAGCATTTTTATATGACTCTAGATAGCTTTGATTTCATCTCTTGAAAACTGCCTATTCATATCCTTTGACCTTTTATCAATTTGAGAATGACATTTATTATTAGAAATTTGACTCAGTTCCTCACATATTTGAGAAATGAGGCCTTTATCAGAGAAACTTGCTGTAAAAATTTTTGCTATTACTTCATTTTCCAGCAAAATATGGTTTCCCTGATTATCTCTTCCAATTAGACCTATTTTTTGCTTTTGCTTTTGTCTGAGATCATGATTGCCACCACGGCCCTCTTCAGTTCAGATGAAGCGTGATAGATTCTGCTCTAGTCCATCATATCAACTCTTCAGAAAAACATGTGACTTTCTGTCCCAAGAGTGTCTATTGTACACAGCATATTGTCAAAATCTGTCCAACTTGCATTTTAGAAAATCTGGCAAATGTGTAAAAAATGTATTAGAGAAGGTTAGGGCTAGAGGTACAGAAGCCAATGATGAGGCTATCAGTAAGAGATAAGAACTTGTACATGTCTAAATAAAGTGGTGACTGTGTTGTTGCAGAAAAAGGGACATATAGGATATATGTTCTGGAAGTAGCAATGACAAGATCTGGCACCTTTATGGTTATGTGGGATATAAGAGTAGAAAGGAGGAATTGAGAATGAACTAAGGTCACCAACTTGAGGGACTGGAAGATTGGTAATGCCATCTCTCAGGGAAGAGACCTGAGAGAGTAAAATATTTCATGGGGTGGAAACAATGAGCCAAAAACACAAATAGTAAATTTCATAGTTCAGCATTTGACAAAATATTTTATTTCCTAGACCTGTATGGAACCCAGGACAAGTTTTTATTTTTTTTTAACTGCTTCCAAGTTGAGTACTAGGCAACTGTTGATGCTGTCCTTTGTTCTCAAAGAGGACCATGCCATCAGGAAGGTGGCTTGCAAGTAAATTGGATTTAAATGAGGGAGGACTTGCAAAATCACCAGCCTCACTCCTACAGAGTCATCTGGGTTCAGTGGCAAGATAAAGATCAGCACAACTAGAGATGGCCCCAGATGCAGTGGAAGACCTTGGCCTTTTAAGCTAAGGTCTTTCCCAGGTCTCAGTTGGACTGAAGCAATGCCCATTTAGTAATTAAGAGTAACTAGGCAAGATTGGTTTATTGATTGGGTGTTGTTCTTCGTTCTTTAAGAGAACCAAAATGACATCACTATGCTAGAGTCAAGTTTCAGTGTGTCTGATTGTGGCTGATCAGACCAATATGAACTCAGAATGTTCTACCACAGGTCGGGCACAAATAGTCTGTGTGAACATTTGACATGGATTCTCCAAATTTGTGCATCTTACTAGGTAAGAAATGAGCCAAAGAATGACCTCTTTTACCTAGCCCCCCCCCCCAAAAAAAAATCAGTCTGGGAGGGGAAGTCCCTCTGAGTTTCTGACCAAAACAGAAACAATTGCTATTTACACTCACTCAAAGCCACCCAAGCCCAAACAATGACCAAGTGAGGTGTGGCCTGGGACCTATTGTTGGCTCATCTCTTACCTAGTCGTCCCCCATCCATATCTTGACTTTGGACCAGATGGCTCTAGAGAAGAGAGGAAGGCTGGGGACTTTGCACAGCCCTCCCTCACTTAAATCCAATTCACTTGAAACTCATTTCCTGGTATGGATCAGGACGACTGGAGATGGCCCCCACTAAACAGCAATGCCACAATAGAGTAACCCAAGCATATGCTGGCTAAAGCACACTCTAGCGGCCGGAGGAGATACTGCCACCTCTTAATAAGTGGCCCAGTTGTTCAGTCATGTCAAGAGTGTCAGACACTTCATGACGCCATTTGAGGTTTTCTTGGCAAAGATACTGGAGTGGTTTGCCACTTCCTTCTCAAGCTCATTTTACAGAGGAGGAAACTGCGGCAAACAGGGTTAAGTGACTTGCCCAGGGTCACACAGCTAGTAAGTATCTGAGGCTAGATTGGAACTCGGGAAAATGAGTCTTCCTGACTCCATCCACTGCACCACCTACCTGCCCAAGTGGTGCAATAACTACTGTAATTCAAAGGTTACCTGGTGACTAGTTGATTTTATTCCATTTTAACTAATTTGAGCTCCTTGGTTGACTTTTTACAAATGTGATGGATAGCACACATTGTTGTTGTTGTTGTTGTTTTTGTCCTCCTTCATTTTCAAAGATGGCCATGACATCAGGGAGATGATAATGTGACTGGCAGTTGACTTTGATTTAAGTGAGGCAGAGCTGTGCAAGATCACCAGCCTCACTTTCTCCTCCAGAGCCATCTGGGTCTCCCATTGCATCCTGGGCCATCTCCAGTTGTACTGATGAATATCTGACCACTGACACATATAAGTCAATGTTTGATGCCACAAGTATTTTACTTACCCAATGAACATATCATATTTTCAATGGAAAAACACTTGAAGCTTTCACAATGAATACAGGATAAAATAAAGATATCCATCTCCCCACTATCATTTGGCATAGTGGTGGAAATGCTAGTATAGCAAAAAGACAAGAGAGAGAAATTAAAGTTATAAATAACAGTGTAGATGAGACTAAACTATCTTATTTATAGAAGGCATGCTAGTTTACTTAGAAAAGCCCAAATAATAAACAAAGAAACTAAATGAGACAACTAATGACTTTTGGAACTTCACAGGATACAAAATAAATCAGTAGAAATGAATAGCATTTCTATATAATATTTTTTTAAAAAGATGAGAAAGAAACAATAGAAAGAGAAATTCCATTAAATAGCACTACAAAATGTGTAGTGTTCAGCATTTAACCTACCATTCCTTGGTAGGTTAAATAGCAACTATAAAACACTCTTCATAAAAGCAAAAAAAGATTTAAATTATTGGAGAGATATCCATTGCTCATGGTTGGACTGAACTGCTACAATAAAAATGATACTACCCAAATTAATTTACATATTTAGTGTACTACTCATCAAACTACCAAGGGATCATTTTTATAGAACTAGACAAAATACTATTAAAATTCATTTGGAGAAAGTCCAGAATCTCAAGGGAAAGAATGAAAAAAGCCTAGCCTTACCAGCTTTCAAATTACATCATATAAAAATAATCACCAAAACTGTTTGGTACTAGTTTAAAAATATAAAAATAGAACAGTGGAACAAACTAGATAAATAAAACCCAGAGGCAAGAAAAGAGGGCAAAGCCAGAACAAAAGGTCCTCTATATACAACAATATTTATAGGACCACTTTTTGTGAAAGCAAAGGACTGGAAACAAAATAGATTGGGGGATAGCCAAATTGTGGTACATGAATAAAATGTTATTGCATTATTAAAAAATTAATTAATGTGAATCCAGAAATGCATGAGAAAACCTTAATGAACTGATGCAAAGTGAAATAAACAGAAACAAGAAAACTCTACACATAAATGACTACAAAACTATAAATACAACCCCCCCAAATCCTGAATGCTATGTAATTATAAAAACTAAGCTCAGCCCTAGAGAAGAGTTGAGAAAATGTATTTCTCCTTCTTCTAAAGAGATAATAAATAATAATAACTAATATTTCTATGGAGGCAGCTGGTAGCTTTGTGGATAGGGTACTGGGCCTAGAGTCAGGAAGACCGGAATTCAAATCCAGCCTCAGACATTTCCTAGCTGTGTGACCCTGGGCAAGTCACTTAACCTCTAATTGCCTGACAAAATGGATCCACCAGAGAAGGACATAGCAAACCACTACAGTGTCTTTGTCAAAAAAAAAACCAAATGAGGTCATGAAGGGTCAGACATTTCTGAACACACACACACACATACACAAAACAAACCACATTTATAAGGCTGGAAACGCAAGTATCACCTCTATGAGTCTCAACCACAAGGGACAGTGGGTGCCAAACTTTTCATACATGGTCAGATATCATCAATGTGTTCTTTGGTTTGGTTGAATTACTTTTTTTTTCTCTTTCTCTTTACAGCTTTATCATAAGGCACAGTTGAGGAGGGGGAGTGGAAGGGGGAAGAGGAAGAAGAGGAGGAAGGAGGGGAGGAGGAGGAAGACTATATTTGGAAATGAAAGTGATCTAAAAACAAAAGCTCTCGATAAAACGAGCTTTCTTTCACGAAACAAAAATAAATTGCTAGTTCGGAAGCAAAATCTAAAGAAAGCGAGTAGTTTTTAAAGTCCTAAGTGGGGGAGCCCTGGACCTCCCAAGGAAGGTCAAAATTTTCACCTCACCGCGCGAGTGGGGGATTTAAAGCTCTATCAGGGGACTGGGTGGTGATTGGAGAGCCATGGGCCAAGTAAATTACAGCTCTCACCCGGACTGCCGCCAGAGCCTCCTACTTGGTCTTCCTGTCCAGCGCTCTTTCTATCCCAATTACACTTTCACGTAGCCACCAACTCCCCCCTCTCCGGCCACCCTGGGAATCCCCGGTTTCCAGCAAGACCTAGCTGAAACATTCTACAGGAAGCCTTTCCTGATTCTCCGCGCCACTAGTGCCCTCCCTCCCAAACGACCTCGTATTTTTTCCCCATTATTCTATATCTGCATATATTAACACGCATACAACAAGTGGTCTGTATCCTTAGAATGTAAACTCCTTAAAGCTGGGGGTGGTTTCACTTCTGTGTATCCATTGCTTAGTACAAAGTGCTTAAGAAAAGCTTGTGGATTGTTTTGCCTCTATCTAGATTTTAGATAAAAACCCAGGATTTGGGCGGGGAGGGTCTGCATCGAATCAAGCCTGTTGACTTGACTTCCTTCACAGCTTAAGCTTAGAGTACCACCTGGTGACTCAGCTGCTGTGGCATTCCAAGAAGCTATTCCAGCCACATAGCCATAAAGGTGAAATAATGAATAACGTGTGTGGAGGGAGCAGGGAGGAAAGAGAGGAAGGAGACGTAAGTGCTTCGGCTTCAAAGGAGGGCTAAATGGTGGGGAGTATATTAGGAAATGATTGTGGTGTAAAAAAGGAAAGGAATTAATTAAAAAAAAAACAAAGAAAAAACATTCTATGTTCTAATGTTCCTTTCATCCTTGATATTCTGTTTTCCTAAAAATCTCTCCTAGGTTTGGTATTCTGTGTTCTAATTCAATTCCGTAAGTATTTATTAAGCACCTACTACGTCCCAGGCGTCATTCTAGACCCTAGAGATACAAAGATAAACATGAAATCTTTCCTGCCCTCAAGGAACTTATTCTGGGGAGAAACAGCATGTACAAAGATATGTGAATATAAAATACAAGAGAAATAAATATAAAGTCGTTTGGAAAGGTCTCTTACTAGAGGTTGCACTTGAACTGAGCAAAAGATACCTTCAAGCTTGCTTGGCATTATTTCTGAGTTAAGATGGGCTTAAGTAATCTAGCTGTTGTATCTGTATAAGCCACCAGATGGCACTCCAAGGTCTGAGCTACCAGCCCAAGTAATGGCACGGGCTTGTGTGGTAGGATCCAGCTGCAGAAAAGTGCCTTAGCAAATGTGTAGACAGGATTCAGCTGGTCCCCAGGACATTCAGCCTTTTAGTGCCTCCGCCTATGTTTCTATATAGGGATTGGAATAACTAGAATGATTCGAATCTATCTTGACTTGGCGGATATCCAGTGGTTGCTGGTTGTGGTTGCTTGTCTTTGATTTTCAAAGAGGACCAGTGAGTCCGTGGGGTGATTTCCTGACTTGGACTGATGTGAGGCAGGTTGCACAGTCATCAGCCTCACTCTCTCTTCCAGAGTCATCAAAGTCCAGTGGCAGGACCAAAGTCAGGGCAACCTGCAATAGCCCGGGATGGGGCAGACGACATTGGTGTCTGACCAAGCTCTAATCACTCCAAAGTGCTTGCTTCAGCTGCCCTCCTGGCCTTTGGAACAAGTCATTCCCCCTAATTCCCGGAAGAGTTTGAAGCCTGTTGTGTTGGTTGTCCTCACCCTGGTTTAGCCGGTCTGCGCAGATGGCTTTGCTGGGATGTGGCCAATGTGCATAGTTCTCCAAGCCATGGGTGAGAGTTGGGTGACTGTTGGACACCAAAAGTGGATGAGTAGCCCTGGAAAAGGCTTGGCAAGCCCTCACAGTACTAGTTCTCTCTGAACACCTCATATACCATGCTAGTAAATGTTTAACAACCAGCTCTCCAGAAGGGGAGAAAACTGTACTATGACAAACTTTTACATTTAATCTACATTATTAACATTTTCTATATCACTTTCTTGAATTTAGACAATCATCAAAACAGTAAATGAAGCCCTGATTTGTATCGTTCACCAATTTACATTTGAGTTGTAAACATTTACACTGAAAATTTAACAATCAGCTCTATTCAAGCTGATTCCAATACGCTCCTCTCCTCATTCCAATGAGATTCTAATCAGTTTCCCAATTTCATGTGAAACCAAAATTAGAGTATATCTTACTAAAAGAGAATACACATTAACAACCAAGTAAAGGGTAAGAAATCCAGAGTAGAATCTCACCAGGCTGCACTACTCTGGAATCCTGCTGACTTCTGCCCCATGCCCCAGGAAGCTCATTATGGGAAAACTTCATCACCCTGCAAGATCTCATCAGCCTAGGTACTCATCACCTCCCTCTGGCCCCATGATTGGAGGGTGGAGCCACGACCTCTAAACCTCCATTTAAGGAGGGAGCCCAGCTCAGACCATCTCATTTCTCACCTGATTGGTACCTGACCCAAGGTCATTTCTGGGGTATTTCTACTTCCTTCCATCACCCTTTTTGGCTTCCTTTAGTGTACTGTCTTCCAATTTGATTGTAAGTCCTTTGAGAGCAGGAACTGTCTTTCTTTTTTGTCTGTATCCCAAGTGCTTGTTAGGTAGCACAATGGATAAAGTGCCAGGCTTAGAGTCAGGAAGACTTATCACCCTGCCTTTAAATCTGGCTTCAGACACTTACTAGCTGTGTAACCCTGGGCACATCACTAAACCCTATTTGCCTCAGTGTCCTCCTCTGTAAAATGAGCTGGGGAAGGAAATGGTTGACCACTTCAGTATCTCTGCCAAGAAAACCCCAAATGGGGTCATGAACAGTCAGATACAACTGAAAAGAATAAACAACAATCCTTAGAGCACAATGCCAGACACATAGTAGGTGTTTAATATCGTAAATGTTTATTGACAATTGATAGTAGAGCTACTCTTGGGCAGAATCTGAAATCTCAACTTCCCCACCCATTCTTCTGTTTATGTTTTGTTTTTTTCTTTTTTTCTTTTTTCACAGATGCACCCACAAACAATATTGGCAAGAGATCCCCATTCAAGCATTTTGTTCTCAATGATGATGGATACATACAAGGAAGTTTTCAATTTGGCTCACCCCATTCATCTCCCTGGCTGGTCCTATAACCACTGCCTCCTTCATGAGCTAGCTCTTCAATGCCCTCCCTCTTGGGCTTCAGCTAGGCAAAGTCCTATTAGATACCTCCTCAGCTGGCCACCAGGGACCCAGATCAAGGGTCATCACTTTGTTTCCCTTTTTTGTTTCTCATACATTTTCCTCAGACATCTTCCAGGACCATTTCTATAAAGAAGAGTGATTCCTTTCAAATGTCTGTGAGATTAGAGTAACAGTAAGCAATTGCTTTTACATGAAATAACCAGGGCAATTCGCCTCCTCACTGCCTTCTTTTCACCAAACCCAGGGGTGACATGAAAATGCAAAGGAAAAGAAAAACCAGACCAATCAATCAGAGGTTACTGACACTAGAGATTCCAAAAAGTAAATGTGACAAGACAGTGTGTGTTCTAGGTATGAGGGAACAAACCGTGCAGAGTTACAAAGTCCAGAGATGGAATATGGTTGAACCATGTAGTACATTGGGAAGGGGATGGAGGGAGGTAATGTGAAATCAGTCTAAAGAAAGGAATGAGAAACAGAAGAGATTAATTTGTCCTATAGGCAATAGGGAGCTACCAAAATTTCTTTGAGGAGTAATGCAATGAGACCAGTGCTCCAAGGCTATCAATCTGGTAGTTGTATAGCATGTAAATGGGAGAGGAAGAAATTTAGATGCTGAGATCAGCTCAGATGATATGAATCAAATGAGGGAAGTAAGGGCTGGGGTTCTATCTCCTAGGTAGCAGACATTGAGGCAAAGTAGCAAAAGCAGAAGACCTGATTTCAAATCCTGGTTCTCTTATTTACTATCTTCATTACATTAGACAAGACCTTTGACCTCTCTGATCCTCAGTTTCCTCATCTGTAAGATAAGGGGATCAGACTCAATCTGTGGTTGATGACATTTTTGAGTATTGGGACCCCCTTCAGATGTGTTTCAGTTACAAGGGTGATTTCAATGAAAAGGCTAAGTGGGAAGGAGCTATATTGGGAAATTACTTTGGTATAAAATAAAATACATTAATAAAACTTAAAAAAAAACTTTATTTGTTCTAAGGTCCCTTCTATCTCTAATAGTCTAAGTTGTCTCTTCTACAGGTCTTTTCAACTCCTAGAATCTATGAAAACACCCAATTGAAATCATTCATATAAAGTGTGAACATATCTACAATTTCTCCCTGTAGGCAGTATTCACATTTTTTAAAAAGGAGTTTGAAGACACTGCTTAATTCAAAGGAGTAAAGCCCAAATGGTGTCATTTCAGTCAAGATTTTTCAGCAAAAGATTTTCCTGAATCCTTTAAATCCTAGCTATTGTCTATATCCAGGATTCTTGTTGTTGAGTCATTTCCGTGGTGTCTGTCTCTGTAATACCTTTTGCAGTTTCCTTGGCAAGGGTATTAGAACAGTTTTCCATTTCCTTCTCCAGACCATTTTACAGATGAGGAACTGAGGCAAACAGGGTTAAGTGACTTACCCAGAGTCCCACAAGTGTCTGAGTAAATGTTTGAGGTCTGCTTTGAACTTGGGAAGATGAATCTTCCTGATTTCAAGCCCAGTGATCCATCCACTGACCCACATGGCTACCCTCTATCTCCAGGAAATATCCCTTTTTTTCTTCAGTGAGTTCAGTACATAGCTCACAGTCTCTCCTCCCCAAGTTCTGCCCTCATACTCAGGAACTTCAATATACATATTGATACTGCTACAAACATTCTAATCTCCCAGTTCCCCAACCTACTCATTTCCCATGACCTATTCCTCCACCTCCCCTCAGTCACACATATAGTCATATTCTTGATCTTGCCATCACCCACAAATGCTCTGCTCTCATGTTCATGAACTCAAAATTTCCTTATCAGACCACAATTTGTTGGTATTCCACCTTTTCCTCTGCCTTGCAACCCTAAATCCTGTTCTTCATCCATGCTGTGGGACTTCTAATTCCTTCACACTCTCAGTTCTCTTACAGGCTTTACTGCTAGTTACACTTTCTTCTATTTCCCAGCTTGATCCCTTGATAAACAATTTAAACTATACTCTTATGAGTCCCTTGCCCCCTTACTGGATTGCTGATCTTCCCCTGTCAAGCCTCAGCCCTGAATCACTCCCATCATCAACTATCTTCTCTCCTTCACAAATGCTGCTGAATGAAGCTGGAGTTTTAAAATAAGGAAATGGTGCTGATTGGATCTGCTCCAAAATTACATCACCTAACTTCAACTGAGCCCTCACTACTGCAAGGCAAACTTTTTATACTTTGCTAATTAACCCACTAAATCAAGTCACCAAGGAGATTCTTCCAAACCTCATGTGTCCTCAAACTTCCCAGGCTCTCCCTCTTCCCATCTTCTTTCAGTTAAGAACCTTACCTAATATTTTTCTGAAAAAAAAAAAAACAAAAAAACCTGAGGATATGGCTAAACATATTTATAATGAGTTTGTTTTTCTTGTCTTCTCAATGAATAGAGGAGAGAGAATTCAGAAATAAATTTACAATAAAATTGAATTTAAAAAAAGAAAAAATTGAGGTTATTTACTAAAAGCTCCTTCTTCTCCCCTCTTCTTATCTCATATCACCCAGTTGCCCTCTGCCAATTTCTCCTCCTTCATCCCTGATGTTTTACATCTACATTTACATCCTAAATGTTTTACATTTAGAGGCTCCCCAAGGCTAACCCCTTGACATGTATAAGTAATCCCATTCTATCCCATCTTCTCCAGCAATTTGCCCTCTCCCATCATCCCTATTCTCTCACTCACCTTCTGTATTTCTCTGTCTATTGGATGCTTTCCAACTACTTACAAGTATGCCAATGTCCCCCCACTACTTACAAGTATGCCAATGTCCCCCCACTACTTACAAGTATGCCAATGTCCCCCTACTACTTACAAGCATGCCAATGTCCCCCTACTACTTACAAGTATGGCAATGTCCCCCTACTACTTACAAGTATGCCTATGTCCCCCTACTACTTACAAGTATGCCAATGGCCCCCTACTACTTACAAGTATGCCAATGGCCCCCTACTACTTACAAGTATGCCTATGTCTCCCCTATCCTCAAAAAAACCCTCTCACTTTCTCACCCTCTCCCTGATAACTCTCTTCCTTTTTGTGGCTAAAGCCCTTGAGAAAGCTTTCTATGATCAATGCTTCCATTCCTTTCCTCTCGCTCTCTTCTTAACTAACTACAATCTGGCTTTCAACCAAAACTGCTCTCTTCAAAATTACTAGTGATCTCTTAAGTGCCAAATCCAATGTGCTTTTATTAGTCCTCATTCTTCTTGACCTCTTTGTCACCTCTGACCCTGTTGATCCCCCTCTTTTCCTTGATATTCTCTCTTCTCTGTTTTGGAGATACCAGTCTTTCCTGGTTTTCCTTCTACCTATATGACCACTTCTCTTTGCTGGGTCTTCTTCATCATGGGTGTCCCACTGGGTCTTCTTCTCTTCTCCCTCTATACTATATCACTTGATAACCTCATCAGCTCCCATGGATTCAAATACCATGTCTACACTGATGATTCTTAAAACTACTGATCAAGCCCTACTCTTTCTGCTGACTTCTAGTCCTGCATCTCCAATTGTGTTATCAGACATCTTGAACTGAATGTCCTGTAGTCATATTAAATCCAACATGTCCCAAACAGAATTTATTCTATCTCATTCCAAGTCCTCCCAACTTCCAAACTGCTCTATTATTGTCACACTACTAAAAGCTTTTCCCAATGCTCCATAACTCTCGTACCTTCCCTCTGTTGATTATTTCTGACTTATCCTATATATAACTTGTTCATATCCCCAGAACTTAGCATATTGCTTGACATGTAGGTAGAGCTTAATAAATGTCCATTGACTGATTGACAGGCAGTTTAACAAATGACTACTCTACCTAAATGTCTAGCTGGCCCTGGACAAACAAACTATGGTGAGAATGGGAACTGGAAGCTAAGGAAAGGGTCACACAAACCTGCCACCCAGCTTGAATCCAATTCAGTAGCCACAAGACAATTTCCTTCCTTTCTGCCAACAGTACCCTCCCTCCTTCATTCATTTAAAGCCCAGATCAGAAGCCATTTTTTTTTTCTAGGAAGTTGGCTCTGATTAAACCAATCTAAGATGGCTCAGGGATATCCTTTTGTCCATTCAACAGTTACAGATAAAGTTTTGACTATAATGTTTCTGGGTTCCTAAGACCATAGAATTTAGAGCTGGAAGAAACCTTCATAGTCATCTGGTTCAATGGTTCCCAATCTACGGCTCATAGACACCCGAAAGAGTCATAGGCTATTACAATGGGCCCATGAATCCATATGTAAAGATGCATATGGTATGATGCAAAAATAAAAAAAATTGACTCGAGTCAAAGGACCCAGCCTCATGTGACCTTAGCCAAGTCACTTTACCTCTTTGAGCTTCAGTTTCCTCAACTATACAATGAGGAAGTTGGACTAGATGACTTCTAAGGTCCTTATCAGTTTAAGATCTACGATTCTAAACATACCTTCTGTAGGTTAAATGTCTCGCACATATATGGTTTTTTTTTCAAATGACAGATATGTGTGTCACATATCTGTCTGATATCTACATATCTACACTGATGATTCTTATATATATATATATATAAATATGCATTTAAAAGCACTACTGAATTCACACTAGGTATGTACGCTCATATATGCTCTCAAACAATAAATTCTAACAGCACAATTATCATTATAGTGAGTTCTGGGCATGTTTTTTACATCTTTAAGACGGAGTCCTCATGCTCTAAAGGATTGTCAATAGGAAAACAGTCTCAGAGAAGTCAATTAGTTACACAACTACTAAATAAGAGAACCAAGATTTCAAACTCCCAAAATAATAGCTCACCACTCAATCATGCCCTCTCCTGCCCAGGAGTAAGAGTTGTCAGGAAATACCCATTCATGCATTTATTCATTCAGCAAACATTTAGTAAGTAACTACTAGATAAGACACAGTCCTTAATTTTAGGATACTTTGTTTGACACCTGTCGGACAGGTCAAATCAACAAGGATTTATTAAGCATTAACTCTACTAGGCATTGCTCTAAGCACTGGGCTCAAAAAGAAAGGCAGTCTCTGCTCTGCCCCAGAGGAGCTTATATTCTAACAAAAAGACAAAAGGAAGCCAAAAAAATTGGGGGTTGGAAAGGGGTGAGAGACAAAGTTATCCAAAGGAATTGTGGAGAAAGAGATCCAAAGAGTGAAGAGTGAAGAAGTAACATGGCTGGCCTGGGCCCTTCCTTAAAATGAAGGTTGTGACATACTTTTTTTTTTCCTCACATACTTATCATGTAATTATTTTATATTATTTTTTAAAAATCAATGTTTTTTTTTTGTGCAGGTTTCAAAGTTTAGATAAAACTCTACCTATGTGTAACTTAATGCCCAATGACTTCACCCAAGGTTCTGCACATGGTTGATACTTAATAAATGTTTGTGAATGAATAAATGAAGACAGGAAGAAAAGAAATAAAGGATCTTTCCCTCAAGGAGGCTAACAAATAGTCTGCTTCTGTTACTGTTGTTCATTAATGTCCACTTGTCAGGATCCTATCAGGGGTTTTCTTGGCAAAGATACTGAGATGCTTTTCCATTTCCTTCTCCAGCTCATTTTACAGATGAGGAAACTGAGGCAAACAGAATTAAGTGACTTGTTCAGGGGTCACCCAGCTAGTAAATGTCTGAGTCTAGATCTGAATTCAGGAAGCTGAATCTTCCCGACGTGGTAGCTCTACCCACTGCACTACCTAACTGCCTTAACAGCTTGCTAGAGGAGCCAATTAGCATACTAAGGGTTGGATTGTATGGCTTTTCTCCTAACAACCAAAGCATAATAGAGAAGGAGAGTTCTGTGTAAACTGGAGTAATCATGGAAGGCTTCCAAGGTGAAGAGAGACTCAATCTTAGCCCTAAAGGCTGAAGAGCAATTATTTGGAAGAGGCAGAGGACTCAGTTCTCCAAACAGTATAGAAACTCCTTTGTCACCATAAATCAGAATGCCTTCCTCTTCCAGTAGCCCTAAGCAAAAATTTCAAAAACCACATATCTATTTTAATACTAACTCAGGATATGACCTCTCCCTCCATGAAGTGAGCTATACATTAACAGCTTGGCCAAAAATCCATCTCCTCCTTTCTGCCTGTCTTGACACATCCTTTTTCTATCCTAAACACAAAACTCAAGGCCCACCTCCTCCAGAGAAAGCTTCCCGATTAACTGGATCTGCATCCCAACCTGCCCAGTACCCATTTTGGAAGAGATTGGCTCTAGAGCAGTTAATTTGAGAAATATCAAGACCAATGGATTTTCAGTTCAATGAGAGTCAATGGGTGTGATATGGTAGTCAAAAATGGTAATTCAAGCTTGAGTTCCATTAAGAGTCATATAATCAGGGGTGGCTAGGTGGCGCAGTGAATAGAGCACGGGGCCAGGAGTCAGGAGGACCTGAGTTCAAATGTGACCTCAGCCACTTAACACAAAAAACAAGCTGTGTGACCTTGGGCAAGTCACCTAACCCCAATTGCCCTGCCGAAAAAAGGGACAAAAAATAAAATTAAAAATTTAAATTTAAAAAAAGAGTCACATAATATCCAGGACTAGAGAAATCTAACTCTACTGTGTCCTGGTCAGACCACATTCTAAGTATCCCCATAACCACATTTGGGGAAGGGTATGAGAAGGACATTGATAACCAATGAAAGCGTTCAGAGAAGAGTGACAAGGATATTCACCAGAATTCATGCCTGAAATTCACGGCATACTCAGTGCTGTTAAGGGAATTGGGGATATTTAGCCTGGAAAAGAGAAGACTTGAGAGGGATGGGAGAGGGGGGAGAGGGAGGAATGATAGTTATCTTCAGATAGGTAAAGAACTGCCACCTGGAGGAGAGATAAAAGTTCTATTTTGTCAGTCCTTAGACATTTATTGTTATTTAGTTGTATCCAGTTCTTCATGATCCTATTTGGGGTTTTCTTGGCAAAGATACTGGAGTGGTTTGCCATTTCCTTCTCCAGCTCATTTTACAGATGAGGAAACTGAGTCGAGTAGTGAGTTACCCAGGGTCACACTGCTAGTAAAAGTCTGAGGATGGATTTGAACTCAGGAAGATAAGTCTACTTGACTCCTGGCCCTGGGATCTATACACTGCACCACATTTATTAATTCTTATAAGTCAGGCACTATGCAAAATGCTGAGGATACAAAAAAAAAAAAAAAAGACAAAAGTTCCTGTCCCTGAGGAGCTCACAGTCTACTGAGGGAGACAACATGCAAACAATTGCATAACAATGAGTTATATACAGAATAAGTAGAAATATCAATAGAGTGAAGATAACACCATTCAGGAGAATCAGGAAAGGTTTCTGGCTGAAGGGGGATTTTAGGTAGAATTTGAAGGAAGCCAGGGAAGACGGGAGGTGGAGATAGGGAGTGAGAACCTTCCAGGCTTGGAGGACAGCCAGAGAAAATGCCTGGAGTTAAGAGTTAGGAGTAGAATGAAGAAGTTGCAAAGAGACAGAGTTAGGCTTCAGAAAAACTGCCTATAACCAGAGCTATCCACAAGTAGGCTGAGCAATCTCAGGCATTAGTGGGCACCCTTTCACTATATGACTATTTGGTGTGTTACAGAAATGCCTAGTTCTGGTACAGGCTGGACTAAACCCTTTCTAAGATAACCTCCAATGCTAGAAGTCTCTGAGTCCACGGGCTCAGATACCACAGAGGGTATTTCCCTCTGATCTGTTTCACCCTCTGCCTCCTGAATGAGCAACCAGGATTATAAGAGGAGAGAGGACCCAGAAAATTTGCAGTGTAGAACCCTCTTTGCCAGAGGATCAATGCCATAGAAATATCAGCTTGAAACAGTTGTGTCTCCCATGCAACACAGATCATGGTGTGAATCCCCAAGGGTCAACATTCTTGTTGGTCCCCCAGAAGTATGGCCCTGTGGGTCATGAAGGGAGACATGACTTTGTATAAGGAGAGAGATTTCTGAGAAGAAAAGGAAAGAAATAAGGTGTAAAGAGAGGCAAGGTGTGACTTTTGAATGGCAAGCAGGAGTTGCAACTCCCCCCTATCCTAGAGCTGGTTGGTTGTTGGCCTTCATTCTCAAAGAGGACAAAAATGACATCACTATGCTAGAGTCAAGTTTCAGTGTGTCCAACTGTGGCTGATCAGACCAATATGAGCTCAGAATGTTCTACCACAGGTTGCGCACAAATAGTCCATGTGAACATTTGGAGTAGATTCTCTAAATTTGCACATCTTGCATTCCTTTTGAGCTATTTCAATTCTGCTTCACTCATAAAACACAATACCTTCTCTGATGTGGGTATGCCATGCTGAACTGCAAACATAATATTCCAACTCAGCTGATTCCTAAAGTCTCCAACCCCGGAGACTAAGAGTGGACTCAGAGTGAAATAGATTTGCCTCTCTGTCTCCACCCCCAAAAGCCCCCCCCACACACTCCACCCACAGTTACATTTGGGCTGAGATTTCATTTCCCTCCTGGGCATTTTCTAACACCTAAACTAATTTGTATGACTTCCTACCAATTACTTATTATATACCCGACTTTTGAAAAACCCAGATGTTAGTGCTTCTCTCTCTGGTAACTATGTATGTACTGCCTTGGTCAGACAGTTGGATCTGTCTATTGATCTGCACTAATTTCTCAGACAGTTAGAAGCCCTGTCTGTTGGCCTTTATTTCTGTTTGTATTGAAGTTCAGGATACTGACTTTTCCCCTGAACTAGTGAACATAACTGAAAAGATTGTTGACCCCTTAAACAGCTATCTTTCCCAGCAAAGCAGATCTAAGAATCTGTGCTAGCAACCATCCTGTGTATGCCAGTGTGGTTGCCACTACATGGTCCTAAATGGCTGAACTAAATCAACTCAAACTGAACATTTGGAGATAACCTGGCAAGTCTTCAGTTTTCCCTAGGACCCTAGGCTCTGTATTTCATTCTAAGGAAATAGAGTCATGTCTACTCAGCCAAGGTCATAACTCTCTTTGGCTCATATTTCTGACTTTCCAATTGACTGTCCCTTCACCCTCTCTTCTGCATTGGGCTCCCTTACTTTGGGCATCGACACACTCAAAGGTCATTTTGGAGGAGGGCTGATGGAAGGCTACCATCAAACATTCTAGATCTCAAGGACAACAAAGAATGTAGAAATGTCAATTCAGTTTGCTGGTCTCACTGCATCTTGCTGATCCTATAAAGGCTTGTGCCCAACTTCTGGCCACCTACCAACTAAATGCAGTTTTATCACAAGTCAACAGGTTGACACTGGGAAGTCTGAACTGTCTGCCAGGGCACTAGCCTCTGCTCTGTGTCTCTCTGCAAGGAAAGTATCAACCAGATGATGAACTGAATAGAGTTGGAATCTATTCATGTCTCTCCTGGGACATTTACTATTTGACCCTTGGCAGTCATTTAACCTTTATGACTCAGTTTCCTCCTTGGTAAAATAGATACAATAATAGCACTTACCTCTCAGGGTTGTTGTGAGGATAAAATGAGACAAGAGTTGTGAAGTTCTTTGTAAACGTGAAAGCACTATATAAACGCTACCTAGTATTATTTTTATTATTATCTGTGCCACCAGCTAGTTCTGTGTAGGGCCTTTTAAAAGAGTTCCATAGCATACATCCTTTAGTAATGGTCCTTTCCAATAGGGGGTCCTAATTTTATGTGCTGTACTTCCATCTCTTTGACATATAAACTGAGGAAATTTTGGGGAAAAGCAGGTTCAGGATTTGAAGCAGAGTTTTAACGGGGCTATTTAGTTATGCCCCTTACTGCCACCTTAAATCATAGGCAAATCATTTAATTTCCCAAGGCCTCAGTTTTCATATCTATAAAATGAGAGGGTTGGAAATTTAAGGAATGTCCATTAATTGGGGAATGGCTGAACAATTTGTGGTTTATGATTGTGGTATATGATTGTGATAGAATACTATTATTGTACTATAAGAAATGATGAGCAGGATGCTCTCAGAAAAACTTGGATTTACATGAACTGATGCTAAGTGAAATTAGCAGAACCAAGAGAAGAGTATAGACAGTAGCAACAATATTGTACAACATTCAGCTGCAAATGACTTAGCTGTTCTCAGCAATATAATGATCCAAGACAGTTCTTAAGGACTTAACGATGAAAAATGCTATCCATCTCCAGAGAAAAAACTGGTGGAGTCTGAATGCAGTTTAAAGCATACTTTTTTTTAACTTTATTTTTCTTGGGTTATTTTTTTTTTGGTCTGTGTTTTCTTTCACAATATGACCAATATGGAAATATGTCTTGCATGACTGCACATGTATAACCTATGTCAAATTGCATGCCTTCTCAATGCAGGGGATGGGGAGGGAGGGAGGAAGACAATTTGGAACTCAATTCAATTAAGAAACAACGTTTAAAAAAATTTTTTTACATGTAATTGGGGGAAATAAATTTTTAAAAAAAGAATTCTATATGGTACTCAGAAAAAAAGATATACTTATATTTAAGGACTTGAGGAACTTTCCCTTCAAAGGACTTCTAAGAACTATGAATTATTGCCACATGTGCACAAAACTTGAGCCCACTTTTCCTGGAATTTATATGTAATAATGAGAGAGTGTGTCACAGATTTTATTGGGGGGGAGGACATTTTGTACCAACTGTTCTTACTATAATACTGCCTTAGTAAAATATCCCTTTTTGAAAAACACCTACTATGTGCCAGGAGCTCAGCCAAGCCCTGGGAAAACTAATAAAGCAAAAATCAATCCCTGCCTTCAAGGACCTCACAGCCTAATGGAGGTGATGGTGATCACAGTAACAGTTATTACAGTAACCTCACAGGCTGTTGTAAGGAAAGTCGTTTATAAAGCTCCTTATAAACATGCTCTGCTATTATTAAACCAAGACGATGGGCAAAGACCTATTGAAACCAACTGCAAAGCTGGTCCAGAGGGCAGCTAGTTATACAGCTGGGATATGTACAGAAGCAAGAAAGGAGGATGGGTTTCAGTTTCCCACATACCAACATATGGTTTTATTATACTAAAAGTCAAGTATCAGACACGATCTTAATGTACCTTACTAATCATTTAATCTCTGGGAAGACAGAGGAAGTAATAAGGAGAACCAGTATCCTGGGCCAAAATCTGACCCACAAGAAGGAAATGGTTGAGTCTGTAAAAGTAAGGGGAACTCTGGGAGAAAGTGACAGCCTCATCAGGGCAGTCACGCTAGCCAGAGAGAAGTAAGTCAGATGTGTCTCTTAGACAGAAAGAGAAGAGATTTTTTTTTTAATTCAGAGGGGGAAAAAGGTAGAATCCCATGACCTGAGAGTCTAAAAGGAAAGAAGGATTGGAGATTGTCAAATATAATGATGTTCTAATGAGGAAGAGTGATGTAGCTCTTTGAGGTGCTTGGATGTTTAAAGGGCACATTCAAAGGATAAAAGGAGGGGGCACATAACCAAATATCCATACAAAAGTGCAGCAGAGCACTGAAGAATGTCAGGAAAGCAAAACAAACAAACAAGCAAACACAAGAACACTGAAGAGGGATAGAGACCAGTCCTGGGATTTCACTGGTATATGGAACTTCCAGGTGAAGAAACTCCCTCTACCAAGGAAGGTTTGTCACTTCCTCTGCAATTTATAATCTTAATGATGAGGTCCAGGGTATACCCCAAAATGCTGGGGTGCAAGGTTGTCCTGAAAGAATTCGCTTAGGCTATCTCCAAATCAAGTATGGAATTTATTGGGGGTGACGCAACACACCAAACATAACACAACAAAAGAGTGCTCAAGGCAGATGGGGCAAACAGGCTGCAGGATGTGACCAGCCAGAAAATGTTCTTAGATCACAATCCAACCTCAAGAAGACTATGTATTGAAGCCCCCATAGTGGGTTTATCTGTATGCATTCACAAAGCACCTCCAACTACCTGACATTCCTAAGGTACTAGGAAATTGAAGGATTGACCCAGACTCATGTGTATCATAGGCAGGACTTGAACTCAGATCTCTTGGGTTTCAAAGCTGACTCTATCCATGATGCCTCACTGTCCCTAAATGATATAAGGCCATCAAAATTGGACCTGGATTTCACTGGTATGTGGCACTCCCAGGTGAGGATATTACCTCTACCCAAGCAGGGCAGCACTTTCTTAGCAACTTATAGAGAATTGCTTAGAGTATTGAAAGATAGTTAGCATATATCACCGATGGGACTGGAACCCAGAATAAAACAGGGATCGGCCCACTAGGCCGCTGGTGCTCAAAATAGAAAATTTAAAAAAAAATTGATTATCTCTACTGCCCTGCTGAGACCATGTAAACTAAACAGAAAGAATTACAACTTCCACAAAATACTAGAATTTGATAGAGATAACGGAGAACCCAGAGTGAAAGGCATCTTTCTAACTGTGTAAGCAACTTAACTCCTTGCCATAATATTAACTTCTAATATTGACTCCAATGCTTACCTCGTGATCTCCCCAACCCTAGCAAGAAGGATGGAATGGCTTCTTGCCATACCAACCCTCTTCCTAGGTGTCCCCCTTAAATTTTGACATGCTGTTCAGGAACAGTCTTCCTTTGAAATATTATCCTCCACTTCACTAATAAGGTACAGATAATACAAACCCTGAAGGCTCCTCAAACTGATTAGGGCTGTACCCCTCCAGGTTTCCCTGGCTCTCCCAAGCAAACACACCTTGGCCTACCATGACTTACAGGGATGTCTCCTCTATTTCCCTGGGCCTCAGACAGACCTCCTCCCCATGGTCAGCTGTGGCCAAAGCAACGAGGCCTGCTTACTATCAAGGTCCCTTAACAAAAGCACTAGTCTTTATGAACTCATTCTATACCCTGAGAGATGCATCGCTCCAGCTTGCCTCTTCAGATACATCTCAGAGCTCTCTTTCCTTGTTTAGATCCCAGATTTGTAACACTGTTACACCAGATAATGAGGGGTTGGATTTAAAATATAGTGAGCAGGCCTATACCTCAAAGAGATCAAAGAAATAGGAAAAGGACCTATATGTACAAAAAAGTTTATATCTGCCATTTTTGTAGTGCCAAAGAACTGAAAACTAAGAAAGTGCCTATTAAATGGGGAGTGACTGAACAAACTCCACTATATGAACATAATGGAATACTATTGTGCCATAAGAAATGATGAAGGGGACAGCTTCAAAGAAATCTAGGAAGACTTATATGAACTGATGCAGAGTAAAATAAGCAGAACCAGGAGAACAATTTATACAATAACAACATTATAAAAGCAAATGACTTTGAAACACTTAAAAACTCTACTCAATACAAAGATCAAGCATGCTACCCACCTCCTAAGGGAGTAATGATCAACACAGGAAGCCAATTAAGACAACCTTTTTGGATATGGCCAATCCTGGGATTTTTTTTGTTTGACTAAATATATTTGTTACAGGAAGTTTTTTGTTTTCTTCCACCTACCCCCATAGTGTAGGGGGAGGTGAGAAAGAAAGAAAATAGATTTTTGCTCATTTGAAAAAAGTTAATTTAATTTTTAAAAATATATATGGCAAGCCCTTAAGGAACCAACATCTCTGTTCCATAGCCATATGAGTTTGGGGCTCTCCTGTGGCTTTGGGGCTCCCCAGTAGCTAAGAATATTCTTCCTGGTCTGTATCTGGCTTCTTTTCCTCATCTTTTAGGGAACCATCTAGGTGGATTAACATATCCATCAGACTTGTATGGTATCTGGAGGAAATATTATATTTGCCAGCCCTTAAACTCACTGATTAAATATTTCCAATAATGTTACTTCTCCCTACTCAAAGATGATTTTTATCTCATGAAACTCTGTGATACAAATGGAGAGAGCCCAGAGAAAATCATTAGACTATGGTGTGTGTCTGGGGAAAGTTAAATAAAAGTCAACATGCTTTTAGAGTTCTCTATTCATTGGTATTTTTCATAGAATAGAGGGGCTACTAGGGTGAGTTTAACCTAGTTTCCTAACCACTTTGTCTCTTGCTCCCCTTATCTATTAGAAGAAACAGAACTTCATTTTCCTTATCCTGGAGATATTAAGTCCAAAATAAGTTTTTTGGGTTTTGTTTTTTTGGAGGAGGAAAGCAGGGCAATTAAGTGACTTGCCTGAGGTCACATGGCTAATAAGTCCAAAATAAGTTTTGATCATGGTTTAAGTGACAGTTAAACTGAGAGACCCAGGGGAGGCAGTAGATGCAGCTCAATTGAGAGAATTCAAAAGAAAAGACTTGGTTAAACAACTAGGTGGGGTAGTGAACAGAACCTGACTCAGAATCAGAAAGATTCAGTTCAAGTCTTGCCTTCCCTAATGTCACTTAGCCTCTGTCTGCTGTGCTGGCCTTCCTTACAGGGGAAGGGTTTACTAACCACAGCATGTCTGGTAGGTGGAGAACTGAGATTAATGAAAAGAGAAGAGGAGAAAAAAGCCAGAGTTGATGAGCAGCTGAAGTTGAAAGCAGTTCCTGGCAGGGAGCAGGCCTCACAGAAAACAGAATAATTACGTCAGCAGGAGACAAAGCCTGAACAGCTTTGCCGAGTTTGCAGCCCTATGCGTATTTCCCTCACGTGTGGATGGCCACATGCTCCCCATGTGTGTGACCCACACACTCCTATAAAGGTCCATTCTTCCCACCCAGTACACATTTATTTGTGAGAAAGTAAAGTTATGGTTTATGAGGCAGAGAAGGGAGATGTTTTATAGTCACTTTATACTATTATTTGATTATGATGGGTTTTTTAAGGAGCTAAGTGTGTCATCTGGTTAACTGATAAAAAACATAAAATATGTTAGTGGAGGCTCATGAGTCATGGTTTGGAAAGGATTCTCATCCACAAAGTACTTCAAACTTGGGGAAGCTAACTAGAGATCCAGAGTGAATGAAACCCTTTGGGTCACATAAGTAAATTACTCCTTTGTCATATTGCTAATATCAAGACTTCTACATCTTGTTTTTGGCATAGATACCCCTGAAAGTTAGGAACTGACTTAAAATACTGGCAATTATCCATCCAAAGAGATGCCAAATTCAGAGAGCTCTTGTCTACCTATAATTTTCCGATAAAGAAGAGTCTATTGCAAAAGTCCCAGGCTGGGTCTTAAATGCTACTTTACACTGACCTCAAAAACCCAAGATCTGTGCCTGTTACCCCTGGGATATGGGTAAGAATTCCATGCTGGAGCCCAACAATAACAAAGCCACCCAAGCTGGAAGAACCAGGGAAGGGGACTCTCCGATGCCAGTGAGACAGCCAGGGTCTTAGAGGGTCCTAGACAAGGTGATACTTAACAAAACAGGGAAAGTTGCAGAAGAGGATAACTAGTCCTCCACCATATATACTAGTAAAGGAAGGAATGTAGCTAGGCAAGAACACAACGCCTAAACCCCTTGGGTTTAAGTATTTTTCACTATGTATTTTCCCATCCCATTCATTTGCATGGAACACCAAAACTATCTTGGATTCTAAAAACCAGGGGTCCCTGAACCATAAGAGCTTTGACAATTTACTAGAGAGGTAGCCTCTATGCTCCACGTTTCCTGGGAGTCATTGAGAAATTGGAAGTTACACAGGAGAATTGAGTGGAATTACCTACCCTAAGTCAATTGAGGTCTCAGACAGAGAATCTGCCCTTAGTAAGCAACAAATGCAGACTTAGAAATAAATCTAACCCTGTAGGCAATTGTTGTCTGAGACGTTCATGTTCTGAAGAGCTTGTCACCTCTTGGGAGCAATCTTTTTCTGAAGAGGAAATGCCCATTCTTGCCAAGGCTTGGAAAAAAGTCATAGAGAGCTTATTTTTTCTTCCTCTAATCCATGACTGGAGATGTGAGTATTCTACCTTTCCTAAAAGAACTGTAGGGAAGTAAAAATGAAAATGAAAAACTGAAGAGTTTTAAGCCCACTTCCAAGAAAAATTTTATGTCAGTGCCCACCTCTTGTCTTACAAAGAAGAGATAATATCTCCATCAAGAACCCCAGCTGATGCCCAAAGCAGGAGGGAGACAAATGTACTATAATCTCATGTTCTAGAAATGCCCAACATTGGCTATGAGACTGGCAGAGCAACATCAAGCAGTCTCCTCCAAAAAGACTATCAGAGAGAACCACACCATCCATGGAACATGGCCATGCAACTGACAGATGCCACATGCCCATTAGAGAGGCAGCTAGCTAAACAACTGAAGCTAAAAAAACAGAAGGAGCAGGGTGATAAGACTAAAAAACATGGCTGGCCCTACAACATTAGGGTTGAGTTGTCCTTCCAGACATCAATTAAGCAATCAGCAAGTATTTATTAAGTACCTGCTATAGGATAGGTGCCATGTGCTCTAGCCATATGCCTTTCCACATTACATTCGTCCACTCATTCTTGTGATGGTGCATTGGTGGGAGAGTGTGGCACAGTTTTATGGGGTAGGGGAGAATGTCCTATTGCTGTTTTTCTTACTAGGCTCCTTCATTAAATGCCTTTGCTTTGATCTAATTTGTCTACTACCTGACTAGTAAAAGTAAACATATTGGTGGGGGTTTGTGAGCTATGGCTCTGCGTTTGTGGAACACATACATAGACTGCCTTGAACCTCTGTGGCCTTATCTGAAAGACTTGCATGTGAGGTGGGGGTTCCCCCCAGATGTTACATCATCAAGGACTCAGTTGATACTGACCTTGTTGCATAGAGTCATCATCACCCAAACCCTTCAGCTTCTCTGGATCTAAAGAGGATCCTGCCTTAAGCTTTAGCACAAATCTGCTTAGAGTCAGCCCCAAAGACTGCTAGATGACACAGTGATGATCTTGGAGTCAGGAAGACCAGAGCTAAAAATCTTACTTCAGACGCTTACTAGCTGTGTGACCCTGGACAAGTCACTTAACCTCTGCCTGCCTCAGTTTCCTGACCTTCAAAATGGAGATAATAGTAGCATCTACCTCCTGGGATGGTTGTGAAGAAAAAAATGAGATATCTGCAAAGTTCTTTGCAAACCTTAAAGCTATAGAATTATGAGCTATCGTTATTGCCTTTTTTCCTTTCCAGACCAGCTTTTCTAAAACTGTGTAGAGCTCCCAGGTGATGAAACTCCCTCTACCAATGCAAATCAACAATGGTATTAAAATCTGTAATCTTCAAATTGCCTGGGGAGAGTAAGTAACTTAGTCGCCGAGAGTCACAGAGCCAGTATGTGTCAGAAGTGGGACTTCAGTCATTCTGACTCCCCTCTATCCACTACGCCATGTTGCTTCTCCTTCATTTCTTTCCCGGTCACCCCTGCTCTCTCAAAACCTCCAGCCTCCTGACACTTCAGGCCCCTGAAGCAACAGGGCTCCTTAGCTCCAGAGCTTTGTCACATCTGGCTGGTGGCTAATTTCCTATGCCCCCCCTCACCCCAATTCCAGAGCCACCCACTTCCCTCTTTCCCTTCTGTCTCCTGCCTTCACAACACTGCAGACCACAAGAGTGTTTCCTCCTTCCACACCCACCCCAGAGAGAAGAGAATGTATAAATCTAGAAATCCCATGGCAAGGCAAGGTCGTTAGTCTATTTAAAAAATGTCCATTTAGTCCCAGACTTGGTGGCACCTGAGCCTGCTTCCTAAATGCTTCTCTCTGGTTACAGCTCCCCAGTCCTAGTTTGGCTCATCAGGAGTCCCCCTAGGCAGGGTCATCTGGTTACCCCCTGGCCACAGACAGGATGGTGTCTGCAGTGTGGTATGGAGTTGGAACTGGGGTCAGAATATTTGGATTTGAATGCTGACTCTGATGTTTGTTACTGTGTGACCTTTGGCAAGTCACTTAATTACTCTGGGTGGCAGTTTCCTTATTAGTATTTAAGGCTTTTAAGGAGCCTTCTGTCTCTGAAGTCAATGATGCCATGACCCTAGGGAAGCCCCAGTATGGCACAATGGAAAAAATGCTGGATCTGGAGATAAAATACCTGGGGTTGAATTCTGACTCTTACCTCTCTGTGAATGTCAGTTTCCTTCTACGTAAAATGAAAGGCATTGGAATAGATGGATGCCTTCCCAGGTATCTTCCAGTGCTAAATCTCTGGCTTCCAAGATGACCCAGAGACATGACCCCTGGCGTTCTGGATCAAACTGGGCATCTGTCCTTTAATATCTAGCCCTTACCAGCCAATTAAGTTTTTCTAATACATGAATGGTTTTGGAAAGATGGGTTTGAATCTAGCCTCAGATATTTACTAACCAAGTGACCGTGTGGGAATCACTTAGCCCTTTTCTTGACTCAGTTTCCTCATTTGTAATAGTACCTTCTTCACAGGGTTGTTATGCAGATCAAATGAGTTAACATCTGTCAACCACTTTGCAAACCTTAAAACATTTCATAAACGCAGCTATAATTTTTATTATGACAGTGGTTAGTCAATCAATCCATATTACTAGGAAATCACTCCCTTTCCCTCCTCATCATCAAGGGATCAAAAAGCAAATACAGATGGGTAGGTAGGATAGGGTTCCCTTCACTAAAAACAAAAACAAAAAATCAGAATAACTGGACCTAACAAATACATGCCAAAGTTCACCCAAAAATTTCAGTCCTTTTCCTTATTGCACCCAAGACCATGGACAGTATGTAAATAAGACACACACAGAGAGAGAAAAACCACCTAGAAACATCACACAAGAACAACTGCCCTGCTCCACCATGAAGAGCACCCTCATGCCTCTTCATCTTCGTCTTCTTCTCTTGTGAGGACTAGTCTTCAGCTATAGTCAAGTGCAACATCCAAGTCCAAACAGGTCACAGACACTAACACCCTGCCAGTTTGGAGGAGTCAGTGCTCTCACTAGGGCTCATGGTAGCAACTGCTGCCTTTGGGAAATAGCAGTTCCACTGTTCTCTACCCTAGTGAGCCCCCATCTGGAGCACTGAGTCTAATTCCAGCGGCCACTTTTAAAGCAGGATATTGACAAAAATTTAATGAGTACAAAGGTGGGTAATTTGAACAGTGAAGTGAAACCCAACTCCACTAGGTTCAGTTGCAAGATCTGGAATGTTTAGTCTGAAGAATAGTAAGTCTTAGGGCATGAATGCTCTTTTAAACTGTATCAACTATTATGTGGAAGAGGGAGTAGACATTCTGCTTGGCCCCAGAGGACAAAACTAAAAGCCAGGGACAGAAGAGGAAAGTAGATATTGGCTCAATAGGAACAAGAACTACCTAATTTGAGTATTCCAACAATGGAACAAGATGTCTTCAGAGGCAATGAGCTTAATGTTATTCACTCCAAAGAAAGAACTGATGGCATCAGAATACAGATTGAAACATACTTTTTCTTTTAACTTTATTATTCTTGGGTGTTTTGGTCTGTGTTTTATTTTACATTCTGGTCAATATGGAAATGTTTTGTATGACTGCACTTTCATAATCTATATCAAATTGCTTGCCTTCTTTTAAGACAGGGAGAGAAGAAAATTTGGAACTCAAATTTTTAAAAAACAAATGTTAAAATTTTTTGCTTGCATGAAATTGAGAAAAATTAAAACATTTTAAAAATTAAAGATTAATTTCTTTTAAAAAAAAAAAAGGTAATGAGCTCCTTCGCTGAAAACATCCAAGAATTCAGAGAAGGTAGGAGCTAGAAGTGAATTTAGAAACTATTCTAGACCAACCTCCAATACAAATTTTGAAAATCCTTTCCTCCAGCATCTTTACAAATTCTGAGGCCTTCCATGAGCCTTAGTTTCATCATCAGTGAAATTATGGCATTTTACCATGAACATTTTATGGTTCTATGGCATACCCTACAAATTAGACCACCAAAAGTCAGTACGTGTGCCCTGTGGGGTCAGGAGCACACTAGTGATGTCAGGACAGAACTGTGAGCCGTCAGCCCACAAGATGGCAGCATACCGCCCCACCAGGTAGAATTGAGAGATCCCCATTACAAGTCGTAAGATCTCATATCATACTTAGGTCTAGAACTGAAAGGGCTTTAAAAGATCTGAAAACTATTCCAATAACATTCTCCCTCCTCTAGTCTCTACCTCTCTCTAGGCCGTCTTTCATAGCCCTTTTTAAAAAAATAAAAATAAAATAAAAATAAAAAACCAAAAAACACTATCATATTATTGTACTGCTCAAAATCTTTCACTTATTCCTGGTTGCTTCTTGATTAAAGTTCAAAGGCCTTAGTCTGGCATTCAAAGTTCTCTCCACTACCCTACCACCTAGTTTGGTCTCATACTACTCTGTAGGCCATCCCAATTAGACTACTCCCCATGCCTGGAACAGCCCCTGTCTTTCCTACCTCCATAACTTTGTTCCAGCTATTTCCTATACCTGCCTTGCCCTTCCTCCTCCTCTTTACAAGTTGTAAACCCTTGAAAACCCAGCATCAGGATTTTCTACATTAGTTTTTCCTGATCCCTCCAGGGGATAAAAGGCTTCTCCTACCTTGGACCAAACATGGCACTCTGAATTTTGCTGTGCACCTGTCTGATGTACTTTTTAAAGAATTATCGTGCGTTACACCATTTTACATCCACCCGTTGCACCATCCCATTCCCCACTCCTCCTATATACAAAGTATAAGCTCCAGGAGGGGAAGGGCCATGTCTTATCCCAACTTTTGATTTTCCTTGCCCCCCCCCCCATTCTATACATGAGGGACCTAATAAATGATGGTTGAATTAAACTGAACGGAATGTCCGGATTGTGGAGACTGAGACCCAAGGTCATGCAAATGCTCCGTGTGACTAAGCTAAACTATCCCTCCCTTCATGTCGTGCCCCCAAGATCCTGAGACCCAGGGGAAAGGGAAGAGTAGGGGTGGAGACTCTGGACCCTCAGCAGGGCCCTGCCCAAATTCCTCCACTCTGAACACACACACACACACACACACACACACACACACGCCCCTGCCTGACCCAGAACTCAAAGTCCCACCAGTAGACAATTGCTCCTATGTGGTGACCCTCTCTCCCAACCTGCCACCGCCACCACTCACCATGAAAGCACCAGATCCTATGTATAATGGAAAGAGCCCAGGGAGCCGGGAGGTTGAGGTTCTAGACCTGGCCCACTCACTAACTACCTGTATGACTTTGGGCAAGCCTTTTCAACATCTCCAGACTTCTGTTTGTTTACTGATTTGGAGCTGGATGAGATTTCAGAGGACATTTAGCCTAAACTTCTCCTTTTACTGATAAGAAACTGAGCCCAGGAGAGATGACTGAGCCAAAGTCACAGAGGTAATAAGTGGCAGCACTGAGATAGGAAGCCAAACCCTGTGTCCTCAGATCTACCACAATGTCTTTTCCACTAACCCATGACGTCCCCTAGTAAGTGGTTAGGCTGTTCCATCTCTGACATTCTGTGATTTGAGATCATGGGCCAGGCATAAAGCAGGTACGGTCTAGAGAAAAAGGGCATGACCAGGGACAGCAATCCCTCCCAGCCCCAAGAAGAACACCTCTCCTGGGTCCAAATTAGGGCTGTTTCTTTCGCTTTTTGACAACCACCAACCATTCCTTCTGGCAATAGCCCAGGAAATCATTGAGACTGTATACAGCTGTGGGAGGTGGGCCTTCAGTGTGTCTGCTTCTCTAGTGTGAAGTACTGAGTATTAGATCAGGAAAGGTGCCTTAGGAATCCAATTGACTCATTTTACAAAGGAGGGAACTAAGGCACTGGGAGCGAAGTGATTTGCCCAGGATCATGCAGGGATCTTAGTGACAGAGCTGGAATTCGAGACCATATGCTCCACCTGCTCATGTAGCCTTATCTCTCTGGTTTTCAGGTAAGGAAAGAAAGGCTCATGAAATGAAATCAGTGGGCCAACGTCATACTACTAGTGAGTGGATTTGAGACGAAATTTTCTGGGTTTAAATCTAGTGTTCTTTACACTTCACACCAACAGATGTACCCTCATTTTACAGGTAGGGAAACTGAGTCCCAAAGAAGGGAAGCAACTTATGTAAAGTCTTTATTTGTAGATATGTTATACATGTGATTCTTTATGTCTGAACATATCTCCGCATGTCTGGGATTCTGTGTCTCTGTGTCAACATCTGACTGTAACTACCAGTGGGGATGTGTGTGTGTGTGTGTATGTGTGAGCAAGAGACCGTGTATGTATGCACCCACATGTGGTGATGGGGGGAGGGAGGAATGATAGCGTGGAGCAGGAAGTGGTAAGGCTGACAGAGAGATAGGGCAGCCCCCCCAACCTGGGGGCCACCCAGCTTCTGCCAAGCACACTCAACCCTAGCTCATCTCTCCTCTCATCCCCTTCTCCAAAACTGAAGCTCACTTTCTTCCTTCTGGTCCCCTGAGAGATGGGCTGTCAGGCTCTTTGTGGGCAAGGAGCCCCCCCTTCCCTAGGACAGACCCACCCCTCTTCTTTTATATCTTTATTTAAATTGGTTTCCTTCAATCAAGGAGGAAACCAGAGTTTCATAAATTAACAGTCCCCAGGGCTTGGGTCTGAGACCTGATGAGAGCCCTCCTAGGGACCCTGAGTGGTCTCCCTCAGACTAGTCTCAGGGGTCCCTGCTTCAGGTAGAGCCACAACTCTGTAGAAACCAGGCTCCTGGCCTCAGCAGTACTCAGAATAGTCTTCCTCCACATAGTTGGATGGAAACCAACCAATCTAAAAGGAGACAGGAAGAGAGAGAGGGTAAGATTAGAGCTGGCCATGGGCCCTCCTGAACATGCCCAGCCAGCTCTGCTGGGAATCTTCTTCTGTGACATTTGAAGGAGGCAGGGTGTGAAGCCACCCTCAACCTGTCTCCAGCAGCTCCCCATGGCCTACAGCTTGGTTTCTTAACCTGTGTCTGTGCATCTGGGTTTTTAAAAATACTGATAATTTTTTTTTTCAGTATAATTGGTTTCTCTGTAATCATATATATTAAACAAAATACATAAAATGCATTTGAAAACATTTTTCCAAGAAGAGACTCCATAGACTCATGACATAAAAAAGGTGAAGAATGCCAGGCCTATGGGATAAAGCTTGGACTCCAACCCCTCAGCTTAACATACAAGGCCTCTCCAGGCTGACCTCATAGCCTCCTCCCCTCCCCACCTCCCACCCCCACTCCATCTGGCCCCCTCCCTGGCATCAGCCCAGGCCCAGCTCACCCGGCCATAGATCTCCCCTCGCCACCAGCCCTGATGTCCCTTCTTGCTGATAATCTTAATGATGTCGCCCTCCTTGAGGGACAGTTCCGTGCGGTCCCGGGCACAGAAGTCGTAGCGGGCTTTGGCCGACCCAAAGTATCTGGTGTTCCCTGCAGCTGAAGACAAAAACCATCTCACAGCCTGCTCGGTGCCTCAATGCCAGAGGCCCAGACGAAGCAGTTGGCATGGCAGAACAAGTGGAGGGTGAAGGGGGAGTGAAGGGGGAAATGTGGACAGCAGTTGGCCCCCACAGAAGAGCCACTCTTGGACTAAGATGCTGCTCAGAGAGACAGGTGCTTCAGAACGTGCCTGCCTGATCCCCTGAGGGCAGCCCCCTCTGCCACCCAGCCATCGCTGACTTCATCTGGCCCTTCCTTTATAGTGGGCCTTCACTCTTTCTAGCCCCAGGAGGATGCCCTCTGCAAGGCCTGTTCCTAACCTCTAATCACACACATAAGCCCTGGGTCTCAGAGATGGAAGGAACCTCCAAAGTTCTGAGCCCACCAGGAACCATGCCCAGGAAGAGCTAAATCCCCCAGCTCTGCGCTCCTGGAGAACATGAGCGAGGTCTCAGGTTCACCCCAGGCTTCCCCCGTGGCCTTTAGTGTTCCCCCGTTCTGCATTCCCTCCTCACACTTCACTGCTACCCACTGATGTTGTCTAGCCCATCAGAATGGAAGCTCCCTGAGGGCAAGAGTCGCCTCTGCTTTTGTATCAATATTGTTCCGGCATATAGCAAGAGTTCAATGAATGCTTATTCGCTCCCACCCCTGCCTGGTTTCTCTCTCTGGAGTCAGGGTGTGTGTCTCTGTGTCTCTGTGTCTCTGTGTGTGTGTGTGTCTGTGTCAGTGTCTGTGTGTGTCTGTGTCTGTGTGGTGTGTGTCTATCTGTGTGGTGTGTGTCTGTGTCTGCGGTGTGTGTCTGTGTCTGTATGGTGTGTGTCTGTCTGTGTTGTTGTGTCTGTATGTGTGAGTGTATGTGTGTGTGTGTGTGTGTGTGGTGTGTGTGGTATATGTATGAGAGAGTATGTATGTGTGGTATGTGTGTCTGTGTGTGTCTGTGTGTGAGAGAGTGTATGGTATGTGTGTGGTGGGTGTGGTGGGTATGTGTGGTGTGTGGTGTGTGTAATGTGCATGTGCGTGTGTGCATGTGTGTGTGTGTTGGGGAGGAAGGGATAGAAATAATATGTGTGCTCTTCCAACATGTGACTAGAATTGCATGTGAGTGTATAAAGAAAAGACAGAGAGACAGAGAGACAAACAGAGAGACGAGGGCATGGAAGGGTAGGTGTGCATAGACCCGCTCTCCTTTGTGCACTGTCTTCTCTCCTCTGTCCCCTTACAAAGAAAGCTCCTTGAGGGCAGACACTGGGTTGGGTTGTTGTGTTTGTGGCCATAGCACTTAGCTTGGATGCTTAGTAAGAGCTTATTAAATGCTTTTTTGTTCATTCATTCATTTTGTTCATTCATTGATAGAAATCAAATGACCAACTTCCACATTTTACAGATAGGGAAACTGAGGCCCAGAAAGGTCAAACAACTTGATTAAGGTCGCGAAGAATTGGTGGCAGAGTGAGATTAGAACACAGGACTCCAGACTCCAGACTGCCTCTTGAGAGCCTACCTGGAGCTCTGGCAATGGCCCTCCTCTCTGGTTCCTTAAAGGGGAACTGCAACATCGTGTCGAGGGACTTGAA
>CM053587.1:297349526-297444592 GCA_028646515.1 Pseudochirops corinnae
CATATGCCCATGCCTGCATGCACACACATGCACACACACACACACACACACACTCACACACCATTTCATACCCTCCCAGGCATACTACACCCATGCCTGCATGCATACACACACACACACACACCCTTTCATATCCTCCCAGGCATACATACACCCATGCCTGCATGCACATGCACGCACACACACACACATATATACACACACCCGTCCGGCCACCTTTCCCCCGCCCCCACCCCCATCCCTCACAGTCCTCACCACGAGCCCCCTGAACGCCTTCTTCTCTGTGATACGGTACAGCCCCTCCACTGTCGTGATCTTAATATGCTTCACTTCCACATTGAACCTGCTCAGACAGACGGACACAGAGAGAAATGCCAAGCAGGCCTTTTTCTGTGATCCCAGGCAGAGCGTCATCTTCCTCTCCATGCTCATGACCCACCACGGGACAAACGGGGAACATTTGGACTCCAGGGCATCTGGCCCATCTTCGGAAGCAGGACTGGCAACGTGCCAGGAGGGAGCATTCGCTGGGCATGCAGCCCAGCCCCATCAGAGTAAAGGGCACTACCCAGAGCCTCTCTCAACAGACATCCCCTGGGCTTCTCTTCTACCAGGGCAAGCTGCTGCAAGCTATGGGACAGCATAGAAAAAGACCCTGGACTAAGGGTCAAGAAACGATCCTGCCAGGTCCTGGGGGTGGCCGTGCTGCTAAATCCTAGTCAGCCGTGTAAGAGGCTGCTACTGGAGGCTGCATTTAAGAGCAGCACGGCATACTAAACAAGGAAGGCACAGACCCTCAGCTGTCTGTCTGGACAGATCCTGTCTGAAAGGCTGTGATTGGTTCTGGGAGCTGAGGCACAGAGGAGGCCAGAGGAGGCCAGAGGAGGGCAGCCAGAGTAATAGCAGTTGACATTTATATAGCGACTAGTTTTACAATTATTATTGCATTTGAGCTTCACAACAACCCTTGGAGAAAGGTGCTATTATTATTCCCATTTCACAGATGAGGAAACTGAGGCAAGTGACCTGCCCAGGGTCACACAGCTAGTACACGTCTGAGGCTGGGGACCACCGGGTTATAGGAGGACCCGGTGATGGATCTGAGGATCTTTAGCAGGGAAGAGACAACCTGGTGGGTTTGGGATGGCTGTCCAAGTCTTCAAAGGGCTGTTATGGAGAAGAGGGGTTTTATTGGATCTGTTTGACCCAGAAGAACAGAATTAGGTCCAGAGGGAAAAGGCTGCAGGGGCAGTTGGAGATCTGATTTCCTGGCAATTAGAATGGGTTGCTCCCACTCTAGGAGGCCTCCCTAGGGGTCTTCTAGTGGCCACTGAATGGTGGCTTGTTCAGGATGTTATAGGAGGGGTTTCTGGGTATACGTTGGCCTTGATCCCCTTTAAGGTTTGTTCCAACTCACAGCAGGATGACACAGTAGAGTCCTGGGGGGGAAGTCCAGAGACCAGGTTCCAATCCCAGCTCTGATGCTGCCCCTGTGACCTTGGGTGCCTTCACCTTGGGTCTCAGGTTCCTCTTCTGTGAAATGGCAGGGAGAGGGGGCACTAAATGGCCTCCAAGGTCTCTTCCCTCTCTGAGCCTATGGTCCTCTTGTTCTGAGCACCTATGGGGGAGTAGGCAGGAGAGCAGGGACAGGTGTCTATCTCCCACTCTAGATCTAGAGAAACCCAGGACAGGGGCAAGTTACTTGATACTGATGGCAAACTCTGCATTGTCCTTCACCCTCTGCCGCACCAGGAAGGTCCCATCAGAACGATTGGTGAGGATGCTCTCAGCCTCTGCACGTTCCATGGGGCCTGCATACCTGCCAGACAGATGACCACAAAGGAAGGAAGTGACTGCAGGCCAGTCCAGGCCAACAGTGCCTCAAAGCAGACCATCCTGACCTGGTGAAATGAGAGGCACCAGGAAGGAGGGAGGGGAGCATCCACTGGGCGTGGAGCCCTGGCCCCATCAGAGAGCAGGGCACTCAGCTCCCCAGCACTGCCCAGAACCTCTCTCAATAGACATCCCCTGAGGCTCTATTCTACCAGGGCCAGGGTGGTGCATCTAGGAGGAGGCCCACATACCCAACAGCACCCAGCATTCCCCACCTGTTCCCCTCTCCCCCAGCCAATCACAGCTGCAAAAACTCTTCATTAGAATTCCCCCTTTTGGGGCAGCTAGGTGGCACAGTGAATAGAGCACCAGCCCTGGAGTCAGGAGGACCTGAGTTCAGATCCGGCCACAGACACTGAACACTTACTAGCCCTGTGACCTTGGGCAAGTCACTTAACCCTAAATGCCCTGCTCTTCCCCCTCCAAAAAGCAAAAATAAATAGAATTCCTTCTTTTGGGTTAAGCAGGGCCCTCCCACAACTCCTTTAAAAATACAGCCAAGGAGATGAGGTGGGGTGGAGAAAAGGTATCAGAAAAGTACCTTCAACATCCAAGAAGTCCCCAACAGAGCTGGAATTTGAACCTGGGGTCTCCTGATCCCAAATACAATGTCCTCTCCTCTATACCGCCACAGGAACACCAACCCCACCCACCTCTACCCCATTAGTCCATAATAATAACAACAGACATTCTGCATGGGGCCTTAAGGCTTGCTGTGTCTCTTAAGTCTATCACCTCATTTGCCTCTCTGGCAAAGGCCAGATCTTGACTCTACTTCCAGCCCCCTAACCACTGGGCTATGCCACCCCTCTCCCCAACATTTCAAAGAAGAGGAGCCTGAGACCCAAGGTCAGAGCTGGGATTTGAACCTGGTCTCTGGACTTTCAAGCCAGGGGGGCCCTACAGAGTACTCGGTACACACAGGCATAGACAGACTTTGATTTAGACAAGTCTTCTATGCTTCCATCAATGTTGTTGTTGTTGTTGAGCTGTTTCAATCATGTCTGGCTCTTCATGATCTCATTTGGGGTTTTCTTGGCAAAGATACTGGAGTGGTTTGCCATTTTCTTCTCCAATTCATTTTACAGATGAAAAAACTGAGGCAAACAAGGTTAAGTGACTTGTCCAGGGTACCATAGTTAGTATGTGTCTAAGGCTGGATGTGAACTCAAGTCTTCCTGACTCCAGGCCTAGCCAGCACTCTATCCACTGTGCCACTGAGCTGCCCCCTCCAACAAGGAATGTTCATCAAATTTGTATAAACTAAACCAGTGAGGCAGCATGGAAAGGGCAGGGGATTTGGAGCCAGAGGACCTAGCTTCTCATTTCAGCTCCAGCATTTAGTCTTTGTGACCTTGGGCAAGTCACAACTCCTAGGCCTCAATTCCCTCATTTGTAAAAGGAAAGGTCAGGACTTGGTAATCTTTAAGATGCTTCCCAGCTCTAAATCTCAGGGCCTCTGAGTCACAATTTAGACGCCCTCGGATGGCCGATAATTCTTGTCCCCACGCCCCTCCCAGCATGACCGTGGGCTCCCCCAGGACAGGGACTGGGCCGGCTCCATCACTCCTGGCCAAGCACAGCCCAGCACAAGGGCCTCCTCCCAGGGGTGTGCTGAGGGCTGCATTCCAGGATCAGATAATGGAAAAGAAAGTGCTCAGGGAGAGTAGATCAGAGGCTATTACTGCGGTCATGTTTTATAATCTGACTTTGTCTCTGATTCTGTGTCTTGTATGAAGCAAGAGACTGAAGAAAAGCCAGACTCCACCTCATCAAGGCAGTGAAAAAAAAGTATGGAAAACGGGGAGTCAGAGGAGCTGCCAGTGTGGTAGAGGCAATATGGCGCCCTGGCTGTTGTTGGGTTTAAGGCCAGGAAGACCAGGTTCAGATCTCGTCTCAGACACTTACTGACTGCGGGACCTTGGCCAAAATACTGGTAACTCTCTGGGCACTAATTTGCCCAGAATAATAATACCTTGTAGAAACTATCTCACAAGGATACGGTAAGAATCAAATAAAATGATGGATGTAAAAAAACAACTTTACGAGCTTTAAAATCACATGTCAATGTCAGTCGTTAACCATTGTTATCCCACTTCTTCCATGTGTGACCTTCGACAGCTCCCTTCACATCGGCCTGCTCATTTGTCAAAAGGGGTTGGACTGGACAGTAGAAAATCTCTCATTAGGCACCTAAAAGATATACTAGACGCTGAGCTGACCTTCGATGCCCCCTCCATCCCTATGATTCCATAATAATCTCAGTATTAATTAACATTTATATAGCATCTTAGGTCCACCTTCGACAAGAAACCTTCCCTAATCCCTCTGGATTCCAGCGCCTTCCCACTGCTGTTTTTTCCTTTTTATCTGTTTGTAGTTTGCTTTGTAAATATTTGCTTGCATGCGGTCTCTCCCGTTAGACTGGAAGCTCCTCGAAGGCAGGGAGTGGCTTTTGTCACTTTTTGTCTCCCCAGCACTCAGCACACTGGAGTTGTTTGAGATGGGTTAAGAGATAAACCAGGGCTCCATGTGGCTTCCAGGCCAGCTCCACCACCTCCTCCCTCTCTTAACACACCCCCTTGTCTTCCCCCATAAAAATGGAAGCTCCTCGAGGGCAGGGACTGTCTTTCTTTCTACCTGTTTTTGTGTCCCCACCTCTGGCTTAGCCCAACGCCTGGCACATATTGTTGTCATTCATTGTTCAGTTGTTTCAGTCCTGTTTGATTCTCCATGACTTCACTCAGGGTTTTCTTGGCAAAGATACTGGAGTGGTTTGCCATTTTCTTCACCATTTTATAGGTGAGGAAACTGAGGCAAATGGGGTCAAGTGACTTGCCCAAGGTCACACAGCTAGTTCATGTCTGAGGTTGGATTTGAACTCAGGTCTTCAGGACTCCAAGCTCAGAGGACTCTTTCCACTGTACCACCTAGCTGCCTTGTGGCATATAGTAAGCACTAATTAAATACTTTATCTACCTAATTATCTTAGGGTTTATCTCATTTGTTTCTCACAACAAGCCAGTGAGGCAAATGCTGGTATTAGCCCCATTTTATGGATGAGGAAGTCGAGGGAGAATGAGTTAAGTGACTTGCTTAAGTTACACAGCCAGTGAGGGTCTGAGGCAGGATTCGAATGTGGGTCACCCACACAAGGCCAAATCTTGTGGCCCTGTCACTGCCTCTCACACCATGGCCTGAAGATATCAGAACACCATCTGAGGGGAGGGAATGGTGTCCCCTCTACCCAGACTCACCAGAGATGGACAGACAGGTCCTGTGGGGGGCCCTAGGAGACACACAGAAGAAACAGTAGGGTCAGACAGAACTCCAAGACCGTGGAAGCCTCAGCTCCTGAGCTCCTCCCTGCCCCCTGGCCAACCTGGGACAACCTCACATGGGGCCTCCCCCTCCCTGGCCCGGCTGGACCTGGGACAGGGGCCCAGTCCACACTCACATGAACATAGGGCTTGACTTTCTTGCAAGGAAACCAGCCTGTCTCATTGGTAGCCGTGTTCCTGCCCTGTGCGTCAGGGGGAGAGGGTTGACATTGAGAAAGAGGCACTATGGGGGCCCAGAGCAAGCGTGTCTAGCGCTCCTCCACTGAGCTGCCTGTCAGTCTTCTCATCTATCTGCCTCTCTACTTGTCCATCCCAAGTCTCTCCACTCATAGACTGACCTTTGTTTTGCAAAGGACATTTTTTCAGTTCTGGCCATTTTTGGTCACCCTAATATTTGATGCCACAGAGATGCTGACTTCCATTTCTCCATGCCTTTATGGTTTATGGAGAATTTTCATCACATTTACTTTGGGACAGAGTGAAGCAAATATTTTTGCCCCCATTTTACGGAGGGGAAAACTGAGAGAAGAGATTAGATTTTCCCAAGGTCCCACAGCTATTAAATGTGTGCTGGTACTGCCTCTCTCATCAGCCTGAGTCTACCGAAAAGGGGGTTAAGCTTCTTGGCTGCCCATGGCCCTCCTTCTGAGGCCCAGAGCTCTTCTTCTCCCACCCCAGCTGTCATTCCAGTTCCGAAAAAAAACATTTTCCTAGTCTAAGGTTAAAGGGACCGCTGGATGAGGAGCTCTACATGCCCAGGAAGAAGACAGAGTGATTGATTGATGGGCACAGAGGAAAGGAACCAGGCTCCCTATATCCCCTTCCTGATTCTCTCTTCAAAACTTACCCCACCTTCTATGCTCTCCTAATCCCTCCCAAGAAGGAAGGAAATAAGCATTTATTAAATACCTACTGTATGCCAGACACTGCTAAGTACTTTACAACTATTTTCTCTTTTAATTTTTTTTTCTTTTCTTTTTTCTGGCTAGGTGATTAGGGTTAAGCGACTTGCCCAAGGTCACACAGCTAGTTAAATGTCTGGGCAGCATTTGAACTCAGGTCTTCCTGACTCCAGGCTCATTAGTCTATCCAGTCTGTGGATCCTGTCCCAGCCCTCACCTGCCACCAGTTCTGCTCAGCCTCTGCCTTGGTCAGCTCCACAATGTCTCCTGGGTTCAGCCTCAAGAAAGGACCAAAGGCTCCAGGGGGTGGAGGCAGCCCGTAGTATTCCTGGCACACCTCCATCTTGGGCAAGCCTGAGAAGCAAGGTGGGGGAGGGGAAGAGCAAAGGGCAGGTAATCAGGGCTCAGCCTCCAGACGGTTGTGGAGCCTAGGAGCCTGTATGTCAGGTTACTCCTAGAAGGAGGATGTGGAAGGCCTCCGGGGCATTTCCTTCCTCTCCCAGCCACCTCCCAGGCACCACCCAGCCCCACAGTGGCCAGACTAGGACTTGTCCCAGAAAGACTTACCCAGCTCATTCTTCCTCTTGTCCTGGGCCAATCGGCTTGTCTTGTGCTAAGAGGAGAAGGCAGAGGGGTAGACCCTAATTCCTGCCATCCCTGCCCCCACCCTACCTTCCTCTTCTATATACCCAGGAAAAGTGGGAAGGAAAAGAGCATCGGAGCACCCGATGATAGGGTGATCATCACCATTTGACAGAGAGGGAAACTGATACCCACAGAAGTTAAGGGACTCACTCAATGTCACAGAGCTAGGAAGTGTTGGAGGAACCATTTAAATATAGGCCTTCGAGCTCTAAGTGTATGGTCCTGTATATTCCAAATCCTGCTCTCCTCCCCAAACTGTAAAGCCTGTTCCACAGTCCCCAGACTCCTCTCCTAAATCCCCAGCCCCGCCACAGCCCCAAGCTGGCCAGTCTCCTGTTTCCTGCTTCCTCAACCCCAGTTTCTGACCATTGGTCCTGGGTCTACTCTCCTGATCCACCATGCCCAGAGCTGGAGGACCGGATCTGTGGGTTCCAATCCTGGTTTTGACTTCATTCTCTTACCCCAAGACTGGCTTTGCTACTACCCTGGGAACAGACACCTGCCTTACCTTTCTCATGGTAGTCCCATGATCTGTGAGGAAACAAGAAAAGGGGACCATTCTGATGTCAGAGACCCTGGGGGAAAAGGGGAAGCATATCCCCCCACAAACACACATGCTCTCCACCAAATGCCAAAGAGTCAAGCAGCCTGAAGCTCCCCATGCACACTTCATAGTCTTTCATAGTTACCCCTGCTGTGACCTAGCCCTTATAACTGTATGGCCAGTGTGGCCCCTCTCCTCTTACCTGAGCTATGTCTGCCACAGGGAGGCACCCTCCCCAGACACTCCTTGTGAGCAGGTGCCCTGCAGCGGTGGCAGCGGTATCCTTGGTAGAAGGTGCCTCTGGTGGTAGGGTTGGGGGTACGTTAATGAGTCCTGCCCTGCCTGTCTCTGAATCCCTCAATCTCCCTCCGTTGGATTGGGGTAGGAGTGGGAGAAGAGGTACCCAGAATGTCAGAATTAAAAGGAACCTCCCTAGCTCACTCACATTATAAATGGAGAAACTAAGGGCAGAGGACTCAAGAACCTTACTTAAAATCAGTGACAGAACAAAGAGTTTAGTCTTTTAACTCTGAGCCCTTTTATCATGTACTGTCATCCTCACTCCCACCCTCACCCCCAGTCCCTCAGTCCTTAGAAATCTAGGCCATGGAGCCCACCAGGCAGGATTTGGGGCCATGGTTCCCTGGTGAGAGATAGTATGCAACCAAGAGCTGGGGCCTCAGACCCTCCCCCCATGCCAGTCACCCTAGGCAGTATCAGCCCCTACCTCAGCAACATCTGGCAGGCTTTGCAGGAAGCTGTCTCCTCAAAAGAGAACATCTGGAAGTCATGGCCATTGGCAGTGGCATTCTCAGGGTAAATGTTGGAACTGGAGGCAGTGGAAGGGAAGGGGTCAGCTCTGGCCCAGGGAAGGAAAAGGGAAGGGGAAAGGAGGCCTGGACTGGTGGAGCACAGAAGTTCCCCTATAACACTCCCCCCACCCCAATCACTCCCAGAGCTAACAGATCTACCAAAGAACATTTATTTTGACCGAGGTCACACAGAGTCAGGGGCAGAGCTAGAGTGGAAACTAGATCCTGTAATCACCCCCACCCCACCATTCCCTCAAGTCAGTACCCTTCCCTCTCCACCCCTGGAGCCTTGTTAGGTTCCTGCTCAACAGGATAACGAGACTGTAACCAGGCAGCCTGGGCTGGAATGAACACAAGGTTATGGCCAGGTGAGGGGGTGGGGGTGCTTGGGGCCAGTCCTCACAGGGCCATCTCAAACTGCTCCATCCACTTCTTCTTCAGTTCTCTTGTCTTAAAGAAGAGCTCATAGCCCTGGGTGCCCTGGTCCTCGATCAGGAGAAACATGTGGGTCCACTGGGGAGGCCAAGGAGAGGCAGTCAGGGAGAGCTCTGGAGCTCTGGCTCCCACACCCCTCTACCACCCAAGAGAGCCCCCAGCTCTTCAGACACACGGACACCCACAAAGAAGGGAGGGTGGTGGAGCTTCCGCCTCTGGCTTCGCATCTCCTCTTGACAATGCCCCACCTCACTCCTCCCCCCCCATCAGGCAGACAAGGCCAGGAGCCAGGCAGAGTTCAGACAAGGTACCTTCTTGTTGTCTCGCTCCCCAGAGGAGTCATCTCGGACCTGGTAGTTGGGCAGGTTCACAAAATCCTTCAGGTCGTAGATGTCCCCTCGCCTTTTACAGATGAGCAGGGCTTTGTCCAGGAGGAAAGCGTACCTGGAGCAGGGAACAGGAGCAGCCCTGACTCCTGAAAGGCTCCAGGGAGCCAGGCCCCAAGGGGGCTCTGGGCCCAGGGGCTGCTGGTAGCTTTTCCCATTCTTCCTCCAGCCTCACTTTCATTCATTCATTTAACACATTTGCATTACACACCTACTGTGTGCCAGGCATTGCGCATACAAGACAAAAATGAAATGTCCCCTTCCTTACGAAGCCTCCATTCACTCCACTGTGGGAAAAACTACATGAACCCAGGTTGGTTGGCTGTAGTCCATTCTCAAAGAGGGCCAAAATGACATCACTATGTTAGAGTCAAGTTATGATGGGTCCAGCTGTAGCTGATCAGACCGATATGAGCTTGGAATGCTCTACCACAGGTTGGGGACAAATAATCCATGGGAACATTTGAGGTGGATTCTCTAAATTAGCACATCTTGCATTTTTGAACCCAAGTTAAGTATATACAAAATACATATAGACTATCAACAAGCTAATTTGGGGGCCAAGAAGGGGACACTAGTAACTGGAGGGCAGGGAGGGGGAAAGATAAGCCTCTAGTACAAGAGGTCTTCACCTGGAGTCTATAGACTCCAAGGGCTCCATGGAGAGATCTCATGGGATCCATGGACTTGGATTGGAAAAAAAAAATACATCTTTATTTCACTATAGTGAGTTTCCTTTGTAATCCTATGAAATGCTAAGGTATCCATTGTTAACATTATTAACCCCTGCTCTAATGAGAGATGGTGCTGGGGGGCCTGAGAGGAAGCTGGGGACTCTGAAGGGCAGAACTGGTACCTGTCTATCTTGGATCTCCTTTCAGATGTGCTGATCTTGAGCTCCCCATCGATCTTCGGCCGTCCATAGGGTGCCAGGTTCTTGGTCTAGGGACAAAAAAGGGAAAGAGGTCACAGGCAGGCACTGGGGCCAATAAGATTCTCTTGCCCACCTCCCCAGGCCAGTTCCCCAAAGGGGTGCCCCATTCTGTCCAGAGCCCCAGACCTCACCAAGTTCTCAATGGAGAGCTGGAAGTTGGTAATCTGCTTCAGTGTCTCATTGTCTCTCTTGACCTCATTCACACACTGGGCCAAATCCTGCGGACAAAGAAGACAGAGAATCCCTGAACCAGGTGTGGGCAGTAGAGGTCCTCAGGAGGAGGAGGAGGGAGACCCTAGACCCCAAAAGACCCCAGAACTAAGAATCAGAAGGGGCCTTTGAACAATTATCTAACTCAAGCCCTTCATTTCACAGAAGTGGAAACTGATGCCAAGACAGGGAAAGTGACTTGCCCAAGGTCACACAGGCAAGAAGCATCAGAATCTATGTCTATGTGTTCATTCAGTTCCTCCAACTATGAATCTATCATCATTTTTTCTACACCAGGAACTGTCTACCATCTGTATCTTATGTCTGTGTATTTCTCAAGCCTTCCCCCAATACCAGGAGCTGTCCCCAGTCTGTTGTAGCTACACACACACACACACACACACACACACACACACTCCTCCCATTCTCCTCACCCTCATGGCATCCAGTGCTAGCCGCATATTCTCCTTCTCGGTGGCATCTGTTGTGTGCTTCACCAGCTCCTGGACAAGGCCAAAAAGTTCAGAAATAAGAGAAGGCTATACCTGCCCCAATTTCTCCCGTGGCTCCCCCAATGAGAGCCTTTCCCTAAGGAAACCGATTCACACTGGGTAAAGTGAAAGAATTCCTCTTAAACTATTTGTGTACGTTCCCACCTCCCCACACCCAGTCAAACCAGTCACTAAGTTTCCCTGAACCACCCAAGCCCATATAAGTTGAAGTTACTATGACATCCCTCCCCTTCCCCCAGCAGGAGCCACCCCATGGGCCTGGGAAGCCAGAGAACTCACCTGAAGGAGGAGATGGTATTTTAGCACCCGCTGCATGGGCACCATGAGCAGATCTCTCAGGGTGAACCGCCCATTGTTCGCTCTCTGGGAACATTCCTGGGGGGCAGAAGCCAGGGAACCAGGTCAGGAGAGCTCACATCTCACTGTGTCTAACCACCCACCCTCTGGGAAAGAAGTCAAGCCCTGAGAAGCTTAGAGGCAGAGAGATGCACACTTCTGGAAAGCAGCAAGTTCATCCTGGGAAGCCACTAAGGAAACAGACCGCGTAGGCTACGGGAGAAAGAGCACTGGGCTGTCGGGGGACTGAGAGACAAACCCCAGTTCTGATTCCTGAGAGGTGTCCAGGCGCAGCAGGTTCAGGCTCATGCTGGAGCCAAATTGAACCCATGCCCACTGGGAAGAAGATGTTCAGACTCAGCATTTACATTTGGGAAATTCCACCAATGCTACAAGTCAGGGCTTGATTTACCAATCAATTCCAGATCGTCTAGACCAGAGGTATGGAACTGGGGTTGCCCAGACTGTACGTAATGATTGATCCTGGGGGCAACAGACTGATTTAGAAAACTGCGTATTAACTTTATGTTTCTTTTCTTAAATATTTCCCAATTACATCTGACTGGTGCAGCCCCACTGGGAGGCAGCCCACAGGCAATGTGTTTGACACCTCTGGTCTAGATTTAAAGTGACAGAAGAAGGGAATAATGCAGATTAAACTCAAAAGCAAGATATGGGTATGGTTGGCTGGGGTTTTGTTTTGTTGGAGAGTTGGTTGTTGACCATCTACCAGCACACTGCTGCTGTCTGACTGTAAATATACTGACACCAACCAGATATGTGACCATAAGGCGAGTCAGACTTTCATCTCTCTGAGTCTGTTTCCTCATATGTAACATAAGGAGGCAAGAAATAAAATCTGTATACCTAACACCAGTAACCACAGGGCTGTTGGGAGGTTCAAGTGACAATATAGTTTGTCAGTTATTAGTCCAGCTGTGTGACCTTAGACAAGTCACTTCCCTTCCTTTGAATTCAGTTCCCACATCTGGAAAATGGAGATTATGATACTTGTCCTCTTCGTGGTCTATTGTGAGGACCATGCTTTGTAAACCTGCGAGAACTGGAGAAGTGAGGAATGATGGCAATTATCGCCTGGGCTCTGTCTAGCACAAAGAGCACTGGCTGAGGAAGCTGGGAAGCTCACCTATTTACTAACCCGATGACCTTGGCCAAGTTATTTAAATTCTTTGGGCCTTCGTTTCCCTATCTGTAAACTGAAGGGTTTGGACTAGATGGTCCCTCCCCGTTCCAAATCCTATGATCTATCATTCGTAGAACTTGGCAATTTTCCAGAGGCAACTTAGTCCATTCTGTTGTTTCTTCTGTTCAAATCTGGTGCTAGCTTATTGTCCAGTTCAAGTGTCTCAAAAAAATATGTGTGATATGCACACATATATACACATATGTACATGTACATATATACACTTGTATATGCATACATGTATTTGTGTGTGCATGCACATGTGTGTGAGTGCCTATATGTGCATACACATATACATTTATTCTGATAGATGAGTTCAATAGATTTTCCAACAACTGTCTGTCAGTCAACAAGCTTGGTTGTTTACTGTTTACCAGGCATTGTGCTAAGTGGTGCTGATACAAAGAGAAGCACAAACATTCCTTGTCCTCTTCATCCGCTTAGTTTTTCCCGGTGGATAGTTAGAACAAACTCTTTACTTAATGCAATTAGCACAAAGTCATCCACAAACAGTAGCATTTGAGGTCCAGCATCCCATGAGGGAGCCCCTTTTCAGCTTGGACTCTGAGCTGGATCCCTTCCATGACAGCAGCAAACCCACGTTCTGAGCATAGACTTTTCTCTTTTAGGTGTTGCCTTATCTTAACGATCACAAGTTGGTCAAACAAGGTTATCTGTTGCCATATCTTTAAAGGAATCTTGTATTAAGTTGATGGATGCATAGGAGACACATTGTTGGAAGAGAGGTCTTAAGTCAGCATTTTACGTTACCAAATCAAATACTTTTTATAGTCAACAAACATCATGGGAGATCTCTATCTTTCACTTAATTGCTCTACGGAAAAAAATGTGGTTTGTCATGGAATTTTGCTTGCGAAAGTCTACCAGTTCCCTTCTAATAACTTTGTCAAGGATATCCTCAATGAACACACAGATGCATATATGTATGTGTGTGTAATATGTGTGTAAAATGTGTGTGTAATACATGTGTGTTAATGTGTAATAATGTACATGTGGAATAATGTATAATGTGGAAAGAATGTGTAATAATACGTGTGTGGGAAAATAGGTTTCAGTTGTTTATTATTCTCTGTCATTTTTTTGTTGCTTTTTTTGTAGTGGGGGAAAGCTGGACAATGGGGGTTAAGTGACTTGCCCAAAGTTTCCTGGCTAGTAAGTGTTAAGGGTCTGAGGTCACATTTGAACTCAGGTCCTCCTGACTTCAGGGCTGGTGCACTATTCATTGCACCACCTAGCTGCTCCTTGTCTTTTTTTTATAGTAATAAGGTTCAAGTTGTTGTTTGTTTTCTACATAATTGGTATCTTCATTTTCCTTCAGAAACCTAAATTAAGTAATCCCTCAGTGTTCCCATAATTATAACACCTTCAGCTTGAACCTCCTCTGAGAATACTTGTTTTAGTCCATCTTTGTTTTCTTTAGTGACATTTCTTCCTTCTCTTTAAGCACTTCTGGAACTGTAATGCCAGAGTCATAGTTATACTGTCCTTGATGTTTATTTAGAGTGTTTTTTTTAAAGACCTCTTCAGATCTTTTCCACCTTCCATTTGTTTGTTGTCTTCTTTCCAGTTTCATTCTTGTGATGACTTTGCTTGAGTCTTTCATTAAAATTTCTCTCATTGGTTTTGCCCCTCCACTTCCTTCCTTCTGTCCTGAGCCTTCTTCTCTTTTCTTTCTAGGTGTTCTCATCTTGGATTCAACTACCATCTCTATACAAATTATCCTCAGATATACATTGCCAGCCCTCATCTCTTTACTTGAACTCCAGTCCCACATCTTCAAGTCTTTGCTGGACATCACTACCTCAGAACTCAATATCATTCCCCTGAAACTTCCACTCCCCCTAATATCTCAATTTCTATCAAAGCACCACCATGCTTTCAGTCACCCAGGTTCACAACTTGGTTGTCATCTTCACCTCTTTTCTATCACTCACTCCCCACCCACCCCGTCCATATATCCAATCAGTTGTCAAGTTTTAACAATTCCACTTCTTCAACATCTGTCTTTCATCTACCCCTTTTTTTCTTCTTTCTATTCACACTAAATCACAATAGTGTGAGCCCTCATATGTTTCCTTTGGACTATTATACTGACCTCCTTACTGGTCACCCTTTACCCAGGCTCTTCTTTCTTTAATCCATACCCTACACAGCTGCCAAATTGATATTTAATGTCCTAGATAAACTGAATTGACTTATCAATGAATATTTTATATGAATATTTTATAAGCTCATTGCAAGTAGAGATCATTTCATTCTTTGTACTTGCATCCCCAGCACCTACCACAGTCCCTGGAACTCAGTAGGCACTTAATAAATACTTGTTGATCAATTGTCTCTAATTTTTTAGGCACTACTCATAATCACCCATCATCCTTCTCTGTAAGATTCTGCATATCAGTTTATATCCTAAAGTGGCATAGCCCATGGGTGCCATATCTTTCCTTGTGACAAATTAGTCAGTTATTTGCTAAGGCACTTTTTAGACTCCTTTGGTCTCTTTTTTTTATGATGATTGATTGATACCAGCTAGACATCTATATGAAATTATTGTAGTTTGTGTCTAGGTCCTTTCTTCCACCCATATCCTATTGATATCATTGATCATTTGTCTGATATTATGTGAAAATAAAAGGCATCAATAAATTTTTTCTTTTTGCTTTTTGTAGGGGCAACTGGGGTTAAGTGACTTGTCCAAAGTCACCCGGCTAGTGTTATGTCTGAGGCCAGATTTGAACTCAGGTCCTCCTGACTCCAGGGCTGGTGCTCTATTCACTGTGCCACCTAGCCTCCCAATAAAAATATTGTTTAAAGGACTTGTTTGACCATATCAGGTTTGAATTGTTTTAATTGTACAACGTATCTTCTCTTCACTTCTTTCTTCTAGGTCTGTATGCATTTTTATCCTTGCTCTAAAAAGCGAGTAGTCTGACCATACACAGACAGCTAATAATTCAGAGATGACTCCTTACACTAGCAAGGAGCCATTTCTGTCTGTTAAATAAAATAAATTTCCAAGGGAGGGATGGAGAAAAAATTTTTATATTTTTTTATTATAATCTTATAATAAATAATTAAATAAATAAATCTTATAATCTTATAAAAGTGAATGCTGAAAACTCTCTTTACATGTAATTGGAAAAAATAAAATGCTATTAAGCGGAAAAAATAAATAAAATAACTACCCTTTTCTGAGATGCTATTCAATCTTTTTCATGACCAAAGTTTTTCAATTTTTTTCCAAAAAATTTATGACGAGGCTTCTGTGTAGCTCACCTGGCATTGGCCTTTCTCATTGATTACTCCTGAATCACATTTTCGATCACAGTTTTCACCATCCTCATCTACTCCCATCTATGCATTGAAGTTCCCAAGTATCAAGTTATATGGTGACTTAATTTAGAAAGTTGCATTAGGTTCTTTTCTCTATCTCTACATTGTCAATATCAGATATTGCGCAGAAGCTACAGTTGTTGTTTTAATGGTGATTCTTTTTGCAAATTCTTATCATGATTGGTGCAGTACCAGATAGATAAATGTCTCATGAAATGATGCTTCTCATTTCCTTTCTTAATTAAAAAACAAAAACAAAACCATGGGCCATCATTCCATTCAGAAGCAACTTCCTTCTTTCTTCTGGTTTTCTCCAGTGTGAGAGTGTCAGAATGGATATGATTCAGCACCCATCAGCCATATGCACTCTTGTGAATCATTGGACAAGAATCTCACTTTTATTGCACCACTGGCTAAGGGGAAAGTTGATTCAGGGTATTAAAGACTTCTATTCTTGCCACATCTGTTGCCTTTCTTAATGCACTGCCACCGTCACTGCAGAAGCAGAGGAGAAATGAAGCCATTTGCCATTTTGCATTTTTGTTTCATGGGTGGCCATGGCCAAATAATCCAGCCTCACTTGTCCAGTCTCTCCAGGTTCTTCCAGGCCTGTCTTTAGCAAGCAGACACAGTCTGAAGTCACCTTCACAGCTTTTCCTGAGTAATAGAACCTGACAGAATTTATTCTTTGCTGGTATAACCTGGACAACCCCCAAGTCACTTTCATACTACAGTGAGGCATCAGAGGAAGACTTTGAGAAATGGACTTATTCCAGGGGAAAACAAAGCAATACTAATATAGTCTTCTGGTACTCTTGTACACCTGTGAGACATGGAACACTACAATCTCTGAAGAACTGAACATGAGTACCATCACCTAGAAGTGACAGGCACATGGTGGGTGTGGGCAAATTGTAATAGTTACCAACAGAGAATAAAGAAAGAAGAATGGGGTATTAGGAGTCATGAAAAGAATATGTGCAGGGCGGCTAGGTGGCACAGTGAATAGAGCACCAGTCCTGTAGTCAGGAGGACCTGTGGTCAAATCCAGCCTCAGACACTTAACACTTACTAATCGTGTGACCTTGGTCAAGTCACTTAACCCCAACTGCCCTGCCTTCCCCCTTCTAAAAAGCAAAAAGAAAAGAAATATGTGAGTGAAAAAAAGAAGACAGAAGGGAGAGTAAAGGAGAATGAAGTTCTGAATTTAGAGTCAAAGGAGCTGAGTTCAAAATCTACCTCTTATTTATTCCCCATATGATCCTGGACAAATCACTGAACCTATCTGGATTTCAGTTTCTTACTTACATAACAAGGGGTTTGCATAGCTCATGTGCCCCCTTGGTATTCTCTTACTGTCAAGGGAAATCAAGAAAGGTTTCCAGAACTTTGAATGGTCCTCCTGTGGTGGACCATAGGAAGGGAGGAAACATGTGAAAAAGAGTTATACAGAATAAACACATAGAGATGGGTTGCAATCTACATCGTGGGAGAGAATACTATCCTGATGAAAACACAGAATTATTTAGGTATTTCAAGCTATTGTTGCTGTTATGATTATTGTTAGATGGCACACATCTCAGCCTAAACTCTAGAGACAAGCACTGGTTGTCCCTTGTTTCTACCGGTGCCCCCTTCCCCACTCCGCTGCAAGCCCACCAACCTCCAGCTTCATCTGCACGTCCTCCCGCATGTGGGCCACTCGGTCTAGGTGCTTGCTGGCTGACTCCACCTGACTGCAGTAACGGCCATACACAAGGAACCTGCAGTGGGAGAAAACCAGGGATGTGCTGGTGAATGTTTAACAGCCAGCTCCAGGGGAGTGGAAATGTGTCCACAACATATTTTTAAGTTTGATCTGTGTTATTAGCATTTTATCCATCACATTCTTAAGTCTAGACAATTAAAAAAAAACAATAAATTAAGCCCTCATTTGTAATGTTTGCCAATTTCCAATGTAAATGCTCACACTGAAAATTTAACAATCAGCTCTCAAGAGTTAGATTGGACCTGGCACACCCCTGAGAACACAAGAGCATTTCAGTGTCTCAGTCTGAGTATCCCTTCCCCTAACCCGGAGTGTCATTAAGCTCTGGTGTAACCCCATTTGACTGTAGGGAGTGATTTACCTAAAACCACACAGCCAATCGTGGTTAAGTTGGAACTGGAACGCAGATCTATAGTCACCCCCACCACCCCCCCACCCCACCACCCCCACCACCACCCCCCCACCCCCACCCCGCTCCAGTGGCTAGTGTGCAGGGGCCCTGTAGACCACATAGTATCTGCTTGGGCAGCAGTAGTTCCTTTAGCCTCCCCTCCCCCTTCCAGCCTCACCTCTCCTTATAGTTGATGAACACCTGATAAAGGTCTGGGGCACCACTGGCCGAAAGTGCTTCCTTCAGGTCCCTCAGGAAGCTACTATGGACACTGAGAAGGTCCTGAGCAGGAAATACAGAATCAAAGGTATCTCAGAGGTGATCCCAGAGGGGTTAAACACAAGGCATGTGGCAGCTGATTAAAATGTAATTGAGAAATATTTATCAAAATTAAAAAAAAAAATTAATATATATTCCATTTGAAAACTAAGTCCATATATGGCAGGCAGGAATGCGTGAACCCCATTTGTATTAGAATTTGAGCCCATGGCTCTGGTCCAAGCCACACATGACTAGGAATCTCCCCTGCAGTTGACTGTCCCTCCTCCTTCTGAAGACTCCCATGTATGGGGAACCTCCTACTTTCCACTTTGAAAGAGTTTTGATTGTTAGGAATTTGGGCTTTTTCCATACATCAGACCTAAATTGATCTCTGGGCATCTTCCACCCACTGCATCTAATTTGGCCCTTTCGGTTCAAGCAGAACTAAGAATGAACGTCGACAGTCAATATCTCAGTTTTATATCGCACTCTGAGGCTGGGAAGATCTTGACCTCTTTCACCACAACCTTCAAATACCTGAAGACAGCTATTCTGTGTCTCCCCAAAGTTTCCCGTCTTCTCTTCTTCTCTCCAGGATAAATATCTTGGAGAGAACACTGAATTTGGACTCAGAAGAATGACAGAACCAGGGTTCAAACCTGCCACTTACTCCCTGTATGACTACAAAATATTTATGCTCCCTAGACCCAAGTTATGCACCTAAAAAATGCAGGTTTGAACTAAATGGCCTCCAAGGCCCCTTCCAACTCTAAATCAATAACCTAAGGGTATCCATTTCCTCAATCAGCTCTAAACGGCCTGGTGTCCAGACCCCTCACTCTCCTGGTAGCTTTCTTCTGGATTTATTCCAGCTTGTTAATATCTTTCCTAAAATGAGGCACCCAGAATGGTATTCCAGCATTCTAGATATGATGTGATCTGACCAAGGCACAACAGAAGAGAACCAACATCTTCCTTCTTCTGGACTCAGTGCTTCTCTTAACGCAGCCAAATATAATATCAGTTTGGAGGTGGGGATGGGCACCGTGCTGATTTGTATTGAGCTTGCCATTCACTAAAACACTCAGGTCCTTTTCACATAAACTGCACTTGGACAATTTGGTGTTTGAACCCTAACTAGAGAACTTTACATTTATCTTCATCAAATGTCAACAAACAGATATAGGGACGCGTGGAGGATAGGGGGCTGATTTTGAGGTACGAGATCTCCCTTAAGAACAGATTAGCCCCAGGAAGAAAAGATTACTAGAGGTAGGTAGGTGTCCCAGTGGATAGAGTCCTTGACTTGGAGTCTGGAAGACTTGAGTTCAAATCTGACCCCAGACACTTACTAGCTGTTTAATCCTGGGCAAGTTACTTAATGGTTTGTTTGCCTTGGTTTCATCATCCATAAAATGGGGATAATAAGAGCATCTACCTCCCAGGGTTGTCATGAGGATCCCGTGAGACAGTATTTGTAAAATGCTTAGCGCCGTCTAAGAAACGTGCTTAATGAATGCCTAGTAAACCTAAATCTAAAATCATCAGCAACTCTCTATCCCATAAGGTCCAGACCAATAGTTACTTTGATGTGGTACCCCTCAAAAGGAATCTGGACACACACACACACACACACACACACACACACACACCCCATATACATAGATGACCAAGTCGTAGGTTCCCTAATTCACCATCAAAAATTTCTCTGTCCCTCTGAGGTCTCTTCTGAGCCCAGAAAACCCTCTCTCCAACCCTAAGGACAACCTAACCCCTTAGCCCTTCAGAGCAGAAAGCAGAAGCAGAAACAATTGAGGATTTTGCTTCAGCAGCGGTTCTCAACCTGTGGGTCACGACCCCTTTGGGGGTTGAACAGGTCACCTAAGACCAGCAGAAAACACATATTTCCAATGGTCTTAGGAACTGAGACACCATTCCTCTATCCATCTCCAGGCGGGACCGCCCACATGCAGATACACCCACATACCAGTATTAAAGAGTCGTGGCTTTAGGAAGGTTGAGAACCACTGCTCTATAGCATTTTATACCCTGAAGGAGGCAGAAAACCCTCCTTTTCTGTTCTCATCTTCCTCTTGGGCCTCTCTGCAGGTCTGCTCCAATCTTCCCAATTCCCAATCCTTGCTTGGTTTATGTATCCCCATCCCACCACCTCCCAGATCTCCCTCACTCTCTGCTGAAGGACCTCCTTTCCTTCATGGTGCCACCTCTTCCAGGAAACCTCCCCGACCCTTCTCCCTCCTCAGATTTCTCATAACATTCTATTTACCCCCTCCTTGGCACCCACATCACGATTATTTATGTGCCTGACTCTTTCCACTCCCCTGTTGCCCCATTAACTTGAAGTAAACTCCTCAAGATCTCATTTGTGTCATAATGATCTGGTGTTGAACCCAGGGCCTTGCATACAGGAGGTGCTTAATAATTGCTCACTGGATAATAAGTGACATTTATGCAGCACTTTAAGGCTATGTATAAACATATCTTGTTCATACATAGTTGTTTGCATGTTGTCTCTCTGCCCTCATAAGACTGTCAGCAAACCGAGAGCAGACACTGTCTTTTGCCTTTCTTTAGCACATTGTCAGGCACATAGCAGGGTTTGTTTTTTGAGGCAGTCAGGGTTAAATGACTTGACCAGGGTCACACAGCTAGTAAGTGTCTGAGGTCAGATTTGAACTCAGGTCCTCTCCACTCCAGAGCTGATGCTCTCTCTACTGCACCACTTAGCTGCCCCCATATAGTAGGTATTTAATAAAGTTTTGTTGACTTGGTTTAATCCTGTGAGGCACCTAACATAGGTATTATCTTTTACAGATTGATAAGTGAGACTCAAAGACCCTAAGTGACTTACTCAGGGTCACACCATCAGAGACAATATTTGAACCTGAGGTCTCCCTGACTCTGAGTCCACTATTCTGGATACTTTAGCACGCTGAATGAAGGGGAAGGAGTGACCAAGTGAATGGATGGGGAGACAATAGGCCAGAAAAGCTGGAGTGGAGAGCCCTACCTAGTAAGACTTCAGGTAAGAGCCAGCTAAGCTCACCTCCAGGTTGATGAAGATGATCTCAATGTCCTCTGATCTTAGGAACCTCTGCAGGGGCTTCAGGAAGTGCTAGAGGTTGGAGAAGAGGGAAATGAGCCAGCAGAAGGGGAGAGAGCCCTCCCTTCCAGGCCACCCCAGGCCAGGAGCCCACCTGCTGGATGGAACTGAGTGTGTCCGTGTATTTCTCTTCTGTCTGCTGGATCTCCCGGAGACAACAGATCTTCTTGTCCAGCTCAGTCATCTTTGGCTGAGAAAGAGAAGAGGAACACATACATTGGGGAGGTCCCTAGCCCCTTCCCATGACCAAGCCAGAGCACCGCACACCACCAATACTCCCAACTGACCAGCATGGGTGTGGGTTCTGTCCGCATGAGGTCTTCATAGATCTCATCTCCCTCTTCCTCCTCATTCTCCACACAGTCATACAGCTCCTCATCTTCCTCCACAGTGTCACTTAAGGGAAGGCATACTCATCACACATGATACCCCTCTCCTCTGGTGCCCAAAGCCTACAGACCAACGTAGCCCTACCAAATCACCTTCTCCAGGAAGTCTTCCTTGGTTGCCCACAGCTCTATCTATGCCTTCCTCTTTCCAGATCTCCCTCAGGGTGAAGCTGTCCCTGCTCTCCCTCTCTTGGCAAAGGCATAGTAGCGAGCCTAGTCTCCTGCTGTGGCATCTGACCCATCTCCCAGTGGGGGGCACTCACTCGATCTGGTCCGACAGGCCGCTGTAGATGTCATCATCCCCCAGGTTGTCGTCATTTGTAGGGAAGGGCCTGGGGAGGAGAGAGGCGATGTTGGGAAAGGGAGGCTGCAGAACATGATGGGGCAACAAGCTGATATTCTGTCCCTGTCTCGAGGATTTCTGCAGGTTCTTTATATTTATATGCATTGGAAGGTGTGGTTAAAAAAACAGCAACTACAAAAAGTAAACCTGAGGGTCCAGGTGATGGAAGGGAGAGGGGGCAAGAGGAGGGGGTTAGAAACACACAACCTGAGGCTACCATGTGCAAGAAAAAAATGCTTGAACTCACATGATCCCCTTGTTCTGGGCAATTGTCGTCCATGACAGAGCAGATAAGGTGTAGATTACCTGGGCATGAAAAAAAAGACTCAGAAATGGGGACCAAGATGGGTCCGGCCAAATAACCGTCCCTAGCATGAGCAACATGAATTCTGATAAACCATTAAGCCTGGGTTCTCCTAGAACCTTAATTTCAACAGTCTAGTATTCTGATCTTTCTAGATCCCAGAATTTCAGCTCCTTAGAGCCTAGGGTTCTAGATTTCTAAGAGTCTAGGAGCCTGGGGTTTTAAAAACTCTATGAATCTGAGTTTTTGAGCTTCCAGGATATCCAGATTCTAATACCTCAGGACTCTTAGAGTCCCCAAGCCAGTTATCCATTAACTTTTTACCTGTAGACAATGCTGCAAAAACCCTGAAACCATATAATTTGCATGTTCACTCTCAAGGACCAGCATTCTTGTGCCAGGATTATGAGTGCCCACCCTTTCTCTCTTCCTCCTTTCCAGACAAGCATGAGTCCTCAGCACCTAATCTCACAGTTCCCCCTCCTCCAGGAAGCTTTGCCTAACTGAACTCCTTTCCCGCATACTTACCCCTCCAAGTCTCTGATGCCCCCTTTACCAAGAGTTGTTTTTACCAGATCCTTCCAACTCATTTAATCAGTGACTTCTTTTTCTCCCACCTCCCCCTTCTCTTCCACTAAATTAAGGATCTCTGTTTTTTCTTTACTTTGAAAATCCCCACCATGCTTCAGACCAGGCTCTCTCCACTCATACATAGTAGGTGGACTTGAAGTTTACGCAAGTCAACTTTTCTACTCAGCCATCTTGCTCCTTTGGTCACTCCCCACCCCATACACACATATATTGGCCAGTTTCTTTCAAACTTTGGGATGTTGGACTTTCACTTGGAGGAGGTGGGGAGCAGTCAGCATTAATGATTTTAGATGGGTTCTGATATCTCTTCTAGCTATAAGTCTCGGGTACTAACACCTACGCCTCCAATGGGCCTAGGCCTCTTGGTCCTAAAGAAAGGACCATGCGGCCCAGGGTCAGGACAAGGACAGCCAGATGTTCAAAGGACTTACCTTCCCAAAGTCCTGCACGTCAAAAAGGTCAAAGACCTCAAAGAGCTGACTTCTGTGAAGGCCAAACTTCTCACAGCAGGCCGAAAGGAAAGTGCGGATATTCTTGAGGCAAAGAAACTGGAAGAGAGAGGAAGGTAAAGGGGATGGGGGAAAATGGGCCCTGAGCCCAATGCCACCCCCTACCCTCTCCATCCCACCCAAAACTTAGCAGCAAGGCTCCTTCCCTAGCGCTTAGGCAGCAAGCTCTTGGCTCACATGCACAAAAATATTCACAGTAGCATTTTATGCTGTGGCGAAGAATTGGAAGCAAAGTAGGCGCCCATCGGTTGGGGAAAGTCTAAGCAAATCCTAGCATCTGAATGAAACAGAGTATTACTGTGCTCTGAGAAATGACAAAAAGGATAGATGCAGAGAAACCTAGGAGAACACACATGGAATGTTGCTGAGAAGTAAGCAGAACCAAGACAATTCATACAGTGACTGCGAATAAAGTTAGACCAAAAAATTATTTTGAAACTTCAGAACTGGGATCATGCAAGGCCCGAAAAAGGCCCATGCAAGGACTCACGGAGGAAGCATGTCTCCCACCTCCTGACAGAGGAGTGATGGATGGGCTAGAGAGACAGAAAGGGACAGACATTTTTGGATGTGGCCAATAGAGGGGTTTGTTTTGCATGAGGGAGAACATCAAAAGTGTAGGGAGGAGGTGCAGTTTGTAGTTAGTGACAGGGATACACACACAAGAAAGAAGAAACGAAAGAACGATGAACAAAAAAATGTTCCAAAGAAAGCAGAAGGAGACAGACAAGACAGTTTTGTTATTATTGTGTTCAATTTAATAATAATAATAACAACCAGCATTTATTGTTTTTCTATGAGTCAGGCATCGTGCTAAGTCGTTTACAAATATTATCCCATTTGATCGTCAAAACAACCATTTTACAATTGAAGAAAGTAAGATAAAGAAAGGTTAAGATGACTTTTTCCAAGGGTCACACAGCTATTAGGTGTCTGAGGCTGGATTTGAACTCAGGCCTTCCTGTTTCCAAGCCCAACACTCCAGCCATTGGACCACCTAATTGACTTATATAGGCCTTAACAGACTATGTGACACAGATAGGTTCCCATATAGTCCTCTTTTCTGTTCTTTGGATATTGAAATGTTCATGTTTGTTAAGTTCATAATAAAAAAGGAAATTTTTAAAATAATAATTCAGATGAAAAGCCTCTGTGTATCGAGTCACAGGAGGTGACCTTTGAAGAACTCTGTCTGGCCAACTTTTGAGCATTTCTGAATCACTCTCCCACCTTCCCTCTCCCTCGATCCCAAATCCAGATCTGGACAGTTGCCAAATTTGGCCTCCCCAGCACCTCTCACCTCTGTCTCAAGCTCTTGTTACCTGTCACTGGGACTCTTGCAACTGCCTCCTCGTCAGACTTCGCACTTCTCCAACCCACCCTCAGATGGCAAAGTACGCTTCTTAAAACACAAGTCTGACACAATGTCATTGCCCTGATCAAGAAATTTCAGTGACTCTGTTTCCTAGGGAATCAAAGACGTGTTCCTCTGTTTGACATTTGAACCTTTTCACAAGCTAGATCCAAACCTGCCTTCCCTGATTTATCTATATTGCTCTTCACTCACTTGACCGTGGAGCATCCCACCTCCCTTCTCAGTGCCTTTGTGTCGACTGACCCCCCATGCCTGGACTGCCCTCCCTGCTTCCCTCTGCCTCTTCTTCAAAGCTCCACACATAGGCCACAGCCTCCATGCCCTTCCTGATGCACTCCCTCCAAAAGGGGGAGCACCCCACTAAATGACTTTGTGTTTTTTAATATATTTATAGGAGAGGCAATATGGTCTGTTCACTGGCAGAGCAGTCTGCTTCATTAGTACTTTTTTCCGTCCCTTGCTTAAGTCTAGATGATTAACAAAATAATACATCAGGCTCTGATTTTTATCATTTTTAGATTTCCAAAAATCTCACGATCCCTCTTGTGACTTCTACTATACATTCTGGTCTTGTGGGGGGGTGGGGAGGGCTCAGATAACTTATGTGACACCTCAGCGCTTGAAACAGTTGTCCTCTCCCTGGGAGGGACCAATGACAGAGAAAAAAGAAATCTATAGATTTATATGTCTCATGTGTTGTTTCTGCAGATACAGTCCAAGTTTCTGGAGGTCAAAAGCTGTTTTCTTTTTGACCCTGTAACCTCAGAGCCACAGTGCATCCAACTCCTGATCTGGGGTCAAGAAGACCTGAGTTCGAATCCAGACTCAGCTATTTACTAGCTGTGTGGCCTGGGAAAGTCCCTAAATCTCTCTTTGGCTCTGTAAAAACGGGGATAATACAGGCATCTATTTCACAGAGTGGTTGGGAGGGGAAAATGAGATCATATTTATAAAGCCCCAGAACAGAGTAGGCACTATATAAATGTTGGTTATTATTATTAGGTTCTTCTTGGGAGAGAGCAGTAGGGAGGCAAGGTCTTTCCAGGTCACTGCTGATCAGAAGGGGAGCCAGGGCAGGTCAGCCCCTCTTACTCAGTTTGGGGGCCCCATTCCCAGGGACTCCCCACATGGGAGCCATTCTTAGAGTGGACCCTGAGCAACTTTAGCCCTGCTCTATCTCAGAACTCCCAGATTCAAGTGATCCACCAGCCTCAGCCTTCCAAGTAGCAGAGAGGAGAGGGGAGGGGAGGAGAGGAGAGAGGAGGGGAGGGGAAGGGAGGGGAAAAGAGGAGAGGGAAGAGGAGGGAAAGAGAGGAGAGGGAAAAGGGTGAGGGGAAGAGAGGAGGAGATGGGAGAGGGAGAGAGAGAGGCTGGTAAAATTTCTCCTTGACCTCTGGAAGATCAGCTGATGGTCAAGAGCCTACTGATGGTTGCCCTTAGTCTGGTGACCAGTGAAAAGTGACTCAAGGCCCAAGGCCCAGGGCCCCAGGGGGTGGCAGGAGGTTAGACAGCAGGGAGGACATTCTCACTAACTATACCCAGGGTGAGGCTGGGAGGGACCTCACAGCCCGGATCCCACAGGAGGATGAAAGAGGAAAAGCCATTTCCCTGTCCAGGCTCAGCCATCTACTCTAGGCAGGTTTCAGCTCTGGGCTGTGGAAAGAGGAGACCTGGCTGGGGAATGTGGCTCAGACCTGGGGGGTTGGGGGAGGAGGGTACTCATTCACTCCCCACCAACCACCGCCCTTGGGAGCAAGGCCAGAAACAGGAAACGACAGCCCAGAATAGGCCCTGCCTAGGGGGGAGGCCCCTTTCCGCCAACAAACCCCCTGCAGCTGCTGTCTCCCTCTGAAGCCACCACCAAAGCCTGCCTGCCTGACCAGAGAGCTGCTGCGTGCTGTGCATCCTGTTAGTCTCAGGACTGGACCCCATGTGTGAAATCTATGACGCTAGGGTCCCACATTCTTTCACTTCATTCAGTCATGTTGCAGCAAAATTAGCCTCTTAAAGAATCCTAGAGTCTGTGAGCTCTCAAGGACCCCCAGGACCCCAGTTCCAACCTCCTTTCCCAATGCAGGAGCTCTTCCCCCCCCCCATAGCCTTCCTGGAAGGGGGTACCCAACTTCTGCTTGGATACCTCCCATGTTGGGGAATTCATTAGCTCCCAGGGTAGTTCATTCCATCTTAACTACTGATGTTATGATAATAATGTTAATATAACACATCACAATAACTATAAGTACTAGGATCCCTGTTTTGCATATGGGGAAACTGAGGCTCAACAAAGCCTTGCCCTAATCAGTTCAATCAGAGGAGGTTATAGGCAGTGTTGATTGGTTTTGTTGTATTTTTTCCCCTCTTCTTTCTTTTTTCTCTTTTAAAATAAGTTATTTGTTATACATTGTGGCTGTTTGGGAGGTGGAGAGGGAAGGGATATAAGGGAAAATTTAGGTGATGTAAAAATGAAAGACAGCAAGAAAAATTTATTTTTAAAAAAATAAAATAATTTCAGAAGGTAAAGAATAATCACAATTAGAAGGCTCAAAGTCGCAGGATTGAAAAATAGCTGGCACAGAGTCTCCTCACTCCAGGTCCAAGGATCCTTCCACTAGACCAGACTGCCTACCTAGAGAGAGAGAGATTCCTAAAGTTCAGGTCACTCCCCTACTCAAGAAGCTTCAATCTCTCCCTATTGCCTTCAGGATAAAACACTAACTCCTCTCTTTGACAGAGCCCTTTATAATCTGGTTCCAGCCAAATTTTCATGCATGATTCTAGGCATGGTATAGTATGGCCCAGGGATCCCTGGTAGTCCCCGGGGCCATTTCAGATGTCCAAAATAATTTTCATAATAATACTAAGATGGTTTTTGTCTATTAAAACACTGCTCCCTTGTTCAACTACAGGGGCCAGATTTTCTGCATATATCTCAACCAATATATTGCAACAGATTGAATGCTGAAGCAGAGATAAGAATTCAGTTGTTTTCTATTTTCAGACATTAAAGAGATTTGCAAAAATATGTCAAACGATGCCACTCTTCTTTCTAAGGCAGCTGTCGGTGCAGCGGATGAAGGGCTAGGACTGGGGCCAGCAAGACCTGTGTTCAAGTATGGCCTCAGAATAGACATTTACTAGCTATGTGACCCTCAGCCAGTCACTTAAGTTCTGCTTGTCTTAGTTTCCTCAATTGTAAGATGGGAATAATATTAGCACCTGCCTCCCAGGGTTCTGGTAAGAATCAAATGAGATATCTGTAAGAAGTGCTTAGCACATATAGGTACTATAAAAGTCTGTGCTCCCTTTCTCTGTAATATTTTTTGTTTTAGAAAATAGTTATTTTTTCATCAAGATGTCATTTCTCTTGTTATATGAGTTTATCATTGCTATTTTAAATGAGCTAAGCAATAAATATTTAATTCATCAGCTTCATTTCTTAATACAGCAAATATTAAAAATATAACCCACAAAAGTCCTTTGATAATTTAATTTAATAATTTTTAAAAGTCTAAAGGGGTCTTGGGATCAAAAAGTCTGAGAACCACTTGGTCTAGTGGAAAAAACACTGTCTCTGGAATCAAATCCTTTCTCTCTCAGGCCTTGGGCATGTGACTTCACCTCCTTGACTTTGATTTTCTAGACTAAATTGAGAAGGACTGGACTTTCACTAGATAAACTCTGAGGTCCCTCCCAGCTCTCCTTTACCCTCCCTCATAAAGGCTCCATTCCAGCCAAACTATCTACTCGCTTATCCGTTTGCCATCTTTCCATCTTTCCATCTTTCCATCTTTCCCGCCTTTGCCCTGGCCATTCCCCCAGGCCTGGAATGTTCTCCCCTTAGGTTTAGCTCTAGTACCACATCCTGTAAGAGACCTTTCCTAATCCACCAGCACTTCTTCTCTCACCCTTCAATTCCTTTGTAGCTACAGATCTGTGGCCATGCTGGTTTCCTCAACCCCAATAAAACATGAGCTCCAGGGAGGCAGGAAGGGATGATTTTGGTTTTGTCTTTGAATCTGAAAACACCAAGCACCCTGCCTAAAAAACAGTAGGAGTTTAATAAATGCTTGTTAAATTGAACTATCTTTAGGAAGTTCTTTCAGAGAGCCAGTGAAAATCTACCTACCTCCTCCAATTTCTCCTCACTGACTCTCATTGTCTCTTTAGAGGAAAGCAAAATAAGTCATCTTCCGTAGTCCAGGATAGGACTAGTGAGGGGGAACAAATTTTTCTTTCTCCTGGTAGTTTTTCAGAAATGTAAAGATCTTCAGCCATTCACCCCCTAATATTTCAGGAGGCCAACTCTCTTATCCATAGCATTTGCTTTTCCTCCCAACTTCCCGAGATCTACAAATTTGAGAAGCATTCCTTCTAGGCCTTGTGCCTTCACTGATTCCAAAAACAAGACCAAACCACACCACTGACCAACACAGGCCAAAGGCAGACAAGTAGCTGTGGTGTGGTGTGGAAAGCACATGATTCAGAGTCAGGAGACCTGAACTTGTATTGCATCTCTACCACTTCCTAGCTGTGTAAATCTTGGCCAAGAGACGTGACTTTCTTGTGCCTCAGTTTCCCCATCTTTCTTCAAGAGGGTGATTATAATGTCTGTACTATCTATCTCACAAGGCTGTTGTTACATAGAGCATTTTGCAAATTAGTAAGGCCAATTAGAATCATCATCACCCCTGGGACACCACCATGAGAGACATCCGTCCTGGAGACTGCCACTTCTGGAGTCCAGTTGTTAAACCAGTTCTAAATCCAACTAACTATACAATCTATCAATCTGACCAGGAACATCATGAGGGACTCTGAAATGCTTTGCTTGAAATCTAGAGATACTATGTCTATGCATTCCCCTGTTCTGCCAGTCTAGTAATCTCTTCCTGTCAACAAAACAAAGAACAAACTAACAAACTACAAAAGGAAACAATGTTTGGCTGTCAAGGTATACAGTATACCTTAGTAAATCTTAGTGAATCCACATTAGCTCCTAACGATCACTTCTTTCTTTTCAAAGTGCCTATGGACAATAACCCCTAGAATCAGAGGACCTGGGTTTGAATTCTAGCTCTGCTGCCTACTCTATAGGTGACTTTAAACAAGTCAATTTATCTCTTTCAGCCTCAGTTTCAGCATTTGTAAAATTAGGAGATTGGTTTATATAATCTCTACAGAAGCACAGGTCTAAATCCTGTGCTTACATTAAATACTTCCTCAGAGCTTCAACACAGAGATTCACATCACTAATCTGCCAAGCCCTTCATTCAGTCTTGCTGAGAATTCATTTGGTTGACACTCCCCTCACCCCACCCTGCCTCAAAGCCTACTGTTTTTCTGCATGTAAACATAGCTACACTGACCATTAGACCACTGGTTCTCATATTTTTTTTCCCCTCATAGCATAGTATTCTTCACTTAGAGCAATCAAGGTATACTGAACGGAGTAAGTTATCTTCCCTGATTGAGAACTATTGTCTGGGCCTTGGAATTCTACCACCATTCCTTCTCTTCCTTTGTCTCCCCATCTTCACTACCCTAGGGAAGGAGGTGACTTTGTGCAGGTTAATGCTACTACTGTAACCTTCTCAAGGTCAAGCTAAGAAGAACAGCTGGTTGTGGGGAGGGGGAGGGGTAGTAAGGGCTGGAGATTCCAAGACACACCCAGAGAAACTCAAGGCACACCTTTTGAGAACCAACTGCCTTAACAGCAATAGGGGAATGTTCCTGGCTATATAACTTCAGAAAATTCACTTTCTTTCTCCAAGCTTCAGTTGTTTCATCTATAAAATGAGATAATAATACCGGTACTACCACCCTCATGGGGTTATTACAGGGAAAGTGCATTGTAAACCTCAGCATGCTATAGGAACGTAAGCTGCTTTTATTACTCTGGTCCTGGGGGAGCCTTCCCCCATTCACCAAAAGATGACATGAGTCAGGATCCATCTGTCACAGAATCTCTTCCTGACTTCCCCATCTCTGTCATACAGATTTATCTTCCCTGGTCACAAGTTGAAACCATAGATCAAATCATAAGATTTAGAGCTAGAAAGAACACAAGAGATAATCAAGCCAAAAGGGTCCTATAATGAGAGGCAGGATTCGAATCCAGGTCTTCTGACTCTATGTTAGCCCTGTTACCACGGGATCCTGCTGCTTCCCTAAAGCAGCCTCTTCCTCTTTTCCCCCAAACCATATCTTATTAATCCTTCCTCTATAACACCTTTTGAATCAGTCCCCTCCTCTCCACACTCACTCTCCACACACACTCCCCTCTAGCCCAGGCCTCATTACTTGCAGCTCAGACTGCTACAACAGCCTCCTAGGGATCTCCTCCTAATCTGTTCTCTCTCCCTTCTTGTCCCCACTGTAATAGTCAGTTAACATCTATTTGACATTTTAAGGTTTGCAAAGCACTTTATGTATGTTAATTCATTTAATCCTTACAGCCAGCTCTGAGGAAGGTGATTTTATCGTCCCCATTACCAGGGCACAGAGGCTAAAGCAACTTGTCCAGGATCACACAACTAGTGTCTGAGGCAAGATTCAAACTCAGGCCTTCCTGACTCCAGCTCCTGGACTCTGTCTACTGCACCACCCAGGTGCCTATATAGGCAAGCAATCGCCTTCCTAAGATCCACAAGAGACCACACTGGACCACACCATTCCAGGAGAACTTTCAGACCTGTTCAGGCCCCATCAAGCTCTGCTCCTAAGTCCCTCCACCATTGACTGCATGGATCCCTCATACTGATCCCTCCTCCTCCCAGGCCAAGTATCACTGGGAAACCTAAGGGCAGATCTCAGGCCTCCCATCTTCCCCCTAAAGAGTTTCTGCCCAGGGTAATCTCAAGGACATGGTAAAGAAGGTCTTGGCTTCACCAAGGGCATCCAGAAGATCTGCGGACTGGAGGCACCATGGAAAGGTATTGGAGAGGGTGGCTAGGTGGCACATTGAATAGAGCACCAGCCCTGGAGTCAGAAGGACCTGAGTTCAAATCCTAACCTCAGACACTTAACACTTAACTAGCCCTGTGACCTTGTGCAAGTGACTTTGCCTCAACTGCCCTGCATTCCTTCCTCTGGAAAAAAAAAATTGGAGAAAAGATATAAAGTACTCGAGTTCAAATCCCAACTCTGCCATTTACTGGTGGGCAAAGGCCCTTGGTTGAATCATTTCCCTTCCTGGGCCCCAATTTCATTACATATAAATGGAAGAGTTGAACTAGGTGATTTCTAAGGGCCTTCTAGCTCTAAATCTATGTGGTGGCTGAAGCTTGACTTGGTTCAAGTCTCTCCATTCCTTGTCTTCTGCCCTTCTGGACCCTGGTCTCCACAGATAGACTTGAGCAGTGGGAGGGTTGGAAAAGGAAAGGAGTTCTTTTCCCATCTGGGTTTAGACAAAAGGAGTTGTATGCAAATAATATGCAAATGAATGCAAATCATCACCTGCCAGTCTCTCTACAGTATAGTGGGTGCATCCCTAGGGGAAGGAAGGAGAGGGTGGTGAGAAGGGAGAAGGGAAGAGACTGTTGCCAGGAATCTAGCCTCCCCCCATACTACAAGGAAATTGGGGGAGACAGAATAAGAAGGTATGTGAGAGATCATCCAATCTCATCCCTTTACAGATAAGAAAACTGAGACCCCAGAGAGGGTAAATAATTTCCCCGGGGTCACACAGGGAATAAGTAACAGAGCTCAGAATTCAAATTCCCCTCTTTTGGTTCACCCAACGATCTTCTCAGGGCCCTGTGTTTTCCTGGGGCCAAATTGTTCAGGGTGAGACTAGAGGGCAGAGACAGGAGGAGGAGAAGGAGGAGGAGGAGGAGGAGGAGGAGGAGGAGGAGGAGGAGGAGGAGGAGGAGGAGGACAGAGGAGGACAGAGGAACTAGCAGCCACCCTGTCCCAGACTAAGCCATCACCAGGCCTGGGAAAACCCCATGGACCCTCGAGGCTCATCTCTGCCTCACTCTCTGATCATTCACTTCCCTTTTTCATTCAGCCCCACACTTCACCTCCTTCTCCAGGAAGCCTGTCCAGATTACACCCTCAACACTTCTTCTCCCACTACCACTGCTGTGTACAAATGGGGTCATTCTAACCTCTCTTCTTGAGTCTTCCTCCCTACCCCACCCCCACCTTCAGAGTCTGGAGCCCTGGAAGATAAGGCCTACATTGAGATAAGGTCCATGTCATCTTGCTTAGGCCTAACTTATGGTGAACTCAGCACCTGCAGGTCCCTCTGGAAAGATGCCACAGTGTCTCCTCCTCGATTCTGGAGACTACACACCTCCCCTTGAGGAGCCAGACCCCTTCCCTCACCAGCAGGTGGGGTAGAAAGCAGTAGAGTCCTCATAAAAGCCAAGAAGGGGAAGAGCCAGAGGAGCCCAGAGGAAGGGGAGGGGGCTCAGAGAATCACAGAATCTGAGAGTCAGAAGGGACTCCAATAGTCCTATTTTCCAATCCCCACACAAAGGAGACCCCCATTAAAAGAAACAAGTGGTTAGCCGGCCTCTTTTCCAAGAGCTCCAAGGAGAAGGAACCCACCATTTCTTGAGGCATCCTTTCCACTTTGAGACAATTCTAACTGTTAGGAAGTTTTTTTTTCCCCCTGAGATCAAACCTAAAAGTCTCTTTGCCACTTGCACCCATTGCTGTTGGATTACTCACTACCTCCCAGACACCCTCAGAGTACAGTAGAAAGCTTAAGGACCCCAGGAAGTTAGGTTTCAACCCTAAGGCTAAGAGCCCAGGAGAAAACCCAGGTGTCCAGGCTCCCAGCCTCCCTCCCTGGGGGCCAAGAGGGAGCAGAGCAAACGAGGCATATCTGACCCCTGCCACCCCCAGAGGGGCCCTTCCTTAAATTCAGAGCCTTCCTGGAGGCTTGGGCAGGAAGCTGCTGGGGAGAAAGGGGAAGAGGAAGGAAGTCTGGGGTAATCTGGGAAAGAAGGGGCCCAAGGGGAAAAGGGGACAGAAATTGGGGGAGAGCCTTATAGGGCCAGCAAAAGCCCTGGGTATACAATGACCTCCTTCCTGGGCCTAAAGCCAATCACCTGATCTGGGAAGGACCATAGGCAGGCTTCTGGGGGAGTGTGTGTGTGTGTGTGTGTGTGTGTGTGTGTGTGTATGTGTGTGTGTGTGTGTGGAGGTGGGGGTGCCAGGGAGCCTGGGATAAGGGTCCTGAGGAAGCTAGCCAGCCAGGAACCAATGAGGATGCCCCTGGAGGAAGGAGCTGCAAACTCCTATGCTCTCCCCCACTTGCCAAGGGGGATTCATCACCCTTCATCCCCCACCTCAATTCCCCTAACCTTAACTGTGAAGGCTTTAACCCCATGAACCTCCTCCTAGAATTCCCAACTGTGGGGGATTCCAACCTATACAGGTAAGATGTTCTAATAGGATTCAGAGCTGAAAGGGACCATGCAGGCCATTTAACACCCTAAAGTTGGGAATTGAGATCCAGAGAGACCCAGAGGAAGGGAAATGACTTGCCCAAGGTCCTACAGTTAGTAAATGGCAGAGCTGGGATTTGAACTCAGGACTTCTGTTTCTAAATCCAATAATCTGAAACCCTTTAGTCTACACCAGTATCCCCACCCCCAACCCCATCCCCAGCACTCCTTTCCTCTTAAGCCTCTTCCCACATATACTACAATGATTTCCATCCTGTCCTCCAAGTCTTCCCCTTATTATGGGGGGCTTCAATACCCTATGTGACCCCAACCAAACCTCTAGGTGCCTCTCCCCAAGCCAAAAGCCCCATCTCCACCTGGGACATGGGGACTTCAGCTCTGAGTGGGACTGTGAACCAAGTTATGCCCTGCAGGGTCCTACATTGGAGGAAAGGGGCTTTAAGGCCACAATCCCTGTAGCTTGGAACTTGAGCCCTAACTGGGCTGTGAAGCCTGATGAGAACATACCCAGGTCCAGCCATGACCAAGTTTCTGAGCCCATGAATGTCCAGCAAGATAGTGGGTCCAGCGAGACAGCCTAGGGTACAAGCCTAGCATCTTTGAGTCCCCAGCCCTCTCTGGCCTGAATCTTCAGGTTCCTTTATGCTGACTGGGGACATCCCCCAGCACAGTGGTCAAGACTCACCTGGGACATTTGGGGGCGTAGGTTGATCTCTCGGAGGTTGACCGCATGGGGCAGTAGGTTGTTGAGCAGTTGACATAGCAGGACGCCATCACGGAGGGCCTGAGCAAGCTCACAGACCTGGGCCCCATCCCACGTCACCCGGTGGTTGGGGGGCAGTACCCGGCACTGGATAAGCCAGTGGGCACACTGGCGCCACAACTCCATGGTGGGCCCCCCAACCTGGCCCAGGCAGTCCCCAAGGCCCAGTCTGCCAGTCCCACCACCGCCACTGCCGCCGCTGCCTCTGCCGCCACTGAAGCTACTCACTCTCTGAGGCCTACAGTATCACTTCCTCTTCTCTGCTAGTGACAAAGATGTTAACTCCTGGAGGAGTGGCCTGGGGGCACGAAGGGGGGAGCACCCCCAGAGGAGAAGGAGGAGCCCTGAGCACCTGGTCACTCAATCTCTTGTCCTTCAATTCCCAGTTCCAGCCTCGCCTCCTCCAGCAAGCCTGGAAAAATGGAAAGAGACACAGAAGTAGGCAGGCCTGGACCCCAGCCCTAATTCTGCCACTGCTGATCTCTCAGCCTCAATAACTTCATCTGTTCAAATGACTGAAATGAAAGAATCTTCCTGGTTCTACTCTGGTCTTCTTCCTGGGTGTCAGGACTGAGATTCTTTCTGACAGGGGCAGAGTTTCCCAACCCTGGTCCCCCAATCAGTCCTGTTCAGAGTCAGGGGGGAACTGACTCAAATAGTCACTTAAGAGCCTTCCCTCCTACCCTTAAGAAGCTACAGAGAACCCTCCACCCCCACCCCAGAACTCCAGGATTGAGGAATTAAGGGGTACTGGAGATAGGAAGAGAGGGGATGGGAGGTTCTAATCTCCCTCCTGCTTCCCCGTCATCACTTAGGGCCTTTGAGGACCAAGGCCCCATGGGAAGACTGGTTATGAGAGGGGCTGGACTTGAGGGACCCTCAGAAGCCCTCCCCAACTGAGTCTACCTATTTCCATTTGGTCCACCACCTCCCCCTCACTCCTGTCTCTGGGCACGATAGCAAATATATGCAAATGGACAAACAGCCTCTGAGGCTCTGGTTCTTTGATAGAGACTCAGTTCTGAAGCACAACCTCAGGGTTGGGACAGAGAAGGGAGGTGAGGGAATCAGAACTCAGCTCAACCCTGGGAGGTGGGAGTAGGATCATCGTAGGATTTAGAGCTGAAAGTACCTTAGAAATCATGCCCAATCTCTTCCTTTTCAGATAGTGAAACTGAGGTCAAAAGAAGTTTCCCTTTTTTCTCTGCATCTCCAAGGCCTAGCACATATAGTAGGCATTTAATAAAGGCTTCTAATCGACTGATTAAGTAACTTTCTGAAGCCCACACAGAGATAGAGTTGAAATCGAGTTCCCAACTTCTGATTACAAATAGAATGTTTATTCCTCCACACATCACGCAGCTCCTTTGCCGCCTGCTCCCCAATCCGACGCGCCTTTGGAGAAGTCGAGGCATTCCTCTGGGATCCCTCCCCTGACACATCCCTTCCCACCAGGGTCCAGAAAAAATTTCAGTACCTGAAAGGAGAGGTGGGGTTGGGATGGGAAAGGCAGAGCGGAGGATTATTCTGGTTATCCCAACCCAGGGCTCCGCCCCTCCGAGGGCACTCTCTATTTGGAGGACATTGAGGGGGCGTGGCGAGGTGAAGAACCGCCGGGAACCAGCGCGGTTCTCAGAGGGCGGGGCCCGGTTGAGGCGGTGAGTGGGGCGGGGCCAGGTGCAGTTAGGAGCTGGGCTGCGGGGCGGGTCTGTGTCTAGGAGCTGCAGCAGCGACGACTGCCTTAAGCCCCTCCAGGTGAGTTCCTAGAGTTCTAGGCAGAGGTTGGGGGGTAAGGGGAGGGGGGGAGAAGTTGCTGAGGAGCCTTGACTTTTACCAGAGTGGAGGCGGGCGGGGAATCGAGATCGCATTCTGCTGGAGACAGTCCCCTCTCAAGGTGAGCCCGAGTGAATAGGGAATCTACGCATCCACCCCTCCCTCCCTCCCCACATCCACACCTTGGAATGTGTCTGTAGATTAGGGGTAGGGGGATGTCGAGGCTTGGGGTGCTGGATTAGGAGAAAGAGTTTGGAACTGAGTCTTCCCCCTTTTCTGTCCCCGGAACTTCCTTCTCCTTCTCTCCACCCCCCCATCCCCCTTGACTCAGGCCGCTGGAATCTCAGGTACAGCCACAACCCCAACTCCACGCCCTAAGGTCCTGAATTCTTACCCCTCAGGCACTGCAGAAATACTAGGGAAACCGTTTCCACTAGCTCCCTTCCCTGCATTTCCTCTCCCAAGTTGTACTCTGCCCTCCAACCTGATTGGGAATTGAGTGCTGAGTTCTTTCCAAAACCAGCATAGTTCTCTGTGTGACCCTAGACAAATGACATTCTCTCTCTGAGCCTCAGTAAATAAGAAAGGAAATAAACATTTATGAAGCCACCTGCTATGTGCCAGGCACTGTGCCAAGTAAGCTCTTTGACTCCTCACAACTGTGAGAGGGACATTCTATTATTCTTCCCACTTAACAGTTGAAGAAACTGAGGCAGACAGGTTAAGTGAATTGCCTAGGGTCACACTGATAGTAAGTGTCTGAGGCTGAATTTGAACTCATGTCTTCCAGACTCAAAATCTGGCTCTCTATCCACTTCCCTATCTAGCTCCTGGAGTAGATTACCTCCTCTTAAGATTCCTCTGGACTCTGGCATTCAGTGTTCCGTATCCTAATGCCCACTTCCAGTTCTGACATTCTATGTCCTAAGATTTCATCATGCTCTTACTGCCCCTTAAGGGTATTAATTGCAGAGAAATGACTTCGTAAACCTTTGGGCTTTGTATACATGTGGCTTTGTTATTTTCTAAAGGCCTTTCCAGCTCTGGAATGTTTTGATTTCTCTTGCTTCCTTCAAAACATAGCTTGGTTTCTTTTTTTTGGTTTTGGTTTTGGTTTTTGTTTTTTTAATAGATGAAGGAACTGGGACTCCCTAGAAGGGAAGAGACTTACCTAAGGTATCCCAGGAGAGCCAATACTAGAATCTAGGTTTCCTGGCTCCCAATCCAGATGCTGTCACCCTCAAAGATCCCCATCCCCTACTCTGTGTTTTCCAAGTGGGGTCCAGAAGCTTCCAATGGAAAAAGAAGAGGTGTTTCTGGACCCTGAGAAAGAGTTGGTTGACCAGACCTGGTACCATGGAGGACTGTCCCAAAAGGTAACCCCCGAGCACCCCCTGGTGGAGACTCCTGGCTGAGGGTATTGTACTCTTGGTACCTGGTGCTCAGGCCTAGCTTTCCATAATCTGTCTCCCTTACAAAAATTAGGCCAGAGGTAGAAGGGATTCACCAGACATCTGACCTCTACCTCCTGAATTTCAGAAACCTGACATCACAGTGCCCCCTCTCCCTACCCTCCTACCTCTGCTCCTTCCAAAAATGATGAGCCCCCTGCCCATTCACTCCAGCCTCTTGAGACTTCAGACATCTGGGCTATTCATGCTCTCTATCTCCTGTTGTTAAAGCTCCTCTCTGGGAGCTTTAGACAACTGAATCCTCGCCATCATCGAGCCTGGCCCCAGAGGATGCCCTAAGTCTTGAGCTTCAGGTCCCCTGCCAATCTTGCCTTTTCCATCCCTAGGAAGCAGAGGCCCTTCTGCTGGCAGAGGGGGACTTCCTGGTATGGACTGCCACTTCTACCTTAGTCTTGGGCCCAAGCCCCCTGATGCTGTCCTGCTGCTGGGGTGGCCAACCCCTCCACTTTGAGGTGGTGCGTATCCAGCTGCGCCCACGCCCTGGCAGGCCTCATGCCCTCTACCAGTTAGAGGATGAACGCTTCCCCAGTCTGCCTGCTCTGGTAAACTGTTATGTGGCTATGCAGCGCCCATTGTCCCAGGCCTCAGGGGCTGTGGCTTCTCACCCTGTAGCCCGCTGTGGACCTCCCCGTTCTATGACCTTTGACAAGCGCCACGGCCACCGGCGGAGCCTAAGTGGAGATGGCTGCAGTGATGGTGCTCGCCAGGTCCACAAAGAGCTGTTCAGGTATGGGGAGATGTGGTGACATTGGGGCCAACGGATGGAGAAGAGGAGTCAGTCATGGTGTTTGTCCCCCTTCCTTCACTGTGGCCATTGCTCAGAGAAGCCTTGGAAGAGAAGAGAGATCTCTATCCTTGAGATGGGACTTGGTGGTCCTTAAGGAGACAGGAACTTGGGGATCAACATCCCCTCTACCCACTGGGGAAGGGAGAGGGGAACTGGAATGGGAGGGAGAGACAAGGCAGACAAGGGTATGGTAGAAAGAGCCCTGGACCAAGTCAAGAGACCTAGATTCAAGCCCAGCTCTGCCGTCTATTAGCCTGGACAAGTCACCTTGATTCTATAAGCACTGGTTCCTTCATCTGTAGCATAAGATGTTTTGTATTGCCTGCTTCATGGAATTGTGAGGAATGTACCTTGTAAGCCTTAATGAACCACACAAGTATGAGCTGCAAAGATTCATTCAGACAGACACAAAATGAGCTGAGGGAGTGGGCTGAGGGTTCCCAGCTTCCAGAGGCAGTGACACCTGGTGAGGAGAGAAACCTTGTTTTATGTAGCCATTTCCCACTTCCATGCCTTTTCCTTGCACAGCTCTCCCCAGTCTCCAAATGTACTCCCTTCCCATCTGTACCTTGTATACTCCCTGGTTCTCCTTAAAGCTCCGCTTGAATAGGAGATGGCTTTTTCTTTGAATGTGAGGATTCATTCCTTTGTAACTAGCTAGCATCTAGCATAGTTGCTTGGACCAAGTAGGCACTTTTCATTAATGTTTCTTGAACTGAATTGGCCACTAGGTCCAAGGTGCTCAGTGGTAGCCAGCCGGCCAGCCTGGACATCCTGGGCCACAAGGGAGGCCCCCAGAAGAATAGCAAAGAACCAGGTGAGTTGAGGCTGCTGGGGAACATCTGCACTAGGTTACCACGTCTCTCTCAGCCTTTCTGACATCTTCCACATCTCTGCCTTGTCTCCAACTCTGTCCCCTTGTTTCTCTCTGGCTCTCAGGTTCCCCAGATGACCCCCAGATGGCCAAAGTGGTACCTCCTGCTTCCCCCCTTTTCCGTACGGGCAGTGACCCCATCCTACGTAGGGCACAGCAACTGGGCATGGGCAACCCACTGTGGGGCTCAGATGGGCAGCTGCATCCCAAGGTGCCACCCAAACCTCCACGGGCACCTTCTGTAATGTTGCCTCCCACCTCCTGTGGGCTGGTGCCCCAAGAGATCCTCCAAGGGAAAGAAAGGCATGAGGAGGAAGCTGGAGCCAGGGAGGTCAGGCCTGAACCCAGAGACAGACAGGAGACTGAGTACAAGACAGAGGCCTCACCTGGGGAAGAAGCTGTACAAAGAGAGGAGCACAAGGATCTCCAGCGACACTGTGCTCACCTCAGCAACAAAGGTCTACAGGAGACCCCTTGGTGGGAAGAGGGGGAGGAAGAAGAGGCTGAAGATTTCATGAGGCCCCAAGGAGGAGTTCCCCCTGCTCTCCAGCCCCATGCCTTCTCTTCCTGCTTGCTGGGCCCTGAGAACCGACCCTTAGAGCCTAGTGCGCTGAGAACCCTTCGTGCCCTGTTCCTACAGCATGATGTGGGCACTATAGCCCAACACCTACTTCTCACCAACTGCCAGGTCAGCAGGCCCAGAATCTGTCATGATGTTGCCAAAGGCAGCTTTCCTTAGGCTCACCACCCCTCTTCTCCCAGGCAGCCCAGGTCCTGGGTGTGACTCGAACTCAGCGCCAAGCAATGGGCGTCCACTCAGGTCTGGAGCTCCTCACACTGCCTCATGGTCACCAACTTCGGCTTAACCTATTGGAGAGGTGAGCCCCATGCTCCAGCCCTAACTCTGCCCATCTCCCCCAAGGGAACATCAGAGGATAACCATGCCACCCTCAGTCATTCAAACTACGCCCTTTCCCTCCAACTCTGCCCTAGAGTCATAACTAGGGTGAGACGTAAGGACAGTGTCCCAGGATGTTAAAATTTAAAGGGGGTACTGATGGCACCATCCTTTCAGCGTAGAGAAAATTTTGAAGAGCTCAGAGGGCTCTTTGCAACATAGGTAGCAAGAACTCATTAAAACAGGAAGCAAAAATAAGACATCAGTATCATATGTGTTTTATGGTGACTTACACATATATTCATATACCCCACTAGCCTTGTCACCAAATTCATTTGAGAGTGTGGTTCACATAGCTTGAGCTGGACAAAACTTGCTAGTTCTGCCTTCCAGTTCTTTGCACCTTTCTTACTCCCTGCCAGTGTCTCCCTGCCCCCACCCCCATAATCCCTTTAACCTCATTGCTTCTACAACTCTGCCCCATGACTCCAACCCCCTTTTCTTCTCTCTTACCCTGCAAACTTCCCCCAGGCATGAGGCCTTGGCCCTAGCTGCAGCCATAGCTGTGGTGGGATGCTCAGGGCCAGTGGCAGAACGGGTAGCCACCTTGCTTGGCCTTATCCAGCTGGCACTAGCCCTTCGGGCCCCTGGGGGTACAGGAGACCTGTTTGCTCTTTCTTCTGTGATGACTGCCTTGCAGCTGCCTCAGGTAAGGTGAAGGATGGGGAAGGGACCTGGGGTCAGATAGCTTTAGAGGCTAAGTATGCCAGCTCTCCCCAGATCACACGGCTAGAACAGACATGGCGCCTCCTCCGGCAGAACCATACAGAGGCTGCGCTGGCATTCGAGAAGGATCTAAAGCCCTTTGTCCGAGCTCTGGATGAAGGGTCTGGTAAGTGGATGGTAAACCTTTCCCTGGGGACATTTTAGACCTGGAAGCAGGGAACTGGGGTCATCTAGTCCCTCACTGTACAGTTGAGGTAACTGCAGCCCTGGGAAGATGAGTGATTTTGCCCAAGGTGCCAGAGCTGAGATTTAAACCCAGGAGGCCCCAGAAGCTCTTCCTCTCATCACAGGAATTGGTCAGCCAGGGGAGGTGGCCCTGCCTCACATAGTGCCTGTGGTCCAGCTGCTGGAAGGAGTCCAGCTATGGGGGTCTGCCGAAGAGAGCTGTGAACGGCTGCTTTGGACACTGCAAGGAGCCCGAACCATGGCCAACAATGCCTCCCACTACCGTGAGGCAGCCAGGGCCAGACTAAAGGGTGAGCTCTGACCTCCCCACCCCTCCCTCCTTCTCCTCCCCTTCCTCCATCTCCTGGCCTTACACTGGACTCTTTCCCTTTCCCCGACCCAGGTTTTCAGCCCACCCCTGAACTGTGTGAAGCCTTCCAGACTGAGTTTGCCCTGAGGCTCCTCTGGGGCAGCCGGGGTGCTGGAGCTGGACAGACCGAACGTCACAAAAAGTTTCACCTTGTCCTCAGTGCCCTCTCCCGGAGGCTGGAGCCTGAGGGCTGAGGTCACCTGAGTGATAAAAGTGGTAAAGGTTCATTTTAGCTGGCCGGAACTCCCTACTGTCCTCTGGCCTGAGCCTCCCAGGGGCCTGACTCCCACCACCATGCTAGCTTCCACACCTAGAGAAGTGAGAGCCTAGAGCAAGGGGGAGGCAGATGTGGCTGAGCCCTCATAACCAGTTTTTCTTCCTCCTCTCCTTTGCTGGGACCAGGAAATGCTGCTGGCCTCTCTCCCTGCCCTTCCAGAACCAGGTGGCTTCCAGTGAAAAGGACCTCACACTACCTCATAGAAGCTTTTCCTCCCAGTGGGCTGACATCTACTGCTTTGGAACATCCTCTCACCCCTCTGAGCTCTTCACCCAGAGCAAATCTAGTTTTTCATCCACAGTGGGAATGGGCCATTGCTAGGAAGCCCAACCCCTCCTGCTGCCGGTCCCCTCTTGGATAAGCTCCTTTATGCTGAGAAGGTGGGAGCTCCATCGCCCTTCCCACAAGTCACAGGGATCAGATCAGCAGAGAAGCTAGCCCAGGCTTAGATGGAGAGCGTGAGGCTACATTCCAGTGCCACAGAGCCCTAGGCTGGGCAGCTGGAAGGGACAGAGCAGGCCTTTGTGGTGCCCACCTCCAGTGTTCTTCACACTGTTCCAAAGTGTTATCCCGACAGGTGGGTGAAGTCCCTGGGCAAGGACATAGCAGTCTGGGAGAAGAGTCCAGTGACACAGGCCACCCACTGAGTCCTAAATAAAGCTCTAAGGCAGGGGCTGCACACAGTCCATTTATACATGTTTTTGTTTTGTTGTTTTAAAAAAAAAAAACTGCACTTGCTGGAGCACAAGTATTTACATCGAGTGTAGGAGGCACAATGGGGCTGGGCCTGGCAGCATAGGTTACACAGGCCCCAGCTAGAACTCTGGGCTGAGGAACATGTGGGGAGCAGAAGCCCAGGCCACCCCAGGAATAAAGTGCATATATGGTGTGGAGTAAGGGGCAGCCAGGCCCAGCCCCACTCCTGGCCCCCTGGGCAGGGTCCTAAAGCAGCAACAGCCAGGCCTTAGGAGGAAAGAAGGGGGCAGGACAAACTCCCTATTCAGGGATCCACCTGCCCTGAGAGGGCTGGGGGTACCCCATTTAGGGATCTACCCACCCCTGGGGATGGTGAAGGGATTCAGCTGGGTGTGACTCGAAGGTAGGAGGTAGGCACATAGCCCTCACCCCCCTGTTTCCGCCGGACCCTCGTCCACCCATCGCCTTTATCCTCCTCCATTAGGCACAGATCCTCGCCTTCATCCATGGAGATGGTGCCCTCACTGGACCCTGGTATGGGGTAATGGAAGATATGAACAAGACTGAGGATGAGCCAGAAGCCCCTTCCCTCCCATAGACACTGTCAGAGCTATCTGTACCAACTCAAAGCTTCCCCCATGGCAGGCCAATGATAGGGTCAGCGAATTTAGAGCTGGAGGCCCTTAAGAGAGTGCTTGCTCAGAGTCAGGCCAGTCCCAAGTGGCAGAGTCCAGATTCGACACCCAGATACTCGGACTCCAAAGCCAGGGCTCCTTCCATACCAGTAGGCATGCAACCTGAATCCTCATGAAAATGAATGAGGCTGGTCTCCTGAGAGAGAGAAGTGGCTCCTGGCACAGGGAGCCTTCTGTCTAGTGAAGAAGTAGCCCTGATGTGCTGGACTTTTCTACAGGATATGCCTCAAGTGGGAGTTAGCTGCAGCCTGGCCAACAAGTTACAGACTCTCCCCTGCTTCCTTCTCACCTTCAAACTGGTAGACAGCAACACAGTGACCAATGGGGAAGGCTGGCTCCTCCTCAAAGTCCTCCTCAAATTCGGTATAGATGGAGGTGTCTGTTCCTTCATCCGAAGGGGGAGCCTCTGGGCTGAGGACAAGGAGTTAGAAGTGAATGTTCACTACCCTCCCCTCATTATATCCCTAACCCCCTCTGCCCAAGGCCCTTCTTCTACCTAAGGCACAGATGACTTACTCCCCACCATGGCCTCCCCCCACTCAGGGCCCCTCTCTGCCAAGTATACCCTGCCCATTTACCAAGGGTGTGCATCTCTCTCCCCATCTCTTCCCCTCTCTCCCTTTTCTCCCAGGGTTCTTCTCTATCTTCCCACCCACTGCCCCCATCCTGTCCCTCCACCTAGGGCCTTTTTCTGACAGACCAGCTGCATACACACACACACACACACACACACACACACACACACACACACACATCCCTCCTAGGTCCCAACCCCTCACCTCTCCTTATCAGAAGAACAATTGTTTGTATCTGGGGGAGCCACAGTGGGGGGTTCTGGGGGATGACCATGCCGTCCCAGGCTGTCACTGCGGTTACCCAGAACTCTGTTTTCTGCCTCAGCCAGCCACGTCTAAGAGCAAATCAATCAGTGTTTGGGAGGGCCTGGTTGGCCATGTCCCTCTAGTTCCTCATCTCCCACCACCCTCCAAAGTCAGACAGGAAGGTTTCCTAAGGTCACGTTGCTGCTTGCCTAGGCCATGATGGGAAACAGCTGGAGCCACCCCCCTTCCCCCCACCCGTGACTCAGCTGGGCTAGCAGCCAGGTCTTAGACCAGAGGAGCTCACCTCATACTTCTGGATCTCCAGCTTCAGCCGCTCAATATTGCCCAGGGTCTCTGAGATGCGGGGCTCCAGGCTGGCAGGGTCACCCATCTGTGGTGTCTTCTCATAAACATCCTTCATCTTCTTTAGAGCCTCCCTAAGGAACAAGCGAAGGAGGTTCCTCAGTCTGCCCAGCTCCCTCCCCTCTTCAGCGGCCATAATCCCAACAACACAAGGGTCCTTGGAGGACTTCTGGTCCAGCCCAAGCCTGAGCAGGGCATCCCAACAAGTTTCAGTGATGGGCAACTCCCTCCCTCCCTCCAGGAGGCAGCCCAACTGTACAATTGTAATTGAGCAAATCCTACACAGAACAGCCACTTGGCAACATGCCCTGGCCCTTCCAAGCTCTCACATCTCAGCCAAGCAGAGCGGCCACTCAGATACCCAAAGAGAGCAGTCACGCCCAAGGGAAATGGTGCTGGATGAGGATACCAGAGTCAAGCCAACCCTTGCTATTGGCATGACGTTGGCAGGCCACTGAACTGCCCTGGGCCTCCATTCCTGGCCCCAAGTCCCCAGAATTTGTACCACTGTTCACCTCTGATCTATCTCCTTCTGTAGCTCCCGCCCTCGATCTTCCAATTGCTGTTTCAACTTCTTTCTTCGCTGCTCAGGGGGCAGGTGGCTGAAATCCTCAGTGGCCACTGCCTACAAGGAAAGAGAAGGAGGTTCAGTCTTCCCCCAGTCTCCATATCCCCACAGGTCCCAGGAAGCCTGAGTCTCCTCCCTGTCTCCAGCCTTCCCTGACTCCCAGCCCAGCAGCCCAAGGTGCAAAGCCAGCTGGTAGGTATGGAAGTACCTGTCACCCAGCCCCTTGACCCCTCCTCATGAAACCCTAAGTGGGAAGTGGGGCGAGAGGGGTGAAAGGGGAAGGAGGCAGGTGATCAGGGTGGAGCTGCCTGGCACCCAGCCTGTCTTGACCCACCCCTTCCCTCACCAGTGGTGGGGGGTCATCACCTCAGTACCCCTGATGCCCCTTCCCAGGGGCCAAGGGCCCACTTACCCCTCGACTTCGGAGACTGCGGAAGGAGGCTATCCGGGGCTTGACTGACTTACTGATCTCACTCAGTAAGGCCAGGGGGTCCCGGCCGAAGCGAGGGGATGGGGGTCCGTTAGCGTACGCCGAGGAAGGGGGGCCCCCCAGGGGGGACAGGGGTGGGGGGGGTAGCTACAGGCAGGGGCAAGGGATGGGGGATGGGGTGGGGGTGGGGGTGGTCAAGAGCAGGGATGGATGGACAGACAGACACACAAAAAAGGAAAAAAAAGGAAACACAAAATGGAGAAAAAAAACGGTAAGAAAACTGGGACACACGTACACACAGGGACACAAAACATGCAAATTCCAGAGATCAACACAAAATATGAAGCGAGGGGTGGGGAAGAGAAGGGAGACAAGGCTGTGAGCTCCCAGGAGGACCAGAAGACCCTCGGCTGTTTACTGAGCCTCAGTTCACCAAGCAAGGAATTCTGGCTCCCCTCTCCCCCCTTACTCCAGCCCCTGTGAATCTCAGGCCTTGTCTTTCCTAGTCAACACATGCAGAAGCAGCAGATCCAGGACAGGCAAAAGGTGGAGGGTCAAAGATGAAAGCCCGTGAGATCAAAGGTCACCCTCAGTATCTGGGGAGGAAGCACTCACTAGTGGCCTGTGGTGAAGGCCATAGAGGCAGGAGAACCTGAGAGGCAGCAGTGGGAAGCCCTGGGTTGAGCACTGGGGGACTGGGTCAGCATGAAAAGAAAATCTGGCCTTGAACTCGCCCGCCTGCTGACCCCCCATCAGATGAGGCCGTGTCCCCAAGACACAGAAAGGGAAGAGTGGAAAAAACAGCTTCCCCTAATAGCCACTTCCTCCGGCCAACACACACACACACACACACACACACACACACACACACACACACACACACTCTCTCTCTCTCTTTCTCTCTCTCTCTCTCTCTCTCTCTCTCTCTCTCTCTGTCTCTCTCTCTCTTCCCCCCCACCCCCAACCTCAGTGAGAGCCAGCTGCATGCAGAGCAGGAAGCCCCACATTAAACCTTCAAGCTGACAACCCTCCTCAGCCCCCTGCCCCCGCCCTGAAGCTCCAGGACCCAAGGGACTGGGTTCTCAATCCCAGCTGGGACAAGAGCCAAGAGGAAGATTCCAGCCCGGGACTCAGCGTTCTGGCCCGTGGCTCCCTGGGGCTTCAGGGGTGAGGGGGTGGAGGGGGGTTGACTCAATGGGGCCCCACCCTCCCCCAGTCATTTCTGTCTCTGGCTTGCTGGCCAGTGATACCCCTCCCCATCCAGGGGAAGAGGTCGGAATGGAGCATGCTCGCACACATACCACCCAGCCACCCTAGGCCTCCCTGACCCCTACCTTATTCTTCTTCCCAAAGGGCCAGCGCTTGGGGCGGTTCCTGACTGGGCCTCGTGGGTCAGGGCGCCCATCAGGGGGTACTCCCAGGCTGCTGTCTGATGGGGCCCGGGTCATGGGTTGGCTGAAGTCCTCAAACTCAACATCACCAGGGCGAGTGAAGCCAGATTTATGCAGGCCAATGAGCACCTGGGAATCCTGGAAACAGGCAGAGATGGGGATTGAGGAGAGGTAGGGCAATCCAGGCCCCCACTCATCTGGCTACTAGCCCCAGTCAGTCTCTTCTCAAAGATTATAGCAGAAATGGCTCTTAGGACTAGGGGGTTTCTGAGTTGGAGGTGACCTTAGGGAACACCTAAGTCCATCTATCTGATTTTATAGATGGAGAAACTGAAGCATAGGGCAAGGAGGGACCTAGTGCAGGGTCACTTGGGGGGAAGGAGGGTCAGTGGCAGAGCAGGACTCACCTCCCAGAGGTGTTGTCTCACCCTCCCATCCCAGAGACAACTTTCCCCAATGCCATCTCTGACAATGCAAGCTTCCTTCCTTCCCACTCCCAGTGCCCCTGGGGCCCAGCACCCACATTCTTGGGGTCCACAGCAGCAGCTGCCACCTTCATGCCCTCCAGGCATTTCCCAATGATGGGCATCACCTGGAGCTCGGTCTCTGACAGAAGTCCATAACTAGCACCAAGCCGGGCTGTCCGCCGCTCATCCATGTCCTGTAGCTTCTGGAGAAGCACAAGGAATGGGAGAAGGGGCTGGGAAGTAGGAAGACCAGAGACGGATGGGGGGGCGGGGGTCTTAGGGAATCTGTGGGGAGGTGGGTGGGGTGGGGCACCACAGAGAAAGGAAGAGCTGAGTAGGGGGATGCGCCCAAAGGGACCCCAGGCCATCGGGGGAAGGGGGAGCCTGGCTGCTCACATCAAAGATCTGAGGCATCTCAGTGAAGTAGAAGTGAGCCTGGTCACGGTTGAAGCGCTGTAGCTGGGCAGCATATTCGTTCTTGCTCTCCTCGGCCATGTGGCTGCGCACATGGGCCTGCTGCTTTGCCTGGGGGAGGTCACCTAGGTCACAACCCAGGCCATGGCCTCACAGGCCCCACTTCCACTCCCAGAGTCCCACAGCCCTTCCACCTTCTCCACGTCGGCCTTGGTGGCATTGATGTCCTGGTCCAGCCGCTCGGCTGTCTGAGCTGCCTTCTCTGCCTCCCGACAGTCTCGTTCAAACTTCCGTTTGCTCTGAGAAATGTGACAGTGATAATGAAGTCACCTACAGGCAAGCCCTCACCCTCACTTTGCAGAATAAAAGGGGGGGGGGAGGACTTACTGTTCCCATTTTACAGAGGAAGAAACGGAGTCCCAATGAGGTAAAAGGACTTATTTCCTCATGGTCAAACAAGCGAGTTAGTAATAAAGCTGGGACTAGAAACCCAAGCTCCTGGCCCCTGAGTGCTGGCTTTTCCCATTAAATGTTGCTGGGCCCACCCCCACTGCTGACCCATAGGCTGAAATGGATGTAGGACCTCCAGGTTTGCACTTCTGTTCATTTCTCTGCCCTCTCTCCTCTTTTCCCTCTATCTTAGCACTCACATTCTCCAGCTGCTTGAGTCCATTTTCCAGCTGCTGCTGTGCACGGCGGCCCTCCTGGAAATGCTGCAGGATTGAGGGGAGTGCTTAGAAATGAGGGTCCTGGGGACTCAGCTGCCTGAGAGAAACTGAGGCAGGAATAGCTAGGGCCCAGGTGGACTGAGTATCTGGGTCAGTATCTGGAAATGGGGTCGGAGGCCTTGCTGGTGGGGGGATTCATTGGGAATGCCCAGGGGCCCTCACCATCTTCCGCTCCTGCTTGATGTCCTGTGAGTACTTGGCCAGCTCCAGACACACCTGCACGGTCAGGTTCTCAGCCACCAGCTCCCGCTGGCCAGCAAAGTCATTGAGCTCCTGTAAAACTTGCATGAAGGACTGTTGCTGACTGAACCTGGGGTGGGGACGGGGACAGAAGTGGAGGAGAAATTAGCACTGACTGATTTCTTCATGTGGGCGCCCATGCATCAGGTGAGAGAGCCATGAACTCCACCACCCCAGCCACACTCCCTCCTCACTTGGACTCCGGATCATCCTTTGTCGATCTCTTGGGCAGGTATTTTTTCACTAGGTTCCTGTCAGGGAGAAGGGTAGGAGAGGAAGAGAATCATTGAGTCTACGCTCTGCCCCCTCCTGCTACTAGAGTCCCTCCCAGCATTGGAGTGCTGACCTCCCTCCTTACAGTGGGAGCCTCCCCTGAAACTTGCAGCCCTGAGTTAACCAGCTTGGGGTCCCTAAGCTCTGAGCCCTGCAGTAGGGAGTTACAATTCCACTTGGAGGCCCACCTCAGCTGCTTGGCATAGCTCTGTTCTACTTCCGTCCGCTCCTTCACAAACTTCACGTATTTGTCTAACAGGTCCAGGCCCCATTGTGTATGGCGTTCAATCACCTCAAACTGGTCCTGAAGGGAAGAAGGAAATGGGGGGTAGGGGGATGGGGCCTTTAAACAAGTTCCTTCCCTTCTCTGGACCTCAGTTTCCTTCTCTGTTAAAGGAGGGATTTAGTAACCAGTCTTCTCCAATTCTGTGACCTCAGAATGGTCCAGGAAGACCAGGTTCCCAGCTCCGCTCACTCCCCCCCCCCATGGGTGTAGCCACCAAAGCCCCACCCCTGAAAGACTGGACCGGGAGTGGCCAGGAAAACAGCTCTCACTCTTCTGGAGGAGGGGCCTCAGAAAAGAGAAGCCCAGGGCAGCAGGAGGTGTTTCCCCCCCACACTTTCAGTGTCCCTCAGTCAGACAGGGTGAGTGGGGTGGGAGTTCAAGGGGCTGAATCCCCATCCAGCATCTAAATACCAAGGTTTGTCAGTATAAGGCTGGAAGAGAAGGGGGAGCCACAACAGTCTCATAGAATCCTAGTTCATCTCCCCAGGGGCAAAATTAGCCTGAAACCTGCCTGGTCCCTAGCCCTTACTCCTAAGGCCCCAACTCCAGCCAGGTTACCCCACACACACCCCTAATCCCCCTCCATTCCGGAAAATCCGGCTGGGCGGGCAGGAGTGGGTGAGTCAGGCACTACAGAAAGACAGAGAGGGGGGCAGTGTTACTGGCAGGCAAGGGGCGGGCACTGCCCCATGGACCAATAGTACTTAACCCCCCAGCCCCCAGGGCCTGGGATCTGGGGTTCCTGAATTCCCTTCTCTCTAAGGGAACCCAGGAATTCTATAACTTAGGTAGGCCCTAGCTGTTTGGCCCATGTGGGACAGGAAGAAATCAGAAGACGTGCTCAGGATTTAGAATCCTGGATGGTTCTCCTACTCGCTGTCTGACCTTGGGCCTGTCACTTAATTTCGGTGGGCTGCAGACTCACCATAAAAGGATTTTCACTCTGAAAACTATTAACCTGTTACCCTTCCCCAATTACCTGGGGTAGTGGTCTTGAGGAAGAGAAAAGGAAATGTCATCACTGCCCTCTCCCCACATAAGAAAAATTACATATTCTTCTTTCTCTCCCTTTCCCTCTCTCCTTTCATCCCTCCCTCCCTCCCTCCCTCCCCTCATCAGTTTCAGGGGAAGCCCTATCCTAAGCCCCAGTCACTGACTCAGTTCCCCCCTGAGTCACAAAACAGTTTCTATAAAGTCCCAAGAATTTCTGGGCCCTCCTTTTCCCTTCCTATCCCAGGCCCCATCATACAACATCAAAGCACCTTCTCCTGCCCATCTTCATTCTGCTCCCCCAACCCATGCCCCAGCAGCATGGAGCTGTTCCATTAGGCAGCCCCCCACTGTAGGTGGAGTTCAAGGAGCAGCCTGGGTTAAGTTCCTGGCTTTCTCAGGACCTCAGTTTCCTCATCTGTAAGATGAGAAGGTCAGACTAGAGGTATCTAAGATCTCTCTCATTTTGACATTTTAACACTCCTCCCCATCTTAACCTGTCTTCCTGCCCTTCCTCAGCTGAGTCAGGCTGCAGAAAGTGGAGAGAAATTGATGTGGCCTTGTTGTGAAGTTTCTCCTCCCAGGTGGAATGCCCCCTACCTTCTTGTAGAGCAGAGCTCCAGACTAGGAGATCCCCCTCCCACTCCCCAGCTCCAGTCCTTGGTGACTTGGCTTGACTTGACCTCTCCCCCACCTTGCCTGGGGATTCCTGGGGGTTTCTGGAGGGACCTGGATTTTCCAGGCCCCTGGAGGTGGGAACTCCCAGCAGCCAAGAGAGGGGGATGGGGATAAAGAGGTAGAGAAGGAGGAGTTAAGACCTCCAGAGACCATGACTCTTCACACCTCCATGGCTAACTAGCAGCCTTCCTTGAGCCCTTAGCCTCTCTGGCCCCTCCCCCTCCATAGAAGAAGACCCTGGAGTGTAAAGGAAGGCAGGACAGCCTCTCTCCCACCATTCAAGCCTTCCAACTGTCTCCTCCCCACCGGGATTTTATCAGTCTCAGCCCAGTCCTTTAGAGCCCAGTAAATGGATTAACCCCATCAGAAAGGGGGAGGAGCCCAGGAAAGAGGCCCCCATCCCCTAAAAGAGAGCAAGGAAAGGAAAAATGGCTATAGGTCACTGGAAGAAGGGTCAGAGCTTTCCTAGGACAATATGGCTGAAGAAAGAGTTGTGGCACCAGACATGAGACAAGGGTAAATCCTGGGTCCTAACAACCACCTGGTAGATGTCTGCTTACCACACCCTCCCACCCTCCACCCCCCACTCCTCCTAGCTATGTACTGAACCAGCTGCCCCTGGGCAAAGACCCAGAGACCCAGTAAGATAAGAAGGGGCCTGACCTGGTCAGGGAGCTCAAAATAGGTGACCTATTCCAGCTTTCCACACACTCGACTTTCATCTGGCAAGACAAACTTAATTCCCCAGGAATGACCCTAGTTCCAGAGCTCCCAGTACAGCTAGGCCTCAGACTCATTCTTCTCCTATCTAGCTCAGGCCCAAAAGTGAGGGTGGAGAAACTGAGACCAGGAAGGGTCCAGATCCATCAAAAATCAAGTGTTTCTCCAAGGGAAGGCCTCAGCAACTTGGACAACTTGCTGCTGGCCAGAGCCCCTGACTGAGCCCTGAGGCCAGAGTCCATGAAGTCAGTGCCCCCCTCCCCACTGCCATCCCCCCCACAGGCACACTATGTATTTCAGGAGCTTCCAAAGCTGGAGGGTCAAGGAGGGCAGCGGGAGAGCCAGAGCCAGAGCTAGGGGTTGGAGGGGAGCAGAGGAATCTTCCTTCCAGCCCAAGATTAGGAGCCCTCCCAGAGGTCCAAGATGATCAGAGCCAAACTATGAGACATCCATCGAGGACAAACTGGTTTGCCAGGGAGAGGGAGAGAGACTGAGGGCCAGAGGGCCAGGGGTAAGGAAAACAAAACAGGGGAGAGGAGGGCCTGAGGCCCAGCCAGGGGAAGGGACCCAGGCAGCCTAAGGACTGGGCCTTTTGGGGGGGTGGGGGGAGGGCTGGGATCCCTGGCCCAGGCATTAGGCTGGGAAGGAAATCCACTTCCTGTTGGGGGGGTAGGAGGGGGAGGAGAGCAAGGGATGTAAACACAGTAGCTCAAGCCAAGGGAGGGGTCACTAGTGACAACCCCCCCCACACCCTACCCACCAAAAATCGAGGGTCAGCTGCTAAGTGGCCTGTCCTAACCACTGGAAAACCTTTTGGTTCTCCAGGACCACTGGTCCCCCTCCAAGTCTAGTCAGGCCTGGCCTCCTCGGGGTTATGAAGAGTGGGGTATATGTATGAAAAGGAAAGAGATCCCTATAGGATTCCAAAGAGTCCAGCCTCCACGCTCAGACCTAGGAATATACGGCCTCTTGGATATCGCGGTTCGGTGTGGGTGGGGCAAGAGGGGCAGGGTCCGACTGGCAAACGGTCCTTTGGAAATACCGCATATATAACTTCGACGGAGGTCAGCTAGGTCAGGAGAAGGGAAAGGGGAGTTCCTTGCCCCTATCTCTCTCTGCCATCCTTCCAACCCTATAGTTCAAAAGGGGAGAGGCGGTGAGGCCGGTGACAAAAGGCAGGATTCGAAGTCCAGTGGGGAGGAAGGCAAGTGGGAGAAATTGGGGAGGGATGGGAAGCCACACAAGAGGAGAAGACTACTGGAACAGCGAAACTGACGAAAGGAGGCAGACGGGAGAGGGAACATGGGACAAAAAGAGGTAACTGAGAAAAGTGAGGGGTTAGAAGGACTGGGAGAGGACAGGAAAGAAGCCCGCGGAGGGAGGCAGCAGAGACCTGGAAGAGGGCCTAGGGAAGGGACCGGGAGGGAAGAAGAGAACACAAGAGAAGCAGAAGGGGAACTAGGAGAAAATTGGGAATAGAGGGGGGACTGGAAGACCGGCAAGAGAAATCACGGTGAAGGGGACGAGGGAAGCCACGAGAGAAGAGAAACTGAAATCGAAGGGGCGAGAACTGCCTGGAGGCTTAAGGGAAACTGGGATTGGGAAAGAATCGAGAGCGGGGCACTGGAACAGACGCGGGGGAAACGGAGAGGGGCGAACTAGGAGAGAACTGAGGGGGAGCTGGAAGAGAACGTGGTGGGGAACGGAAAAGAAATGGAGGAGAAATGCAAGGGGGCCGGCGAGAGAGTTGGGAGAAGGGGCCGGGGAGAGAACTAACCGGGAGGGGGAACAGGAGAGGAGGGGGCGAGAACTGAACTGGGATAGGGGCAAAGGGAGAAAACTGGGAGGAGGCCACTAGGACAGAGGAGGGGTCCCTGAGGAGACCGGCAGGGGCGGCTGATGGAAGAAAGGGGGGGGCCGGGAGCACACTCACCCACAGCTCCGTGCCCCAATCCATGCTGCTCCCGCCGCCAGCGCCGCCAGCCCAGAGACACTGCCCCAGCTCCGCGCGGCCGGGCCCGGCCCGGCCCGGCCCCGCCCTCCGCCTCCAGGTCCATCCCCTTGCCCGGCATCGCCCCGCCCCCAAAAGTTGGTCACGCCCCTACCTCCCCAGCGCCACCGAACCCGGGGAAGGAAAGTCGGGGAGAGGTGGGGCCGCGAGTGGGAGTGGAGCGGCACCCACCCCACCCCCTTTTAAAGGACTAGGACTCTTTCTAAAGCCCCGTAGCTACCTCCAGCCACTTAACCCATTCATTATCCAGATCCAACCGATTTCCTGGGACCTCCCACCCCCTCACTCCCGCTCTCTCCCTCCCACCCAATCTCTTAAAGGGACGAGACGCTATTTCTGCTTCCCCAAGAAGCCAACCCTTTGCCAAATTCGTTCCCCCCTTACGGGGACATGGCCAGAATCCCCTCCCCTGCTTCCCAGACCACACAGAAGAGGAGACAGGAGGCTGAGGTCACTCGGTTATTTTGAGTACAGGGCCAGTTTCCAGACAGCTACCTTGTCGCCACTAATGGTCTCCGGCCACAAGGACAGAGGGTGTGCGGTGGGAGGCGGGGGTAGATGATGAGAGAATGGAGCCGCTTCGATCCTACCCCAGGCTGACCTCTTCCAAGGCCACCTTACGGTCAGCTCCATTAATGGCTCTCCCCCCCCCCCCAAAAAAACCCCTCTTCTTCCTGGCCCAAACCCCAAGGCCCCCAGCTCCTCTGCATCGGAAATGCCGAGACAGATCGACCTTGGCTTATGGAGCGATCCCCAGCCCCAGTGCCTTAGCAGCGCTCTCATCCCCCTTGCTCAACCCGGTTTAACACCATCCCATTTCCTGGGATTCAGACAAACCTAATTACCACCTGATTCAATGCCACCTGGATCAGCCCAGCCCCCTCCCCACCCCCACTCCAGACACCCTGCCCTGAGGAACTGGGAAGTTACTCTCACCTCCATCCCTGGCCATGAGACCTCTGCCTCAGAGCCCATAAAAGTCAGTTCCCACCTTGTAAAACTCTTTGAGGCGTTGGGATGAAAAGAGAAGGATGGGGCGAAAGGTCCCAACCTGCCCCCTTCTTCCTTCTCCTATTGCCTGGACTGGCTTTATTCTTTGTCTGTAGCCTTTAGAGCTGCCTGAGGGGGGTCCCGGTCTCTCTGGTTCCCAGCCACTTCGGGGTCCTAGCTAGAGCCAAAAAGATTCCTTTCCTCAGAACTACCCTCAAGCCCCTCTAAGTTGTCGTTCCTTTAGAGGAGTTTAGTTTTTGCAGATCCTGGGTGGGGCGAGACAGGGATCTAGGTTGGGGGGGAGCGGTGTCTGCACTATGGGGAGCCCACACCCCAAAGTTGCTTAGGGCAGACCTGAGAACCTTGAGGTTCAGTCACTGCCGGGACACGTGCCCCACCTACTGGCCATTCCGGAGGCAGGAAACTTGCACCATGCCTAAATAGGGCCAAATCCTCCCCTAAATCACCCTGGTGTCCTCACCTGGAAGCTAAAGCAACCTAATCTATATACTACCTCCGTAGGTTCTATCATCCCAGCCTAGCACACATCCCAGAGTGCAGCTCCTGAAGAGAGAGAAGCAGAGCTCTACTCCTCCCTCTCATCTCTCATTTGCTTCTTTTCCTCAGTTTCCCCCCTCAGGAAATAAGGGATAGAGACTAGGCCTGTGGTTTTATTGGTACAGGGAACTAGTGAAATGTGGAAATTACCTCTGCCAATTCTACTTAATACCTTCTCTGCAGTGCAGAGTCCAGAGCTGAACAGAACAGGAAAAGATGAGATGACTTATCTCAGCTTGAACTCAAGTCATTCTGGCTTAAGGCTAGCCCTCTCCCCACCAGGCTGGGGTCCAGTAAACCCACTAAACAGCCTACTATGTGCCCAGCACTGTACTAAGTGCACCTAGGGAATAAATGAATGAAATATCAACCAATCAACTAACCCTAACAAGCATTTCTTAAGTAACTGCTATTTACTTTACACATACTTTGTGCCAAGCACTATGCTAAATTCTGGGGATACAAAACCAAAAGGGAACTAGTCCCTTCTCTCAAAGAGCTCACGTTCTAATAAAGGGAAATAACACATAAAGAGGAGGCCAGGACGAGGGATGTTGGTTTGGAGAGTTACAGGGAAGAGGGAGCTGAAGCCTTGTCAAGAGTCTACCTCCACCACATCTCTGCATCTGTCTCACTCACTCCACTGCTCCCCTGATTCTGGCCCTCATCATCCCAGGGAGGTAGATTGACTCATTCTTTCCAATAGCAGTGTTGATCTGATTATAGTCCTAGAGTTAGAGGGGCAGGGCCATGCCAGAGGTTTGGAGGCAGCTGGTGAGAAAATGGTGGGGGAGTGGAGCTGGCCTGATTTAGCAGGCCACAGCAAGGTCTTTAGGACCAATCAGGATCTCACGGGCCTGAGCGGAAAGGGTTAAGTGTTCCAGGGCACAGTTTCTGGCCCAGGGAGCTGGGGAAGCTGTCATTTTGTCAAGATTCTACTTCCATCATGCCTAATTCAGGGATTTGCTTTGCTTAACTACACACGTGTGTATGCAATGGATTTTGTTTTTCTTGTCTCCTTCATGGGGGGAGGGGAGAGAATTCAAAACTAAAAAGAAAACAAGTGAATTATAAATAATTTTTTTAAAAAAGATTCTGTCTCCTTAACATCTTTGCATCAGTATCTCTACTCCATCCATTTCAAGGCCCTCATTTCCTCTCTCCTGGACTATTGCCTTCTAATTGGTCTCTTGTCTCACCATCTCTAATTCATCATTCTAATAGTTACAAAACAGACATCCTTAAAACACTTGAGGGAAAGGAGTTGATCAGGATAGTCCTGCTCACTTGAGTCTCACTGATCCACATGATGAAACCACAAGACGTAACACTATGCCTGGTGTCAGAAAAACCGGAATTCAAATGTGACCTCAGATGTTAACTATTTAGGATTCTGGGCATTTAACCTCTATTTGCCTCAACTGTAAAATGGGAATGATGTAAAAAGCACCGACCTCCCATGGTTGTTTCAAGGATCAAATGAGATATTTTGTGGGGCTTAGCACAGTGCCTGACATATAGTAGGCCATAAATTCTTGTTTCCTTATTTCCTCTTTTTCTCCTTTTCTTCCTTCTCTTCCTCTCTCTCTCCTTCCCTTCTTTCTTCCTGCAACAAATGGGGAGATAGAATTTCTTTCTCATCCTTCCCCACCTCCCGTTGGCAGAGGTACCTTATAGATGAAGCACATAGCAGCTATGGCGTTAAATGCAGTTCTTAAGTTATCTGAAAGGAGCTAAAGGGAGGATCCTGTTTGTGAGAGAGCAGGTCCCTGAGACAAGACTCATGCTGGTCCTAAATTGCAGGCTCCAGCTCTGGCTCTTTCTGAGAGGACCCTAGGCCTGGATGTCAATGGATACCAAAGTTGAAGGTATCAGAGGCTCAATGCCATGCAGTCAATCCCACAGCAATCTCAAGGGGCCTAGCAGAGACAGAGCAGGACAAGGAGATGGCCAGAAGGCCTGTGATGGGCAGGGTATGCTGAAGCTACAGCTCCTTCCAGATCTGCCACCACCCTCAGGTATGCTCTGTGCACGCGTTCTTCCAGACCCCACTGGGTGGCCTGGTGGCAGAGTATAGCCAAAGTTTATGGAGGAGACATGTTTCTGCTTTTCCAAGTCTGCTATTTCGTTTTGCTGTGCACTAATTGTATCCTTGGGTTGACTTCTGAAAGGTAAACACATACACACCATAGCTTCAGGAGTTGAGATTCTCAGAGTACCTTGAACCTGGGGATTATTTAGTACTCTCTGTCTCCTGAATTTACTTGGTATCATTTTATATGTAAATGCTGTTTTTCCAAGTGTTTTCCTTTTCATCTGGAAAAACTGCCACAGGAACAGAAGCTTGGCTTTCGGGGGCAATAATAAGGAAAGGTCATCACTTGTAAAAGTGAACAAAGTATTTAAAACCCCTTACCTGCGGTGGGTGTGCCTACGCACTATACACTGTGTATACTGTGTATTTACTTCTCTGTATCCTCGTTGTATCTTCCCATCAGGATGTAACATCCTGTACAGCAGGGACTTTTTCCATGTCATCCTCATGGACCCAGCACATTATATAGTGTGCTGCAGAGAGTAGATGCCTGATGTTTGCTGAATATAACTGAACTAAAGAGGCTAAGATGGATGAGGTGATGGCAGGCCCGGGGAATATAATATGAGTTGCTAGGGCTGAGAGAGGAAGGGCTGGGGGAGGGAGGTACTGACTTTACATACTGAATGGATTGAAGGGGCATGAGATTTGTGGGAGATGGGGGGAGGATGAGTTGAGGGGAGTGAAAAAACAGAGTGAAAGGGTTGGGGATTTGGAGGGACAGGGGGTACCGAGGGGTCTGTTGGGCCCTGAATGAACCAAAATAACAGAGCGATTGGCAGACAGAGGGCTTGTAAATCAGTAGCACAGAAATGGCCATTGAATCTCTGGGAGCTAATCAGATTAACAAGATCAGACATTGAGAAAAGAGAAAGCTACTCAGGACTGAGACTGGAGGCAACACCTATAGTTAGGGCTAAGGGCATGGATAATGGTCCAGCGAAGGAGAAGAGAATGAGGAAAGAACTGTGCTGTGAAAGCCAGGAGAGGAGAAAATGCTGAGAAGGAGGGGGTGGTCAACCCTATCCAAGGCTACAAGGAGGTCCAAAAGGAGGCACACTGAGGAAAAAGTCTTAGATAGGGATCAGAGCTTCAGAGCCAGAAGCCATCTCCAACATCCTCAATTTACATGCAAGGAAACTGAGTTCTAGGAAAATTAAATGCCTTGCTGTAATGCCATGTACAAGCAGCCTTCCAGAAGGATGCCACCGTGAACAGCTTTTAAGATTCTGATTACACAGTATAGTAAACACTCTATTTATTCCTTAATGAATCAAAGCAAAACATTCAAGGAAATCAAGGTACAGCATCCACAATGTTACAACTTACCACAGATAAAGTATAATATTCACAACAACTCATCACAGAAAATGGCCACATAGTTTCCACTAGAGTGGTCACAATGTTTTGAACAAAGAACAATCATTTAGTAACTCAAGCATTCACAAAATCCTTAACTCAATCACAAAGTACAATAGTCAAAGTTTTCCACTCATGGGGCATACTAAGTCACAAATCAATTACTTATTAAGTCATCAATCACTAAGTGCAATCATTTAGTCAAACAATCATCCTTCATTATTCACTATTCAATCATTAGAAAATACACAGACTCTTCACCCTAGGTCACTAGTAAATTATAGTCTTCTTAGCACACAGCATCCAAGTAAAGTCTTTCAGCTTGACTCAGGGTGGTCCCTCAGATTCCCTGGACCCCCTTCCATGGTCCCAGATCCTACCTGGATTCCCCAAACTGTCACCTGGGTTCAAAGGTAGACAGTTCCCAGGTCCTTGTTTAGCTCTCCGTGCAGTCTCTGTTCCACACTGAAGCTCATAGCTTCATCCAGTCCACCCCAAATCTTTCAGAATCTCTGCCCCCAGGAAGTAAAGGCCCAACAAAGTCACAAACAGACAAAGTCTCAGATTCACAGTCATGCTTCCTCAGTCCCTTGGCAGCTCCAGCTGGCCTTCGGACCCAGAAGAAGTCTCAGCTGGCTCCCAGAATCAAAAATCACTTGCCTAGATCACACAAGTAACAAGCACCAGGAGTTGGGATTTGGACCTAGTTCTTCTGACTCTGTGGACCTCTGGACCACATTGCCCTCTCTCCTCTGAATTCCTGAAGTGTTAATGGAATGAGAACTGAGGGGCTGAAGGGGATGGAAAATAGCTGAGGGCACCCAGTGGCTATGGGAACATTTTATCAACTGGTTCTGCTTCATTTTGCTCCTCTCTAGGATGAGAGGTTTGCCCCAGATGATGAGCCCCCAGTCAAATGTCTAATGCTTTGTAAACTTTTCAATAATATGTACATGTGATGTTGTACAATGTTTATTATTAGAGTATCCCCCATCTTGCAAAGAGGTCCATTCAGAAAAGCCAGAGGTATTCTGAGAATCCATACTAGTAAGAACTATAGCTCAAAAGTTCTCATTAATTTTACTTTACTTTAGTAAAGTAGTTTACTAGTTTACTTTTACTAGTCCCCTAAAGGGCACAATTAGGTGAGAACAAAAGGCATTCAATGAATGAATATGATAAGAAAAATAGCAGAATATTTCACTTATAGACCAATGACATTTGTTTTGTTGTTGTTTGGTTCTTTGAGTCATGTCTAATGCTTTGTGACCCCATTTTGAAGTTTTCTTGGCAAAGGCACTGGAATGCTTTGCCATTTACTTCTCCAGTTCATTTTACAGATGAGGAAATGGAGGCAAACAGGGTTAAGTGACTTGACCAGGGTCACAGAGTTAGTAAGTGTCTGAGGCCAGATTTCAACCCAGGAAGATGAGTCTTCCTGACTTCCAAGCCCAGTGCTCTATCTACTTTGCTACCTAGCTGCCCAGACCTGGGACACACTCTCCCACAAATATACACACTATTAAGAGCTTAAATTCTAATCAGAGACAACACAGGCAGAAGAGTGGTGGTGAGGGAGGGTTTTGATTGAAAAGTTACAGGTATATAACCATATGGTTAGTGGAACCATAGACTGACATACTCTTTCCAGGTGAAATTACAGAGTTGATTTGATTATGGATCTATAATTGTAAAGTGGGAAGGATGAGGCAAAGGGTACAAAGCATTTGGGAGCACCATGGCTGATAAGAAGTCTGAGAGTCAAGTTGTTCTGTAAAAACAAAATAAAATTATGACAGTATTCTGGCCTGAAGTCCTTGACATCATTTGAATCAAAGATCTACTCAGTCTTCCTTAAATACAAGATTTTATTTTAGGGAGGATTCAATTTCCTAAAAGTAGGATCATTAGAGTATAACATAGGACTGGCTAATAAACCCAGTCCTTATGAGTCTGGACAAAGTATATCAGTGTGCTCAACTGATGAAATTTCCCACATGGAAGCTTGTTTCTAAGGGAATCCTGATGATATGCAATGGAAATGCCCAGGTAGGACTCTGGGGCTCGCTTAGACATTTTGTAACTGGTTCTGGTCTGCTAATCATGGGGTTAGGAGGACTATCTTTGCCTGCAATTTGCTTTCAACACCCCAACCCCTCAAGGGTACTCCTATAACCCTTCAGGGGGAATCCAATGGCCTGACTCTATGATTGGAAGCCCAGAGAGTCCTTGATACACAAGTTTGTCTTGTTTTTGAGGACTAAACTGAGAATGAACACATCCTTGTTTAATCCAATTAAGAGAGTTCTTCTTTGGCTCACCTTTGAACAGAATGAAAGGGGAAATAATTGTTGTTCAGTTGTTTCAGTCTACTCTTTGTGACCTCGTTTGGGGTTTTCCTGGCAAAGTTACTCAAGTGGTTTGCCATTTCCTTCTCCAGCTCATTTTACAGATGAGGAAACTAATGTGAACAGGGTTAAGTGACTTGTCCAGGATCACATGGCTATTAAGTGGCTGAGGCCAGATTTGAACTCAGGAAGACAAGCCTTCCTGACTTCAGGCCCAGGGGAAGAGTTGGTTTCAGGAAGATAGTTTCCCCAAGAGTTCCTCAGACATTAACATTTCTATGGTTCTATTTGGCAGATCATAAACCCTAAACTTTTAAACTATGTATCTCAGGTTTGATTTTGCCAGATAATTTTGTCTTCTGTTTCTCAATATGTTAGAAGATCCTTGAGGAAGAGTAGGAGTTCTGATTAGTAGAGATAATTCTGTCTGTGTGAACATCTTTCCGAATAGAAATACTTGCATATTAATAAATTGTGTCTGAGTTTGGTTTAAAATGCAGAGTATAGAATTTGTCTTCTATATAGAAACCATATATGCATAACATTAACATATAAATAAATATATATAAGCATCAAAACAATTTGAAAAATAGAGAACTGGGAGGCGGCTAGGTGGCGCAGTGAATAGAGTACCTGCCCTGGAGTCAAGAGGACCTGAGTTCAAACCCAGCCTCACACACTTAACACAAAAACTAGCCATGTGACCTTGGGCAAGTCACTTAACCCCAATTGCCCTACCTTCTCCCAAAAAGCAAAAGGAAGAAAAATAGAGAACTGGAGAAATGCAATAATAATTGACACAAATATAGACATTGATCAACATATATAGTTACAGGGAACCAGAAAGGAAATCCAATGAAGTGGTGCCCCTAAGGGCATGATATTTGCTAAATTACCCCAAGAGAAGATCTATCTTCTGCACTACTGTGTGGGCCTTCAGAGATCCATGATGAAATGGACCTTGGAAAGGCTTACTAAATTGCAAGGAGACTTACTGTTTGTTAATATCAATGTCCACTACTGTTCCTCTTTGGCTATTTAAAAAAAATTAACTTATTTATTTTTAGTTTTCAACATTCACTTCCATAAGATTTTGAGTTTCAAATTTTCTCCCCTTCTCTCCCTTCCCTCACCCCAAGACAGTGTGCAATCTGATATAGGCTCTCTCTCTCTCTCTCTCTCTCTCTCTCTCTCTCTCTATATATATATATATATATATATATATATATATATTCATATTAAACATATTTTCAGATTAGTCATGTTGTAAAGAAGAATCAGAACCAATGGGAGGAACTATGAGAAACAAGAAGCAAAAAAAAAGAAAGAGAGAGAGAACAAATAGTATGCTTCAATCTTTATTCAGACTACATAGTTCTTTTTCTGGATGTGGATAGCATCTTTTAGAGTCTTTTAGAGATGTCTTAGTTCCTTGCAAGAAGAGATAAGTCTATCATATTAGTCATCGCACGATGTTGCTATTACTATGTATAATGTTCTTCTGGTTCTGCTCACTTCACTCAGCATCAGTTCATGCAAGTCTTTCCAGGTTTTTCTGAAGTCCACCTGCTCATCATTTCTTATAGAACGATAGTATTCCATTACATTCATATGCCACAACTTCTTCAGCCATTCCCCAATTGATGGGTATCTCCTCAATTTCCAATTCTCGGCCACCACAAAAAGAGTTGCTATGAATATTTTTGTACATGTCAGTCCTTTTCCCGTTTTTATTATCTTTTTGGGATACAGATCTAGTAGTGATATTCCTGGGTCAAAGTGGGTGCATAGTTTTATAGACTTTTGGGCATAGTTCTAGTTGCTCTCCTTGGCTTGTATTTTTTGTATCTGTATATTAAGTTCTCTCAGTTTTCTTGATGTTGTATGATTTTCCACTCTGGATTAGTTCCTGATTGTAAACATACTTACTATGGCTTCTACATTGCTTGGTTAATGGTTCTGATCTCACTTTGTAATTAGAACTATCCTATATTACCCCCACACACACACACATATACACACACACACATACACACACATACAGACACACTCCAATGTAAATTGCCTGAGATCTCTTGTTAGTTTTCTGTCCATTGACTTTTATCCTTGTGAAATGTTTCTTTCTCTTAGTCTTTGGAGACGCTTCTTGGGTAGTATCCACGGTAATGTTTTAACCAAGTGCACTCTCTGCATACCCAGGGGTCATCTTTGACCAACAGAGGTGAATGTTAAGGGGCCCCCTGAACTTGTCTTCTTCAGCTGCCATATTTTCCAGACACACTGGACCTGGAGTATGTAGGAGGCCCTGAATGTGTCAAGGATGAAACCCCCATTCCCTCAGCTGACATAATTTGTTGTTTATACCCCAAGTTGGACTCCCCATGTGTCCCTGGGAGTCAAGACAGATATTAGTCTGTCAGACTGAGAAACTGTTTTGTGCAGCTGGGACCCTTGTAGATAAGCAGACCATCCCATCTTCATGGTCTAGCACAGGGATGAGGAACCTGCAGTCTGGAAGGCACATGTGGCCCTCTAGGTCCTCTAGTGTGGCCCTTTCCCTGAATCCAAACTTCACAGAACAAATCCCCTTAATAACAGGATCTGTTCTGTAAAACTTAGACTCAGTCAAAAGGTTACACTTGAGGACCTAGAGGGCCACATGGTCTCCAGGTTCCAGGTTCCCCATCCCTGGTCTAGCAGTTGCCAAGGGAAAAGAATGCTGCTTTAGCCATTGCCTTTCTCCTCCCCTTTAGGAGGAGATTATTCCTTTTCCCCTCCCTATGATTTTCCTTTTTCCCTATAATTTAAATACCAAGGCTTTCCCTGCACCTCCGGCCTCTTTGGTTGAAGGAATTCCCATATGCATATGCCTTTCTCGTGTAATAAATCTACTTGCAGCATATGTCTCATGATTTATGATACTTTTTGTGGTCAACAAGAGAAAAGCTCAAGGCTTTTCCAATAATATGAGGGGCAGGGTGTGCTGGTAAATGTTTAACAACCGGCTCCCCAGAGGGAAAAACCTGTACCCATGACAGTTTTAGATTTCATCTGCATCATTCCCATTTTCTCTATCACTTTCTCAAGTCCAGGCAATCAACGAAACAATAAACCAAGGCCTGATCTGTGACACTGGCTAAATTTCCGAGGTATAAATGCTCACAGCTCTGTGTGCTGACTCCAGGATGCCCTTGAGGGGTTATCACCATTACTATCTAACACAGAGCTGGAAAGGCTAGCTATAGCAATAAGAAAGAAAAAGGAACCAATGGAATAAAAATAGGAAACAAAACCATCATTTTTGAAGATAATATAATCTGTTGAGAGAACCCTAAAAAGTCAACCAAACTTAACTGAAATAACTTCAGCAAAGCTGTAACATGTAAAATAAATCCACATCAATCATTGGCATTTCTTTTTTTTGCTTTTTGGAGGGGGGAAGATAGGGCAATTGGGGTTAAGCGACTTGCCCAAGGTCACACGGCTAGTTTTGTGTGAAGTGTCTGAGGCCAGATTTGAACTCAGGTCTTCCTGACTCCAGGGATGGTGCTCTATTCACTGCACCACCTAGCTGCCCCTGGCATTTCTGTATATCACCAGTGAAAACCAGGGGAAGAGGCAGAAAGAGAAATTCCATTCAAAATAATTAGAGAAGGTATGAAATTTTAGAGAGCCCATCTACTAACATATACTCAAAAACTATTTGAATACAATGACAAAACATTCTTTATGGAAATAAATACAGACCTAAATAATTGAAGGAATGTTATTTTTCATAGATAACCCATGCCAATATAATTAAAATGATCCTGCTACTTAAATGAATTTATTTAGTGCTATAGCAGTTAAACTACCAAAATGTTACTTGATAGAGCTAGAAAAAATAATAACAAAATTCACTTAGAAGAATGAAAAATCAAGAATTCCAAGGAAAATAATGAATTGTAGTGGGGAGATACTCTTTGAACCAGAGACTCCATTACTGGGTTTATACCCCAAGGAAAACAATGATAAGAAAAAAATTCTCCATGTACATGAAAATATTCATAGCAGTGCTTTTTATGATAGCTAAGAATTGGAAACAAAGTAGATGTTCATCGATTGGGGAATGGCTCAACAAAGTGTGGCCCATGAATGTAATTGAATACTACCAAGCTATAAGAAATGAAGTATGTGATGAGTACAGAGAACCCTCCAAAGATTTATATGAACTGATGCAGAGTGAAGTAAGCAGAGCCAAGGAAAGAATATACATAGTAACTACAACAATGTAGATGGAAAGAACAATGGAACACCAAATGCTGTAAGATAAGTCCTAATGGACTTGAGACAACCATGATAGTATCCTCTTAAGAAAGGCTAGATCATAGAATCTATGCATGGAAACCACTGCTATAAGATTGGGCCATGGAAAAATATTGACAGTAATATTTTAAGGTTAGTGCAGCTGTATATCCAAAAATAATGGACTTGCCAATTACCAGTTTATGTGCTGCTTATTATTACCTGCTTATGTACCTCAAAATATCCTCTATGTACCCTGAACCTCAACATTCAAATAGAACAGCTCCAGGTGGCCAGCAAGACCAAGGTTTAAACATCCCAGTCTTAGAAGGGTACTTTGGAGTATATCTCCCTTTCCTGGGAGTATGGTGCTCCTATGGAACTAAGCCTTTCCACCTACATGGACCACTTTAATGAACCCATGCTCCTATGCTCCCCAATGCAGTGCCAGACTTATGTGAATTTTATTCTCTGTTAATATGTATATATTTGACTTCTCCCTCCTCTCCCACTCTTCCTTATTATTTGTCAATAAGACTTGAATATTAAACTGGCCCCCATTGTTATGACATATTTCTGGCAACCAAACTCATTAGGGACCTATTTTCCCTGATGTCTATAGCTGGCCCATGGGCCTTTCCTTAGATATAAACCTTGTCCCGGAACACAGACTTCCCTTCTGACCGCTATATCTCCAGTAGGGGTTGTATACTTGTGACCTTGGCTCTAGACAGCAAGGGTTGAAAGGGAAACCTCTGCCTTCCCAAAAGGGACTTCCTTATGCCAGAAGACTGTCACAAGACACAAAAAATCCAAAGTAAATGTAACAAAATTATAAAGATCAAGCAGGACTCAAATGAAGGAGAAGACACCCCCAACAGACCCCTTTATGAAGGTTCCACATTGCACATGACTTCAGACTTTTCCAATGTATTGATCAGTTGTGATGATTTTTTTCCTTTCCAAAAGAATATTATCTGCCATAGAGGATGGCTCTCAGGGAAGAGAAAGGTGAAGGATACATGGGATACTATGGTGATGCCAGAAACAGAAAAATGTCAATAAAAACTCATTTTTTAAAAAAAAAGAAATATAGCAGAAAGGAATGTGGGCTAGCAGTACCTTTTCTCAAACTATACTTCAAGCAAAAATCAGCAATATAATTTGGTACTGGTTAAAAAATTGAGAGGGTATTCAGTCAGTCTAATTAAGGAGATAGCATACAAAAGGAATCAAAGAATTGCATGGTGTTTGATAAACCCAAAACAAATGGGTTTCAAAGCTTTTCTGGTATTTATACTTTGCAAATAAGCAGCATAAATTCGTAGTGCTTTTCTTCTGATATACCAAATGCAGCCTTCACACTTCTTAATAACATCTGCTATCATCTGGGAACAGTAAAAACGATTTCTTCCTGTCTCTGAGGTTCTCTCTTGACCCAAATGACCAAAGTCACCCTATAATGTCTTTGTGTCCATAGCTCAATATGCTTTAGATAGCACCAACTACTTCATACCATATATGGGATAAGTTAAAGCAACTTCTGATATTGTTTCAATAATAAGGGACTAACTATTGGATAGCACATGAGGCCCTTAGATTCAAATCCCAGTTTCTTGGTGTCTATCACTTATCACCAACCTTCATCGTTCCCTTGTTTCAGGCATTAGTCATCTAGAGAGAAAAAAGGAACAAGTTAAATTTCAAGTGAGGATGGATGACAACTCACCAATCTATAGTTTGACCACTATCAATGTGGAAGTTGCTTGCCGGAGAAGTGTTTAAATGGAGCAAGGTTAACATGCACTGTTGCCAAGCTGTTGGGTTGAAATCCCAACCTCTCATCTGCATTCCTATTTAATGGTAGCCAACTCTATGGGTATCTCAAATGATCTTTACCTCTTTCCTGGGCATCACCACAACTTCAGTGTCTTCTGACCTCTGCAAGAGACCATCTATATTCACATCCTTCTCCAGTAGATAGAATAGGCCAAAATTCTGGTCAATTAGCACTGCTACCTATTTCTGGCAGGAATCCTCCAACTTGGTACTGGTCAAAATATAAGTCAGACCTATTCGTTATAATTCTTCTATGTAGCATGACTAATGCGAAAATGTGTTTAATAGGAATGTATGTGCAGAGCCTATATCAAATTGTATGCTGTCTTGGGGAGGGAGGAGGAGAAAATTTAAAACTTATGTAAGTGAATGTTGAAAACTAAAGGTAAATAAATTAACTAATAAAAAATATAAGTCAGAGAGGTATAGGACAGAAAGAAAGCCAGAAAGAATCACAGACAAAAATGGTAGCTTTGAAAATTACATGCTAAACTTATCATGATAATGATAATATGATATATATGTAAAACATGATATATGATAAATGATGATAATATATGTATATAAACATATACATATATGTGATAATGTGCTATATGTATTTACAAGAAAGCTGTATTATACATAATAAATACTCACAATTCCATGTACAATCCTCTTGTTGATTTTCTTATGTAAATGAAAATGCCTATACTATTTGATGTTTGTTAAGTAAAGAATTTAAGAAAAGTCTGAAACATGGAATACCACTGTGCAGTAAGAAATGATAAGCTGATTGATTTTAGAAAAACATGGAAAGATTTGCATGAAATAATGAAGAGTGAAAAGAGCAGAACCAAGAGAATGTTGTATACAGTAACAGCAACATTGTTTGAATAAGTGTGAATGAATGTTATTCTGAGTAGCAAAAATGCTAAAATAAACTACAAAGGACCCATGACAGAAGATGCTATTTGCCTCCAGAGAAAGAATTGATAAATAGAAGTATGCATAGTGTGGTTTTATGCACACATACGTACACACGTGTGTGTGTGTGTGTGTGTGTGTGTGTGTGTGTGAAGTGGTGGCCTTCTGTAGTTTAGAGGGGAGAGAATAGAGGGAGATAATTTGGAACTTGAAATGTAACCAAATGTAACCCCCAAAATTAATTAAATATAAAACAAAATATAGGTCAGAGGGTTTTCGTCCAACCATACTTGGAATTTAGCTCTATACACATGGACTCTCTCTGTGGCAGCCTACTTTAAAGCCAAGAACTCGGGTTATGGATGGGAAAGGGTCTCACGGTCAGGAAGCCCTCTCCCTTTCTTGGCACAGGATTGTACTAAAGCCATCCAGGGTAGCATCTGTATGCAGGACAGAGCGTTTGCTGCAATCTGCCCAATCCAACACTGGTGCCCATGTTAAGGCCATTGACTAAGTCTTTAAAACCCTTTTCATCTTTACCAGTCCAACAGTCCCCAAACAGATTCATAAAATCCAAAGCAGACTGACCTTTCTTACCTGTCTTCTGGTTCTTTTCCTCTTTGATTATATATCCACCAGGGACATCCTTCAGTGATTTAGCAATAGCAACATAATTCTTTACAAACTTGCTGTAACACAGTGACCAAATCCTAGGAAAATCCTTAAGGCTGAAAGGCAAGACTAGGACTTGGGAAGCAGCAGCTTCCTCCTCCAGAGAAGCCTTCAAGCAAAGACTTTTTTGTCAGCTGGGTTTCAGAGGGAATCCCTTTTTGGTTACTCTGGTGTTCTATGAGGAATCTTGGGGGTAGGGGTATTAGGGGATGGGAAGATACTGAGAGCATGATGGACTGTGCCTGGTTTGAAATTAGATGTTGTTTTTTGATTGTTTCTGGTGTGTCTAACTCTTTGGGACCCCATTCGGGGTTTTATTGGCAGAGACGCTGGAGTGGTTGGCCATTTCCTTCTCCAGCTCATTTTATGGATGAGGCAAACAGGGTAAAGTGACTTGCCCAAGATCACACAACTAGCAAGTGTCTGAGGCATGATTCGAATTTAGCAAGATGAGTCTCCCTGACTCCAGGTCTGGCTCTCTATCCACTGCCCCTTGAAATTAGATGACCTAGGTTCAAATCCTCTTTCTCCTAGTTATTATCTAGAGGTGGGTTCAAATCCTGTTTCTGCTTAACTAATAAGCAGCTAGGTGGCACAATGAATGGAGTTCAGGTCCTGGAAATCAGTTCAATTCAATAAGCGTGTATTTAAGTATCTATTATGAGCCAGACACTGTGGCAAATGGTTTAATCCTGCCTCAAATACTTAACAGCTTTGTAACCCTGGACAAGTCACTTTACTTCTGTCGGTTTCCTTATCTGTAATATGGGAATAATAATAGCACCAATCTCCCCGTCATCAGGATAGTAGGAGATAGTATTTGTAAGGCGCTTTGCAAACTTTAAAGCGCTCTATAAATTGTCAATTATTAGGTGTGCGACCTTGGAAATCCTCGTGACACTTCACCTCTCTGCAAAAATAGGGGAATGTACTAGAAGATGCTCCCTGAGGCGCTAATTTACTAGCTCTACAATTTAGGACCACAGAAGAAGACCGACTGGAAAGGCAGGGACCCGAAGCCAGATTAAGCCCACAGGGCTGGGCGTGCCTGGATCTCCGCCTCGGTCCCCAAACCAAAGGAAAGAATAAACATTCCGACATGCCCCACCTGGTTTGCCTCCCTGTGCATTATGGGAAATGTAGTCTCACCGCCTCCCAGGCCTTTCTCGGGTGCTGTCATCTGAGATGCTGCATTCTGGGAATTGTAGTCCTGGCCCTTTCTGTCAATTGGGGTGATCCGGGATTTCTTCCGTGCCCTACCAAACCGGACACATTGCAATTGGCTCATCTGTTTGTCTGTCAAGCACACCCGATGGAGTCTCACCTCCTATTGGGTATAACTAAGGGGTCGGACGAGAGTGTCTAGCTGTTCGATTTGCTTTGGTTGCTGTCCATCAGATGCCAACGTGTCGAGATCCTAAATGCGAATTGGCTCTTTCACAACCCCTAGTAGGCAGGGTTTGCCCTCGCGCGTTGCGATTGGCTGCGTTGGGGGCGGATCCTAGAGTGCCGGGGGCGTTGTCGGAGGCGGTGGCGGCTCCAGCGATGGCCGAGGACCGGAGGAGGGGGCTCCGCGGTGGGACCCGAGCAGAGAGGGTACTGCCGCCGCTGCCGCTACCGCTACTGTTAGGGCTGCTGCTGCTGGACGGTTGCTCTGGGAGGATCCACCAGCTGGTGCTGACGGTGAGGTCGCGGGCGATGCAGGGCGCTGTGGGGGGGAAGATTTTCCTGGGGCCTCCCCCGACTCTGGTGGACTCGTCCAACCCCCCTCCTTTTCTCCCAATGGAGCGGTCCAGTTCCCCCACCCCACCGTCGACATCCCCCCCCACCTTCTATCCTAATGGACTCGCCTGACCAGAAACCCCCCCCCCCCCCCCCCCGAGGTCGACCCCCTTTCCCGCCCAGATGGGACCGTCCTCCTTCCTCCTGCTCCTCCCAGCTCCTTATTTCCCCCGCCAATTTCCTGGTTTTCCCCGGTTGGGGTTGTTTCCTCCTTCTGGCTCCTCCTCCCTCGTGCGTGTACGGCCCTCACCTCCCCCACCCCTAGCATCCAAAACAGGAATCATTCTGCCTCCCGAGGATCTCCGAACCCTTAGTGGGGATGAGTACTACCACCCTTAGTGAAGGAGCCCGTGATTAAGGCTTTCTAGTCGTGGCACTTTGAGCTCACCACCTTCCCTTTCTGGGGGTCTCCGCATCTGTAAAATGGGCACAGTGACATAATAGGACTGCCATGAAGAAGAAAGTAGCTGTGACCTTTCCTTGGGGTATGGGGGAGGCGTCAGGACCCAAGATGCCATCTTCATTCTAAGCAACCCCCCGGAGGAAATTTCCTCCTTAGATGCAGGTACCCCCAGTCCTTGGGTAGCTTATCTTGGAGAATCGCCTTGGGGCACAGAAAGGTTACGTCTTTCCCCCATAGGTTTCATAGCTAGTGCTTGTGTCAGGCAGGTCTTTGCTTCCCCGCTTCCGCGGTTCGCTATAGTATGTATCCACTGTACAAATGTTTGCCTCTCCCGCTGTTAGCTCCTAGCGCTTGATTGGAGGGGGAGAGGGACGGGGAGGGAGAGAGATCTCTGGCTTGATCCACCAGGGGTTCCTAACCTGGAGTCCCTGCACTTGTTTTCCTAAATATTTTCATAACTATTTCAATAAATTGGTTTCTTTTGTAATCCCATGTATTTTATTTAAAATCATGATCTCAAGAAGGGGTTGGGGACCGTGACTCAGAGTTGAAGAACTCCTGAGCTAGTCCAGCCTCCTACTTGATGCATGGAAGTCTTGGATGGATAAATCTGCATGGCTATCTGGATGGGCAAGCCCTGAGCCTTACGTTATTTGTGTTAGTTCAGAGTTGAGGGTGGGAGAGAATCCGGGGGTGGAAGGGTGGGTTGAGGAAAGGTGTCTGTGCTCTGGTCATCCTTGCCGCAGGAAACAGCCGCTCACTGCCCCCCCCATGAAAGTTAGAACCAATACACAAAGTTTCTCCCTTGAACCCAAGAAGGCAAGACCGAGGGTCGTTTCTGTGGAGTTGATTGAATTGGGACCTTTGGCCCATGTCTAGAACCCAGGTGTCCAGTGGTCTTGCTCAGTCTGCCCTACCATCTTTACTCTTTGCCTCTGTGAAGATTACCCCATTCCATTCTGGCTCTAGGTTTTGTTCTAGGACAGGGGTGAGGAACCTTCCCCCTCAAGGCCACCTGTGGCCTAGGTCCTCACATGGGGCCTTTTGACTGAGTTCAAGTTTTACAGAACAAATCCTTTTATGTAGGGGATTTGTTCTGTGAAGTTTGGATTCAGTCAAAGGGCTACACTTGAGGACCTAGAGAGCCACATGCGGCCTCAAGGTTCCCCACCCCTGGTCTACACAGTAGATGAGAGGAAGGTTTGTGTCAGGGGACATATAGTGAGGCTTTGGGGTGCTCTTGGCTCTGGCTACCCTCCCTCTAGTGACTGCACAGTCGGGCTCTCTCTTAGGGGGAAAAACGGGCCGACATCCAGCTGAACAGCTTCGGCTTCTTTACCAATGGCTCCTTGGAAGTGGAACTCAGCCTCCTTCGTCTCAGTCTGGAGAGCCAGGAAGAACAGTCACAGTTGGTGAGAATAGAGACGTTTTGGGGCTTGAAGGGACTCTCATCTGGAGCCCAGAGAGGCTCCTGGGCCTTAGAGCTAGGGGTGGAAGGTACCCTGCTTACGTCAGAATGAAAGGCCAGATGAAGCTGGATTTGAAGAGGAGGGAGGGATCTAAATCAGGGAGGAAGAGAGGAGGACCCCCTCTGGGGTCCCCAAATGACTCCCTTTTCTTTTTACCCTAGGTGGGCTTCAGCCTATCCCGAGCTCGCACTGGCAGCATCCGTTCCTATTCGGTAAGTTGCTGCCTGCTGGGCTGAGGAGGGGACATAGGCTTTCCATAGAAATATAGTAGAACCTGCCAGTGTTTCTTTTGTGCCATCTCAATGAGCTGATTATCATCACTGGCGGAAGGGGCCCTTTGCCAGTATTTCTTCCTTCTGGGTGTTTGTCTTTGCCTCTACCCCTACGTCTCTATCTTGTCTTCTTCCTCCCCAGGCCCTTCCCCGCTATATTAGGGAAGTGGGAGGAGGAAGAGTGTGTCTGTGTATGTATCTGTGTGTGTACATATCTGCTCCTGTATGGAGAATAAGAGATCCAGGTTTGGAGGAGGCACCTCTGACAGATACTAGCCCCAAGGCTGGGCTCATGCCCAAGCCCTGCTCATTCTGCCTCCTCCCTTCCCAGGCCCCAGAACCCCATACCTGTGCCCTCAAACACAATGGGAGCAACCTGATGGCCACTTTCCTCATTGACCTCAAGGGAAAACAGTGAGTTTTATCATTTTGGGGACTGGGAGTTCAGAGACTGGATATTTGACCTGGGGTGGGAGGTGGGAGAGAGAGCCAAAAAGGACTTTGAAAATTATCCATGGCAGCCCCTATTTATGGCGGAAGTAAGTCACAGAAAGGGGGAGGTACCAAATCAGGATAACCTGTGTCAAGGGGAGAGCCAGAACCCAGGGTTCTTAATCCCCCTCCTGATTATAGGGTCCAGGTATGTCAGTTTGGGGAGCAAAAGAAACTCCAGATTTCTCCAGGGCTTCTCCAGGAACGTGTATCCCTGCCCAGTCCAGACGATGGTAAGTTCCAGTGGGAACCCTGTCTGTCTGTCGCCATCTCTCTGTCCTCATTACCCACCCAGCCCTGACCCTTTGCCATCATTGGTCGACAGGCCTGTACTTGCTTTACAGGGACCAGTACAGCCAAGCAGGATGGGGCATCTCCACCAGTGTCTTTGGGGAGCCAGGTAAGGGAGATTCAGGGAGCATCAGGCAGCCAGCACTCCCTGGTCCCCCTGGCCCACACCAGGGGTGCAGCCAGAGCACGGGGACACAGGCAGTGGCCAGGCTGGCCGGAGGAGGTGAGAATCACACACAGTGGGAGGGCTATCTCACAGTTGAGAGTTTAGGAGCTTCATTCCTCCCCACAGCCACGTGAGAGCATGATAGCACCCCCATTTTACAGAAGAAGAAGCAGAACTGAGAGAGGGGAAGAGGGATCCCACAGAGCCAGGACTGAAAGCCTCTGTCTTTCAGAGCTTTCTCACCACCAGACAGGCAGGGTGAGGGGATGGGACCAGGGACACTTCCAGGAGGAAAGCATCTGAGCTGGGCCTTGTTCAGCCAATCATCAAGCATTTATAAGTGTCTGCTGTGCGCCAGGCACCCATGTACAAGGCACTAGGGATCCAAGTACAGAGTGAAGGAATCCCATCTGTTACAGATAGAACAGGAGAGGGGAGTGGCAAGAGACTAGAGTGGACAGGGCAGCGTTAAGAATCCTGGAGATGAAGGCAGGAAAGGCTTCTTTGAGCAAGAAATACTTGAGATGGAGGGCCTCAGCTGCCTGACACTGGACTCCTTTTTCCATAGAACCCTAGCCATAAGGAAGCGGGGCTGATCCTGAGCTTGGGTTATAACAATGATTCCTACAACTTCAGTGTGAGTACCCTCCTGGTCAGGTCCCATCCTTCTCTGAGGCCCCATCAACCTGAACCTTGCCCCTCCTCAACACAGCAGCCTCGAGGCTTACCTAGACCAGCCCTCTACCTTGGGGGAGGTCATGGGGCAGGAAGCCTGAGGGGTGTTCTCTTCCTCCCCAGTTCCACGTGGTAATCGGCTCCCCAGCTGAGGAAGGGCTTTACAACCTCAACTTTCACAACTGCTACAATGCCATCCCTGGCCATGAAAGGCCCTTTGACATTACGGTGAGGCTCCTTCCCCTGAGAAGGCCCCAAGCTCTCAAGCCTGGCCTGGCCTGGCCTGCCCCTTATCCTGCTTTCTTAATCCAGATAAGGATCCGAGAGAAGAACCCTGAGGGCTTCCTGTCTGCTACTGAGATTCCCCTCTTCAAGCTTTACCTGGTCATGTCAGCCTGTTTCCTGGGGGCTGGAGCCTTATGGGTTTCTGTTCTCTGCAAGCACAAGTAACAATCCTGCTTACCCCAAACTAGGAGCCATCACCCCTCCTTCCACAGCTCTGGAAGCCCCTAGTCCCTAGTGCTCCCCCAGACCCAGACTTCTCTCCTTCCCAAATTCCAAGGGGTTCCCCCAGCCTCCCCTTCTTCTAAGCATGCCCTCCTCCTCCTAGATACAACGTCTTCAAGATCCACTGGCTGATGGCGGCTCTGGCCTTCACCAAGAGTGCATCCCTTCTCTTTCACAGTGTGAGCTCCCAGCTGGGTCAAGGTGGGGAAGAGACAAGGGGGATAATTAGGCCATGAGAGGGGAAGCTATAGGCTTTTCCCAGAGGCCCTTGGAAGTCTGAGCTCATGGCTCTATGTGGTGACAGCAAGCATTGTTCATCCTGGAAGCCTTGGATAGGAGACCCTGCCCCTCCACAGAACTGTCAACCCAGAGCCACGGGCACCTGGCCTCCTCCCCATCCCCCACCTGGGCCCATGCCTGGGCCTTTAATCTTTAATCTGCCCATGCCTGGGCCTCTTTCTCTAGATCAACTACTACTTCATTAACAGCCAGGGCCGTCCCATCGAGGGCCTTGCTGTCACTGACTACATCACCCACCTGTGAGTGATGCCCTAAGCCTTTTCCCTGGTCCCAGGGTAGAGGGAGGTGGCTGTCTGCCCCCTCCCCCATCTGGGCTTATTCATCCTTGAAACCCAGGGGAGGGGAGGGAAAGAAAGAGGAAGGGAAGAGAAAAGAAGGGGAGGGGAGGGAGGAGAAAGAGGAGAAAGGAAAGGGGAAGTGAGGTGAGGGAAGGAAAGAGAAGAGAGAGAAGAAAAGGGAAGAGAAAGGGAAAGGAGGAGAGAGAAAAGGGGGAGGGATGGGGAGGTTATTTCCCATTCTCTGCACCAGAGCACAGGAGCTCTCACATTCAGGTTCTTCTCTCTCCCCACTATCGCCCCTCTCCTCTCCCCATCTCCTGTCTCCATCCCAGGCTGAAGGGTGCCCTCCTCTTCATCACCATTGCTCTCATTGGCTCCGGCTGGGCCTTTGTCAAGTATGTCCTGTCCGACAAGGAGAAGAAACTTTTTGGGGTGGTTATCCCCCTGCAGGTACTTGCCCCATCCTGATCCTGGATCTCTTAGATGGGGCCTTGCCCCCAGAGTGGATGGATCCTTTTCTCCTCAGGTGGAGGAACACTTGGGCTTGGAGTTGGAGACCTAGAGTCTCCAGTCCTTAACAGCTCTAGGACCTCCAGCAAGCCCTTTTTACAATTTCCCCTTCTGTGACACAAGGGGGTGTCTCTGGTCCCTTTCAGCTTTGCCCTCAAATTCACCCTGGGGGCAGAGGGGGGAGATGCTGGAGTGTGAGAGGAGGTCAGGGGATTATTCTTGCCCAACTCTGCCCAGGTCCTGGCCAATGTGGCCTACATCATTATTGAGTCCACTGAGGAGGGGACCAGTGATTATGCCCTGTGGAAGGAGATTCTGTTCCTGGTAGACCTCATCTGCTGCGGGGCCATCCTCTTCCCTGTTGTCTGGTGAGGACCTAGCCTTCAGTCCTTGCTCCTTCCTCCCCTGCTAGCTTCCCAGGCTCTGTCCCCTCATAGCAGGCCTCTGGAACTGGAACCACCTCTATTGGCCATGACATTGAGGCTCTGCTTGCTCCTGGAGCAAGACATCTCCTCTCTTTGGGCCCCCTCTATTCAATCTTCTCATCTGTTAAATGAGGGACACTCGGCTAGATGATGTCTGATTTCACCTCCTGCTCTGGGTCTCTGATCCCAGGTAGAGGGGAGAATGGTCTGACAAGTCAGGCAGTGGGTGCTTCCTGGAGAGAATGTTGGTGAGTGCCCTGGACTGTGGTTAGCATGGCAGATGGGAGAGAGTGCCACTGTGGAGGCTGGTCTGCCGTTTACCCGTGTGATTTTAGGCTTTGGTTCTCCATTTATCACACAGTGGTGCTTGACTAGCTAAGTCTCTAAGAGCCTTTGATCCTGGGATTCTAGGAGGGTGGCTAGAAGCCCCTTGGTCCCACCCACAGTCAGCAGTGACCATGTGTCTTCTCCCTTCCCTACCTACCCAAATGGCAGGTCCATCCGCCATCTCCAAGAGGCATCAGGCACTGATGGGAAAGGTGAGTGCCCATTCTGTGCTCCAGTCGTCCCCCTACCCCCACACCACCCCTATCTCCTCCTGGTCCCTGACATCCTGTGTCTCTCCCCTCTCTCAGTGGCGGTGAACTTGGCAAAGCTCAAGTTGTTCCGGCATTACTACGTCATGGTAGGGGCAAGAAGGGCCGGGGACTGCCCTGGGGCAGGGGAGTAGGACTGAACCTCCTGGGCTGTTTCCCTTCCGTTCTCTAGGGCCCCCATCCCTGGAGCTGTCCCAATATCTCTTTCAGTCATCCCCCTGGCAGTTGATCCTCCCTCTTCAGTGCTATTCCCAGACCTGAGAGCTGTTTGTCTCTCCATCCATGCCCTGGGAGCTGCCCCCATCTAGCCCTTCTCTCTCCTTCTCCCTGGGGTAACTGCCTCCAGACGGTGTGCTACGTTTACTTCAGTCGGATTGTGGCTGTGCTACTGCGGGTCAGCGTGCCCTTTCAGTGGCAGTGGCTGTATGAGGTGAGTGGGGCCGGATGCCACATAGTACCCGGAGCGTCTTGGGCCTGTGAGGCTGATCGTTGACTCTTCTCTCCCTCCGTCCCAGCTGCTGGTGGAGGTCTCTACCCTGGTGTTCTTCATCCTCACCGGCTACAAGTTCCGCCCGGCCTCCAATAACCCCTACCTGCAGCTGCCCCAGGAGGAAGATGAGGAAGATGTGCAGATGGACCAAGTGTGAGCAGCCTAGGAGGGAGGGAGGGGGGAGGAACACTGAGCCGTAGACTCTCAGGAGTTGTCAGCTACACTCGAGGGGCCTGTTTCTCAGCCCCTGAACCCCCATCTCTACATACTTTTCCCTTTATAGGATGACAGGATCTGGGCTCCGGGAAGGCTTGTCCAAGGTCAACAAAACAGCCACCAGCAGGGAGGCGCTCTGAGACCCTGCATACCCAGTCGTTAGGGGGCCTCCGTAGCACATACCATTTGCTGCCCCCATTCCATGGCCTCTACACTTCTCCCCGTTCTCCCTCCCAGGACAAGGCCCCCAGCAGGAAGAAGGGAGAACTCAGTTTGGGGGAAATGGGGGAACTGCACCCTTGGTTTGAAGGGCAATGCCTCTCTATCACTGCCCCTGGTGAGTGGCAGGGGGGGGAGGGCAGCCTTGGATGGTTCCGCTACCCCCTCTCACACACACACACACACACACACACACACACACACACACACACGCCTGCTGTATAATAATCAGTCTTTTTTTGCTAAGTGGTTTGTGTAAGTCTGTCTTCCTTTGCCCCGCCCCACTCCTCCCCATAGGACTCAGGCCAGAGCTCTAAAAGGCAAAGCAGAATTAAGGGGTAAATTTCAGACAAGCGTATTTATTAGAAGGGGGAAGGTATTCACCTCCCTTAGGGCCTCTCCAGGCAATGAAGACCTCTCTCAAGGAGGCCTACATCCACTTAGGCTTGTGCTTGCCTCCATGCTGGTAACATCTCAGTGTCTAGGGTCATTTGGGCTGGGCCTGAAGGCCCTTTGGGAGGAATTTGGGGGTGGGGGGTGGGGAACAGAAAAGGAGACTAAGAAAATGTGCCATCTTCTGCAGTAGGAATTGGGGGGAGGACCAGCCAATCTGCCCTGCATACTTAAAATTCCCAAGACCCTAGAGCAACTAGCAACCTAGGAAAAGGAGAAAAAGGTAGGCAGGTCTTAGGATCTTAAGACCTTTTTCTACCCCACACACCATAATCAATGCCAGCCTCAGGTCCCTGGGGCTGTTGGAAGAAAGTGGGTGGGGCAGGGGGGGGTCAAAGCTAGGGACTCAGAGTCAGGGGGGAGCTGGAGGCCGAGGCAGAGGACCCAGGTCACGCCGCTTCCTCCATTGTAGCATCTTCAGGAGGCTGAGGCTGGCTCGGAAGAGCCGGTCATGCTGAAAGACAAGCTGATGGAAAGCACTGAGGGGCAGTTGGCCTGAGGGGTCTGCATGCTTCAGAGTGGTCAGTGGTGTGTACACGCTGTTGGTCTGGCAGCGGAATGGAGGATTGGATGCCCCAATCACCTGCACTGCATGCTAGAAGAGAGCAGAGCATCATTTGGGGCTGATTCTCCAGGAGGAGTGGTGATACCCAGTCACCCTGAAGGGACAAATTCCAGGACCTGAGAAGTGAAGGGGGCAGGTTACCTCTGCTACCTCCTCAGGGGTCTGGCCCAAGGCAGAGAAGACATCTTTTGAGTAGGCCATGTAGAAACCCTGGAAGATGTCCCGAGTTTCAGCATCCACATTGGAGAAGTCCATGGAGGCTACCTCTTCATACAGTTTCTTCTCAAACTCTGTCACCACAGGACCTGGTTCCAGGAGGCTGATGCTGGGGGTTGAGGGAACATAGGCTCCAGCTGCCTCTTGGCTGAGAGCTAGGGGGCCTGGGATTCTACATCCCCTCACCTAACCCCTAGCTCCACCCCCTAGGGAGCAGATCATGAATGAGGGAGAGGGATATGCATGTAACTCCAGGATGGGGTAAGAGACACATTGGACCCAATAGCTTTGTGACCCAAGTGTAGACCACTTCAGAGAGTTTACAGAGCAGTTTCCCACCCCTTATGACATTGGGTCCTCCTCATGCCAGTGTATGGGACAGAGTGTGCATTACTATCCCTTGTTCTTCAGATGAAGCTCAGAGATCTCACAACTAAATATTTAAAGAAAACCAGAAATTGAACCCGGGTCCTGACTTGAGATCCAAGGTGGGCAGGGTTAATGGGATGAAGCCCAGGTTCGGGCTGGACTTGTCCAAGGTGGCACAGTCAATGTGACCTATAAAGGTGATGTGGTGACTTCACCATGAGTACCATGTCACTCTTAGCCTTGGTTTCCTCAACTGTAAATAAGACACTAATACATGCATTGCATGCCTCATTGGGTTGGTGCAAAGAAAGCCTTTGGCAAACCCAAGAAGGTGAAGTCAAGTCAGGTCTCTTGCTCTGCTGAGTCAATCATTGCCCCCTCCCTTCCCCACACACACTCTGGACCCGAGCACTCACTTCACCCCGAACTTGAGCGCCTGCAGGGCAAGGCTTTCACAGAACCCTTCCACAGCAAACTTGGAAGCACAGTACACATCATTGAAAAGGAGTCCTGGGGGTCAGAAGGAAATTCAATCTAGGGGCTCGAGCCTGACCCCTTGAGGCCTCTGTCCCACCCCACCTTGACTTCCCAGGGTCCAGGCCTCACCCTGCTGGCCCAGGATGCTGCTCATGACCACAATGTGTCCCTGGCGGCGCCGCTTCATACTGGGAAACACTTCCTGGACCAGCCGCACCAGCCCCAGAAAGTTGATGTCTAGTACCCGCTGTATGGCTGCCATGCTGTGACACTCCAGGGGACCGATCAGGCCCACCCCTGCATTGCTCACTGTCAAAGGGGCCAGGGGAAGGGAGAGGAGAAGAGCAGAAAGAGTTCAGAGCTTGAAGGGACTACAGAGGTCTTGTCCAAAGCTATACCTGAGCAGGAATGCCCCTCATGGATGCCATCCCAGACCAGTGGTCAACCAGCAGACTGGGGTGCCCACTCCCTCCCAACGTAGCACATTCTCCTCATCAGCTCTACATGTCAGGAAGCTTTTTCCTTTTGTTCACTTGAAATTTGCCTTTCTACAACTCGGCCTCTCCCCTACCCCCACCCCAACACACATCTATTGTCTGAAGCCAAACAGAACGAGACCCTTCTTCCTCAGCTCTTGAAATAATTGAAGACAGTTATTAAAATTTGATTCCTTTAAGTAAGAAGTATCAACGCATCTACAGGGAGAGGTGGCCAAGATAGGGCATCCTCAGGCAGGAGTTCCTCACTTTGTGTCATGGACCCCTTGGGCAGCCGGTGAAGTGTAAGGACCCCTTCTTAGAATAGTGTTTCTATGGGCATAAAATAAAACACAGGATTTCAAAGGAAATCCATTTTAGTTGAAATAGAAGTTTTTGGTTTTGGTTTTTTAAGTTCATAGACCTTAGGCTAAAAAGCCCTGTTCTAGCTCACATCATTCTAGGAACGCTTAAAGGAATGAGGAATGTTATCCTAGAGAAGACAAGACTTGGGAAGTACTTGACAGCTGTCTTCAAGTATTTGGAGGCCTGAAATGGGGAGAGGGCCTAGCTTTATTCTGCTCAGCCCCAGAGAACAGAACTGGGAGCAGTGGGTGAAAGTTATTACAAGGCAGTTTTGTGTTTGTTTTCTGGACTGATTTCCTAATGATTCCAGCATTCCCAAAGAGAATAGGCTGCCTTGGGAGTTAAAGGGTTGTACTTCACTACAGATTTTCAAGAAAAGACTAAGACACTTACTAGGTTTGCTATATGACAGAGGGGGTTTTAGGTAGGGTAAAGGTTAGATGTTTGAGAATATGGTTTCTGAGGTCCTTTCTTGACCTTCAGAATTGATAAGCAAGTTATAGCTCTCTTGCATACTAACTGTACTCCCTCCTCCTTCAAACCCCACCCAAAGCTGGAGGCAGGGCTCCTGCATACTAACCACTGGCCCCCAGTACATGCAAGCTTAAGCTCCAAGACAGGGCCTCCTTGGTTTTGGGCCCTTACGACTAACTTTTCATCTCCCATTCTAGGAGACTCTAGGGGCAAGAACTGGACTGGACTCACCCAGAATATCCACTCTTTGGTCCGGTATGGTAGCCACACACTGACGAACTGAGTCTTTACAGGTGACATCCAAGGGCCGGATCTCAAGCGTCTTCTTCAGTGTGTCCCCAGCCTTCTCCTCCAGGGGCCCCTTTTTTGTCATGTCCCGCATGGTGGCTATCACTTTGGGGTAGGAAGGGGACAGAAATTTTCCCCCAAGGCCCAGATCAGTAGCTGCCCCTAAGTCTCATAACACAAGCCACTGAAACTCTACATGTTAAAGTACCCCTCCTCCCAACAAACACCCCAATCTTTCCACAGCTAAGCTCTTCACTTAACACAAAATGTCAGAGTGGGAAGGGAGCCTGAGAAGTTATGGAGCTCAATCTTATTTTACAGATGGGGAAAGTAAAGCTATCACAGTGCTATTTTCCCTTCAGGCCTGGGCCCCCCAAAAGTCCTTTCTGCTTCTGATGGGAGTAATAGATGTGGTCAGGTTGTCCAAAAAGGCCAGGGCTGGGGACCTGGGTGTCGGTATGGAATCCTAACCCCTCCTCACCAACTTCCACAGCCAATGCTCCCTAGCCTAGACACAGGTGTGAAAAAAGTGGGGAGGAGAGATGGAGATCTTCCCAGCTCACCTTTGAACCTCTTAAGCTCATCCTTGGCCAGCCGCACAGCCAGGGCCAGGCCAATGCCAGAAGAGCAACCAGTGATCAGCACATTCTTGTAGGCCATTGCTGTCTTGAGTAAGATGGGCAGTGCCAAGCAGCTGAATCCTAAAACTCAGAGCATCCCAGCTGGAAGGAGCCTTAGAACACAGAACATCAAAGCTGGGGGGAATCTCAGAATATGGAGGCACTCAGATAGGCAAGATGTGAACAGAGAATGTCAGAACTAGGAAAGAGCTTAGAGGTCACCATCGTATCAACATCATAATATGAGTACAGGTTCTAAGGTTGACAAAGTATCACACACACACTGATGTAGATACATATTAAGGATCAGTGTAAAACTGCACTGACTTTTGGGACACCCTGTAGCTTGGCCCTTACAAGGCCATCTAGTCCAACCCAGCCCTTTTACATCTCTGGAAAGTGAGGCACAGAGACAAATGGATTTGCAAAAGGTCAAGCACTTCATTTGATAAATGGGGAATAGGGAGTTTTGGAGTTGGCACTGGCACAGATTCAGTTGCAAAGCTCGGACTATTTTCACTATTCCCCTTCCCTCCCCTCCCCCACAACAACTTTGCCTTCTCTGCTCCTTGCAGGAGGGCCCCATCAACCCTACCAGGCACTTACTTCCTACCACCCCGGCCCCCACCTCAGGTCAAGGGACTCTGCCTCCACTGTTCTCCACTCCACTGCTCTGGCTGCTGCCGGTGGGGAACAGAAGGGAAGGGAAGAATGTCAGACAGGTGTGTGTGGAGGAGAGGGGTAGGAGGGCCGTGCCTGGCGTCCCAGACTAAAGGCAATGGAGAGTGATGTCCCTAGGATTAGACAGGTATTGGGTTGAGAGGCGCTCACCAGGAGTCCCTCAGGCTTGGGCGGGGGCTATGTTGCGCCCAATCCCGTAGGAGGGGGTGGTTCTGAACCATCCCTATACCCTCCCCCTCCTCCCATCGCCCCTCCACTTAGACCCCGTCTGGCCAGGGCCCCGGCCAATTCCCGCAAGGCTATTCCGGGCAGGCTTAGGTTCTGGATTTAGGGGCTTAATAGGGGATGGTTGGGGATGGGGGTTGGGAAGTGGGTGGAAGGTTGGGAAGTGCGTCTGGGGGATGCATTACGGAGGGAGAGACCCTTCCAGTACCCCAGCCCTGGGACTAAGAAGCGAAGACACCAGGATCTGGGGGATTCGGGGCGGTCCCCGAATTTTTGGGGGAGGGGCTGGGGGCTGTTCCCGCCTCCGCCCCCCCCCCCCTCCCCAAATCCAGTGATATTTAAAGGGCCAGGCAGGCAGCCCGGTGACTCTTAGCACTGGCTCACCCCGGCGCCTTCCCCGTTCGTCCGTCCCACTGCCCCGCGATGGCGATGGCCTCAGCCCCGGCCCAGTTACCTGCTGCACCTTGGCTGCTGCCCAGGCTCGGTCTCCGACTCCCTGGGCTCCGGCCCCGCCCCCTCTCGGCCCGAGGCAGGCCGGGGCTTGTAGTCCAGAACCGGCACCTCCTCCAGGACGCCCTCCGGGCCTGAAATGTGACCGAATTCTGGAAAGTCAAGCCTGGAATCCTGGGATTACAGAATTGGAATGCCAGTTCAGAACTGAAAGAAGCCTGTCTTTGTTGTTTTTTTTCAGACGAGTAAAGTGAGCCCCATTGAGTTCGTAGCACCTCTCAGACCTAATTTAGTGTGTGTGTGTGGGGGTGTTGTTTGTTTTTGTTTTTACTAGAGGCAAGTCCAAGCCCTCTTTTTACAAAGGGGAAATTGAGGCCAAGTGGGGAAAAGAGCCTTCACGAGATCATATATCAAGGTGGAGGCAGAGCCTGAAATTCTGTGGAGGAGAGGGAACACTTGGGTTTTCCTCCTCTGAGGGAGTCAGAAGAGGTCCCAGGGTTGAAATCTGCCCCAATTGTTCCGCTGGAGTCATCTCCCCTAGGAATGTGAGGGTACCTAGCCTGGTGACCACAGGCTCTAAGGCTGGTTAAGAGAAGGAACCCTGGCTACCAAATTTAGCCAACAGAGCCAAAAAATGCCTCCATCCTGGTGAATTTCTCTCCAACCAAACCTCATTCTGTCTCCCTCCTCACATCCTCCATTTCAGTCTCTACAAGAGAGAAAGACAGGAATTCTGCTACCTCAAGGGTCACATTTGGACATCCATCCACATAGGCTTTGCCTAGCATAGCCAGCCCTATCCAAGGCTCTGTCTGTGTGGGTCTGAATCCTTAGCCTCTACTGCTGTGCTTACTTTTTCTATTATCAGCCCGATAGGACTGGAGTACAAAACAAAGGTATTTAGTGAAATAGCTGTAAGGAAAGGTTCCTCCACCCCACCCTACCCCCACAAACCTGGGTACATTGTCCCACCAATACAAATCCATGAAATCAAGGAGGGTGATGATTGAGAAAAAGATTTGGAGTGGAGGAGACTGGAAAGAAACCTGGAATCCTAAGATTTAGAGACAGGAGAGACCCTAGACTTCATCTAAACCAACCCCTTACTGTTACAGATGAAAAAAGAAACCCAAAGAGGTTCACCAGATCATAGGTTACTAGAGTCTGTAGAATAAAAGGGTGACATAATTAGACTTGAACTTTAGGAAACAGGTTGGTGGATGAATGGGGGATGTACTGGAGAGGGGAGAGACTTGAGTCAGCAAGACACCAGAAGACTATTCAAAAATCAGGATCACTCCTATTCTCAATCTTCTGATTCTCTTTCTCCATGTCTCTCAGGGATCTGGAGCTACCCAGGGCAAGAGTTGGAGATCTTCTCCTCTGATCTCCCCTAGGATACTGTTGAGGAATGTTAAGGGCTCCCCTGCACTGGAGCTATATCAGAGGAGAGAAGGGAGTGTATTCAAAAGATGTCGTAAAGGTGAAATCACTAGGCGTTGGCAACAGATTGTATACGGAGGATGAGAGATAGTGAGGAGGTGGGAATGACATCTAGACTGCTAGCCTGGGAGACTGGGAGGATGGCCTTGCCCTCCACCATACAGGGAAATCAGGAGAGGGGAAGTTTTAAGGGCAATGATGAATTCAGTTTGAACATATTGAGTTCAAGATGTCTACTGGACATCCAATTCAAGATGTCTGAAAGGTATTTAGAGATGTGAGATTGGAGATCAGTGATCTGAGAGGCTGGAGAAAGACAGGCAGATAGGAGAATCATCAACATAGAGATGGTAATTAAATCCAAGGGAGTTGATGAGATCAGCAAGTCAAGTAATAAAGAGGAAGTACAGAGCCCAGGACAAGAACCCTGAGGGATACCTACAGTTAGATGGAATGATCTGGAGAACAATCTAGCCAAGAAGACAGAGAAGGAATGGATCCATAGGTAGGAGAAGAGCCAGGAGACAGTGGTATCCTAGGAAAAGAGTATCATGGAGAAAAGGGTGATCAACAAAGGCTTCCATGAAATCAAGGAGGGTGATGATTGAGAAAAAGATTTGGAGTGGAGGAGACTGGAAAGAAACCTGGAGTCCTAAGATTTAGAGACAGGAGAAACCCTAGACTTCATCTAAACCAACCCCTTATTGTTTCAGATGCCCCTTTTCTTGTTACCCTCCACTCACAAATTGATGAGGTACAGGCTGGGGAACCCCCTTGAAGTCTGATTGAATCTTCCCACTTGATGAGGCATTTGCATGAGGCCATAAGCTTTTCATTGTGGCTCTGCCCAGATCTTTGTTACTAGACTAGCCCTCCATTGTCCATCTATTTCCCCACTCTTGAGCCTATCAAAATATCAATTCACCCTAGAACTGGCCTAGCCCACCCATTGTCTGTTGGCTCCAGGTAGCCTCCAGCAACTTCCGTTAACTCTTCCTGAAGACCCTCCCTAAACTCCTCCTCCAAACCACCCCTAGATTCCTCCCACAACCTTTCCGTACATAAGACCCCTTCTTGCCTCGGGGTGTGAGAGCGCCATAGAACGACCTAGCACAGACTTACTCTGTGACAGACTTACTCTGGCCTGCTTGCCCAATGCAAGCCTTACAGATACCTAGGGTCCTTAAGAGTCTACTCAATATGGCGAACTTTTAATAAACTTTGCTTTTCTTTGGCTGAGAGAAGACTTAAGTCAAATTCATTTGGCAGGACCCAGCGTGTTGGTATTTTGGGGTCTCGAGCAACCCTGACCCTCTACATTTTATGGGTAACCACATCAAAATCATGTTCCCTTGGGGGAACAACTAACCCGTGTTCAAGGTCTGTCTCTAGACTCCCAAAACTATAGTTGTCAAGTCCCCACTAATGTGTTCCTCTAGCAATAATCAGACAGAAAATCACAATTAGTTCAAAGAAAAGACATTTATTAAAGTGGCAAAGTAAGAGTCACAATGTCTCCTTTATAAACCTTTGATGTATTTTAGTATAAAGATACAAATCTTCAGGGAGAAGGGAACTGTACAGAAGTCACAAGTAGGAGGCAATAACATAAGGAAAGCAAATGACCAAGCTTATTCTGACCCCTTTAGGGCCAAATGTTAATCCCTTTAATGCCCCCCCAAAAAAATCATACAGCAAGCTATTGCTTTCAGGATAAGCACTACTTCCCACCACTCCCCAATTCTTTCTTGGTATGGAGCTGGTTGTTCTCGGCCAGAGACCTCATTCTATTATGATGATTAACCAATATATTTCCTAAATTTATGTCTTTGAAGGCTAGGTTATAACCCAAACTATAGTTGTTTTCCCCAATAACCACAAACTATCTCTGATATCTTAGATTCTTCCAGGTTTTATTTATGAATTTCTCCTACTTGTCCATATAAATGAATGGACTTGGGTGGAGGAGGGGAGGAGGAGGGAGAGGATGTAGAGGAGGCAAGATCATTGTCTCTGTCTGAATTCCTGGACTGTCCATGTGCAAATGATGCCCCTTAAGGTCTGAAAAAGGCAAAGTCCAAAAGAAAGTCCAAAAGCCTTATAGGTAGAGAGCATAGCAGGAACTGTGGGAAAGAGTGCATTAGGAGAATTCAGTCCTCTGGAAAAATAATAAGAAATGAAACCGTCAAATGTTGAGCTACAGGTTGGCAGATGGACTAATACATTGTTGGTGGAGTTGTAAATTGATCCACCTATTCCTGGAAGATACTTTTGGACTAATGTCCACAAAACCAATCAACTATATCTGCCTTTTGATCCAATAATGTGACTACCAAGCACGTAGCCTGAAGATGTCAAAGACAGAAGGAAAGATCCCATAAGTACCGAAATATTTGTTGTAGCATTTTTTGTAGTAGCAAAGAACTAGAAACAAAATGAGCACCCATCAATTAAAGAATGGCTGAACAAATTATAGCATATGCATGTGATAGAATATTATTGCACTGTAAGAAAGAATGAATATGAAGAATGCAGAAAAACAGGCAGCCTTGTACAATGATTCCACTCCTGTAATGAAGGCATCAGAACTCTAATCAGTGTGGTAACTCATCATGTCTCTCACCTTTGGGTAGAGAGGTGGCAGACTGGGTGTGCCAAATGAGACAGATGTTTCCAGACAAGACCAATTCGTTCATTTGTTTGATTAAATAGATTTGAGGTAGCTAGGTGGCACAGTGGATAGAATTCAGAACCTGGAGAAAGGAAGTTGTTGGGTTGTTCTCAGTCACGACTCTACTCTTTGTGATGCCATTTGGGGTTTTCTTGGCCAAGATTCTGGAGTGTTTTCCATTCCTTCTCCAGACCATTTGACAGATGAGGAAACTGAGGCAAACAGGATTAAGTGAATTGCCCAGACCTAAGTTTAAATCTGTCCTCATACTTATTAGCTGTATGATTGTGTGCAAGTCACTTAGCCTCTGTCTGCTTTGGCATCACCTATAGGATAGGGGTAATAATGGCGCCTACATCACAAGATCTTGGTGTGGATCAGATTAAATAATATTTGTAAGGCATTTAGCCAGGTACCTGGCGTATAGTAAGGGTTTGGTAAATGCTTTTTTCCTTTTGTGAGGCCTTCGCTTATCAGTTACAGGGGAGACATCTACAGTGGGAGGGGATAAGGGAAGAAGACATAGGGAAATGACCAAAAAAAAAAAATTTAACTAAAAAAGTACCAACAAAACATTATTTTTACAAACTAATGCAGCCAGTTCTGCTCTCAGAGCTTGGCTTTGCAGGGCTGAATCCCCAGAGTGATTAAGGAAAGGTCTAACACAGTGGTTCTCAACCTTCCTAATGCCACGACCCTTTAATACAGTTCCTCATGTTGTGGTGACCCCCCCAACCATAAAATTATTTTCGGTGCTACTTCATAACTGTAATTTTGCTACTGTTATGAATCGTAATGTAAATCTCTGATATGCAGGATATATTTTGATTGTTACAAATTGAACATAACCCACAGGTTGAGAACCGCTGCCAGGAAGAAGACTGGAATGGAACTCAAAGCACCTGTGTTCAAGTACCAGCTCTCTCATTAATGTGATTCTGGATCTCTCTTTGTGGACTCTGTTCCCATCCTTAAGCCCTGGTTCCGTCATTTATAAAATAAGATCACCACAATAATTTCTAAGGTCCCTTCCAGTCCCAACATCCTACGTTCTAAAATTATACTGGAAAAAAATATTGGTAGCAGAGCAAAGAATTCATCCATTTATTCACTTAGTCAACATCGATTAAACACCCACTTTGTGCAAAGAGCCCAGTGTTGGGAGAGAGAGAATTCAGTCCCATTGGCCTTCAAGGAGTTCGTGATCTCATAAGGCAATAAGGCACAAGCACAGATAACTATCATCCATGTAAGATGCCAGAAGTGCCTTCTCCACTGGAGAATCTACCTTCTATGAGTACTGAAAGAAATACAAGTGAGGTGGGCAGGAATAGCTGCTCATTGTATAATATCTGCACAAGCCACCAGGTGGCAATCCCAGCCCAAGCTGAACCCCTGAACCTCTGCACCAGCAGCTGGTCCCAATCTGGGTCTCAGAGACTTCCATCTTGAGTCCCCTGTCTCTTCCACCTCCTCTCTTCTGATGGAAAGAGACCAGCTGTGCTTTTCTCTTCTTTTCTTTTCTTGTTCTTATAGTGGGGGTTTGGTGTGTGCACAGAGCCTGACTGCTGTCTCCCCATGAGGAGACACTTGCTTTCAGGAGAGTGGTGATGATCAGGATGGAGCTGGCTTGGAGACACTGGAGTTTATGTGAACATTGCGTAGTTGATTTCAATCCATTAACCTCGAGGTAAATGTGATTGGCTGTTGTTGTTTGTCATTAAGTCTATCCAATCCTTCGTGATCCCCTTTGGAGTTTTCTTGGCAAAGCTACTGGAGTGATTTGCCATTTCCTTTTCTATCTCATTTTGCAGGTGAGGAAACTGAGGCAAACAGAGTGAAGTGACTTATGCAGGGTCACAGAGTTAATAAGCATCTGAAGTGAAATTTGAACTCAGATCTTCTGATTCCAGACCTGGTGTTTTATCCATTATGCCACGTAGCTGCCCTTGATTGGTTCTGGAGGCATTCTGCCATGTTTTTTGCCTCCCTCTCTTCAGCTGCTCTGTTCACAGCATCCATTGAGAATTATGCAGGAGAGGCGAAGTCTTGGGGCTTTCCCCTGTGCAGATGCTGTGGCCTCCAAGAAACAGACCCTCGGTCCTTGATCTTTATGCTTGTTCTTTTCTGCCTACCAGTTTCATTAACTGTTAACCATAATAATTGTACTTTTTTCCTAGGGCTGTTGTGAGGATTGAATGAGATATTTGTAAAACACTGAGTACACTGGCTAGCAGATAGTAGACTTAAATTCTTGTTTCCTTCCTCATCTATCCTTCTGTCGAATATTTGTTTCTTTGTTGAGTTTTGATGCTAGGTTTCCACATTAAATTTTGTGTGCGTGTAAACATGTGCTTTTGACCCTCCTTTGTTTAGTTCTGATAGGAGTGAGGTTCCCCTGAAACCAATTATATGAAATAATAAGTTGCACCCCCTTTTACTTTCTTCATTAACATATTCCTTTTATTCTTCCTTCCTTTCTCCTCTTAAGACTCTTAGGAGAGAACCAATCCTCCTCTAGGTTCTTTGTTTTTCTTATTTGACTCCTTCAATATCCTTTGAATACATGATGGTTCTGAAGGGACACTGGTTTCTTCTCCCCCTATTAAAATGTTAGCATTGCATCATCCTACTGTCCCTTCCATTTGCTCAAATCAATTTAGCTTTCCAGGTTTCTCTTGGCTTTGGGGTTTGTTTATATTTTAAAGTTTCTATTCAGTTATGGTCTCTTCATCAGAAATGCTTAAAATTAGTTTTCTATACCATCAAAAATCTATTTTCACCCCCTTGTGATTGTACTAACCTTTCAAGGTAAGTTATTCTTATTTGTTAACCTAAATCATTTGCCATTTGAAATTCAGACAGTTCTTGATTTACATAAATTTGCATTATGCAAATATAATAGAGCTGTGGAAGGGGTGGGGCCACTCAGAGCCCCCTGAGGGAAGGAAGAGGTCTATGGAAAAGTCCACTTAAGTGAGAACTGACTCTGTGTTGTATTCCAAGATTTCTTTTCATTTGGACTAAAAGCTTTCAACTCTTACGTGATCCTAAGTGTGTTGCACAAGCTGTTGAACTTTTTCTTTCTGGCCGATTACAATTCATTTTTCTTTCATATAGAAGGTCCAGATTTTGCCTATGACATTTCTGGGATCTGTTTGGAGGTTTCTTTTATGACGCAGTAGGTAGATGTTTTCTCTTTTCATGCTGCCCTTCGGTTCTAATAGACCTGTACAGTCTTCATATCTTCAGGTGTAGTACTTAGGTTGGTTTGTTTTTTAATTGTAGTTTCTAGGGCGTACAATCTCTTTGACCTGTTTTCCAGGTCAGTTGTTTTTGATACCAGATACTCTATATTTTCTTTTTAATTTTTTCAGTCTTTTGGTTTTGTTTTAATTTTTCTTGCTGTGTCATTGATTTTTGTCTATTCTAATATACACGGAATTCGTTACTTGAGTAAGTTTTATTATTTTCTGTCTAAGCTATTTATTCTCCTCTAATTTCTTTCTCCAGAGTTCTTCATTTAAAAAATCTTTTCCTATAGGCCTTGTGGAAAATCAGTTTTTTCCCTTAACTCTGTCCTTGTATTGTTAGGAAGTTTTTTTCTTCTTCTAGGTTGGATTTTCTAACTGTCCTAATAATGAGAAAGTTCTTAGGATTTTTTTTTTTGAGGCTTTGGATGTAGCAATTTTGACTTTTGTCTTCTTCTGAGTTTCTGTTTTGATCTTCCCTGTCACCATAGTAACTTTCTATGGTCAGCTTCTTTTGTCATTTGCTCATTTTTCCCAGCCCATTTCTTGACTTTTAACTTTATATAACTTTATATAAAAGTTGGGCTTTTCTCCCAGGCTGGAGGGGGCATTGTCCTAAGATTTAGGGTTTTTTGAGCAGCTATTTTTCAGAGCTAATTGTGGGGTGGGGGTGGGGGTGGAGGTGGTCTGTAAATTATCAGTTCTTCCAAGGTAGTATTGTGTGGAATACAGAGATCCCTAAAACAATAACTCAGAGACGTCTCAAGGTGAAAATAGGTAAAGGTTTCTTTATTAGAATCTCGCGAGAAGCGGGCAGTCCAACTCCTGAAAATGTCGGGGGCTAGAGGGCCATCAGACCAGGGCAGAAGGACTAATTTATGCTAGCCAGGTGAGTGGGGGTAGAGTTTGGGAGGGGTTTAAGGATGAGTCTTTACACAAAGCAAAGAGGTTAATAGCTAAACCTCACAAATTAATGAATCTGCTATTTTTGAGAAGTTATATTGCTGATATTCATAGTTTAGAGCTGGCCACTGAAACAAAGAAAGTAAACATTTCTCTACCTGAGGAATGCTTTTAAAAGGATTAACCATAGAGTCAATACTTTTAGGCTGGGGAGAAATATAGCTTTTACAACTTATTTGCACAGGCTGACAAACTGATATTACATACATAGGCACCCGAAAACAAGTGAGATTTTACAGACAAAGTCACCCCAAAAATATTACAAAGGCCCCTCATCACCACCTCATTCCCTTAACAGATAAGACACAAATTCTTTTGGGGATCAAGGACAAAGGTCTCAGCTCTCAGGCTGCTTCATGCTGAGAATGGACATGGAGCTGTTCCTATCTCAAATCAGTCAGAGGGGGGTGGGGGGAGTGCTGTAGCCAATGTGTAGAACTTGGCAGATGCCAGATCCAACTGTATGGGGTGGCACTTCGGACAGTGGCTCACCCTGAGCCATCATGGAATGCACCAAGCCTAGAAGACACAAATCTAGCAGAAAGATTAAACAAACAAGAGCCAAAATCAAGTAGGAGAAAAATGACCAAAAGTAGAGTGAGCATGGGCTGGTATAATCCATTACTCAGACTGTCCTTTGCATTTCTACCTGTTACATATACTAGGTACCTCATAAGATATTATTCACTAACATAACTGTAAACCTTAAACAAAAGAGGTTTCTGACTTAAAACTCACAACTAAATAGCAGACATACATACTTATTCTACAAAGCTTATCGATCCTATAACTGTACTCACTATAGAAGAAAGAGATACTTCAGAAATTGAATCTTTCACATACACACTCAGCCACAGATGTTAACTTTTGCTTAGTTCATGGAATAACTACAAGTTCATATTGGAACAGCAAGAACTGTTCTGCTTACACAACTTATTACATCAGTTTAGCAATACTCAATTGAAAACTTTGTAAATCTTCAGAAATTGTCATATAAGAGCTTTCAAACATCTTTTCTAACAGTAAGGGAGAATACCAAAGGCGCCTAGAAATGGTTGGTTTTCTAGCCATGCAAGGCTAGGCTTACATTACAATAAAGTTTCACAAATATTGCATCAAAAATCCAAAGTTTTAATCTTATTACTAGACATATTCAAATTTTAAGTTTCCATGATAAAGAGATTCTTAAAAATCAATCTTATACATATATAGTTCTCTAGAAGAATCAATCTGATCCTGTTGCTTTCCTCAAAATTTTAGAATCAAGTTACAAATCTTTCTGCTTTCTAAAAATACTTCCTCACACACTTCTCAACATACTTAAACCCTTTTAGGGAGCAAGAGGAGAGGATGGAGGATCTCCTGAGATAAGTGCTATGTCCTTGATGATTCTGTGTAATGTAATGAGAGGACAAGTCAATGAGCCTGGTCCTTATGATCTGGAGCAGAATGTATCAGCTTCCTCCACTGATACAGTTTTCCATATGGAAGAGTCTGGGGAGCCATTACATGGTCACATAATGGAAGTGCCTTGGGAACTTAGGACCATGCTTAGACATTCTTAAACCGCTTCTGATCTGCTAACCACATATTGAAGAGCAGCCTGTTTGACCAGGCTTATAGAATGGGTGCTGAAGGTGCCTTGAAGAGGCATGAGTCAGCCTTGGCCTTTTTTTCTCTTAATTGGACCTCTTTTCTTGGTTTGACTCTTTCAATGGTGGCATCCAATGAATGACAATACTGTAAGGAGAGAGGATTTAGGCCCTCCCCCACTGAGGCAGAGATATGACCCTATGAACATGGGCCTCACTTTTGTGTTTAAACTCGTTACCATGAACTTATAAATTTCAAAAGGTTAAGGGTGATAGACCTGGGGGGCAGCTAGATAGCTCAGTGGATAGAGCACCAGGCCTGGAATCAGGAGGACCTGAGTTCAAATCTACCCTCAGACACTAGCTCTGTGACCCTGGACAAGTCACTTAACCCTCTTTGCCTCAGTTTCCTCATCTATAAACTGGGCTGGAGAAGAAAATGGCAAAGCACTCCTTTATCTCTGCCAAGAAAACCCCTCAAAAGGAGTCAGAGTCAGATACAACTGAAAAAATGAGTGAACAATGTGGCTTCTAGAATTCAATTTGGCTAATGAGTCATGTTCCCTTTCTAGTTTATGATCTTAAGATATGTAGTAAATGCCTCTCTCTATCTCCCCCACTTCCTTTTCAAGAGTTAAAGATGTTTGTGGTCAGAATTTCACCCCGTCTGTGTTCACAGATCTCACAGCGAAATGGAAGGATTGGGAAAGGAAAATGACTGCGGGGTGATTGCCTTGACACAGCGATACTGTGTCGTTTTCTCTTCACTTTGGTCTGAGCATGACAGCTCTCCTCTGGGCTACTCTCTCCTCCCTCAGCCTCCACTAGCATTTGAAAGTTGGGTTCTGCAATGGACATGTACCCTAAGTTCAAGGTACTCTGTGGTACTGAAGAGGTTAGGGTTAAGGTTGCTAGAGACCCTAAAATACCAACACGCCGGGTCCTGCTGAAACAGTTCAACTCAAGTCTTTTCTCAGCCAAAGAAAAGTAAAGTTTATTAAAAGTTTGCCATATGGGTTAGACTCGTAAGGAGCCTAGGTATCTGTGATGCTTGCGTTGCTCTCACACAGCAAGTCTGTGCTAGGGTATTCTATTGCACTCTCACACCACAGGGAGGGAAGATGGGGTCTTATGTACAGAGAAATCTAGGGGTGGTCTAGAGGAGGAGTTTGGGTAGGGTCTTCAGGAGGAGTCAATGAGGTCAGACTCCACTAATGAGTTTGGGGAGGGTCTTCAGGAGGAGTTAATGAGGTCAATGCAAGGGTGGATTGATATTTTGATAGGCTCAAGGATGGGAAGCAGATGGACAATGGAGGGCCAGGCTAGTAACAGAGGTCTGGACCCAGCCATGATGAAAAACTTATGGCTTCTGCAAATGCCTCATCAAGTGGGAAGATTTAATCAGACCTCAAGGGGTTTCCCATAG
>CM053587.1:297444692-297510234 GCA_028646515.1 Pseudochirops corinnae
TTCCCATAGACTGCGCCTCAAAGATTCAAAGAGAGCTCAAGGGGGGTCCCAGAGCCTGCACCTTATTAGTACTGCACATCTATAATCATAGTTCATGAGCCCCCACCAATCTGTTTACCTTTCAGTAGTCAACCAAAGGAAAAAAATTACCTTATAGTGAAAGACATTTACAGGAGCAGGATACTCAAAGGATTTACATTAGACCATTATCTTGTAAATATACATATATACATACACATATACATACATACACACATATATACATACATACATATATATAGTGAGAAAGTGAGCAAGTATAGAGATTGGGGAGGGGCAACTTATATATCTGATGATCCAGAGCCCTGGATACCTTTTCATAGTGTCCTAGATCTGCTTTTCACTGGATTCACTGTCTCTATGAAGTATATTTCTCTGCTCAGCTCCCTGGGCTTGCTTTCTGCTGGTCACAACATATACACCTGGCTAGGTGCTGCTAGTCCATAGTCTCTACAAGGCAGGCAGGACACAAAACATTTATTAAATAATTATTATGTGCTAGGCACTGTGCAAAGCGCTGGACCTCCAAATACAAACAAAAATGAAGACAGCACTGATGAGGTGCAGACTTGGGACCCCCCTGAGCTCTCCTTGAATCTTTGAGGTGCAGGCTCTGGGACCCCCCCTTGAGGTCTGATTAAATCTGCCCACTGGATGAGGCATTTGCAGAGGCCATAAGTTTTTCATTGTGGCTGGGCCCAAACCTCTGCTACTAGCCTGGCCCTCCATTGTCCATCTACCTCCCACCCTTGAGCCTATCAAAATATCAATCCACCTTTGCATTGACCTCATTAACTCCTCCCCAAACTCGTTACTGGAGTCTGACCTTATTGACTCCTCCTGAAGACCCTCCCCCAGCTCCTCCTCCAGACCACCCTTGGATTCCTCTGTATATAAGAATCCCACCTCCCTGCCCCAGAAGGCCCTAGCACAGACTTGCTCTGTGAAATCGCCATAGAATGTCCCCCCATAGACTGGCTCCTTAAAAGTCTACCCCATATGGTGAACTTTTAATGAACTTTCAATACACTTTACTTTCCTTTGGCTGAGAAGACTTGAGTTGAATTCTTTCGGCAGGACCCGGCATGTTGGTATCTTGGGGTCTCAGGCAACCCGAACCCTCTTTGGATAAACCTCTTCAAGCACCTGCTCTTAAAGGAGCTTATATTCTAACAGGAGAAGACAACACATAAAAAGTAGCGGAAGGGAATGGGGGGGGAGAGAAGGTGCCATGGGCAACGAGATGGTGATGGAGTCTGTGGAGTCAGAAGCATAGCTGGGGGTGGAATGAAGCAAGGCCAACCTGAGTCAATCCCCAAAATAGAGGCCCCAGAGGAATTCACTAGTGGGAGAATAGTATGACAGGATGAGTGAAGTTCCAGGGTGAGAATGCCAAAGAATCACGGGAGCAAAGTCCACACAGTCACATTGTGATTCAGCTAAAGTCACGGCGCTAAGGCACTGTCAGGCAGCTAGTTAGTTCAATAGATAGAGTATTAGACCAGGAATCAGGAAGACCTGAATTCAAATTTGGCCTCAGACATTTACTAGTTATGTTGGTCAAGTTACACAACTTCTACCTGCCTCAGTTTCCCCAACTGTAAAATGGGGAGAACAATAGCAGAATTGTGAGGACCAAGTGAGATTATATTTATGACACAGTGCCTGGCGCTTAAGTAGGTGCCTATTCCTCTCTACCTCATTTAAAGAGAACCAGGATCCTTCCTCTAGGAGCAGTGGGAAGTTCAGTTCATGGTCTTAGCAATATTCTATCTCCAAGGTTCTGAGTTCTACTAATCCCCTCTCAAAGATGTTTTTAAAAACCTATAGATGGGGCAGCTAGGTGGTGCAGTGAATAGAGCACCCGTCCTGCAGTCTGGAGGACCTGAGTTCAAATTCGAATTCCTCAAGCACTTAACACTTACTAGCCATGTGACCTTGGGCAAGTCACTTAACCCCAATTGCCCTGCCGCCCTCTCCCCTCCAAAAAGCAAGAAAACAAAACAAACGAAAAAACTACAAAGGTGATACATCTCTAGGGGGAAGTCCATTGTCTCTTGTCTACTTGCAGATGATTTCCAGATCCTTTCATAAGTGAATCAGTCACTCAAAGCATTGTAGTACAGTATAATACCTATTGGAATTCAGCCCAAACAAGACTCTGAATGTAATTTGCATTTGATAAGAAAGCTGGGACAGTAAAGTATTTCAACCAGATAGGGACTCAGTCCATGTGTAGGTATATACACAGAGGTATATGTGATTTAATATTTGGATCAGTATTTCATTTATCACTTAACCTTTTTCTAAAATAGGTTTTGATTGATGTCTTTTGTTTTTTACATCACCAATTTCCCCCAGTATCTTTCCCCCTCCCCTTCCCAGAGAGCCATCCAATAATGGTATTTTTTTTTTTTGAGGAGGGGAGTTAAAGCAATCAGGGTTAAGCGATTTGCCCAAGGTCACACAGCTAGTGAGTGTCAAGTGTCTGAGGCCACATTTGAACTCAGTCCTCCTGGCTCTAGGGTTGGTGCTGTATCCACACCTAGCTCCCCCAGTAGTATTTTTTTTAAGAAAAAAAGAAAAAAAATCAGCATAACTGATAGATACATTGGAAAGGTCTGAAAATGTGTGCAATGTATATTTTAGCCAGGTGGCTGGATAGAGCACTGACTGTGGAATCAGGAGGACCTGAGTTCAGCCTCAGACACTTTCTAGCTCTGTGACCCTGGACAAGTCACTTAACCCAGTTTGCCTCAGTTCCCTCATCTGTAAAATGAACTGGAGAAGGAAATGTCAAAACACTCCAGTATCTTTGCCAAGAAAACCCCAAATGGAGTCACTAAAGGTTGGACGGGATCAAAACAACTCAACACCATCACCACAATATCTTAATTAATAACTTCAACTTATTAAATAAAGTCAATCAGCATTTATTAAATACTTACTTTGTGCTTGGCACTGAGAATAGAAATACAAGCAAAAATAGTTCCTGCCTTCAAAGAGCTTACATTCTAGTGGGAGAAGACAACACTAAAAAGAAGTTGAAAACAGGAGGGAGGGAGCCGGAAATAAGGTACCAAGAAGTCTGAAGAGTCAGCTTTGGTTTATTATTCAGTTGTAGCTGACTCTATGAGACCCCATGGCCTTTCCCTGGGGTTTTCTTGGCAAAGAGACTGGTTTGCCATTTCTTTAGCCAGCATGCCCCCGTTTTACAGATGAGGAACTGAGACAAATAGGGATTCAATGACTTGCCCAGGGTCAGGGCATATTTTAACTCAGATCTTTCTGACTCCAGCCCTGGTGTTCTATCTACTCTATTACCTGGCTGCCCCTGAAGAGTCAGGACTGGAACCCAAAGAGAGGAGTGAATGTAACTGGAGTGGACACTAAGTCCCAGGAGAAATTGGCCAATCAAAAGAAAGGGCCACATCTTCCAAGATAAGAACACCAAAAAGTAAAAGATGCGTTTCAGCCATCTGCATGGTGGAAGGGGTAGTAGTACCCTTGGTATTGCAATCTTGAAGTCCCTCTAGTGGCCACAGAGATTACTGCACCTTATGAGAAAGGCCGCTAACCTGGTGAGGATGTGTCACAGAAGGCCTGGGAGGTCTGGCCTTGGAGTTCAAGTAAGCCAAGGCAGGGGTAGATAATTAAGATATTGTACAGAAATAATGAAACTCTCTATTGCCAAATAATTAAAATGGTTAAAAAAGATTTCCCCCTCATGCTTAATAAAGGCAGATGGGCCCCAAAGGATTGCCACATGTATTTCATTATTCATGGTTTTTTCCTTTTCTTATACAGTTTTTTTTTTTTGGTTTCACTTTTTTTCCCTTGAGTCTCCTTGACTTGGGAAAATGAATCAGGTTGCCACTTACCATTATCATTTAATAAGAACAACAAATTCAGAAGAAATTCTTCCATTTTGGATCTAGGCAGATAGGAAAATCCTTTCACAGATCCCAGCCCAGGAGCTGCTAAATTTGACTTCTGACCCCATGAACCCTAATAGGGTATAGACCTTGGAAGCAGGGAAACGCTGGTGGACACCATATAGAACAAGTTAGAAGACTCTTCCTTCTTGTACATAAAGTATTAACTGTCAACCTTTACAGAATCTGTACTAAGACAAAATTAGGCTGCGTGTAGATGTTTATTTCTCTCAAAGCTGGGGAACATGCCTATAGATACATACACAGGAGTTGATAGGGAAAATGAGCTCAAAGACCAGTTGAAGAAGACTTTATATCTTTAGAGCGAGGAAATGTTTCCTTCTTCCACCCTTCCTGGCTCAGGATGCCAAAATTATGGTCTCCGTATGTGTTAGCCATAAACATGGGCATAAAACATGAATGTCATAACAGGACATAACACAACAGTGCCCATAAAATTACAAGACAAGAGAAATGCCATTATTCAATATAGTGTCCAGTTTAACGTGCCTAGTCCTTGGCAGAATGTTCACACTCAGCAAAATCCATCAGGATAGCTTGGATTCACTCAGAGAGCAAAGCAAAGCATCATGGTAGGCTAAGCTCAGAGTGGGTCAGAAATGTTCTTCTCCTGATTGGCCAATCCGGGTTTCAGTCCTTTCTTAGGTGAGGAGGGGCTCAAGCTGGCTTGCAGCGGGTGAGGTTAAGAAACCGGTTTACAAAGGAAGGATGAAGGCCTCACCTTTGGGTTACTGCACATGTCTAAGAGCCACCTTGAAGCTGTGACCACTTCCACCAATGCGATCAACCCCTAGCCCAAAGTTTGGGATAGCATGTTCCAAATGGAATCCCTCCAGGCTCATCAGTAGCCGAGTTCCCACATACTAGAGCCCAAAGGCCAATTGATTATGCCCCTAACATATCATTCAATATATTTGGCTACAGATTCATCAATTTTGTGGTTTACTTTTCATTTCCTGCTGTGGCTGCTCATTCACCACACAAAAGGTGCTCATTTAGAAAGTACTTGCTGCTATGTGGCTGGGAAGACGATTAAGCCCCCTGAACCCCACTTCACTTTGGACTACAGTGGAGGCCTAGTAGAAGGGAGCAGCAAGAAGAGCCTGGCAGGGGTGGGAGGGGAAGGGAAGCAGACACAGAAACACAGAGGCACGATACATTGGGAGCAGGCCCAGAAGAAAGCAGCGTGATGACATTACCAGGAGTGCCCAAGGTTTATGGGGAAATGGTCTATTGTTCTTTTTCTTTTTTTTTCTTTTTGGAGGGGGTGAGGCAAGGCAGGGCAATTGGGGTTAAGTGACTCGCCCAAGGTCACACCACTAGTGTTAAGTGTTAAGTGTCTGAGGCTGGATTTGAACTTAGGTCCTCCTGACTGTAGGCCCAGTACGCTCTCCTCTGTGTCACTTAACCCTTCCCTAGACAGCATGGTTTGTAGTAGTTTTTGGAATACTGTATCATTAGTTGTCTCCGTATATTCATCTTTTCCTCCTAATGCTTTCTAGGTTCCACATTTCCAGCTAGAGGTATGTGTATTTGAATAGTGATTCATAACTCATTCAGTTCATGTCCCCACCCACTCACCACGATTTCCTATGCTTTCCCTGTCTCAGTGTGTCCCTAAAGAATGTATTCAAATGGCATGGTAACCCCCAAAGCCCTTTGGCACGGGACTCTCTCCTTATTGGTGGAGATGAATTGTGTGAGGGGCCAGGTGGAGTTGATGACTGCAGAAAAGCTCTAGCCTTGGCCAGTCCCCATAGAGACTTTTTTGTGGTGGAGTTAGGTGCTCCTGGCTTTTAGCTTCAAGAAGGAAAATATAAAAGGCCAACCCCACTTCAGGTTGCTGAAGGAAAGTTTCTAGGGAGACATGAAAATAGCTGGCAATCTCCATCACATCCCCCATCTCCGGCTTGCTATCTGGAGATTTAGGAGAGTTTCCCCTGAGTGAGATTCAGAACTCCCTCTCTAGGTTGTACTAAGTTATCTCGTTCCCAAGAGAAGAGCTCCTTCCTTTCCTTTTGTTTGGTATATATTCTCCCATGTGTACTTTCTCTGATTTCTGTTTTGTTATGATTTGGATAAATGGATTTCCTTGCTGTTTCCTATGTGTGTTCATTGTGGAGCTGGCATTTGATAGGAAAGGGGTCAAGCCTTGAATATAGAGCTTAGGGTCCTTCTTCCCCTAAAATGACAAAGCAATCATAAGTTAGATGGAATTCGGTCACACCCCCTTGACCAGGGGTGGGGAACCTACAGCCTCAAGACCACATGTGGCCCTCTAGGTCTTCAAGTGTAGCCCTTGCTTGCATTCAGTAGAAGAGTTGTGTTTGAGGACCTAGAGGGCCACATGTGGCCTCGAGGCCTCAGGTTCCCTACCCCTGCCCTTGATTAATGATATTTAAGGGAGCAGAAAGATATAATTCTAGCTCAGTAACACCTCCCCTCCACCTTTCTGAGGGGAGCAGAGTAGCGGCCTCCAGGCCTTGCTTCCTTTTCTGGCATGAATTAAAATTTCCCTTAGAGAAGGCAGGGAAGAGCCCACTGTGGCTGCCTGCAAGACACACAAGGAGAACCCTGAGCACAGGTGGGCCTCGCTTCACATGTGGGGCCCACTCTTGTTACCACGTGCTGGCAGGCATGTACAGGAGCCATGAGTCACACTGATAAATTTTCAGTGTGAGTATTGACCCCTCAGAAATCAGCAATTGTTGCAGATCGGGGCTTGATGCATGGTTTTGTTGGTTGTTTTGATTTTAGAAAGTAATAGAGAAAACATTAATGATAGAGATTCAAATTAAATTCAAATTAAATTAAAAATGAATCTTACATATGTTTTTCCTGGGAGCTGCTAAAACATTTACCAGCATAACCCTGCATAGAGGCTAAACTGTATTTACTACACAGAAGACAAAAGTTAAACATAACTGTAGCAGTGACCCCCAGCCCCAGCCTAGCTGTGTTCGATTTCACCTCTCCCCCAGGGTTCCCTCGTATCCTTAAGGGACTGGGATGTCTGGGCTCTCTCTGCCAGTGGTTCTAACTTCCACTGGTGGTATTCCTTCAAGTGTAAAAGAGGTCCCCTGAATTAACAGATTAGCTTTTATAAAGAAAGATTTATTTCAAAGGTAAAATGACAAACCTGTACCCAAGTTCCAGGTTCAAATCCCACCTCAGAGTCTCAGGCATGTTGACTTCTCCAGGGCTCCTGGCTATCATGCTCACCCTGGAATCCTGGCTCCAAAATCTTAGTGGCCCCTGAAACTGAAAAGAAACAGGCCCATTTCTCAGACTCAAAGTAAAAGAGAGGGAGAAGAAGGGGATCCTCCCTCCCCAGTTCTGTTCATGGTGCTCAGCTGTGCTCTTCCCCTTCCAGATGCAGCTGTAGAGTGATTGGAACAGTTGGGAGGTGGAGGGGGGTGGAAAGGAGGATTTGGCATAAGCAATAAACATTCACTTGCTTCCTCAGTGTTATACAATAAAGTCTCAAAACAGTCAATGTTGTATGATCATATACAATCCCACATGTCCAGATAAAAATCACAGTTATCCCAGATACAAAGTTGTGTGGATTCAACAAAATAAGCATTTTACCAAGTTTACCAGTCAAGCAATCTGTTCCAGTCTGGTAAGTTTTAAAGATGTAGCCTTTTGGCTACATAACCAATCAAAGAAGGTTCTCCCACTCATGCTTTAGGGGATGCAGGGCAACTGATCTGGGCATGGGCCAAGGCCCTCATCATAAAACATTAAGATTTGGGAGTGGTCGGGCATACCTACTCTTAATAGAGTTGAATTTTCAACTCCCCTCTAATGACTTCTGTATCATTTTCCCAGGTGAATGAGAGACACATGAACCCAAAGACCATTACAGAGAAGCACTTTGAATCATCCTCTATTTCAAAGTCATGGGGGAAGGAGAATCTCAAAGAGATCAAACTCATTCCATCTTGAAGCTTTTGTAGAAACTACATTCATGTTCTAGCCAGGTGCCAGCCAAGTCAATCTACTACTCAGTCCTGGGCCCCAGTAGGCTGTCAATAATTCAGCAGGCTGGCCCTGGGCCACCCATGAAGTCAACTTCCTTCTCTCTATTTCATCTTAATGTGTGGCAGGCACAACCGGAAACCAGGGGGTGGTTCAGTCACTTGGTGCTTCCATGAGCTAACTCCAGTTTCCCCTCAGGCCAGATACATGGTCATTTGTGTATCTTTGCTAGTGCCATAGCTGTGTTCTCAAGAGTACCGATCAGCTATGTGAAGAAACCTAAAGTAATTCAAAGAGCCAGTCACTCATAAATTACATATACTCTTTTAGAAGTCCCACAAGGGTATACAACTCAATGCAATCCTAACATCTGGCTTTTATGAGAATGTCAAGCTTTTTCTACTTTGTGGCACAGGGGATAGAGTTAAGAATACAGGGACAGGAGAGGAAGTGAAGTCTACGCCTATTGTAGATGGTCTTTTTGAGGACTTCAGCTATAAAGGCAAGAGAGATAGAAGACAATAGTTAACAGGGATGGAAGTGAAGTCATGATGGAAGGGTCAAGTGAAGGTAGACATTGATAAGTTTGTAGGCTGCAGGGAATGAGCCAGTAGACAGGGAGAGACTGAAAATAAGTAACAGAGTGACAGTGACAGAGTGGGGCAATGTGTTAGAGGAGATGCAGTGGAATGGGATCACTTGAATAAGTAGAGGGATTGACCTTGGAAAGGGGTAAGGCCACTTTATCATGTGAGACAAGGTGAAGGAGAGAGTGGTGGAAGGCTCCTCAGAGATGAGGAAGAGAGAAGAAGGAATTCGCGGTGAATGCCTCAATTTTTTCAGTAAAATATGAAGCAAGGCTCTCAGCTGAAAGGGTGGAGGGAGGAAGACTCACAGGAGGCTTGAAGAGAGATGACAAAGTTTGAAAGCTGCCCTGGTGAGTGCGATGATGAGTTGATGAGGGAGGTATAGTATGGTAGGATTGCCTAGCAGCAGTGAGGGACCATTTTAGGTTATTCACTATGAATTTGTAGTACATCCAAGTCAAAATGGTCACATGATTTTCTATACTTTCATTCAGCAGCACCTGTGAAGGGGAGAAAGCTAGGTTCAACTCCAAGGCTGAAGCTAGGCAGGATACAATTAGCAAAGTGATAAGGGGGGCTAGGAATTCAAGAGAAGAGGACAGTGTAGAGTTCAACTGGTTCACCAAAGATTCAAGATGGGGACAGGAGGAGAGAGTGGCCCTGCTTCACCAGTCCTTTCCCTTCCAAAGGGCAGAGTTCAGTTAGGAAAAGAGTGCAACAGGAGCTGGAAATCAAACTTGCACAACAGGAGAAAGATATCCTGTTCCCCACCAACTTTCCTCTTACCTCAGGAGACACAGTCTGAGGTCAAAGGGAAAGTTGCACTCTTTGTAGCTGAGATCTTCCATGTCCTTGCTGAGAGACTGGGCTGGTGGCAACAGGTAGAGATCCCTTTGTTCTGTCACAGATGGAAGATTTGTGGCCAGTCCTCTTTGAAGGAGGACTCAGAGAACATGCTGAACCCATAAGGATATCAAAGGCAGGACAAGGGAAGGTTTGGCTCTTCTCTCACCTGAAGAGGCTAAGGTAGCCACAGAAAGTGGGCGCCTTTCTGAATGGATGGGACACCTTGGCAGGTCCCTTCAGGGGCCATGCTACACCTATCAGGAGAGGGAAGGCACAAAGTGAGACATCAGAGGAATATTTGGCTCCCTCTCTCACCTGAGGAGACACATGTGTAGAGGCAAACATTCCAGGAACACACCTAGAGAGATAATTCATACCTGATACTGAAGGGCCTTCTTTCTCTCTCTCCCTCATCCCTTATGGATGCTACATGGCTATCTGTATTTGTAGGGTTCATTAGATGCAGCTCTTCTGGGCACTGCTTTACTGCCTCTGGCTTAGCGGAAGTCCTTGGTGATCTCTCAAGGGAAGAGTGAGCACTGCCATGCCCTTTTAGCTTAAAGACCTTATACTTTTTCTAGGTATGGCTCTTTTAGAAGAAGCAGAAACCTTTGCCTGGCACATCAGGTAGGAGAAGGACAAAGTGTGAACCCTTCCCACTAAAGCTGTGAGCTTTATAACTGAGTCAAGGACATTAGGGAATTAATGAATAATCGAAGTTCAGGGAGCTGGGGTGGAGAAGATCCATGAGGCCTTTAGTGTGCTTAGAGATGCTCAGAGAACTAACTGGGGAAGGAGTCTGGTTGGTTCTGGGGATATTCCTTCCTGGATGAGGTTCCAAACAACATGGATATGGGGAGGAAGAGCTCACCCCAAGCAAGGCTCCTTCTTTCTCCTCTTCCCTTTTCACGGGAGACAATAGTAACTGCTGCGACCAGCACAGTTTGTGGCTCAGCAACCAACTGAATAAAGAGAGAGAGAGAGAGAGAGAGAGAGAGAGAGAGAGAGAGAGAGAGAGAGAGAGAGAGAAAAGGAGAGGGAGAGACGGGGATGTATTTGATAGTCTGTTTATTACAGAACCATTTCATACAGAGCCAAGGTACAAGAAAAATCACAGGGTTTATATACCTTATAGCAGGAATTCCTATGTGAAGGAATGCACCGACCCTTCTTTGGTCCTGACCACTCCCTACCCTAGCCCAAGGCTATTATACATTAAGACTTAAATCCTAGGACCTTGTCTGGAGGCACAAACAAACAGGGAGTCACAAACAAGACTTGCAGATTGACTACCCTGAAACTTTCTCTAGTCATTCAAAGATCCAGTGAAAGCATCCACCCAACAAGATTATACTCTTTCTGCATATCTGCCTCATAGAAGAGGGGGAGCATGAAAGTCTGGTCTACTACAAGTAACCAACATTTTGAGATAGTGGCCACATTTTTGGATTTGAAATTAAATTCTGACCCTGATGTCAGAATTTTAAAAGTCCTAAAAATTAGAGCTATAGTGAGATAGAATGAACAGCACCTAGAATCAGAGACTGGGTGTCAGGTGTACAACAGAGTGAGTTCTAGCTTCAGCATGGGTTGGACCAAGATGGCCCCTTCAAATTCCAAGATTGTTTGGTTCTGCTACTCGCTATATGACTTAGAGCAGGTCATTCCTCTCTCTGAGACTCAGTTTCCTTCTTTTTAAAATGAGGGAGGAGGTGAGGAAGGTGGAACTAGACAGCATCTACCTGGATGATCCCCATTTTATAGTTGAGGAAACTGTAGCACACAGAGGTTAAGTGACTTGCCCAGGGTCATACAGCTAGTCAGTATCTTCAGATCTTCTGGATGGCTTCAGTGTTCTATCATAATAGCACTTAATTTCCAGGGTTGTTGTGAAGATAAAATGATATAATATTTGGGAAGCGTTTAGTACAATGTCCAATAAATAGTGGGTGCTTAATATATATTTGTTCCCTTCGCCTTTCAGCTATACATTCTGAGGCTCCTCAAGCATTTGGACGCCTATGTTCTATGGTTTTCCCAAATTTCACATGCCCCCACTCCCAGTCTTTTTCCTTCCTCTGGGAGGTGAAAGGTGGAGCCTAGTCCAGGGGATCTCCACAGAGATGGGGCAGGCTGGATCTGAAAAGATAAGCATGGCTTAGTTTGGCCCAGAGCCCCAGCAATTGGGAATTGAGGAGTGGGGAAGACTGGAGGAAGGCAGAGCCAAGTTGTACTGGAAACTGATCAAACTCAGGGGAGATGAGTGTTGCAAGAGGGAGCCCCCATGGGCAAGTGTTTGTGTTATCTTTCCATAGGCAGGTGAGGACAGTATGTATTGATCCAGCCTTTCCCGCTGCTTTCCAGAGGATGGTGTTTGCTTATTGACGGGAATGTGTCTATGTGGGAGGAGTGGTCAAAGCTCAGATGGACCCTTGAACAGTGTCCTTGAGACTGAACCCTGGACCCTGCCTCCTCAGCTCCTGCTTTGGTCCCTCATTGGTCCTAATTAGTCCTGGGCTGGAGGTCTTTCACTTGTCCTCCCCCCACTCCCCTTCCCCAAGAACCTTTACTCCTATTCATTATCATCCCCCTTTCCTAATACTGGAAAATTCCTGCAAAAGTCTGACCTTCATCCCTCTCTTCCTGATTCTGATTCCAGTCCCACCAGTCAGCAGCCAAGGACCCCAGGGACAATCAGAGAACATGAGTTCAAATCTCAGCATTTCCTATATGATTTTGGGCAAAACCCTTCCTGTCTCTTGGCTTCAGTTTACTCAATCTATAAAATGAATGGGGTGTAAATTCTCTCCACCAGTTGAGAGTTGGAACTGTAGCCAATGACCCTATGATTCCTCCACATTGGGCCTTCTAAAGTCCCAACTTAGAACGTTCACACTCATGGTAGTCCATAGTGTAGGGGGAGCAAGATTAGCCATGGAAGGGTTAAAACCCAGAAATCTGGTGGGTGAGGAGAAGACCAAGGAAAAATCTTGAAGGAAGAGGGAGAGGGGCTCTGTGGAAATTTTTTTTTCTTGCTGTTTCTCTTCCCCAGGGTAAACTCTCCTCCCTCATTCTCTCACCCCTCTCCCCTCTCCCCTCTCCCTGAATTCCTGAGAGTGTTTATTGTGATATAATAATGAACCCTGGGTTTAGGAATCAGATCTGATTTGCCAAATGACTGTAAGCAAGTGCCTTCATCTCCCTGGGTTCCAGTTTTCTAACATGCCGAAGGATCTCTAAGTGCCCTACCAGCTCTAATGGTCAGCTGGAGCTCTGAGTTTCCTTTCCTCTCAAAGGCACCGTGTTGCAATATGTGGAAGGGGGAGATGGAGGTCAGGCTTGTTTTCTCCTAATCTTTCCATTCTGCTGCCAGCCTAAATCAGTGCCAAGAAAGGGGTGGGGCTTACCGGGAAACTAAGCCAGCCTTCCCCTTGAGCAGAGGGGCAGAGAGTCTGGGATGGGGAATGGTGCAAAGAGGGCAGGGCTGGGGTTTTTGGTTCTGGGAATTGGGACCCTCGTGCATGGTTACTGTGTGTCCCTGGGCAAATGAATGACTCTATCTGAGCATCACCCACTCCAAGGACTGAAGAAATTTGTACCAAACAGGTGCAGTGAAGATGTAAATATTGGGAGGGGGAAGCTGCTACGTGCTCCAATTCATTCCATGCTATTCCATTCAATAACAGTGTTTTAAGCATCCACAACGAGCCAAACACTAGGCTAGGTGCCTGCCTGTACAGTGCCTGCCTTCACTGAGCTTACGTTTGTGGGGTAGGGGGTGGGTAGAGAACAACATGTAAACAGATAAATAAATGCAAAATGTGAAGAAAGTGAATATAGGAGGAGAGGAAGACAACAGCTAGGAGGATGAGGGCAAGACTTGGATGGAAACCACCTGAGCTGAACCTTGAAGGAAGCAAGTTACATTAAACTGCGACAGTGCCCCTCCCCCCTATTTCCCATCTCCCCCACCCCCATTCCAAGTGAAGACAAGACCTGGGCTTGTGCAGGGAGCCTGGGGGACACAAGGCATCCATGCCAGCTCATAACGTAGCCACTGGGAACAGATTCACCGTTCCTAGGTGATTCCAGAGCAGGCTGACATTTGTCCAGCGCACAAGAGACCCTCTTCATTCTCTTCTCCTCCACAATATTAATTTCTATTCCAGGGGCCTTGAAGAGGATTTTTGCCAGTGCTGGGGTAGGGTGAGGAGGCAGTCAGTTACTAGGTGGCACAATGGATAGAGTACTGTCCCTGTAGTCAGGAGGACCTGAGTTCAAATTTGACCTCAGGTACCTACTAGCTGTGTGACCCTGGGCGAGTCACTTAACCCCCCGATTTCTGAGACAGAGAGAGAGAGAGAGAGAGAGAGAGAGAGAGAGAGAGAGAGAGAGAGAGAGAGAGGAGACCCAGTAGGAAAAACAACAAGGAAATGAGGTTGTAGAAAGTGGTGTGGTTTTCACCAAGGGCACTTTTCTCCTGCCTCCCTGTTAACCTAGAGTTAGGTTACTTTTCTGAATCCCAGCCACACCCTGTGTAAGCATTCTTGAGGTTAAAACCTGGAGTCTTAGGGATCCTTTTATCTAAATTCCTCATTTTAAAGTCCCCTCATTTTGGAGGAGAGCAAAATGAAGCCTTGAAATGGTTGTGACTCGCCCAAGGCCAGCAAGTAGTAAGAGACAGAGTCTTGATTTGAACCTCATCCTCAGACTCATGTCTGGGCTCATTCCACTACAGTGAGGCCGCTGGGTATATATAGTAGGAAAAAGCTGAATTGGCAGGCCAATCCCAGGTCCAAATTTAACTGACTATGTGCCACTGGGTCAGTAATTTCCTTCCCTTCCTCGACTATTCCTTTTCTGATCTGTTAAATGGGCCTATTAATGTAGTCAGATGGATTTATTAATATAGACTTGTAGACTTCTTCGCACTCCTGTGTTGGCTCATTAATACAGATGTATAGGCATGTTGATACAGATGTGTGGGATAATTAAGACAGATGTTCAGGCTAGTTCATCCTCTGTCCTTCACATCCTGGCCTTGAGCCCCTCAGAAGAGTTAAAGCCCAGACAAATGAAGAAGGAAACAAAGAGTTCCGGCCCTCCCCTTGGCCAGACAAGGACTATCCCAGATTGAGAAATCCCCAGGCCCGCCCCTCTCAGGGGAGGGTTTGGGGGGCAGTCTCTGGGCCCAGGATAAGAAGCCACCTCCAGGGTTCTGCTCACTCCTTTCCCTCTCCCTCCTCTTCCTCAGCTGATCCTGCTTGTCCTGCCTCTCTCAGTTCCAGTCCAGAGATATCTAGGATGGGACTGCTGGCTATCCTGCTGGCTCTGAGCTGGGTGACCCTGGCTCAAGGGGATCCACTGTGAGTAGTGGGAAACTCTCCTCCCAACTTCCTCCCCGGGGGGGGCCCTAGGTTTGTAGGGATTTTGTGCATTGAACTAGAGGGACCTGGGACCCAAGGATAGCTATGGGATTGAGGAATGCTAACAGGGGTGGGGAACCTCAAGGCTGCATGTGGCCTTCTAGGTCCTCAAGTACAGCCATTTGAGGGAATCCAAACCTCAAAGTTTTGGGCAAAGGGCCACACTTGAGGACCTAGAGGGCCACATGTGGCCTCAGGGCCGCAGATTGCCCACCCTTGGATTAGAGGTTCTTCACCTTTTTTGTTATGGACTCATTTGGAAGTATTGGTGAAGCCTGTAGACACCTTCTCAGAATAACATTTTTAAGTGCAAAAATTAAATGCATTGGATTGTAAAGGAAACCAATTAGGTTGCAATGTAGTTATCAAAATATTTTTTAAAATAAGTTCATGGAATCCAGGTTAAGAATTCCTGGACCTTAGAGACTGGAAGACATGTAATTTTCTATAGAATTTGGGCAACTACAGACATGATGAGTGAGCCTAGAACTCTGGAGACAGGTGGAGGATGTAGGAGACATCTGGGGGACCCAGATGTTTATGGGATTTGAGGACATTCATAGGATGCAGGTTATATCTGTGGGAGTTGGGGGAATCTGTGGGATCCCTGTGGGATCCAGGGCTTATTTGCCCTGGGTCAGAAAAAAGTAAAGAGATTTGGCAGATATTTCTGGCCAAGCTCAACTGCCAGTTAAGGAAAATCTAGATATACTTGGATATGAAGTATAGATAGAATCAGGTTTTGTGCAGCTCGTTCTGAGGAAGTAGAAGGGACTGAGAGGGTGGCATCAGACTGTACCAGGATCCCAGGGACAAAGGATAGAGCAGAGCAGTACCAAGGACATAGATATTAGAGCCGAATGTTAATGAGGTCTCAGGAGTCTTCTCCAGGAGAGCTTTCCGCTAATGCCTGCCTTCCTGGATGGGACTACCTCAGCTCTGAAGGGCAGGACCTCAGTGGGCACTGGCTGTCTAGGGTTAGCAATGACTTCTTCTCCCACCTACCCAAACCCCACCAGCTACATCCTGCTCACTCCCAATGTCTTGAGACTGGAAAGTGAGGAGCAGCTGGTCCTGGAAGCCCACGGGGCAGCAGGTAATGTACCTGTTGAGGTCTCCATCCACGACTTTCCTCAAAAGAAGCAAGTCCTTTACTTGGAGAAGATCACACTGAACGGTGCCAATAATTACCTGAGTACCATCACTGTTAAGGTGGGTATGGGGCTCCCTATGAGTAATCTTTCTCCTCTGGTTAATTAGTCCAACTGTCCTGTTCCTATACATGAAGCCTACACAAAGTCTGCTCTGACTGCCCCAAACATTACCCACTACCAGAATGCTAAAATTTCAGTTAGAAGTGACCTTACAGGTCATCCAGGCCAAGCCCTTCTTTATAGGGCAGCTAGGTAATACAGTGGCAAGAGTCCTGGACTTGGAGCCAGGAAGACCTGAATTTGAATCCCGCCTCAGTTTCTTGCTATCTGTGTGATCCTGGGCAAGGCACTTAGTCTCAGTTTCTTCACCTGTGAAATGGGGATAATAATACTAACCTCATGGGGCTATTGTGAGTTCCAGTAAGATGATGTATAAAAGGCTTTGCAAACCTTCAAGTGCAATGCTAAGCAGATAAGAAACTGAGGCCAAAAAGGTGCTCTGCCCAAATGCATGCAGGTATTAAGAGGGCAGAGATGAAACTTTACACTAAATTTTTGATGTAAATTTCAGTTACTGTGTCTGCTATCCCATTCTCCTGCTCTGGGACTTCCAGTGACTTCCAACTCCCATCAGAATGCCTTTAGACCATAGAGCTAAGCTCATCCGATCTGCAGATGACAAAGAGCTAAGAGGGGCAGCTAATACATTGGATGGCAGTTGGACTCTGGAGATCTCTTGGCAGGCTAGATTATTGAATCGAGTCCAGCAGAAAAAAAATTTATTAGGAATAAATGTGAAGTCTTGTGCTTGGGTTAAAAAAAAAAAAACAGACAAACAAAAAACCCCAGTTCAGCCTGAAAGAAGCATGGCTGGCTAGCCAGCAGTTCTTCTAAAAAAGATTTAGGTATTTTGTAGAATTGTAGCAGCTCAGAGTTGGAAAGGGCCTCCCCACTCCACCTGAACCAGAGTCCCTTCTCCACCCTAGCTGACAAATGGTCATTCATTCAGATCTTTCTCACTGATCTCCAGGGAGAGGAGACCTCACCTCCTCACAAGGAAGTTCATTTTCCTTTGGGACAGCTCTCATTGTTAGGATGTTTTTCTTAAGTTGAGTCTAAATTTTTCTTTGCAACATCCACACGTTGGTTCTAATTCTACCTTCTGGGGCCAAGCTGAGCAAGTCTGAACCCTCCTTAACATCTCATCCCTTCAAACACTTGAAAACAACCACCATGAAGTTTTCATCTTCTTAAGACTCTCCAGTTCCTTCACACAACCCTAAAGTGGTAATGCGTGGTCTTAGAGCTTTTTCAAGGCAGCTAGGAGACTGTCAAGGCTGAAGGAAGGAAGGTTTAGCTTCCTCAGTTCAAATCAGGCCTCAGACATTTAACTAGCTTTGTGACCTTGGGCAAGTCACTTCACCCTAAACCAACTCTAAGTATTTGTACCTTGGGTTTCAGGGCTTGCTTTATTGGAGTTTTTTTGGTTGTCAGGACTTAAGAAAGTAGGGACAGCTAGGTGATTCAGTAGACAGCATCAGACTCGACTGAAACAAATAATCAGCAAAAAGCTTTCTCCTTATCGTGTCTGCCTTCTTCTGAATGTTCTCCAGCTTCTTAAAGTCTTTCTAAAATATGACACTCAAAACTAAATACGATACTCCACATGTGGTCTCCAACCAGCGCAGAGGCGAGCAGGGCACATGCCTCCCTGGTCTTGGACACCAAGCTTATCAGTACGGCCAAAGATTACTTTTCTAGCTGTCACAATCATACTGTTTACTCAGACTTTGCTTGCGGCCCATTAAAGTTCCCAGATTTTTTCCAAGCAAATTCAATTACCCTGTCTTGTATTTGTAAAGTGGATTTTTTTAAACATAAGTGTAATACTCTACATTTGAATTGAATTGGTCTAGATCAGGGGTGGGGAACCTATGGCCTTGAGGCCACATGTGGCCCTCTAGGTCTTCAAGGGAAGCCCTTTGACTGAATCCAAACTTCACAGAACAAATACCCTTAATAAAAGGATTTGTTCTGTAAGACTTAGACTCAGTCTAAAGGCTGTACCCAAGGACCTAGAAGGCCACATGTGACCTCAAGGCCGTAGGTTCCCCACCCCTGATCTAGATGGGTGATTTCTTCAGTGTGAGCAATGTAGGTGGGGAAACTTCCTCTACCTATCAACTTGTTCCTTCTACTCATTTGTAACTTAAGAGTTTTAAAGAATTTTTCATTTAATTTAATTTTAAAAAGAAATTTAAAGAATTAAAGAGTTTAAGGAATTGCCTAAAGGTATGAAAAGGTTAAGGGACTTGGAGAGGTGTGCTGGTAAATGTTTAACATTCGGCCCAAATATAAACAGGACATACTTTTAAATTTAATCTGAATTATTAATATGTTCTCCCTCACTTTCTTAAGTTTCTGTTGTTGTTGAGTTGCTTTTAGTCATATCCAACTCTCTGTGACCCCATTTGGGGTTTTCTTGACAGAGGTGCTAGAGTGGTTGACTATTTCCTTTTCCAGCTCATTTTACAGATGAGGAAAGAGAGGCAAGCAGGGCTAAGTGAGTTTCCCTGGGTCACACAGCTAGGAAGTCTTTGAGGCTGCATTTGAACTCAGAAAGATGAGTCTTCCTCATTTCAGACCTGGAGCTCTATCCACTGAATCACCTAACTGTCCCAACTTTCTTAAGTCCTGACAACCAAAAAAACCCAATAAACCAAGCCCTGAAACCCAAGGTGTAAATACTCAGAGTTAGCTTCAGCACACCCCTGGATTTGCCCATGGTCACACAGTTAATATGTATCAGAGGCAGAATTTGAATCCAGATCTTCCCAACTTTCTTCCTGCACTGCTTTCTCTGCTATCTATATAGCACAATACCTATCGAAGACTTTACGTTTATTCTTACTAGATTTCATCTAATTAGAGTTAGCCCAATGTTTGTACCAGTCAAAATCTTTTCGATTTCTGGCTCTGTCATTCAGAGTCAGTATTCAATCTGAAGGAAGGCATTCAATTATTCAAGATGGTGAAGGAGAGCCTGGTCCTCAGGCCACATGAGAGGATCCTTCAAAGGAACTGGAGATGTTTTTAGCCCAGAGAAGAAAAGACAGGGCGTAAAAAATGACTGTCTTTAAGTGTTTGAAGGGCTTGTTATCTGGAAGAAGACTTAAGCTTTTTCAGCTTGGCCCCAGGAGACATATAGGGCCTGTTTTGGCCTCAGTTTCTCTATCCATAAAATGAAGGGGTTCTACTAATTGACCTCTCAGGTCACTTGCATCTCTAGACTTACAGTCCTATGGTTAATTACACTTGTTCCAACTATCTATTTTTTTTAATTTTTGCTTTTTGGAGGGCAATTGGGGTTGTGACTTGCCCAAGGTCACATGGCTAGGTTTTGTGTTAAGTGTCTGAGGCTGGATTTGAACTCAGGTCCTCCTGACTTCAGGGTCAGTGCTCTATTCACTGGGCCACCTAGCTGCCCCTGTTCTATCTATATTACATAGAGATGTTGGCAGGGAAAATGCTCTGTAAATTCAGCTCAATTCAAGGGACATACTTTGCTATAAATTTTAAAGTCCTATAGAAAAGAACTATAATTATATTAATGATTGTCAATTATGATCAATAATAACCATCTCAACCATAATAATTTATTGTGCCCCATGGGCTTCCCACAACTCTGGTGATCTGAACTTCTCCCTAGCAGAAGTCCAAGCAGATATGGACCTGCTCCTTCTTCCCATCCCCATCCCCCCAAGTATGGTTGAGCCTGGGGCCATGAACTCAGGAGATCTCAGGAAAGATTTGTGGACTGGAGTTCCCTAGTTGTGGGACCTTCCTAGGCCCAGAAGGTAGGCTGATAGATATCCTTGCTAATTTCAAGATTCAGGGAATACTTCCTGGAGGAGGAATAGCTTGAGCTGAGCTCAGAGAGAATCCCAGGGGGGAAGTGGGGTGAGACTAGGGAAGAAGGAGGGTATGCTGGCAGGTGGATGGACCACTGAGGGGCACTGCCCCATCCCCACTCCCTTCCAGATCCCAGCCCAGAACTTCCAGAATAAGAAAGACCACAAGTTCGTCAGTATCGTGGCCAAGTTTGACAAGGAAAAAGTCGAGAAAGTGGTGCTGGTGACTCTCCACAGCGGCTACCTGTTTATCCAGACGGACAAAACCATCTACACACCTGGTTCCACAGGTGAGCGAGCTCCCACCTAGTGAGGCTCAGGTGGGAAGAGCAGCGCTGGTCAGCTCCTCCAGCTCTGCAGGCTGTGGGCTCCCAGGCACAGGTCCATCCCTTCCTCTCTTGGTGATGCTGGTGTGTGGTGGGGGTGGGAGGGGAAAACAGACAGGAGGCAGCTAGGGCTCATGAGTCTCTCTCCCCTTCCCCTTTCAGTTCTATACCGGATCTTCACTGTGGGCCACAAGCTTCAGCCTCTGGCCAAAACGCTGACTGTCAGCATCCAGGTAATGGGGCTCAGGACACACATACACACACACACACACACACACACACAGTGGCACACACACACAATGGCACACATACACAAACACAGCCCTTCATGGACACCCAGGCACATGTAGACAAGGACATACATACATATACAAATATACATCCGTAGGACACCCCACCCACCCAATCCCCACCATGGTGCTTAGACAGCCACCACAAACACAGACCCACGGGCACACAAGACTTATCCACACATAGGTGGTAGAGAGGGAGCCTGGAGATCAGGGCAAAAGGGACCAGTTGGATCACTTCTTAACCTAAGCTCTTCGCCCACAGACTCCTGATGGTGTCATTATCAAGAAGGACCCATTGTCCTCTCAGAACAAGAATGGCCTACTGAGCCTGTCCTGGAATATTCCTGAGCTTGTCAAGTAGGTGGCTTGACTCAAATCCTAGGGGTAGGGCTGGGGAGGTGTGTGTGCTGGGGGCCCAATTTACTCTCCCAACCTTCATCCTTGCTTGAACTCAGCTGTGGGGTGTGTGTGTGTGTGTGTGTGCACACGGTTCTTGGGGAACAAGCCCCAGAGGGAAGTCTTTTAGGGGGATATGGGCAGCTTTTCTCCTGATGATCCACTCTGAGCCCTGATTTGGGTCTGTTCCATGTCCCACCTGAGTTGCTCCTGAGATGTTTCAGTTTGGGGAGGGGGAGAGGGAGTAAAAAAAATCCTGGACACAGACTCAGGGCATCAGGGTTGGAGTCCTGGTTCTGCTGCTGACTTGCTTTGTGACTTTGGAGAAGTCACTTGATCTCTCTAGGCCTTTGTTTCTTTATATTAAAATGGGGAAGTTTGTACTAGATTTCTGAGGTCCCCTCCAGATCTTATGATCATCTTCTAATAGTGAATGTCCCCCCTAGGGCAGACCACCCCCATCCCCTAAGCTAGGCTGCTCTCACTCTTGTCTCTGTCTCCTTCCCTTTTCCAGCCTGGGCCAGTGGAAAATCATCGCATATTATGATGACTCCCCCCATAAAACCTTCTCTGCTGACTTTGAAGTGAAGGAGTATGGTAAGGAGGGTAGGGGTTATTAAAGATTGAAAGGGCTCTGATTTTCCCTCAGTACACCTCCCAGTGTCCCATAGGAAAGTTCCTCAGGTTTTTCTGGATGTCCCCCAGTTTTATTTTATTTTATTTTTGCTTTTTGGAGGGGGGAAGGCAGGGCAATTGGGGTTAAGTGACTTGCCCAAGATCACATGGCTAGTAAGTGTTAAATGCCTGAGGAGAATTTGAACCTAGGTCCTCCTGACTCCAGGGCCAGTGCTCTATTCACTGCAACACCTAGCCATCCCTGTCCTCCAGTTTTAACCACCAGTATTCCTGTCAGAATGCCTTCCCAGTGCCTCCCAGCTCCCCAAACTAGACTTCTTAAAGCATCCTCTTCACTGTCTTTTTCCTCGGGTCTCTCCAGTGTCTGCCAGAGTTAGCCCCCAGGGTCCTCCTCAGACTTAGATGCCTCAGAATTCCACCCCCTTCCCATTGTCTTATCTCTGACACAGACCTTTCAGGGGTTTTCCCTTAGTGTATTTTACCCAGGAACCTCTAAATAGCACCTTGTTGTCCATCCCTATGACTCCTAAGAATTTTCCCCAGTGTCCCCTATCTTAGACTCAGATCTCTAACTAATCTTTGGGAGCCCACATTCTAATGGGTGGGAGACAAACACATGTAGGAGGGCTCTGCTGCAGAGCAAGATAAAAAGGCCCTTTGGTCCCTAGGGTACAATAGCAGAATGTGTCCCAGGCTCTTCTTTCCATACCCAGCCCTCTTAGAATATCATGCAGTATCTCCCCAGATCTAGACCCCTCAGAAGTTTCCCTATATTTCTCCACTCAGACTCTGACCTCTGAGAGGGTCCTCTGTGATCTTCCCACTTAGACCCAGACCCTTCACAATATCTTTCTCCAAGGATCTATAGTCCTCATAATGCTCCCAGTGTCCTACTGCCCCCCAGGCCCAGAATTTTCAGAATGTGCCCCAATATATGCTCATTTAGACCCAGACCCCAAGAATGGCCTTAGTGTCTTTTCCCAGACCCAGAGCCCTCAGAATAGCTCCCAGTGTCTCTCCACTTGGACCCAGACAACCCAGAGCATGATTTCCTCATTCCCATCTAGTGCTGCCAAGCTTTGAGGTAAAGCTGCATCCAGAGGAAAAATTCTTCTACATCGACAGTCCTGATGGTCTGAGCGTCTCCATCACAGCCAGGTAGGGGCTTATGTAGGATTTAGGGATTGATGGAAAGGGGCAATGAGACATGCCAAGGAAAGATTTGGGGGAGTAGGGATGTGGTTGGCCATGCTAGGGGAAGGAGTGAGTGCTAAGAATGTAGCATACAGAATTCAGCTTTGACAAATATTGGTTAAGCCCCTACTTTGTGCAAGGCTTTGGGCGGTGGAATGGCAAAGTTTCTTCTCCAAAGGAGCTTAATGATCTCTGGCGGGCATATGACATGTGAACAAATAATTATAATAGAAGTTGGAAGAGAGATCAGAAAAAAGATACATTTGTAGAGGGTTTGGGAAGAGGGGGGAAGGGAGCCAAGGAAGGCTTCAAGGAAGATGAAGTAACTGAGATGAGCCTTGAAGGGTGGAAGACCCTCAACCATGCAAATGCAAGGCAAGCTTGGGAGGAAGACCTGTCTGGTTTGTCTGGAACAGAGTACATGAAGAATAGTTTGAGATAAGGTTGGAAAGGTCGGTTGGAGCCAGATTGTGGAATAGCCTTGAGTCACAGTGTAAGGTGACTATTCTGAATGTAGTAGGGAACCTTTGGAGGCATTTGAGGAGGGGAGTGTCATGGTCATAGGCAGTGCATTAAGAAGATGACCCAGGCATTGGTATGAAGGAAGAAAGGGGAGAGATTAGAGGCATAGAAACTCCTTCATTATGACAATCCAGATGAAAGGTGGGTGGTGGCAATGGGAGGGGAAAGGAGGAATGGAGTGTCAGAGTTGTGTCTGTAGGAATGAAAAGACTTGGCAGTTGATTAGATGTGGTGGATGAGGAAGAGAAGAGGGAAGAGCCAAAGGTGACTCCCAAGGTTCTTGCTTGAGTGAGCTACCGTCTATAGAAATAAGGAAGGTGGGAGAAAGTACTGGCTTAGGGAAAGAGGATGAGTTTAGTTTGGGACATGCTGAGTTTGAGGTCAGGGGGACAGCCTGGTAGAGACATCCTGCAAGCATTTGGTAATATGGGACCAGAGCTCAGGAGAGAAAGGTCAGGAGTGGTGATATTAGAGGAGAACCTAGGACAGAGCTGGCACTGGAGAAGACTTGTGTTAAATAGGCAAGAGGAGGATTGAAGAGACAATGAAACATACAACAAAGGAATGGTCAGAGAGGGAGGAATAGAACCATGTGAATGCTAAGTTATGGAAACCAGGATAAAGGAGAATCTTGAGAGGGCTCAGTATAATTCTGGGTTATCAGAGTTCACCCACTAGATACCAGACGGTACTTTCTGAGTCACAAGGAAGATGGGGAATCCCAGAGGAGGACCAATTCTTCCTAGAAGCAGTGGGAAGGACAAAGTGATCAAACCACTTCCCCTCTCCCTGCACAGGTTCCTGTATGGAAAGATGGTAGATGGCACTGCCTTTGCCATCTTTGGAATCCTGGATGAAGGAACCAAGCGTAGCATTCCTGAATCACTCACCCGAGTTGTGGTATGTGACCTGCCAAACCTAGACCCCCCCATCCCTTTACTGTGTCCCTTTCACCTACGTTGAGCTACAGTTCCATCACTGAACTGCCACCCCCTTCACTGAGTTTTGATTTCCTTTACTGGGCTCCAATTCCTCTAAGCCACCACAGCCCCCATGAAAACCCTCTCCCCTCTATACTATGCCCCTCTCTGAGTTGTGATCCCATTCACAATGTAGCCCACACCCTCACAGAGCCAACACCCCTTTCATTGGTCTTCTGTTCTCTTCATGGAGACCCTCTCCTCCTCACTGTACTCCATTTATCCTTCTTGTGCCCATGTCTACCTCCTTTGGATGAGTTTCTCTGCTCTTTGTTAAGCCTGAGCATTCCTCACTGGGCTATACCACACACAGATTGAAGATGGCAATGGAGAGGTTACTCTGTCCCGGAATGCTCTGGTCAAACAGTTCCCAGGCCAAAACCTGGTGGGAAAGTCCTTGTATGTGTCGGTCACAGTTATACTGCAGACTGGTGAGTGATGGGGGAGATTGTGCGTGTGTGTGCACGCACACGAGCATACGTATGGACTCTGGGCCCCCTCCTTATTTCCTTCTGGTCTCACATCTCCTTTCCCTCTACAGGGAGTGACATGGTTGAGGCTGAATACACTGGGATTCCAATCGTGACATCTCCTTACCAAATTCACTTCACCAAGACTCCTAAACACTTCAAGCCAGCTATGCCTTTTGATCTCACGGTGAGACCCTTAGAATGCATAGGTCCTTCTCTGTAGGGAATGTTTTTAATTTCCTTCCTAGGTCCCTGTGCCAAGGCTGATGGTGGAGGTGAGGGGTAGGGTATGTCTAGCCTTATTGCCTTCTACTGCAAGTATAGTCAGAGCCACTTTTCTTGGCCTAGAGGAGGGGATGGTTGATGAGGAATGGCTCCCCAGGACGTCATGCACAAATATTCTCTGTTCTGTGACCTTTCTAGGTTTTTGTGACTAACCCAGATGGATCCCCAGCCTCTCATATTCCAGTGGTGGTCCCAAACTTTGATGTCCGATCTATGACTCAAGAAGATGGTCTGGTCAAGTTGAGAATCAACACACCCAACAATCGTGGTCCTTTGAACATCGGAGTAAGTAATCTTGTGAACCCCCATAGTGCTAGGATTTGGTCACTGGCACTGTTGGGTCTCAGGGTTCTTTTTCAGAGTACCCTAATTTGCCTGCAGGGGCAACTGGTTACTTAAATTTACGTGCCCTTTTGGGTGAGACGTTCAAGCCTTGCTTTTTAACAAGCATCTCAACCTGTTTAGCATACACCTCTAAATCCTGAGCCTCCATTACTATATCGCCCATCTTGGGATCCTGGTCCAAGTCCTGCAGCAACTATTCCCAGGCTCTTCTGTCCTCTCAGAGAGTCCTCTTTTAGAGTCCTCTCCACCGGCCTTCCTATCTTCCCTGCTCCTATTCCACATCCCTGTTTCAGCCGCCAATCTGTCAGGGTTCTCTTTCAGAGTACCCTAACTTGCCTGCAGGGGCAACCAGTTACTTACCCTACTTAAGCAGGCACTAGCGCACTTTAGAATAGAAGAGTCATGGCTCTGAGGTGCAAACAGAAAAGGTTTATTCAGGTCTCTCCCATGGGATGCCTTACAGCCAGATCTTAAGGCAGGCTTCCTAAGGCAGACTTCCTAAGGCAGACTCTTCCTCCCCCAAGGCTTAAGCTTTATATATACCTAAGATCCACACACCACATGACAGAGTCCAGCTGAACAGAATTGTGAGAGGGGAAGTGCAAATCACAAGGGTATGAAGGTCCCAGAGTGTGGAGACACTAATCAGGAACATCAGGTAACCCCACATAAGAGAATCTTGAGCAATGCAATATCCCCTGGCCAGGGACAGTCCAATATGCTCTGACCTCTACGTGACTCAACTAATTCCCAGGCCTCAAATACTTCCCTGTGCCTCGACACAACCGCTTGCAGTCTGCACATATATCCTAATCCTCACAATTGGGATTCTGTCATTTGGATAATCAGGGTCTCTCCTTGACATAGTCACAGTCCTGCTTAAATAATTGAGGTTTTATCTTTTGCCTGAAATGATAGGTTTTTCTTACTTTCTTAACAAGGGTTTTGCTCACATAGAACCAAGGTTCATGGTTTGGAGAAAGGAGGGGATCTATATATGTCTTTTCAAAATTTTTACGGATGTCTTTTTTTACATCTCCTCCATTTGTCACTGCATCCCTCTCCCCAGTCACTATCAAAGAGCCAGTTCTCATAATAAATAATTTTTTAAAAGAAGAAAAGAAAAACCTTTAGCAAAGCTAACCTTGGTCATTATAATTTCATGGCATGCGATTTCAATTGTTTTGTTGTTGTTGTATCCATTTAACTTGTTATAGTCATTGTACATATTTTACTGATTCTGCTTATTTCACTTCACATCAGATAACGTCTTCCCAAGTTTCTCTGCATTCACCATATTCATCCTTTCTTACGGCCCAGTAATATTCTATTATATTCATGTGCCACAATTTATTTAGCCATTTCTTAATCAGTAGGCTTTGAAATCCACTTCTTTGCTACCTTGAAAAATGCTACAATAAATACTTTGGTATATTTTGGTCTTCCTTTTTGTCATTGGCTTCCTTGGTGCATAGTCCTAGCAGTGGGATCTCTGGATCAAAGGATATGGATATTTTAATCCTCTCTGCATGACTCCAAAGTACTTTCCAGAATGATAATACTAAATCACAGTTCCATTAATACATGGGTGTGTTCATCTTTCCATATCCCTTCCAATATTGCTATTTCTATTTGTAGCCATCTTTACTACTTTGCTGGGTGGGAGGTGAAAACTCAGGGGCTTTTGATTTTTCATTTCTTATTATCAGTGATTTGAATCATTCTTTCGTATGATTGCTAATAGTTTGCAGAAAACTCTGTGTTCATATCATTTGACAATTTCTCTTTTGGGGAATGGCTTTCAGTCTGATATATTTCTGTTAGTTGTCTATATAGCTTTTCAACATCTACCTGTTTTACGGATGGAGAAACCCAGACCATTATAACCTAGAGCTCTTCCTGTTACTAATATGTCTTAGTGGTCAATAAGGAATACTACATAGTCCTCTCTCTCCCTCCCTCCCTACCCCATTCTGCTGCTTCCCCCTGTTGCCCTGCCGTCCAATGCTACTGACAGTTTTTCAGAGACAGCAAAAGCTGATTTCTCCCTTCACACCCCCACCTCTCTCTCTCTCTCTCCTTCTCTCCCTCTTTCTCTTCTTTTTTCCCTCCATCTTTCCCCTTTCTCTGTCTCTCTCCTCTCCTCTTTCTGCCTATCTCTGTACTTCTATAACTCTCCTTTCTGTCTTTTTCTCTCTCTCCCTGTCTTTTCCCCTTCTCCCTTCCCTCTCTTTTTCTCCCCCCTTCACTCTTCTCTCTCCCTACCCCTTCTCTGTCTTTCTCTGTGTCTCTCTCTGTCTCTGCCTCTGTGTATGTATGTCTCTTCCACACACTTTTCTCTTCTTTTGTCATTTTGAAATACCCCATCACCCCAGTCCTTTTCTTACTCTGGACAAGTCGCAGTCTTCTATGGGCTTCCTGGATGGTGCTGACCGGGAAGTATCCTGTCCATTTTCCTGGTTATAAGTGATTTGGTCCTAAAAAAATTCATTTCTACATGCAAAGCAAATGTGTGCCGTGGACTGAGGTTTTATTTCCTTCCTACTCTCAGGTGAGGACAGACAAGGAAGGCCTCCCTATGGATCGCCAGGCATCCCAAAAAATGGTAGCTCAGCCCTATCAACCTGTAGCTGGCTCCAACAATTACCTGCACCTGTCTGTGCCCTCAGTGGAACTCAAGGTTGGCGATAATCTGAACATCAACTTCCACTTACGAACAGACGGGCCCACCGTGAACCAGCAAATCAATTACTTCACCTATGTGGTATATACCCAGTACAATTCCTGACCCCATTCTTCTCTTTCCTTTCCCCATCGCCCAGGTCTCCCTTGCTCTGATTCTTCTCGCTTTCCCCTTCTTTCCCCTCCTAACCCTCAGATCCTTTCCCCTCCTCCCAGCTTCCATCTCCATGATCCTTCTTGAGTCCCTTGAATCCCTAATGAAAGGCAGTGTGGTGTAGCTGGTAGGAGGCTGAATTTGAAATCAGGAAGGCCTGGATTCAAATCCTACCTCTTACACTTGCTTGCTTTGCAAACTTCAAATTACTATATAAAATTATTATCATTATCACAATATCCCTGTTCATCTTCCAGATCCTCCTTTCCTTGGTCCTCTTCTCCCATTCTATTTGTCCAGACTCTCCTCTCTTAATCCCTCTCTTTCCGTACTTCTCATTGGGTCCTTCTCCCTCACTCTCCTTTGATTTCCCCCTCCCACATTCTCTTCCCTCTGGGTTCCCCACCTTTGTTCCCTCTGGGGCACTTCCCCCTCGTTCCTCCTCCCAGAACTTCCCAGTCTTCTGTCCCTGCAAAAGCAAAGTCAGCTGGCCCTACCCCTCCATAATCTGTGTCCTTCCCAGATCATGAACAAGGGGCTGGTGTTGAAAGTTGGACGGCAGCCACGGCAGCAGGGCCAGGATGTGGTGGTGCTCTCACTACCCCTCACACCCGACTACATCCCCTCCTTCCGAGTGGTGGCCTATTACTATCTGACTCGGAATGGCCAGATGGAGCTGGTGGCTGACTCTGTATGGGTGGATGTCAAGGACACTTGCATGGGCAAGGTGAGCCCTACACTAGCCTTGGCTTCTTAGCCTTGGGTCTGTCTTTGTTTCTGTTTAAGAGTTCCATGGTTTGCTTCTAGAGCTAATGATCTCCCCATCTCCAGAGGTATTTAAGGAATAGCTAAATGATCTCTTTTTGAGGACTTTATAGAGATTGTTCTTGATCAGGCATGGGTTTCTTCCATAAAATGAGGATATTTTATGGGTAGTCTCTAAGTTCCTCTCAGCTTGAATTCCTATGGCCCTGGGTAGCCATGGTTGGATTAGAATAATTAGATGGTTTCTGAAATGCCTTACAAATGTGAGATTCTATGATCCTACTTCTGTAAAGCTCTCTCTCTCTCCCTCCCTCCCTCCCCTCCTCTCTCTTCCCCCTCCCTCTCTCTCTCCATTCCTCCCTGTGTCCCTCTGCCCCTTACATTCTCTCTCTTTCTCTGACTCTGTGTGTCTGTCTTTATCTCTCTTGATATGCCTCTTTGTTTTTTGCTGCCTATCTCTGTGTACTATGTCTGTGTCATTTCTTTTGTTTCTCTTTCTGTCTTATTTGTGCCTCTATTTTTTCTGTCTCAGTTCAATTCAATAAACATTGATTTAGTACTTACTGTATTTGGAGTTAGAGGACCTGTTTTCAAATTCTGACTCTTTCCCTTACAACCTGTTTGTCCTGAGGAAAGTCAACAAACCTCGCTTGGCCTCAGTTTTCTCTGCTAAAAAATGAATGGGTTAAACTAAATGGTCTCAGAGGCATCTTTTATCTCTACACCTTTGATCCTGTGATCCCATTATGTATAAGACCCTGTTCTGAGAGTAGGAAATAAAAACTAAAATAGAATATTATTCCTACCTTCAAGGAGTTTCTATTCTATTAGGGGGATAGAATTTTTACACAGGTAACTATAATAAAAGATGGATGGGCAAAGGAGAGATTGGTCAAAGAAATATAGGAAAATGGAAAAAAAAATGTGCCTTTCTGTGTTTTTCTTTCCCAAAGTCTCTCTGTCTCTTTGTCAGTCCTCTTTCTGTATTTTTGTCTCTGCTCCTTTGTCTATCTTTCTCTTATCTCTGTCTATCCAATCTTGACTCTCTTTGTTTTTCATCTCTGTCTTCATCTCTCCCCCATTCTCTCCATTTTTCTCTATTTCTCTCTATCCAACTATTCTTGTCTGTTTATCCTTTCATTCTCTCTCTACTTCTTTCCCTCTTCCTATATTTATGTCTGCCTTGGTTTCTATTCAAAAGTTGAATGAGTCACCTCTAGAACTTGTGAACTCCCTGTCTCCAGAGGTCTCCAAGGACCAACTGGCTGTTACTATACCTACTCTTAGTTCTTTGCTAAGTAAGTGACCTGGACATGGCCATTTCCACACCTCCAAGCATGACTGAATTTCCTGTCTGCCTCTTAGCTGGTGGTGAAAGGAGCAGAGAATGCTGAGAGAACACACCAGCCTGGGAAACAGACCACACTGAAGATTGAGGGTGATGCTGGAGCCCTTGTGGGGCTTGTGGCTGTGGACAAGGGGGTGTTTGTTCTGAACAAGAAGAATAAACTGACCCAGAGCAAGGTGGGTCTGGGACTGTGGCAGAAACATCCTCTCAATGAGCCCCCTCCATCCCCTCATTAAACCCCTTCCATCCCCCTCATTGAACCCCTTCCATCCCCTCATTGAACCCTTTCCATCCCCCTCATTTAACCCTCTCCATCCCCCTCATTGAACCCTCTCCATCCCCCTCATTGAACCTTCTCCATCCCCTTCATTGAACCCCTACCATCCCCCTCATTGAACCCTCTCCCTCCCCCTCATTGAACCCCCTCCATCCCACTCATTGAACCCCTTCCATTCCCCTCACTGAACCTTTTACATCCCCCTCATTGAACCCCCTCCATCCCCCTCATTGAACCTCATCTGTTCCCCTCACTGAACCTCTTCCATCTTCCTCACCGAATCCCCTCTATCCCTCAAAGTTCCCTTCATCCCCCTCACTAAGCTCAGCTAGTTGGTACAGTAGATAGAACACTGGGCCTGGCATCTGAAGGATCACGAGTTAAAGCCTTGTTCATATATTTCCTCCCTATATGACCCTGGGCAAATCACTTAACCTTTGTTTGCCTCAGCTTCCTCAACTGTAAAATGGGAATAATAAATTGATTGGGCTATTTGTAAAGTGCTGCGCTTAGCACATAGCAGATGCCATATAAATACTATTATTCCTGTTATCATCCTCACTGAACCCACTCCATCCCTCCCAGAGCTTCCTTCCCCCCTTACTGATTTGCCATGGCCCTCAGTGATTCCCAGCCCCTCACTTAGCTCCTGCCTGGACTTCTCTCTCCCTCCAGGTCTGGGACACAGTGGAGAAAGGAGACATTGGCTGTACTCCAGGCAGCGGACAGGACTACGCTGGAGTGTTCACCGATGCTGGGCTTGCTCTTGAGACCAACAAGAAACTTCAGACAGCCCAGCGGTCTGGTGAGGCTTGGGGGAGTTGGAGGAGTCTGTGTAGGCTGTGCCTTGAGGGAGTAAAAGGTCTAGAAAGGATGTCCACAGGGTTTGCCCAGGAGAAAAGTCACACAGAAAGGCCCCTTCAAGACCTGATACTGACTGCTGAGGGAGCAAGGAGCAAAGAGATGGGGATCCCACAAAATCCACCCAGATAATCTTGTGTTCTCCCTCACATCTTTTCTCTCCTCCACTTACAGATCCCGAGTGCCCGAAGCTAGCCAAGCGTCGGCGCCGCTCTGTCCAGCTCATGGAGATAAGGAATGACAAAGGTGAGGGGATAGCACCCATCAGGCCAACACTGCCAGCAGGGAGACCCTTCCCTTGCCCCACACTAGTCCCTCCCAATGGAAGGGAAGCTCAGACCACCTCTTGCCTAATTTCTGGGATCGCCCTAAAAGAGACTGAGGGTCCTGGGGTGGGGCTCTTGCAGCTGGCCAATATAAAGATAAAGAACTGAGGACTTGCTGTGAGGATGGCATGCATCTGAACCCCATGGGCTACTCATGTGAAAGGAGGACCAAGTACATTTTAGACAACGAGGCATGCGTTAAGGCCTTCCTAGACTGCTGTAACTACATCACCAAGGTTCGTCTGGAGAAACAGAGAGAAAACGTCCTCAACCTATCCCGAAGTAAGTGTCCCTATGTCTGGGGAGGGCCACATGGAAGTGAGTCATGGGAAATATAAGAATGGACCATCAGAGATAAGAGGAGATGGGGCCTGGGATATTGGAGGAGATACAGCTTCAGCCTACGCAAAGCCTGGAGCCCCAGATTGAGGGGGAGACACAGCCCCAGGCTCAAGATTGAGGGCGAGGGCCAAGTCCAGGCCCCCAGCCTGAGTGGGGAGGTTTGGGTAGACAGTAGGTCAGGGGCCTAGGGTGAAGAAGAAGCTACTACTATGACCCCATGACCCCATCCTGTCCTACCTCCCCAGGTGACCTAGATGATAACTTTATGCCAGAAGAAGACATCATCTCCAGAAGCCAGTTCCCAGAGAGCTGGCTGTGGACTGTGGAACGACTAACGGAGAAGCCTGACAAGTATGGGTAAGTGTGAGACCCCCCCCCCCCCCGCGATGATCTTGGCCTCCAGCCCCCTTGTCACAATCCCCAAATAGTCGTTCTGATCTCATTTCATTTCCTTCTATTGAGATGATGCCAATGCCCTTCCCTCAGTCTTAAGGCCTCTAGTCTGCCCTGGAGAGAGGCACCCTCTCCCCTAAGCCCTTCCCTCTTACTTCTTCCTCTTTTCCTCCCTCCCAGAATCTCTACAAAGTCCCACACTGTATTCCTCAAAGACTCCATCACAACCTGGGAGATTCTGGCTATTAGCTTGTCAGACACTAAAGGTGAGGCTAGGACAGAGAGGTAAAGGTGGTCGTGGGGTTCAAGGGTGGGGGAAGGAGTATATCTATGTACATGGTACATGTATACGTGTACACAAACATGCCTTTGTATAAATGTATACATATATGGTAAATGTGTACAAACTATATGTATATAGTATGTACAGTGTCTGTACACACAATGCATTGTGTCTATGTATATAATGAATGTGCATGTGCGTGCGTATCTATACATACACACACACATACAACTACAAACTCCTTGGCAATAGGGATTGGATATGTAAGTACATGTGTGTGTATGTACATATGTAGTATATATGTGTACAAACATGCATGTATATAGATGCATACATATAGTAAATGTGTACATACTGTATATGCATAATACATATATAGTAAGTGTACAGTATGTGTACATGCAATGTGTGTATATGTATATAATGAATGTGCATGTGCATGCATATCTATACATACATACATACAACTACAAACTTCTTGGCAAGAGGGATTGGATATATAAGTCAGTACATGCATATGTGTGTATATACATATGTAGATACACATATATCTATGTACAAACACATGTATATAAATGTGTACATATAGTAAATGGTTACATACTATGGATGCATAACGTACATATAGTAAGTGTACAGTGTATGTACATACAATGCATGTGTGTATGTGCATATAATGAATGTGTATGTGTGTATATCCACACACATACAGACATGCATGCACACACATGCACACACACATACATGTACATGCACACACACATACATACATATATACATACATACAAACCACTGTGAAGTGCTTGGGCATAGGGATTGTTCCTTTCTTTGCGCTTGTGTCCTCAGTGCCCACCACAGCGCTTGGCACGTAGCCAACATTTAATACATTCTTGTGGATGGTTGGCAGACTGATTCAAGGGCATCAGGTGAGTTTGCAACTCTTGGGCCAGAGCTCCCCACCTCCAGCTGTCTGTTTAGTTCCTGCTCCTGTTCTCCACTTGGGCAGGGATCTGTGTGGCCGACCCATATGAGATCACTGTGATGCAAGACTTCTTCATCGACCTCCGCCTGCCGTACTCGGTGGTACGCAATGAACAGGTGGAGATCCGAGCCATTCTCTACAACTATGGAGAGAACCTGCTCAAGGTGAGGGGCCTAGATGGCCCTGCCTGGATTCCCCCTCCCCAGGCTCACTCCTCTCTCTGCCCCCACCCCTGACCTCACTGATGCTTGTCCCTGTCTCCCAAGTTGGAGGAAGAAGAATTGTGAACTTCTTCATCAATGGATAACTCATTCAATGAGACTTCACTGCCCCGTCTACTGCTCTCCCCTCCCTTTGGCCCCATTTCCTAACAAAGTGTGCCGGAACTTTCAGAGAGGAGGTAGGGGTAAAGGTAGAGACAGGAGGAAAAAATGTATACGACAAAATAGCGGAGGGTTGGGGGGCGCCTTCGAGCAAAGAACAGAGAATGTCAGAGGGACTTTGGGAAAAATAAAACGTCACAGAGGGGAAGGCAACCAAGACCAGTGAAGGGCCCGAAGGATAGACCATCTGAGGACTGATTGAAAGAACTGGGGATGCTTAACCTAGGGAAGACAAGCCTTAGGGAGGGAATGATCACTACCTCCAAGAATCTGTAGGACAATCACATGGAATGCTTGGACTTATTCTAGTCGGTACCATAGGCAAAACTAGTATTAATAATAACAATTCAGTAACTTTTCAGTTGTGTCTGACTCTTCATGACCCCCATTTGGGGTTTTCTTGGCAAAGATACTGGAGTGGTTTGCCACATCCTTCTCTAGCTCACTTTTACAGGTAAGGAAACTGAGGCAAACAGGGTTAAGTGACTTGCCCAAGGTCACACAGTTAGCAAGTATCTGAGGCAGGATATGACCTTAGATTTTCCTGACTCTGGGTCCAGGGCTCTATTCCATGTGACCCTGAATGGAACTTGCTGAGGTATGGATTTGGGCTTGATGTAAGGTGAAGCTTCCTAGCATTTAGAATTGCCCCAAAGTGGAATCTTAATAGGGAGGGAGTTCTCCCTGCTTAATGAATGTAAAATCTAGTCATAAATAAGAGTTTTTTAAGCACCTACTATGTGTCTGGCACTTATGCTAAATGCTTCCTGGAGGTCTTCAAGTAAAGGCTTCAGCAAACAGAGCACTTAGCAGGGACAATATGGTGGGATGATGGTATGGGTCAGGTTGTTGGGCTAGGTGGCCTCTGAGATTCTTTCCAATGCTGAGTTTCTGTTTTTTTGACCCTGGGACGTTGCATGTCACAGTTAGAAAGAACCTTAGCAATCCTCTGTATCCCCTCATTCACCAAGGAAGAACACATCTAGGCAGCAGATGTGGCTTGTCCAAGGTCACACAGGTAGTAAGTAGCAGGGCCAGGATTTGAAACCAGGTTCAAAGAACATTGGCAACCACGGGGGGTGGGGGTGGGGTTCTTGAGCAGACAGGGGACAGAAAGATCACGCTTTGGAGGTGGGTAGTGTCATTCGGAGGCACCTCTCCCTACCTCCCCAGGTACGCGTGGAGCTGCTCTACAACCCTGTCATCTGCAGTGCCGCCACCTCCAAGAAGCGCTACCAACAGATAGTAAACATCCCAGCCAAGTCTTCTTTAGCTGTACCTTTTGTCATCGTGCCCCTGAAAATCGGCAACCATGACATTGAAGTCAAGGCTGCTGTCTACAACCAGTTTGTCAGTGATGGTGTCAAAAAGAAAATCAAGGTCGTGGTAAGTTGTGGGGGAGTTGGCCTCACCTGCCCACTCCCCTTGGGAATCTTAGCTGCTCAGAATTGGGGCATCCTACAACCCATGGAATTCTACCCTCTCTAGACTGCAGGATCCAAAAACCTCTGAAGCTTAGACTCAGACTCCAGAACCTTAGATTATGAGAATTTTAGAGTCCAAGAACTTTCAAACACGAGAATTGCAGGTTCCTAGAATTCCCCACCTTCTTACCCCAAGTACTCTAGAACCAGATTTAATTGTCTCCAGAATGGGCTTTCTCTCCCATTCTGGGGGTGACCGCTATCTCCTCCCTATTACCCCCCACAAAGCCGGAAGGGATGAAAGTGTCAAAAGCTGTGACCACTCGAACCCTGGACCCAGTGAAACTTGGCCACAGTGAGTTGGGGTTTGGGAGGGCAGGTGGGGAAATTTGAGTTGGACTGCAACGGGGAGGAGGGTAAGGGAACTGGAGAAAGGACCCTCCATGATTTCCCCACTTTCTACCCTCTCTGTCAGATGGAGAGCAGAGAGAAGACATTCCTGCAGCAGATATCAGTGACATTGTTCCAGGCACTGAATCAGAAACTAGTATCCAATTTCAAGGTAACAGTGTCCAGGGATTCCTCACCTCTCCCCTGGGGGATACATCTCCATGGCCTCTCTTCCTCCTTCCCTCCCTCTCTTCCTCCCTCCCTCCCTCCCTCCCTCCCTCCTTTCCTTCCTTCTTTCCTTCCTTCCTTCCTCCCTCCCTTCCTTCCTCCCTCCCTTCCTTCCTTCCTTCCTTCCTTCCTTCCTTCCTTCCTTCCTTCCTTCCTTCCTTCCCTCCTTCCTTCCTAAGCACAGCTTTAGACATTGGGTTATGAAGTAAAGGAGAAGGAAGCCCTAGTGCCCAAGGGGCCTGCCCTTGAAGGAGCTTCTGATGGGTCTCTACCCTGCCTGCAGGAACGCCTGTGGCCCAGATGGTCGAGGATGCCATTGATGGTAGCAAGCTGAAGCATCTGATTGTGACGCCATCGGGCTGTGGCGAACAGAACATGATTGGAATGACTCCCACAATTATCGCCGTCCACTATCTTGATTCCACAGATCAGTGGGAAAAGTTTGGGGTGGAAAAGCGGTTGGAAGCCTTAGAACTTATCAAGAAGGGTGAGAATCCCTGACACCCTAACCTGTCCCTAGCCTCTCCCAGAGCCTATTTCCATGACCCCTCGGTCCCTTTCTGACCAAACCATACCCACTTCCCCTCCCCACAGGATATGCACAACAGCTGGCCTTTAAGAAGCCAGACTTCTCCTACGCTGCCTTTCTAAACCGACCATCCAGCACATGGTAAGTTTGAGAGGGACTTCAGGAAAGTCTCTTTCCCTCTGCCAGCCCACTGTGGCACTGAAATACAGGTGGGGGATGCAAGCCCAGCTGCCAAAGGTAAGGAGAGCTAGCTAGCCTTGTCTAGCATAGAGAGTACGAGATTTAGAAGGTCATAGGCTGTCAGTGTAGAAAGGGCCCAAAGAGTCCATCTCTGTCATGCTATAAAGACACTGAGGCTAGAGAAGGGGAGCGACATAAGGGATTATAAAAACAGCAATATGTAACATCATATAATATAATATAACAGCAGTTTTAATAATAGCTTTACATGGAAGACTTTATGTGGACAAAGCCTTTGCCTGTCTATATCTTTGGGAATTAAATGGTATAAATCTTCTTATATCCACTTTACAAATAAGGAAACTGAGGTATAGAGAGGTCAAGTGATTTATCCAAGGTTGCAGAGCTGGAATCTGAACCCAGAGCCTCCAGCCTCAAATCCAGGAAACTTTTTGGTGCTTCTATGGTGTCTAAGATTGAGAACACAGACCTCCAACTGAATGTCAGAGCTGGAGGGCCCTTAGAACAGGGAATGTCAGAGCTGGGAGGGGCCTTAGAACAGGGAATGTCAGAACTGGGAGGGCCCTTAGGACACAGGTTGTCAGAGCTGGGAGGGCCCTTAGGACACAGAGTGTTGGACCTGAGAGGGCCCTTAGGACACAGAGTGTTGGACCTGAGAGGGCCTTAGAACAGAAAATGTCAGAGCTGGGAGGGCCCTTAGAACAGGGAATGTCAGAGCTGGGAGGGCCCTTAGGACACAGAGTGTTGGAGCTGGGAGGGCCCTTATAAGACAGAATGTCAGAGATATGAGTGTCCTTAGGACATAAAGTATCAGAGGTAGAAGAGATCTTGGAACAGAGAACATCAGAGATGATGGCAGGGACTTTAGAATACACAATGATAGAATTGAAAGGGCTCTTTGAGATCATCTAGTCTGAAGCTGAAGATGAAGCTGAAGAAACTGCAGCTCACAGAGGTCACCTGATGTGCCCAGAGCCACACAGCCAATAGCAGAACTGGGACCTGAATCCAAATCTTTTGACCCAAGTCTGATGTTCTTTCCAGTATACCTTGATGCCTGTAGTCAGGGTGCCTGGGTTCAGATCCTGCCTGCCCCTCTCTGGCTCTGGGTGCCTCTCTGGGTCTCTAGAAGGCGGGTTAGACCTGATGAACGCTCTGTGCTTCTGGGAGGAGGATGCTTACGTGGTGAGCTGACATCATGATCTCATCTCCCAGGCTGACGGCCTACGTGGTCAAGGTGTTCTCCTTGGCCACCAACCTCATAGCGATCGATGCCCAGGTCCTCTGTGGGGCAGTCAAATGGCTCATCTTGGACAAGCAGAGACCAGATGGAATGTTCCAGGAGGACGGTCCAGTGATCCACAAGGAGATGATCGTAAGGCTCCCATCTTCCTCCTAGGGAGGTTAGAGGGAGAGGGAATGTGGTGAGGTAGCAGTGACAGCTAGGGAGAGATGGGGGGAGGGGAGAGGAGAAGAGAAAGTAGGAGAGAGAGTGAGAGAGAGATCGGGAATTTCCTAAAGACTTACCATTTACCAGGCACTGTGTTAAGCACTGGGAATGCAATCAGGAGCAAAAACAAAACAAAACAAAAGAACATTCCTTCCCTCAAGGAGTTTACATTCTAGCGTGGGAAGACCACACATAAAAGGGAGCTGAAAAGTGTAGGAGAGGGGAAGCATGGTGGCCTCTGGGGGTCTTGTGTGCACTGGTCTATATTGGAAGTTAGCATGACCGGCGTGGGTGCTTCCTCAAATCAGAGGTTCTGGGGAGTAATTCATCAATTGGAGGAAGAGGCCAGAGGGACGGCAGTATTTGTAGCTTGACAAGCCTTGCTCTGGATCATTGGGGAGTAGCGGTAGGGAGCTGCAGTACACAGTGGCCTGGGTGGCAGAGGCTGGGCCTGGCATTATCTCCTCTGATGAGACAGAAGGGTACAATTTACCCCTATCGGGTCAGTCCCCAATTGTCCCTGACCCTCACCTGTTAGTATCAGCCCCTGAGGGAAGACATAGCTTTAGCCCTCAGGAAGTTCCTAGTCTAACAGATCAGAGAGTCTAACCCAGGGAGGGCTGAGACTTAAGGCCCTGAGATTTTCTAGGAGAAATGGGAGTTTAGAGGCTGGGAAGACTCGAACTCAATGCATAACCTGGTCTTTTCTCTCCTCAGGGTGGCTTCAGGGGTGGGGAGGCTGATGTCTCACTCACAGCCTTTGTGCTCATTGCTTTGCATGAAGCAAAAGACATCTGTGCCGGCCAAGTCAATGTGAGTGACTCCCCCTTACCCACCTCTTTGTGTGCCCCAATCCTCCTCCAGGCTCCATTAAGCTAGCCTTAGACTCTCCCCAAAACTCCTAGACCTCAACGTCTCTTTAGTCTTATGACCTGTGCCCCAACATTCAAGTCGACCTTGCTGCCTCAAACCTCTTCTCTGGTCCTTGGGGAATAAAAGATGGCCTTCTAGGCCAGAGGGCATGCTAGGTTGTCTATGGTACCTGCCAGGAGGGGAGGATAGACATCAAGTGCACAACAGTGCTGGCCTGAGCAGGGTTGGGATCTTCTTCCCCTAGAGTCTGGAAGGCAGTATCAACAAAGCAGGAGACTTCCTGGCTGCCAAATACCAGCCCCTGACTCGGTCCTACACCGTGGCCATAGCTGGCTATGCCCTGAGCCTGCTGGAGAGGCTTGATGAGCCCAAAGTGGATAAGTTCCTGAAGGCAGCCACAGGTGAGCAATCCCCCTTGGGATAGGGAAGGAGGAGCAAAGAAGGAGACCCAGGGAAGTCAGCACCTCTGAGCTCTCTTTCCTCCACAGATGGCAAGAGTTGGCAGGAGAAAGGCCAGCAGCTGTACAATGTGGAAGCCACATCCTATGCCCTTCTGACCCTACTGAGACTGAAAGACTTTGACACAGTCCCTGCAGTAGTTCGATGGCTCAATGAGCAGAGATACTATGGAGGTGGTTACGGGTCCACCCAGGTAAGTGGGGCCCAGGCTTTTTGAGCAGGGGACACACACACACACACACACACACACACACACACACACACACACACACACTTCCTAGAGGAAGTATCCATAGGCTGTCTCTGCAGAAGGGACATGGCAACAATACTCCAACTCCCTTTTCATCCTGAGTTCTGAATAGCTTTGGTTGTGGCCGCCATCCCATTCACTGAGAGGTCAGCCTCTTCTCTCCAACTATTTAAGCATCAAAAGTGGAATCTTATAGAACTATATAATATCAAAGACAGAAAAATCAAATATAAGCATGGACCTTGGACTTAAGGGTTTTTCCACTGGTAGAGTGAACTTCCAGGGAGAAAGTTCTCTCTTACCAACACAGATTGGTACCTGGTGTGCAAGTCTCAGGTTGTTGCTAGAACCCAGAGAAATTGTCATTTTTTTCAGGGTCACATTACTATTTAGAGGCTAGTCTTGAACTCAGTTCTTCTTGACTTTGTAACTGGCTATCTATCCCCTCTACCCTGCTTCCTCTATAATTAATCATTAGTATTATTATTTGTAACCCCATCTGCAGCCATTCCTATTTGTGATAATTATTATTAACAAAGAACCAAATACTTTGAAGTATCAGATAGAATTATGTAACTCTAAGCCCCCAATTTACTTTAGCATACATTTATTAGGCACCTAATATGTGCTTGTGCCAGGTACTGCCCCACACAACATGAATGTAAGAGCTGGAGTTTCAGCATGTAGAATGTCCAAGATCCTTAGAACACAGAATGTCCGAGCTAGGAGGTGGGGAGTCCTTAGAACAAGGAATATCAAGGTTGGGGAGGTCCTTGGAACAAGGAATGTCAGAGCTGAGGAGGTCCTTGGAACAAGGAATGTCAGAGCTGAGGAGGTCCTTGGAGCAAGGAATATCAGGGCTGGGGAGGTCCTTGGGGCACAGAATGTCAGAGCTGGGGAGGTCCTTGGGGCACAGAATGTCAGAGCTGGGGAGAGCCTTGGAACAAGGAATGTCAGAGCTGGGGAGGTCCTTGGGGCACAGAATGTCAGAGCTGGGAAGGTCCTTGGGGCACAGAATGTCAGAGCTGGGGAGGTCCTTGGAACAAGGAATGTCAGAGCTGGGGAGGTCCTTGGAGCACAGAAGGTCTCCTCCACAGAGTGGTTTGCTATTTCCTTCTCCAGTGGGTCCCCATTTTACAGATGAGGAACTGAGGCAAATAGGGGTCAAGTGATTTGACCAGGGTCACACAGCTAGTAAGTAAGCAATCCTCCTGACTCCAGTCCTGGTGCTCTATCCACTAGGCCACCCAGCTGCCCCGTGGGATAAACTGGAGAGAATCAGTTGAGGGAAAGCAATAGAATTAAGGCACAACAGAAAAGACTTCCTATAGAAGTTGGGATTTTAGCTGGGACTTGAAGGAAGTCAAGAGGTGGAGATGGGGAGAGAGAATGTTCCAGGAATGGGGGAAAGTCAGGAGAAAAGTCTGGAGTTGGGTGTAGACTGTCTTTGTCAGAGAAAGAGCAAGGAGGCCTGTGTCATTGAAGAGTGGAAGGGAAGGAGGACAGATGGAGTACAAGGAATAAGAATACTGGAAAGCGATGGGGGTGGGAAGCTGGCTATGAAGGGCTTTGAACACTCCATAGAGAATTTTGTATTTGCTCTTGGAGGTGATGGGGGGCGGGGGGGCACTGGAGTGAGAGGCTAAGCACCTTCCCTGTGATCACACAGCATATATCAGAGACAAGACTCAAACCCAAAACTCCCTCACTTCTATCCACTATGACATTCAGTTTCTCAGAGGAGACATTAGAACATAGACTAGAGAATGTCAAAACTCAGAGATTAAATTTTACCACCTCCTTTTACAGATTGGTAAACTGAGGCCTGCAAAGGGGAATCACACAGAGAATTAGCAAATTAGGGTCATAACCAAGGCCAGGTCACTTGACCCCCACTCTGGGAGGTCAAGTTGCCTTGATAGTGGTGGGGTTAACCTCAAGTGTTTCCCTCCTTCTCCTCCCGCTCTCTGAGTCCCTTTCCGCTGTAGAATGCACAGTTTTTACTGCTGGCCTCTGGGAGAGCGATGGGGAATAACTGGGGCTTCCTCAACAGGGCAGGGCAGGGCAATGGAGTATGAGAAGGGAGATGCTGGGATTGCTCTCAGCATCTTAGCTCTTGACACAGGGCCAGGATGGGGGAGGACTCTGAAGCAACCTTGATTTCTTTTTTATTTTAGTTTTAAATGGTATCTTCTAGCTTCTAAAAAAAATTATCTTTTAAAAAATGAATTAATTAATTTATTTTTAGTTTTCAACATTTACTTTCATAAGATTTTGAGTTTTAAATTTTCTCTCCCTCTCTCCCCTCTCCCCTCCTCAAGACAGAATGCCATCTGAAATACATATTCCTATTAAACATATTTTCACATTAGTCATGTTGTAAAGAAGAATTAGAACCAATGGGAGGAACCAGGAGAAAGAAGAAACAAAACAACAACAAAGAGAGAGCAGATAGTCTGCTTCCATCTGCATTCAGACTCCATAGTTCTTTCTCTGGATGTGGAGAGCATTTTCTATCATGAGTCTTTTGGAGATACCATTGCTGAGAAGATCTAAGTCTATCAAAAGCAACTTTGATTTCTTCTCAAATGGGTTCTAAATATTCTTGCTGGTGTTCTAGACTCCAGGGTCATGTTTTCTATTTCTTCCCCTGCTGGATTCTAGAATACTTTGATGACATTGTTTTTGTCTTTGTCGCAATTCTTTCTCAATCTGCGGGGTGGTTTTGTTTTGTTTTTGGTTTTGGATGGGTTCCAGTCATATTTTAGGCTCTGGTAGAACCCTACTCTCCCTTCATAAGTTATAAGCCTCCTCGGCAAAGCTCTGGACTTCAAGGTGACCATTCTCTAGGTGTATTCTATGTCCCTTTGATGGTCTAAGATCTCATCCAATTCTCTTTCCCTCGTGGGGGTTCTAGGTCACCTTGGTTGTTTGAATTTCCAACTCTGTTGTGGCCCTCTCTCTTTCCTCTATGGACCAAGTTCTAAGCAAGGCAAATGTTTAACAACCAGCTCTCCAGAGAGGAAAATGCACACATGACGCACTTAAATTTAATTTACGTTATTAGCCACTTTCCTATGTCTAAACAATCAACAAGACAATAAATCAAGCCCTGATTGGTAGTATTTACTGGTTTCTGAAATATAAATGTTCACAATGAGAATTTAACAATCTGCCCTCAAAAGCCGGTATGAGCTGGTTCCAGCAGCCCTCTGGTTCTAGACTTCCTTAGTTACATTCGGGCATACCTATAGGAAGTGATAGTACCACTGTTTTCAGCTGTGGTCCAGTCACAGCTGGAGTACTGTGTTGAGTGCTAGGCACCACATTTTAGGAGTGCCAAGCTGGAGCATATTCAAAGGAAAGCAACCGAGATGGTGAAGGTCCTTGAGTCCACATCACATGAGGTTCTGTTGAAAGAATTGGGATTGTTGAGCACAAAGAAGAGAAGACTCAGGGCAGAACACGATTACTATCTTCAAGTATTTGGAGATCTCTAATCTGGAAAAGGAGTCCAGTGGGGTCCGTTTGGTCCCAGAGGGCAGGACTAGAAGCAATGGGAAGAAGCTAAAAAGAGGTCATTTTAGGCTGGACATCAGGAACAGTTTCCTTAGTGCTACCCCAAAGTGGAATGGGCCTTGAAGTCCAGAGCTTTGCCAAAGAGGCTTATAACTTAGGAAGAGAGAGCAGGGTTCTACCAGAGCCTAAAATATGACTGGAACCCATCCAAAACCAAAAACCAAACCAAACCAAACCACCCCACAGATTGAGAAAGAATTGTGACAAAGCCAAAAACAATGTCATCAAAGTATCCTAGAATCCAGCAGGGGAAGAAACAGAAAACATGACCCTGGAGTCTAAATACCAGCAAGAATATTTAGAACCCATTTGAGAAGAAATCGAAGTTGCCTTTGATAGGCTTAGCTCTTCACAGCAATGGCAGCTCCAAAAGACTCATGATAGAAAATGCTCTCCACATCCAGAATTTCTTTTGCTAAGATACCTTGGGAGGTAGTGGCAGCCTCCTCCTACTTGGAGGTCTTTAAGCAAAAGTTGGCTAACCACTTATTGGATATATAGTCTTGGGATTTTTTTTTCAGACATGAGTTAGGCAAATGACCAGTTCCAACAGAAGATTCTATGCTTGTAGATTACTTTCATGGTGCTCTAGACTCTGACACAGCCTCATTGTCATGGGGTCTTGTTGATATTCTCAGATGTCTTGAGACCCTCTCATTCTTTTCTGGTTGGGTACTATGTCATGTCAATGGTATTCTGGACCCTGGCATGACTCTGGATTTTTTCCACTTGGGTGGGTTCTAGGTCATCTCTATTGTGTTCTGGGCTTTCTGGGCTCTCTTGCGACATTCTCTTTTTTACCTCCCTGGTTTGTGTTCTAGGCTACCTTCATGGTGTTCCAGGCTCTGGCTCAGTACCAGCAGGAGGTGCCGGACCATGAAGAACTAAACCTGGATATTTCTGTTCACCTGCCCAGTAGAAGCTCAGCCCTCAACTACCGCATTAGTTACGAGTCTGCCAGCTTGTTGCGGTCAGCTGATGTAAGGCACGCCCTCTCTGCACATTAGTCACTGTAGCCTGGGCCCCAGATAAAGGGGAATGCTGTGCTTAGTTCTACCCTCACTCCAACCTACTGCAGTGGGGTCACCTTTCTACTTGCTCTGTGAGAAGGACAAGGTGGGGGGGAGAGAATCAAAGTGAAAGGGACCACAAGGACCATCAGAGCTGTAAAGCCTGGAGGATGCTGGCCTAATGATGGCTGCCTGTCACCTCCTCCCAACCCCAAGCCTCTCTGTAAAATGCAGAAAGGTCCTAACCATAGGGAGAGGCTTCACCTTTACTATCTCTGCTCCTTTCGTTCTGTTTCTCTTTTCTTCCAACTCTTTACTTTCTTTCATTTTCTATCTCCTTTTCCTTCTTTTTCCTTTTCTTCCTCCTTATATTCCTATCTCCTTCTCTTTTTCTTCTCCATTCCCCTCTCCTCTCCTCTCCTCTCCTTTTTTCCTTCCCTTCCTCTCCTCTCTTCTCCTCCTCTCCCCTTTTCCCTGCCTTCCCTTCTCCTCCCCTCTCCCCTCCGCTCTCATATTCTTTCCATCTTCCTACAATCATGGAAACATCCCGTCCTCCAGTAGGCACTGCATCTCTGGCCACCTCAGTCAGTTTTGGCTATACCTTTGCCCATTCCCACCCCCAGCACCTTGGGTCAGGATGAGGAGCAGATATGCTCCCAGCTTATACCTGCCACCTTTAGACTCTCCCCCTACCACTACCGCTCAGCAGTAACCTCCTCTTTGAAGACTTCCACACCCTATTCAGATGCTGGTGGTAACAATCTTCTGGCTTTCAGGTCATTCTGTGACTTTTCTGAAGATGTTCTAGTCTTCTCTACCCTAAACCCTGCCCTTGTACTAGGGGGCGTCAGGAGACACACCGATATCCCTTCGAACACCCTTCCCTCCTCATTTCTGTGCTTCCTCTACTCCCATGGTGTGAACTCTCACTCCACCTCAGCCAGACATAGGAATGTTCACACCCACCCTTTCATCGTCATCCCAAAGTGTTCTGCCTTCATGATCCAGAACTCTGATGTTCCTCCTCGACCATAACTTATTTGCCCGTCTCTCCCTGACTGATGCCTCCCAACTTTATTCTCTGTTCCCACTGTAAGCCCCACCCCTGCTCCAGTCACTCTATCCCTCCCTGATTGCCCAGGCTCTAGACTCTGGTCTCGCTGCCCCACTTTGAAATCTTTCCCATATAGTTTACCATATGGTCAACTCTACATCGGTCTCTCCTCTTGAATCCCTTGTCCGTGTCCCATGGCTACTCACTACATTCCAAACTCAACCCTCTATTATTTCTACCATTTGCTTTCTTTGCTTCTATTCTTCTGCTGCTGAACCTGCTGTGCTGACTTGTTCGTGACAGATTTGTGTTATTCAATCACAATTGGGTCCTCACTGGCACACACTAAACCTTCTACTGACTCTCTCCTACACTTCTCAAAGAATTTGTTCCAAATTGTATCTTCCCTGTATCAAACTGTATCGAGTTTCCTAAGCTACTACTTGGCAGCAAACCTTGCTCTACCAAAAACCAATTATTTCTCTCCAGTTCTGTACCTCAACATCATGGCCCATTCTGTCATTCTTTGCAATGATCTCTAAAGAAGAAATGGCAGCGTTGCTCCCCAAGATCAACCTTTCTTCTTGTGTTCTACATCCCATCCTCTCCCATCTCCTTTGGAAATTTGCCTCTTTGGTCATCTCCTACCTCTCCTTATCTGCCAGCTCCTTTGCTATTGCCTGTAAACATGCCCAGACCTTCTCCCTCAACTTTATAAAATCTTCATGTGATCCTAACATTTCCTTAAGTGATATTCTTACATCTCTCATCCATTTTATAGCTGTACTCCTAGGGAAAAAAACCTCTCCATTCTTGCTACCTCTAATTCCTCATATTCCAATCAATTCTCAATCTGAAATCTGTTTTTTTTTTTTACCCCAAACAACTGAAATGATCTCTCCAAGGTGGCCAGAGAGCTCTCCATTGCTAAATCCAATGGATTTTTCTCAGTCCTCCTATTTTTTTTTTTTACCTATATGTAACCTTTGACACTGCTGGCCACCCCCTTCTCCTGAATATTCTTTCCCCTGGATTTCCACGACACTGCCCTGTCATGGTTTTCTTCTTGCCTGTCTTCTTTGCAGAATCATTATCTGTGTTCTAACCCCATGTATGGATGTACCCCAGGATCTGTGCTAGGTCCTCTCCTCTTTTCTATGTCAGGGTCATCTCATCACTTCCCGTGGTTTCAACAATCAGCTCTCCATCAATGGCACCCAGATCTACAGATCCAGCCTATCTCTCTACTGAACTCACATCTTATATCACCGACTGCCTAGTGGATCTCTACACCCAGATGTTCCACAGACCACTCAAGCTTAACATCTCTAAAATAGAACTAATGATCTTTCTTCCTAACCTTCCTCTTCCTCCTAACTTCCCTGTTTCTCTGGAGGACACCATCATCCTTCCAGTCACCCAGGTTCTCAACTACTGACACATTCTGATCTCTTCCTTCTCCCTGACCTCCTATATCCAACTGGTTGCCAAGACTTATTAATTCTCTCTCCACAAAATCCCTCCCATTTGTCCCCTTCTCTCCACTCAGACAGAAACCACCTAACCTCAGGTCCTTGTCACCTTTATCCTGGAGCTATTATAATGGTCTCCCTGTTTCTAGTCTCCTCCCTCTCCAGACCATCCTCCATACAACTGCCAAATTGATATTCAAACACAGGTCTGATCACGACACATTAGTGACTTTCAATTGTCTTCCTTAATCCCTCTCAATTCCAGTGCCTTCGCTCTGTTAATTACTTGCTAGTTATCCTGTATAAATTGTTTTCATGTTATGTTCCCTATTAGATTGTAACCTCCTTAAGGGCAGGGACTGTCTTTTGCCACTTTCTGTATCCCCAGAGCTTAGCACATGAGATTAAATCTCATCTCCTCCAAGGGGCCTTTCCCAATTCACCCATTTGTTAGTTCTGCCCCCCCTTTCCAAAATTAATTTGTATTTATTTTGTATATTTTTCGTATTTAGCTGTGTACATGTTGATTTCCCCCAATGTGAGTTCCCAAAGGGCAGAGATTATCTTATTTCAATCCTTGTATCCCCAATGCCTAGCAAAATGCCCAACACTTGGAGTTTCATTGCATGTTGAATTGAATTCTCCTTCCTATAGACCAAGATAAATGAAGACTTTACTGTAAAAGTCAAAGGAAAAGGACAAGGCACACTGTCGGTAAGAAGATTCCAGCCCCTGACCTAAGCCCAGCCTCAGCTCCCATTCCTAGCCTCCCCCTGACCTTTGCCCAAGCCTGGGCTCTAATCCCAGCCCCAGTCCTGACCTTCCAACCCTCTTACTCTAAGAATACATTTGACCTATTCCTGCTCTGGTCTGCTCTGACCGGAGTCCCCTCTCCCACTCCCAGGTTGTGACAGTGTATAATGCCAAGTTAAAAGATACCATAACCTGTAAGATGTTTGACCTGAGGGTGTCCACTCGATCAGTCCCAGCAACTGGTAAGGTGTCCCCTCCCCCTTCCTAGTCCCAGAATCCTAATCTCTTCCCTTTCCTCTCTCCCAAATTCTGGCTCTGATCCCTTTCACCAGCTCTTACTCCAATTCTGATGCCTCCCTCCCCCTATACCCTTCCTCCACTGGAGTGGGGACCCAGAGCAGGAGCTCTGACCCTCACGTGTTCTCTCCCACTTGTTTTCAGAAAAGGTGCCTGAGGATGCCAAGGAGAGCATATTCCTTGATATCTGCACTAAGTGAGTAGATACCAACAGGCCCAGGAAGGAATCATCCCTCCACCCCCTTGCCTAGAGGAAGGGCCCAGATTGGGTCATCAGTTACTCCCATTACCAGTGTTCCCTCTCCTGCCTTCCATCCTCTTCAGCCTTCCCCTATTGCCCCGTCCCAACGTCCCCCAGGGAAGAATATCTTGGAAGTCTAACCTGTCTCCAGCAGCTGCCTGCTACTGCTAGAGGCAAAACTCCAATTCTAGGCTAACCCTCAGGCCCTCTGCCCCTGCTCTGATTCCCCTGGGGCCCTTTTGCTTCTGCCCCATCCAGGTACCGAGGAAAAACTGATGCTACTATGTCAATTCTGGATATCTCTATGATGACTGGCTTTTCCCCAGACACAAAAGATCTCAATTTGGTAAGAAAACTGGGGAAGGAGGCCAGGATGCAGGTGAAATAAAGCTAGGGAAGAGACAAGGCCAGGGCTGGCTAGGGGGAAGGACTGAAGTCCTGAGAAGTGTTCCAGGTTCTTACAGTATCTTTGCCTCCTTCCCAAGTTGACCAAGGGCAAGGACAGATACATCTCCAAATATGAGCTGGGCCAGGCTATGTCTGACAAGAACACTCTCATAATTTACCTGGACAAGGTGAGCAGTGAACCAACTCCTTGCCCCTTATGTCCATTTTCCCATTCCCAGTCCAGATTCTGTTCATTGTCCCTCCTTTCTTCCTTCTCTAACAGGTTTGCCTCCCTCCTTCTCTTCCTTTCTCCCTCACCCTCTCTCTTTCTCTCTCCCTCCCTTTCTTTCCCTCTGTCCCTCCCCCTCCTTCTCTTTCTCTTTCCCTCCCCCCTCCTTTTCTTTCTCTCTCCCTCCCTTCCCCTCCCTCCCTTCCCCTCCCTCCCTTTCTCCCTCTCTTTCCCTCCCTCCTTCTATCCCCCCTTTTTAACCCATCTCTAGACTCCTCTCATTCTCTGTTACTCCTTGCTATGACTTTCCTTCTCTTCTCTCCCTCCCCTTCTTCCTCACAATTTGTCTTGATCTCCCTTAGACCCCTCCTTGATCTACATGAACACTCATTCCTCCCTATCCTTCCTCTCAGATTTCCAACCAGGAAGAGGAGTGCTTGAGCTTCAAGATCCACAAATACTTTGAAGTGGGACTCATCCAGCCTGGGGCTGTCAAGGTCTACTCCTACTACAACTTGGGTCAGTGAGTCCTCTGTCTTGGGGGCTAGGGAGGGGAAAATGGGAACATGGAGCAGGCAGCAAGACCTTGAGGACCTCCTGGTCTGAATTGTGGTATGCTGAGTTCTGGGAGTCTGGGAACACACCTGAGCAGTGAAGATCTGAGAGTCAGAAGTTTGGGGCCCAAGGGTCTTGGATTCAAGGTCTGTGGTAAACGGGTGGGTCCTGGGTCTTACTCTCAGTTCATGTCCTTGAGCTTCAGGGTCTCAGGGCTGAAGCCTCTGATGCTTCTTTCTCATTCTCCCCCTCTCCCCTCCCCAGAGGAAAGTTGCACCAAATTCTACCACACAACTAAAGAAGGCGGTCTGCTCAATAAGATCTGCCATAAAGATGTGTGCCGCTGCGCTGAGGGTGAGTGCCAAGGCGCCTGAGGGCTGTTGGACATGGCCTGGCTTGGGGATCTGAGCCTTCTCCTGGCCAGCTGCTGAACCTCCTTCTCCCCCTCCTCCTTGCAGAGAACTGCTTCCTACATAGAGAGGGGAAACTCTCAAGGCAACAGAGAACTGAGGAGGCCTGTGAGCCTGGAGTGGACTACGGTGGGTGTAGTTAGATGGTCGATCCTATGAATTCCCATGTGCTTCTGGATCTCTGTGTCTGACTAAGCATGTGTCTCTGTACCCATGTACATGTACATGAACCTATCTGTGTGTGTGTCTGTCCTCCTGCCTCACCTTGACCCCTCTGGTCTCTGCCCTCAGTATATAAGGTCAAGGTGGACAAGATCAAGCAGTCTGACAGCTATGATGAATACCAGATGCTCATCAAACAGGTCATTAAATCTGGTGAGTGGCCCCATCCATGTGCCATGCCCAGACCCTCAGACTTTTTCCTGTGACTCCCCCCTCCCAAGGATACTCTTTCATTGCGTTGTGTTCCCCACCCTGCCCCTCAGGCTCAGATGAGAATCCTCAAGGCAAGATTCGAACATTCATCAGTCATGTGAAGTGCCGGGATGCCCTATTGCTAAAGGAGGGCAAGGATTACCTGATCTGGGGCATCTCCTCTGACCTATGGAAAATGAACTCTGAGTAAGAGCCAGGGTCCATCGATTTCCCCCATTCTCCATCTCCCTACCTGGCCTACATTATCCTGCTCATTCCCTGCTCAGTCTGAAGCATCCTGTGTATCCCTTCCTTGGGCTATTCTGTTGACCACCCCCTTCTCCCCCTGCTTAGCCTGGGATTCTCTGACCATCTCCCTGTTCCATCTGATCCACCAGATTTCACATCGTTCTGTCCATCCTCCTCTTTAGCCCAGGTCATTCCATCCGGCCCCCTTCCTGGTTGGGAGAACTCTCATTCCCTTCCCCCTCCCCATTCTTGGAGCTAAGGACGACCCTCCCCTCCTAATTGTACCTCTCTGTGCCCCCAGGCTTAATTACATCATTGGCAAGGACACATGGGTGGAGCTGTGGCCACAGGAAGACGAGTGTCAGGATGCAGAGAACCAGAAACTGTGTGAGGACTTGGAGATCTTCTCTGAAGGCATGATCTCCTTTGGCTGCCCCAACTAACCTGGCCACAGCCTGACCCCATCCACAGGCTCAAATAATGACCCATCTCTGACCTCAGCCAGGTCTCTGTTTATTTCTAAATAAAGACTCTTTTTCTAGGATTTAATGGACTCTCCTAGTGTGGTGCTTGGAGATCCTTGGGAATCAGAGAAAAGGACCCCAGGCCTGGGGGTAGGGGAGAAGGAGAGACCACAAGGGAATACCATGGGTGGAGACATCCCTAGAGCTGTAGGCAGGCAGTCAGGTTCAAATCCCAGCTGTGCCCCCAGGCAAGTGTCTCCTGTGCTCTCGTCCAAAGATTCTGGATCTGCAGAAACGAGGATAATAACCTCTGTCTAAACGGTGAATAATAAAGAATCCCAAAGTACTGTTGTAATGTGGGATGTTGGGGTTATCTTTATTAAAAAGACTAAATGCTCATTTACATCTCAAGGTGTTGGTTTGGCTTGGAGACTGAACCCATCCTTCCATTCTGGTCCTGGAGGATTGTCATGTCAGAACTAGAAGGGCCCTAAGACATTAACTGGTCCCGTTTTATAGACTGGAAAACGGAGGCCTTGAGAGGGGGGGAAAGGGCTTACACAAAGAGCAGAATGAGAACGTGAGTCCTTCTGTCATCCCTCTTCTCCCACTTTTCCTGGCTGGTCTGGATAGGAGGTGATGCAGGCAGGGGTGAGAGGGGACTTGGAACGAGAGGATGGCTGCTCAGAGCAGAACTCTCAACGCCCACCCACCCACCTCCACTCCCTAGTAAGCCCTTCAAACTTCCTCAGCAGCTATCATGGGGCCTCGCATGCAGTGGTGACTAATAAATGTTCCCTGAAAAGACACGCATCCCAGAGAGGACCCTGTGAGGAGGGATGGGGTGTAGATGGGTGAGAGATAGGGCAGTTGGAACCCTCAGGTGTCCAGGCCCCCAGACAGACAGTCTAGTAAACACTTCTGGTTTGGAGGGTTTGTGATTTGGGGTTCATTTCTGGGTCAGGGGTGGAAGGAACACGGGGCTGAACACGAGACTCTAAGGTCCCTGGGGGATTTAGGAGGGACAAGAACCCCTACTACACATACCCCCAAACCCAAGGCCTTTAGGCTCTAGACGTTGGACCCTTAGATCTCCCTCCATGTTATTGTTCAAATGCTTGTCGATTGTTTCTGATTCTTCATGACCCACTTGGGGTTTTCGTACTGGAGCGGCTTGCCATTTCCTTTTCCATCTCTTTCACAGATGAGGAAACTGAGACAAACAGGGTTGAGTGACTTGCCCAGGGTCACACAGCTAATAAGCGTCTGAGGCCAGATTTTGAACTCAGGCAGACCCTCCATCCACAGCATCACCTAGCTGCCCACTCCCCCCTGTACTCTGTCTCCAAACCAAGATGGGAAATATGTGTTTGGAGATCATCAATAACCCTCATTTCCCACCTGACTCTCCTCCATATCTGCATCTCCTCTCCCCCATCCCACACCTGCCACATTCACACCCTATTCATATGCATAGCCACTACACATGAAGAGGCCCATGTCTGACCCATGGGAATCAGTAATGGAGCCTATATTCTATCACTACTCCTCAGTCCTCCATCCAACTCAGATCCCTTTTATCTTGGTCTCTCAAGATCCTGGATATCAGGAGTGGAGTAGGGGACAGTCATAGATTAGAAGGTTGGAAAGATCTTAGAGATCATTTAATATAACATCTAACAAATGAAGAAACTAAGGCCCTTAGGGGGGACAACGACTTACCCAAGGTCACACAGCTAGTACATATGTGAGGCAGGAATAAGCCCAGGTCTCCCTGATGCAAAGTATAGATGCCTAGCCACCCTCACCATCCTGCCTGAGGAGCTCTCAGCTCCCTTTCATCTCTAAAGTCCTCTGCCCTGACTCCATTTCCCATTTAGATGATCTTTGTTGGTCCTGCTTCCTCCTCAGGCTTCATGAGCCCCACTATCTGGCTTCCTTCGGCCCCCCTCTTTGGTGTCCCCTAGCCCTTGTGGCACACGTGCTTTAATAGCTTTCCCAAAGAAGGGTCACCCAGGTTCCATATGGTCTTGGAAAATTGGAAAGTGTGAGTGCATCAGCCCTATCCACCCACCAGCCACAGGGGCAGGAAGGGGGCGGCCAGGGGAACGGGGCGGGGCCGAGTGGCTTCAAGAGGCTCTTGGGGTGAAGGCTGGGACCAGAGCAGTCTCGATTTGCCTGCCCACCTGTCAGGGAGGCCTAGTCAGAGCACATGTGGTAAGCAGTTGGTTTCCTCTTGAGAACTGATAGCCCCAGGGTCGTACCAGTGCATCCGTAAGACTACCAGCAGTGTACCCACACTGCAACCATCAGAGGCTTCCTCTGAGACGCACATCAGATACTTCCCAGACCCTTACCTGCTTGGGCACTAGAGGTGGTCCCTTCCTGGGCTGGAGGCTAAGTAAGTTTCCTAAGGATTGAGCCTGGGCAGGTTCCTGGGCATTGATCCTGGGCACCCAAGCTGGAGACTTACTCAGTAGCAGTGGTTCCAGAGGGCAGAAGAGCCATGAGAGACCCAGTGATTCGTCCATCAGTGTTCGTTGTGGATGGACAGACAGATGTGCCCTTCCCCCAGCGGGGAAGCAGCAGGCAGCGGACATGCCAGAGAACCCAGCTGGGCTTGGGGCTCCTCCTGCTGCTGGCACTGGCGGGTGTGGCTATCGAAGGGTATTTCCTATGGAACTTCCATTGGGACCTGATGGCCCTCAGACTTCAGCTGCCGGTGAGTGAGCAAGCTCTCTGTGTACCTGTCTTTATGCTTGTGTGAGCAAATGTGCATTTGTGTGAACATGTAGGTACCTCTGTGTAGACATATGGTACCCATATGTCTGTTTGTACATCCCTGTGTGTGTGTGCATGAGTGTGAGTGTGCGCATGTGTGTGTGTGCGCGCGTGTGTGTGTGTGTGTGTGTGTGTGTGCATTTGCCACTTGCCTGGTAGTTTCCATAGTCACACTGCATTTCTGTTTTTCAGAGAGAGGAGGGCTCCTTGGAGAAGCTGGTTCAGGGTGAGTTTAAAGGAAAGGCTGGGGATAGAAGGGCCAGCGCTGCCCAGGAGGAGGGGTCACCCAAGCTCTTCAACCAAGTGTCATCCTGTCTTCCGTCATGCCCTGGGCTGATTCTCAGGCTATGGTCTTCCCACCTCCATCCTCCCCCCTCCCAACTTGACTTCTGTCTTTCTTCTCCCTCCCCCGCCCCCACTTCCAGCTTCCCTTCTGCATCTGTGCTCCTCCTTCCTCCCCCCTCCAAGACTAGGAACACTATTGCCCAATGGAGTTTGCATAACCCAGGGTTATGAGTGTATGTTGGGGTTGGGGCAGGGGGAGTGTGGGAGAGCAGAGCGGGTAAACAGATAATATACCTTATTCCTACTCACAGCTGAGGTCCAGGAACTGAATTTGGAGTCCAATGACCTGGGTTCAAATCTCAGCTCCTCTGCTTATCACCTGTGTGGTTGTGGGCAAGTCAGTCTTATCTCCTTGGGTCTCCCTTCCCTCACCTGTAAAGTGAAGATTTTTTGTGAGCTTGTCCAATTCTAGAGCTAGGATCTTGTGATCCTCTGACCTCAGGATCTGGGGGTGGTTGTGATCCCAGAAGGGAGGGGATTAGGAGGAGTGTCCCACAGGACTCAAAGGAAGGACTGAGTGACAGAGGAGGAGGCCCAGAGGTGGAGATGCTACATGTAGCCCCAACTTTTGACTTCTGACCTCTATCTCTTTCTAGAGCAGAGATCCTATCAGAACAAGCCAGCAGCTCACCTCACAGGTAAGGAGCTGGGGGCATAAATGGCAGAAGGGATGTGGAAGTGGTCCCAGCTGGCTGAGACTGGGTGTGGGACTAAGCACCAGCCCCCAGAGATTCCTAGGCTCAAATACTTGCTCTAGAAATTCTAAAGACTATGGGAAAGAGATAGGGAGACGGATCAATCGTACTAAAGGGTATGGATGGATATATCCCCTGGGCAGCCCCGTGAACAGTACAGTGTAGGGGAAAGAACACTGGATCTGGAATTAGAGAACGTTGGGCAAGTCATTTCCCTTCCTCTACAGCTCAGTTTCCTCAACTGTAAAATAGAAAGTTGGATTAGTTGGCCTTTAAAGTCCTTTCTACCATGGGATTTTGTGGTCCTATAGATAACCCTTTGAGATGCAATGTGGTCATTAATAGTGAGGCCAATAACAAGGGGCCAGTCTTATTGTCAGAAAGGTCTGGATTCAAGATCTACCTCTAAGGTACGCTAGCTGTGTGACCATGGGTAAGTCACTTAAATGCTGAGAACCCAATAAATTCCAGATTACATCAATTACAGACAGCTTCCTGCACCAGGAATTTCCTACACTGATGAAATCACAAGTCTAGGCCTAAAACCAACCAACCCCCAACTTCCCCCAACTTCCCCCAAACCTCCCACAATCCTTTATTCCTTCTGGGTACTTTCTATTTTCCAGATTTCTTCTCCTTCCCTAATATTGTAGAATCTCAGTATGACTCTAGAGATTGTCTGAACGCCTCATTTTATACTAAAATCCAGATCTGTGAAATGACTTACTTTGAAGTCTCTGACTCCAAATCCAGGCAGAGGCAGAGAGGGCGAATGGAACTCTGTTTTTCTGAATCTTCAGACTCCAAATCACAGCCTTTTCCCACTAAAGGACATTGAGTCCTCCTACCTAAGAGGGCCTGGGTAACCTGCTCTACTGGCCAGGGGGATATAACAGCACCCCCCCCCCTTCCCCTCCCACATACGCACTTATACTCTATGTGTGTTCATCTTCCTTTCTCTCCCCATCCCCCCTTCTCTCTCCTCTCTTTTCCCCCTTTCTTCCTCTCCCTCCTCTTCTCCTCTCCTCTCCTCTCCTCTTTCTCTGTCTCTCTCACTGTGTCTGTCTCTGATTTTCTTTCTCTCTCCTCTCTCCAGGGTCCAACTCAAGCTTGGCAGTGAGGGGTGGACCACTGCTCTGGGAGGCTCGCCTGGGCCTAGCTTTCCTTCGAGACCTGGACTATCGAGCAGGATCACTGGTGTGCACGCGGCCTGGCTACTATTACATCTATTCAAAAGTGCAGCTTGGTGGTGTTGGATGCCCAGGAGGGCCAATGACGGGTGGACCCGTTACCCATGGGCTCTACAAGCGCACAGCCCGATACCCCAAGGATCTGGAGCTGCTGGTCAGCCGTCGATCCTCCTGTGGTAGGGCAGGGGCCTCAGCCAGGGTCTGGTGGGACAGCAGTTTCCTTGGTGGCGTGGTCCATCTCGAGGCTGGCGAGGAAGTCTTTGTCCGAGTACCAGAAGAGAGACTGGTCAGGGTCAAGGATGGGACCCGCTCCTATTTTGGGGCCTTCATGGTCTAAACTGACTCAGTTTTTCCATTGACAAAACAAGAGATTTGGATTAGATAATCTCTATACTTCATTCCAGCTCTAAATCCAATGATCCTGTGAGCCTAGCTGTGTGATCTTGGACAAGTCACCTCCTCTCTGGGCCTCAGTTTCTCCCATCTCTAAGATGGAAAGATTATACTACATGATCTCTAAAGATCCTTCCAAGCTCTCAATTTTATGAACTATGTCTGATGGCCCAGTCTAAGCAGGTACCTTGGGGGATACAGAAGGTGCTTCCAAGATGAGACAGAGAGTTAGTAGATGGAAGTCAGAGCAGATGGTGAGATGAAGGACTGATTTGTCCATTCAGGGCACCAGCAATGGCCCCAGGGCTAGCTAAGGAACCTGGAACTGATGCTGAATTTCCTGACATTCAGGATGGGGTTTGGGGGCTCACGGGGTATTTATCATGGGATTAAGGAAAAGCAGGTGAGGGGACTCTGTCCAAAGCCTGGAACTCACCTACTGTAATCTACACAAACATAGTATAACACACATACAATCTTATATAGATAGATAGATAGATACATATATATGTGTGCATATATACACGCACACATAGAATCACATCAGGGACATCACAGACATCACACACAAAAATATACCAAGGAGATAGTCCCACAATGACATGTACATTCTTACCCAGCCATGTATACCTCTGACCCAAAGTCACATACATCTTATAGTTGCATATGAATAAGGCTTTACAAGAGTCACAGTCATTCCTCTCTCACACGATCACATAGTCACACACGAATACACCCAGAGTTACACAATTCTATCTTTCTGTGTCTCTTTCTCTTTCTTCTGTTTCTTCTCTGTCTCTGTCTCTCTCTGTCTCTGTTTCTGTCTCCGTCTTTGTCTCTCTCTCTGTGTATCTCTGTATGTATCTCAGTATGACTTTAGAGATTGTCTGAACGCCCCCCCCCCACACACACACACCCTGCAGCAGCAATGAGGTGGGGGGTCTGGGTGGAGAGTGAAAATCTCAAGCCCAGGGCCCTCAACTGATCCTGGACCTGAAATAACTCTGAAATAAAAATCAAAATGGTTACCTGGGTATGGGGCTCCTATCTTTGGTTTGTTTGAGGGAATGCAGGAAACCAGCTGGAAGGGGGTAGACAGACACTGGGGGTCTTTGTGAAAGTGACTAGGGTTGAAAAGGAGTCAAATTAGAACCTTCATGGTTGAAGTGATCCTGGGGAGAGACAGAGGGTTAAATGAGACGGAATAGCTTTTCCTGGGAAACAGCAGGAGGTAGCTCTAGCCCACATTTATAGTTGGAAGGACTGAGGAGGACACAAGGAAGAAGAACTAAGCCCTAGATGAAGCCCTTGTTGTCTGATAATGCCGCTACATAGAAACAGAAAAACAGACAGGATAACCTGGTCCAGAGAAATGTGCGTAGTGTGGGTGGAGATAGATGATAACCCCTCTTTTTCAGATGAGAACACTGAGACCAAAAGAGAAAAAAGGACTTTCTCAAAGTCACAAAACAAGGCAGTCAGAGAACTGGGGTTAGACACTGGTTTTCCTTGAGGTGAGGGTACCCACCCCAGTTTTCAGGGCATTCCCCTGTGGTATGCTCAGGCTTCGTGCCTCCCCAAACCATATCCTTGCCCAGGCAGTGACAGAGAAAGGAGAGGTCCCTTGTCAGCCTAGGTGGGGATGTGGAGCACAGGGCACTTGTGACTCTCTTATGACTAACTGAATGGAGGATCCTTGAGGGCACTCACCCCCCAGGGCCCACTACAGTGACTGGCATACAGAAGGCATTCAGTAAATGCTTCATAGATTGGAACTGAACCAGAACTGCAGAGAAATAAAATGTAAAATGTCCAAATAATCATTTATTATGAAGATAGGGCTTAGGGGTTAGGGGAAAACAGGTGAGGGGACCCTGTTCAAAGCTTGAAACTCACCTACTGTAATCTACACAAACACAGTATGACACACATACAGTCATTTTTAGATAGCCACAAACATGCATATATATGTGTGTGTATCCACACACACAGAGTCACATCAGAGACATCACACACAAACACACACAAGGAAATTGTCCCACAATGACACGCACATTCTTACACAGGGATCCCTTCCTCCTTCACATCTCTTAGTTTAGGTAAGGGCTTTAAACTGTAGACGGGAGTTTAATGGTCATACAATTAAATGAATTTTAAAATGAATTAAATTAAATTAAATGAATCACTGATACTATTATAGTAATTCTTTATCTGGCAGTCTGAATTTGAACTAATTTCTCCTTCTCCTTAGGCATCAGTCTCCCCATAGAGAAAATGAAGGGTTTTAACTAGATCATTCTGTATTCTAAGCGCCCCCCACCCCATTCTGTATTCTGAGGTCTAATTTGATTTAAAGGCTTAGTCACTAGCTTAGGTTTAGAGGATCCAAAGACAGAAATTTAAACAGTTCCTGCCTCCAAGGGACTTTTGGTTTACAGCAGAATAGGACAGGGAGTCAGAGAAGCAAATACAGAGTAATTTGAGGGAGAAAAGAGAATCTCAGGCCTTGAGGCCATCAGGGAAGGAAAGCTGTCGTGCCTGAGCTGAGCCTTGAAGAAAGACCAAGATCACAAGACATGAAGGTAAGGAAGGAAGTTTGTTCCAGGTCGGAAGATGGCTCCATCACATGGAGGCAGGAGGTGGAAGGTAAAGTCTGGGAAACAAGGGGTAGGAGGACAGCGAAAGGGTAACAAATGTAAACTGGCTGGAAAGGTAGGTTGGAGTCCCTTCCAGGTCAGAAGCTTTGTGTTCCAAATTCAGTGTGTCCTCTTACATCATTTAAGCCTCCACTCTGGAGGGAGAGTGGACAAGTATTACTCTATCCATTTTACAGATGGGGAAAGTGAGATGTAGAAGGGGAAATGACTTTCTGAAGCTACAGTGAGTCAGCATTTGAGTCAGGGCGAAAACCCAAGTTCCCAGACTCCCCAGTCCCACATTCTTTCCGATGGAGGAGAGGTATGTGGGAAGTGCAGAATGACTATAGACTCCTGGGTTCTGGCCCCCTCCCTTATTTCCTTCTCCTCTGCCTCCTCCCTCCCCCATCTCCCCATTTCTGTGGTGGGGAGGATGGTCTGTCTATTTATAAAGCCTCAGTCACCAAGTAGGAGTGCGTGCAGGAAACTTCCTCTGATGCTACTGGGAGGAGGCCGCCTGCCACCGAGCTGTTCCTCAGGCCCAGACTACTGAACTGTTTTAAAAAAAGAAAAAGAAAACTCTTTGGGGCATCTGGGGGAGGGAGCTACCCCCACCCTGGGGCTGGGAGGTTATAGGATAGGCATGGGCCCTACAGGATCAGAGGACACCAAACCACCTCCCCCTCACTGTTCCTATGTCCTGCTGAAGGAGGGGGCCATGCAGAGGAAGTGGGTAGTGTGGCAAGACCCTGCACCAGAGGAGGGCTTGAGGGGAGGCAAGTCAGGACACCTCAGCACTTAGACCGTCCCCTGTCACTGTCTCCGCACCTCAAACTTTACCCACAACCCAGTTTTTATTTTTTTTTTTCAAATTTCTCAGAAGTTTATCTCCCCATTTCCGGCACTTGTCAACTCTACTACTGACCCTCCCATCCTCCCCCTGCCCCCCACTACTCTTGGGGAGGGAAAGACATCACCTGCCATCTGTATCCTGGTACCTTCAGGTTAGCCACTTCCTAGGGGTGATTACAATCTTAATCCAAGGTGGGCCAAGGTTTTGAGGATTTAGGATCTCAGAGGAGCTGGGCTAGAAGGGGACCCCGGAATTCTGGCCTCCCTAGGCCATCCAGAATGACTTCCTCCTCTGACAACCCACACCTACTGGGCCTTCTGCATAGGCAAAGGAGATAGTTATCCTGAGATGCCCCCAGGAAGATTCAAGGCCTACTGCTGATGCCTGACACTTGTCCCTGTTACTGTGGGCCCTGATGTGTAGGAGACAGGCCAGGGTTAAGGGGCTAGGCAGTCTGGGAAGAGAGAGCAGTTCACACTCAAAAAGTACTCAGTACTTACAGTGTTCTGAATACATTCTCTCACTGAGTAAGCAGAAATCCTTCTCCTGCCTTCCCATTGGTTCCCATTGGTTTACCCTTATCTCCTTCCTTGAGGCCAGCACCAAATAAAGGGACTTGTCCAAGGTCTTCTAGTACTCAATATATCAAAGTCTTCCATACTGTCATCTTAGCTCTTTCCTATTCTCTTTAGGTAGACCTGGCCCATTTTGGGTTGGGGGAGGGCCCTCATTGTGGGAATCACATATTCTCCCCCCACCCCCACCCCCCACCCCCTTTGTAAAGCCTGAATCTCCCTGTCTGGCCCAGACTGGAAGTACAGGGGCTACTTTCAGGATTGATCCCACTATTGATGGTCATGGAAGCTTTGAGCTGCTCCATTTCCAACCTGGACTAGTTCATATCCTCCTTAGGCACCCTAGTGGTCCCTCTACTTCTAGGGGTTTGTCATATCCCTGCTCCTACAGACACCCGATCTGCATAGCCCACTATAGCTTAAAACTCTCATGTTCACAGGATCCATCAGTCTCAGCCTCTCCAAAAGAACAGATTAGAGGTGTGCACCACCATGCCTAGCCAATAGATCAGCGGTTCTCAACCTGTGGGTTGTGACCCTTTGGGGGTCGAATGACCCTTTCACAGGGATCACAGGGGTCGCCTAAGACCATCGGAAAACACATATTTCCGATGGTCTTAGGAACCGAGACAACCCTCCTCTATCCATCTCCAGAGGGCCCGCCCACATGCAGATACGCCCACATATGAGTATTAAAGGGGTCACGGCATTAGGAAAGTTGAGAACCACTGCAATAGATACACACTTCAGAGGAGAATCAAAAGTCAAAACTGAAAGGAATCTCAAAACAGCGACCCTTAGGAGGCTGAAGCTTAATGGGGACTTTAGAACTTAAAACATAGAGGCAGAACCCAGACCCAGGCCAGGCTGCAGGGGGCAGTGTAGAGAATCAGCACAGCCCACCCCCAGCCCTCTAACTGTCTCCACCAGCCACCTCAGATGTGGAGCAGACCCAGATTAGCCAATGCCTCTCTGCATCCCTCTCTGGAAACTGTGGGCTTCTCTACTCATCTACTACCCACTACTACCCCTGGGGCTTCTCCTACTTCTCTCTCCATCCCTGTACTTATCAGTCACCCACAATCTCAGAGAAAATCGTCTCTAGCCCCCGCCTCCCATCCTCTCATCCCCACTTACAAGGGCCCTCTCAGAGGCAGCTAGGTGGTGCAGTGGATAAGAGTTATGGGCCTGGAGTCAGAAAGACCTGAGTTCAAATCTGACCTCAGACACTTACTAACTAGGTAATCCTAGGCAAGTCACTTAACCTCTGTGTACCTCAGTTTCTCCAGTTGTAAAAAGGGCATAATAATAGCACCACCTTCTAGAGTTGTTGTAGCAAATGAGATGATTTTTGTGCAGTGATTGGTAGTGTCTGGCCCATAATAAGTGCTTCATAAAGACTTATTTACTTCCCCCTCTCTGGTCTGAATGCCGTATATGGAACCCAGCTATTCCTCCACAGAATGTTGCCTCAGAGCAGCCCAGTCCTTTGTGAAAGCCCCACTCAGGGCCACAATTAATGTTCTTTTTTATTCATTCATTAAATGTAATGTGGCCACATTAGATTATTGAACCTCAGCTATTTCCCCAATTGCCTCCCAATTATCCTCCCTACTCTTCAGATGCCGCTCCAGGGTTTCCAAACTGCACTGGCCCATAGATTTTGCAGAAGGAATGAAGAGGAAGGGTATAAGTCCAGAACCTAGCTCTGGGTCACAGGAAAGTCAAGGAAGGCACAAAGAGTTCTGTCCCCCTACTCCTGGCTTACTCATCCTGCTGACAGACCCTCATGACATCTTACCTGGACTAACAGCAATTGGCCTCCTTGCCTCCAGTCTCTTCCCATCTCCAATCCATCCTCCACAAATCTGTCAAGGTAATGTTTCTAATGTCACTCCCCTGCTCAAAATCCATTCAAATTTCCCTGTTGCCTATATGATCAAATATGAACTCCTTAGGCTGGCCAGTATTGAAGACCCTCTTACAATCTGGCTCCCATTGGCATTTTCAGAGGAGTTTCACATCATGCCCCATTCACACCTCTGTTTTCTAGTGCTCTTGGACAAGAAGCTGTCTCCCAAGCTCAACATTCTGTCTCCTACCTCCTTGTCTGGGATGCACAAACACCTTCCTCCAGACAGCCAACTTAATATTAAGCATAGTAACTGTCACAATTATTTTTGCAGGTCTGAGCATATCACCCTTCTCTAAACTCCAGGGTCTCCCTGTCTCCTCCGGGATCCAATACTAAGTCTTCTGTTTGGTGTTCAAGGCCCTTCCTCACATGACATGACAACATAACACCACACCGAGCTCCCACCTTTCTAGTCTTCTTCCATTTTATTCCCCACCATGGACTCTTTCATTCAGTGACACTGGCCTCCTGGCTGTTCCACAAACAAGACACTCCATCTCTCCACTCCCTGCCTTTGCCCTGGCTGTCCCCCATGCCTGGAATGCCATCCTTCACCTCTACCTCCTGGCTTCTCTAGCTTACTTTGAGACTCAACTAAAATCCCACCTTCTACAGGAAGCCTTTCCCATCCCTTCTTAATTCTAGTGCCCTCCCTGTGTCAAACATTTCCTGTTTGCCCTGTCTATGGCTTGTTTATTCATGTTTGTCTGCTTGTCCCCCCATTAGACTGTGAGCTCCTTGAGGGCAGGGACTGTCTTTTGTCTCCTTTTGTACCTAGTGCTTAGCACAGTGCCTAGCACATTTGTTGTACAGGCATTTCAGTCCTGTCCAACTCTTCATGACCCCATTTGGGGTTTTCTTGGCAAAGATACTGGAGTGGTTTGCCATTTCCTTCTCCAGTTCATTTTACAGATGAGGAAACTGAGGCAGAGTTAAATAATTTGCCCAGGGTCACACAGTAAGTTTCTGGTACATAGTAGGTGCTTAATACATGCTTATTGACTGACTGATTTATTTTGGCTCATCCTGCCCCGACCCCATGAAATAATTCCCTATTAATTTCTCTCACCTCTATACTCAATGAAGTCAGATAGGCAGTATGTAAGTTATTGCAACTTGGTTTTTTAGATAGCTTTTTTTGGTTTTTGTTTTGTTTTGGTTTTTTTGTGGGAGGAAGGCAAGGCAAGTCCGGCTAAAGGACTTGCCCAAGGTCACACAGCTAGTAAGCGTGTCAGGTGTCTGAAGCTAGATTTGAACTCAGGTCCTCCTGACTCCAGGGCTAGTGCTCTGGTCACTACATCACATAGCTGCCCCCCTAGATAGCTTGTTTGTTTGTTTGCTTTTTGGAGGGGGGCAGGCAGGGCAATTGGGGTTAAGTGACTTGCCCAAGGTCACACAGCTAGTGTTAAGTATCTGAGTCAGGATTTGAACTCAGGTCCTCCTGACTCAAGGACCAGTGCTCTATTCACTGCTCCACCTAGCCGCCCCTAGATAGTTTTTTTAAAGTTCTAAACATTTTCTAACTGATATTTTTTAACATCATCTAAATTTCCCAACGTATTTCCCTTTATCCTCCAGAAAACCATCTCTTAAAACAAAGAGTAGAAAATAAATAACAAAAACAAGTTTGGCAAAACTAACACATCAAGACTCTGATATTCTCTTCCTTGTTCCACGCCCGCGGCTGTCCACTTCTACAAAGAGGGGAGCGTGGTGCCTTGCGTAACCCTTCTTCAAGTCCAGGTCTGGCCATTATAATTTCACAGCACTCAGTTTTGTGGGTTTTCTTTCTCTTCTACTGTTACAGTCACTGTGTATATTTTTTCCTTCTTCTGCTTGCTTGACTTTGCATTAGTTATGATCAGTCTTCCATCCTTCACCGTATTCATTACTTTCATCATTTCTTACAGCACAATAGAATTCCATAACATTCATGTACCACATCTTGTTTATCCAGTAGAGAATTTACTTAGTTTCCATTTCTTTGATATCATAAAAAAGTATCTCTATAAATATTTTGGTAAAAAATATAAGGCATTTTAAAAAACATCATTGACTTGCTTGAGATGTAAGCCAAGGAACGGAACTTCTGTGTCAAAGTATATGGACATTTTGGTCACTTTCTGTGAATAATTGTCAATTCTTTCCAAAATAGTCAGACCAATCCATAGCTACCAGGACAGTGCATTAGTATGCCCACATTATAGCAATTTAATATGAGTAAAAATAGAAGTGAAAGTCAGCTCTGCACACATCTGCAAACATCTTGAGCTGAGATAAGCATCTCCACTTCTTTTTTCTTCCACCCTGCATTAGTTATTTGATACTGGGGATTTCCCCTCCATTCCCAAAGCTCATGGAGTATGGGGGAAGGAGGGGGAAACTGGTAATGTTCCCCAAAGACAAAGAGGGTGGAGAAAAGACTCTTGCAACTCACTTAGTTTTATCCCAACCGATTGCTAGGTCAGATGCAGCATAACCATTCATGGTTCTCAATAAGGTTTGATGGTTAGTCATAAGGAATATCTTTTTTTCTCCTGAGACTGGGCTCTGGTCCTTGATGGTCCTACTAGCTTCTCCTCTGACTCCCCCTGATGTCAGTTCATCTAAGATCATAAATATCTATCGAGGCATAGTCACAAAAACCTTCCTTCTTAAATATTCTCCATCCTAGTAGGGGGTAGGGAGAGATTAGCCTGATCCTTCTCCCCAAGGCGGTCCTTTTAGAAATATTTCAGAATCTACCTAGCTCTTTTCATCTTACTTAATCCCGTTGGCCCTTGGGAAATCCAGAGGCGGACAATAAAACAAAATTCTCCCAGGTATCATTCTTCTCATTTAGAGACAGTTGGTGGATATAGTACTAGGTCTGGAGTCAGGAAAACCGACTTGGGCAAGTCACTTAGCCTCTGTTTGCTGCTGTTTCCTCAACTGTAAAAAGGGGATGATAATAATAGAATTTTTCTCCAAGGTTGATGTGAGCGTCAACTGAGATCAACTTTATAAAACACTTTGCATAATGCCTGACACATAGTAGGTACTATACAGGGGAAAGGGGGAAGGGAAAGGATTAAACATGTATATGGTATCTATAT
>CM053587.1:297510734-297526031 GCA_028646515.1 Pseudochirops corinnae
AAAGTGAAGTGAATAGAACCAGGAGAACATTGTACATAGTAACAATAGTATTGCTTGATAATCAATTGTGAATGATTTAGCTATTCTCAGCAATACAATGATCCAAGACAACTTCAAAGGACTTATGATGAAAAATGCTATCTACCTCCAGAGAAGGAACTGACAAAGTCTGAATACAGATTGAAGCACACTTTTTTACTTTCTTTTTTCTTTTTTTATTCTATTTTTTTTTCACAACATGACTAACATGGAAATATGTTTTCATGACTGCATGTTTAGTTTATATCAAATTTCTTGCCTTCTCAGGGGAGGAGGAGATGAGGGAGGGAAGGAGAGAATTCGGAACTCAAAATTTTTTTAAAGAATGCTCAAAATTATTTTACATGTAACCGAAAAAAGCTTTTTTAAATAAAATTATCATCTTTTCCCCCCTCTTGCAAACTTCCCTATTACTCTTGAGGGCATCACCATCCTCCCAGTCACCCAAGCTTTCATCCTTGACTCCACACTCTTCCCCATATACAATCTGTTGCCAAGTCAAGTCAATTTTCCTTCATAACATCTCTTGTATACACCCCCTTTCTCTCATCTGAAATTGTCACCACCCTGGTGCAAGTCCTTATCCACTCATGCCTAGGACATTGTGATAATATGCTGGTTTATCTCCCTACCTTAAATCTCTTCCCATTCAGGTTCATCTACCCCATTGATCTTCCTAAAGCCCAAATCAGATCATGTCACCTTCCCTCACACCATTCAACAAATTCCAGTGGTTCCCTGTCACCTCAAAGATTAATTATAAAATATTCCATTTGGAATTCAAAGTCCTTTATAGCCTGTTCCTGTCCTACCTTTTTGATTCCCTTCACCTTATTTCCTACCATGTCCTCTGCAATTCAGTATCACTGGTATCCTTTCTATTCCTCACACAAGGCAGTCTCCAAACCCCATACGTTTTCACTGGCTGTTCTTCATGCCTGAAATACTCTCCTTCTTCATCTCCATTCCTGGTTTCTTTCAATTCCTATGAAATCTTTCTCCATCTCCCTTATGCTAATCTCTCCCCTCTGTTGATAATTTGCAATTTATTCTGTATCTATCTTATTTGTAGATAGTTGTTTACATGTTGTCTCCCTTTTTAGCCTGTGGACTATCTTTTGCATTTCTTTATAGCCCCAGCATTTTGTACAATGCTAGGGCACAATAGAAACTTAATCCATGCTTGCTGAATGACTGGCTGACAATGAGTCATCCCTCAGCCTTGTAACTATCCCATAACCTTCCTAAATCATCCCATAATCTGTCTTGGGGAATATGGACGTCAGTGAAACTCTTCTATCTCTCCAATCCCACCATGGGGACCCTGTACTCAAATCATACTAGAAAACTCACTGCTCAACAGAGTAGCACTGAGTATTCCCACCTCCACACACATTTACTGGAACTCCATTTCTCAAAATTCACCTGTTAGTAAGATCCAATTCCATGGCTACTCCTACAGTAAGTTCTTATCAATCAACTGCCTCTGAACTTCATGAACACTGATTACTGCCATGAATCATAATCTCACACATATAGTAGTTAATTAAATTAAGATTTCCATGGAGGAAAGTTAATGAGCCAGAGGAATAGGGAATATCTGAGGCCCAGAAAAACCTCAGCTTTGAGTTGGAAAATGAAGTGGGTCGAGGTACAAAAAGAAAATGTGTGGTTGAGAGTGGATAATAGTTGAAAATGACTCCCTGCCAACCCCACCTCCTCCTAGCCACATCTCTCTCTTAAGCAAATTGAGGGAATTGAGGAGACTGCAACAAGTGGTGGTAGGAATTAGATGAATTGTGACTCAATTCAGGAGCTAGCTCAGTTCCATTTCTATTAAGTTATGAGTCTAGTTCAATTTCTGTCCTGTGAGAAAACTTTATTCAATTGTGGGAACTGAGAGAAAACCTTATTGAATTGTTTGAACCTAGCCTTGCATGGCTGGGAAACTAGACTACCTCTACCAGCTGTTTAGAGACCCTTAAGGTATATAGGGTGTGTTCAGGGAAGACTACTACCTCTGATGTGAGTGGTACCAAATCCTTTTGGGGGCTGTTTTCCACCATTGGTGTCCACCTGATTTACCCACCTCTCATCTGTGGCTCCAAAAAGCCATAACATGTATAGCAGCCATACCCCAGTAAACCATTTTGGCAAACAGACCAGGTTAAAGGTAACAGACAGGCCTCAAACGTGTCAGTGAGTTGGGGGCGGGAGGTGGCTACCTCAAGCATATGAAGACTTCCTTTGTATGAAATGGGCAGATGAGAACAATTTGTACCAATGGCCATGAAGGCAGCTGTAGCAAGTGCTGTGAAGTGCTTCAAGCTTGATCAGACATCAAAGATGCCAAGGTCAGCCACTGCATCCTGAGTCATCACCAGATAGCTTGACTTTCATCTTGCCACTGGACTTTCATGACTCTGGAAGAGAGAGTGAAACCAACAATTTTGTGCAACTCTGCCTCACTTAAATACAATTTATGCATGAGTCAATAGGCATCACCCAAACCATTTTATCATTCTCACCTACCTCAAAGTCCTTGGGACAAGCAAGTGATAAAACAGTATGTGAGGATACACTGGGAGCTGTAGTCACAACCCCACATGTGGACAGCCCAGGCCAGAAGGTCATCTTCTCCTTGGACTGAAGCAGCATGGGATTTGACAGCCCTCTGGGTGTGTGAGCAGCCTTTTTTAAAGGACTGCTCTGCTCACCTCCTGGCATGAGGAAGTGCCTAGAAAAGGTGCCCTAAAAACTGTCAACTTCACCCATCCCTAGCCTGCTTGCTGTAGCAAGAGGGCATTGTACCCTACAGTAGAAACACACCAAAAAAATGTACAAAAACTTTTACAAAGATGATGCCACTGACCATCACTACATGGAATGTGCCCAATCTTATAGACAGTACAAAATCCAGTAGACCTGAAAGATGAATGGCTCTTGTTGCAAAAGAAATCAGTATCGCATGCAAATAGCAGCCCCGACTAAAATAAGGCTGGCAAATGAAGGCCAGTTCACTGAAGTCAGAGCTGGATATACTTCTTTTGGAGTGGCTGCAGAGATGGGGAACACAAAAAAGGGGTGTAGGTTTTGCAATCAGAACTAATCTAGTCAACACACTCATATGCCTACCAAAAGGAGTGAATGACTGGCTCATGACAATGTGATTGCCACTTGCAGGAAAGCATCATGCCACCATCATCAGTGTGTATGCTTCTACTATGAAGAACTCTGATGAGATCAAAGAAGAAATTTATAAAGATCTAGAGACCTTCATCATCAATGTGCCAAAAGAGGACAAGCTTATGATTCTGGGTGACTTTAATGCCAGAGCAGTCTCAGACTAATCCTAAGGAGGAATGGAGTTGGAAACAACAGCAGCAACAGTCACTTGCTGCTGAAGACCTGTGTGTCTAATGACCAGCACCATCTTCTATTTACCTAAACACAATAAAACTTCATGGATGCACTCTCTCAGCAAATATTGGAATTTAGTAGACTATGTCATTGTAAGGACATATGTGAGAGTGATGAAGTGAATGTGTGGTGCAGAGTGCTGAACCAATCATAGACTTATCCTCTTCAAGCTAAATATTTGCATGCAACAAAAGCAGCCACTCTAAGGCAAGATGATTACCGGCAAACACTATCAAACAGACAGAGCACTTTTTAAAGTGGGAACAGTTCATTGCTAACTTCGAGGGAAAACTGAGTCTGCACGTCGTTGGCAACAGTGGAGCAGAAAAGGAGTAGGTGGCTTTCAGAGGTTTGGTGTATAGCACTGGTGTATAGTGTTGGGCCAGAATATTCACAAACATCAGATTGGTTTGACAAAAATGATGGGGAAAATTAAGAAGCTGCTAAACAAACAAATGAGAACTCCACAGGATTTACTAGCAGGATAGTTCATCATCTCTAAGAAGGCAGCATTTGACTCCATCAAAAGTAAAGTGCAACATGTATAACCTATGTCAAATTGCTTGCCTTCTAAATGGGAGGAAGGGGTAAGGGAGGAAGAAAATTTGGAACTTAAAACTTGAAAAAAATGCTAAAATTGTTTTTAACATGTAGTTGAGAAAAATAAAATATTGATTTGTTTTTAAATGAAGTGCAAGCGAAGCTTAGAAATCCAGGATTCTTGGCTCAGTAAGAAGGCAGATGAAATTTAGTTTTACACTGGTAGGAACAATCCAAGACACTTTTATGATGCCCTGAAGGCTATTTACGACCCAAAGACCAATGATACACCTCAACTACTCAATGTGGATGGAGCCACATTGATTAGCAGTAAGGTTATGATCCTGGAGAGATTGACTGAACACCTCCATAGTGTTCTCAACAGACTATCATCAGTCAATGCTGAAGCCATTGACCATACATATCAGGTTGTTGACAATTCCTCTCTAGCTGAACTTCCAACTGAAGAAGAGATTTTGAATGCCATTCAGCTTCTCCCATGTGGCAAAGTGCTTGGTGCTGATTCTCTTCCAGCTGAGATTTGCAAGGCAGGGGTTCTCCTACTCATACAAAAGCTGACTGAAATTTTTTTAGGTTTATGTGGCAAGAGGAGGTTATTCTCCAGGAGTTCAAGGATGCCTCCATTGTCCTTCTCTATAAAGGTAAAGGAAATAGGTTGTCCTATGACAATCACAGGGGAGATCTCTCTCTTAGTCATCGCCAGCAAGTTTCTTGCCAGAGTCCTCCTTAATAGGCTGATCCTTCACTTGTAAGATGGTTATCTACTCAAGACCCAAGGTGGCTTCAGAAAGGACCATGGAATGGTCAATATGGCATTTGCTGCCAAATAATTTCAGGAGGAATGCCAGGAGCAAAACAGAGGTTTGTATACAATATTCGTTGATCTTACTGAGGCCTTTGATACTGTCAGTTATGAGGGCTTGTGGAAAATTACAGCAAAATTTGGGTGCCTGGAGAAGTTCATCAGTATTATAAATGTCAGTTTCTTAATGGCATGCTTGGACAAGTTCTGGATAATGGACAATACTCTCACACTTTTCCAGTCACCAAAGGAGTGAAACAAGGCAGTATGATTGCTAGTTTTTAGTATGATTTTTAGTGTGATGCTTTCAGCAATGTTTTCAAAAGCCTTCAGTGAGGACAAAAACAGCATCAAGGCTAGTTACCATGTTGATGGTAAATTATCTAACTTGAAAAGTCTACAAGCAAATACTAAAGTGGAGGAAGAGTGGGTACATGATTTTTTGTTTGTTTCCAGATGATTTTGCACTCTGTGCAGCCTCTGAGGCTGAGATACAGCAAGGTTGTGGATCAGTTCTCTACTGCTTGGGCTAATTTTGACCTAACGATTAACTCCAAAAAACACAGATTCTCCACCAGCCAACACCACAACATGCATACGTGGAACCATTAGTTACAACAAATGGAGAAATTTTGGATCCTGTGGATAAGTTCACTTATCTTGGCAGTATTCTTTCCAGATACATACACATTAATAATGAGGTTGACACATGAATTGTCAGGGCTAGCTCAATGTTTGGGAGGCTCTGAAGAAAAGTGTGGGAGAGAAAAGGTATTGGATTGCCTACCGAACTGAAGGTCTACAGAGCTGTTGTGTCGACCTCATTGTTACATGCCTGTAAAACCTGGACAGTATAGCAGCACCATGCCAGGAAACTGAATTGCTTCCATTTGAATTATCTTGGGAAGATTCTGAAGATCGCCCAGCAGGATAAGATACCAGACACTGAAGTTCTTTCTTAACCTGAACTATCAAGCATCCAAACTACCACAGAGTACAATTCCAATGGGCTGGCCACCTTGCTCAAATGCCAAATACATGCTTGCCTAAAAGACTATTTTATGGAGAACTCACACAAGGCAGGGGCTCGCATGGAGGTCAGAAGAAGCAATACAAGGTCACTTTCAAGGTCTCTCTAAAGAACTTTGGAATTAATTGTGTGACATGGGAGATACTGGCAAAGCATCACCCAACATGACATGCCCAAATCAAAGAAGGTGCTGTGTTGTACAAGCAAAGCATAATTGTAGTAACTCAAAAGAAACATGAGACACTCACATTTAAAGACATCTCCACTCCAAACGTTCATGTGGACTATTTGTACCCAACCTTTGGTAGAGCCTTCCAAGCTTGTATTGGTCTAATCAGCCATAGTCAGACTCACTATACCTTGACCTCAACATAGTGATGTCATTTCTGTCCTTTTTGAGAATAAAGGTGTAATAGTGATGATTTTGAAGTTCCTTTTGTATTGCTAAGCTGAGAGGTACTTAGCACTTAGTAATTAATCAAGCCTCTGTTGAAGAAACAGAAGGTATGAACCCCCCTGTTGCTGACATAACAGGAAGGGTTTGGCTATAATAGCAAGAGATTGGCTTAAACAGGAAGGAGCTAATGCCATGTGTGTATGTAAGGAGAAGCCCCTGCTGGATTAGACAGATCTTCTTGGAGCAAGCTTCGTGGAGGCAGAAGCTGCTGCCTCCAGGGAGGCTGAAGAGGAAAGGCCCCCCAGGCTGAAGAGAATGATTTTGATTTTGGGAACCTGGGTGAAGTGATTTTGATTCTGGGAACCAGCTGGAGCTTCTGCTGAGTTGTTGCTGAGTCCAAGGGCCAGTCAGAGCTTCTGGGAGTTGCTGAAGACTAAGGAAGCATGTCTGTGATGCTGGTAGTTTGTATGAACCTGTTTGTGGCTTTGTGAAGCCTTGACTTCCCAGGAACAGAGACTGTGAAGGATTTAAGGTGGATTAGACACTGTGAGCTTCAGCTTGGAACAGGAAGTGTTTGGAGAGCTGGACAAGGACCTGGGAGCTGTCTGTCTTTGAACCCAGGTGACAGTTTGGTGAATCCAGGTAGGGCCTGGGACCATGGAAGGGGATCCAGGGAATCTGAGATACTACCTCAGGTCAAGCTGAAAGAAGACTTTACTTGGATACTGTATACTGACTGAGAAATTGTAATTTACTAGTGACCTAGGGGTGGACCTAGGAGGTGTATTTTCTGATGATTGAATAGTGAATGACGACTGAATAGTAATTGATTTGCAACTTGGTGTGCCCCATGAGTGGAGAACTTTGACTATTGCACTTTGTGTCCTTTAAGGAGGCAAGCCTCCTTAAGGATGATTGAGTTGATTGAATGATTGAGTTACTAAATGATTGTTCTTTGTCTAAAACTGTGTGACCACTGTGGTGAAAACTATGTGGCCATTTTAGTGATAAACTGTTGTGAATGCTATATTTTGATTTTCTGTGAAAAGTTGTAACATTGTGAATGCTGTACCTTGATTTTCTTCAAATGTTTTGCTCTGATTTGTTATTGAATAAATAGAATGTTCACTATACTGTGTAATCAGAACCTTGAAAGCTGTTCACAGTTAGCATTCTTCTGGAAAACTGCTCATGCTTGGCTTTACAGAAGGACAACAACCAACCAAGAGACCTTAACTAGAGACATAGGTTATGATGACCAGAAACCCAGTCAGATCCAAAGACTGATGCAAGGAATTTTCTCACAGTTGTACATCTGAAGCAACCCATTTATGTCTTATCTGAAAACTGGCCTCATGTTGATAATCCAGTTATTGTTTCCAAGTTCCTTTGATTGTCCACAGACACTTTGTCAGGGGGAGAGTGAGAAATCTCTTTTTCTGATTGCAGGGAATTGCATCTCTTCACTCTTCCCCTCCCAACTCAGAAAATCCTTAATCTTTCCTCCGTTTAGAAATCAGATGATCTAATGCTGTATCTTGGTTAATTGTTTCTTTTTAATTAATTGACCTTATTTAATTGTTTTTAATGTATAAAAGTCTGTCTCCCCCTATATTTGGGGTACAGAGTTAAGCTGAGGAAGGGTTCTGGTCCTGCTTTGTTGGGTAATTGCCATGTATTGCTTGATAAATTGGTATGCTCAGAAGATCAAACCTTTGTTTTCTCAGTCATTTCATCTTTCACCTGCCTCTCTCTGTCTCTGTCTCTGTCTCTGTCTCTCTTTCTCTCTCTGTCTCTCTCTCTCTCTTTCTCTGAAGACATCTTCTTGCCTTGCTAGTCAGTCAATAAACATTTATTAAACACCTACTGTAGGTCAGGAAATGTGCTAAGTAACTAGTAAGCACTTAATGAATGTTTTCTTCCTTTCTGAGCTAAGCAATGGAATTACAAAGAAAAGGGGGGGAGGGAAAAAAAAGCAAGAGAAAAAAAAGAAAGACAAAAGGAAAGGAAGGAAGATAAGGAAAGAAAGAAAGGAAAACTGGTCCCTGTTCTCAAGGCATCTACGGTCTAATGGAGGAGATAACATACAAACAAGTTTGTACAGACAAGATGTATGGATATAAATAAGATAAATTAGAGATAATCTATGCAGGAAAGGCACTAGCATTATGAGGGATCAGGGAAGTGTTCTTATAGAAGATGGAATTTTCTCTGAGATTTTCAGGAAGCCAGGAGGCAGAGATGAGGAGGGAGAGCTCTCTAGCTATGGAGGATTGTGAATGCAAATATATGGAGTCTGAAGTGTCTTGTACCAAGAACAAGGAAGCTAGTGTCACTGCCTGAGTTTTCTATCTCTATAGCTTTATATTTGTGTCCTCACATCTTAGCAGAGTGCCTGAAACAAATATTTTCTTCATTCATTCATTCACCAAGGGAAACTAGGCACTCTTTTCTCTCCTTATCTAATTCAAGATTAATTGTCTGGTAGTCATTTTTGTCCTTTACAAGATTATTCTACTTTTCAAATGAAAAAAAAATCAAAATAAGCATTGAGTAATTCTGCCCTTCTCATTTTCATCAACCCATGCACGCATGCACACACACGCACACATGCACACACACACACACACACACACACATACACACACTAGAAGGTCAGTTCACCAGGGAGAGGCTGGCTAGATCAATTTCACAGGATTTTAGGGGTAACCCGAAAGGGTAATAAAGTTTTCTCTAATGCTATCACCTCAAATCTCCATTATGGCATGCTTCTTTCCTCCTTATGAATCTCCATTTGTCTCTTTAATATCCATTTATATCTTCAATGTCAATATCATTAATTAGTGCCCCATGATGAATTTAGCCAATTATCATCAATCAGCTTTACAAAGAAGCATTTACTGAAAAGATATAGCAAGAACCCAATTATGAAACTGTCCCTCAAGAACAGGGAGCATACTATCCCCTCTGCCACCTCTTTCCTTGGAGAGGGAAAGAAGCTATTTCCCCTGCCACGTGTCCTTCTGGGTGGCATGCCACCTTGCTGCATGACTTAGTGTCTTAGCTACCAGGGTAATGTGCTGGTGGGCTGGGTCACACAGTTTATACTCCATGACTGTATTGGCATGCCAGACTCAACTACAAGCAAACTCTGGTATTGACTTCCACCACTGGACCTCTGTTGCTCCAACCTTTCAAAGCTCTCAAGTAGGTAGTATAATGGATAGAGTGTTGGACCTGGAGTCAGGAAGACCTGAATTCAAATCTGTCCTCAGATATTTTACTCTATGACCTTGATCGAGTCACCCTAACCTCTTTCTGCTTCAGTTTTTTTGACTGTAAAATTGAGGTGATAACAATAGCACCTACCTCCCAGGGTTGTTGTAAGAATCAAATGAGATAGTATTTTTAAAGTGCTCATCACAGTTCCTGGCACATGGTAGTCGCCAAATAAATGTGTATTTCCTTCTTTCCTTCCAAAAGATGAAGACATAAATAGGAGACAGGTAGCCTGGTTCTAGATATAGGTTTGCCTGGGAGGCCAGGCTCACAGGCCCACAGTGTACCCCATCACCTGCTCTCCAGTGATTCCTACACTGGAGTTAGGTTAGCAAGCAGAAAAAGAAAACTAACTTCTCCATTGGGACCTTTTGCCTTCGCTCCCAGTTCTGGTTCAGCACCCAGTCTTTTCCTTGCCACATAGCAGGACAGGAAACAGTCACTGAATACCTGCTTGTGCTCTGAAGTGGTGAGTCAGGTCCTTCAATTCCCCATCACCACAAACTCTCAAAGAAGGCTCACCAAACTCCCATTCTTCCGGGTTGTGACTTCATTTGTCAATCACCTCATTACATTTCTCCCCAACTAGATAAAACACAAACAACTCAACCCTTTCTTTTTGGTCCTTAGTTCTCATCCATGTTGGCTGATGAGTTTGTCTCCTATATATCCTTGATGTTCTCTTTAGATAGCTTCACCTTTCCTTTTTCATTGGAAATGGTTCTGTTTGTGTCTTTAGAATTTAATTTTTTAAAACTTTCCTTCCTCCCCGTTTCCCACCCTCCATTAACCGATTTCCTCTCTAGGATTTTGAAGCACGAGATCCTAACCTATCCTTCTCATGAACCCTTTGAAATCTACTCTGCCCTAATCACAACTTCATATGGGACTGTCCCCAGCTCCTCTCTTCTTTCTCTAAGACAGAGTGTTCACTTCCTCCCAAAATTCTCGTCCTTTCTATTTAAACAATCAGTTCCTTCTCATTAGTCAGAATTCAGTCCAGACTAATTGGTCCTACTCATGGTTCCCTCCAAATTCTGAAGGCTGAAATTCTTGTTAGGGCAATTAAAGTATGAATTAATTCTTCTATTTTTGCAAGAGAGAACCCTAGTAGATTTCCAGATCATTGAAAATCTTGTCTATCTTTCCCTCCTCATCACGTACGATCTCTTTCAAATCTCCATTTCCCTTCTCCCCACCCCCCCTTGTCCTTACCCCTCCCTACCACACACTCTCCCTATCTATCTCTGTCACTCTCTGTCTCACTCTCTCCTGATTTCTTTCTCTCCTTTCTCCCTTTTTTCTCTTTTGTGCTCCTTTCTCACTGTCTCACTGTTTGAAAGGCGTTGACAAAAAAGAGCCCTGACGACAAGGAACCGGGTACAATGGTAAGTTACTTAGCCTCTCTTGGCCTTGATATTCTAATCTGTACAATACAATCCATAGTCTACATGGCCTCAAAGATTCCTTCCAACTCTAGATGTGTTTTCATATTATAATATGATCTCCTTGTCAGTTGAAATCTGATTCCTTCATTTTCAGTCTGTCTGTGTTGGTTTTTCTCTCCTTCAGGTTGAGGCCAGGACAGGGTAAGTTGGTCATGATTTCCCCTCTCAGTATGAGTGCTGTCCTAAGACCCAAATGCTGATTCCCACCCCCTTCTAACTGCTTCCATCTCCCAAACAGACCCTGACACTCACTCCCCAGCTTTCTACTCTTTTATCCATCAAGCCATCCCCCACTTTGTGAGACTTCTCCGAGCTGTGGTCTCCATTTTTCACTCCCACTGGTCCCACTGGGGGAAGGAAGGGGAGGATAGGAATTTCCAGGCTAAAGACAGGAAGTAAATGGCCTCTTTAGGTGGCTAGCAGATGTGGGGGTGGGGTGGGGAATACTGGAAACAAGGCCCCGTTCCTGAAGGCCAGAAGTACCTCTCTGCCCACCTACCCACAGACACCGGCCTGGGATTTCCATGAGCCCCACCCACCCCTGCTGTATCTACCATAGTCTTATTGAACCGCCTCTATCTGCCTTCTCCACTGGGTCAATAATTAGCATGCATTCATTAAGCACCTACTATGTGCCAAATACTGCTAAGCAATACAAAGCCCAAAACAAAACAGTCCCTGCTTTCAAGGAGATTGTATTTTAATGGGGGCAACAACTTGCCAGTGTCCTTGCCAGCATGTTTTGTTGTTGTAGCAAAAAAAAAAGGAGAGGGATGGGGAAGAGGAGAGTGGGATTTCCATACATTGGGGAATGTCTAAACAAGCTATGGTATATGAATGGAAGAAACTGTTATTGTGCTGAAAGAATAAACAAAAGGGATGGATTCCAAGACATCTAAAAAGAATCGTATGAACTAATGCAGAGTGAAATAAGCTGAACCAGGGGAATTATTTATACAAGAACCACAACATTGTAAGTGAAAAACAACTTTGAAAGGCGTCAGTAATGCAATGACCAATTATGAGCCCAGGAAACTGATATGAAGCATGCCTCCCACCTCTCAGTGAAGAGGGGATGCAAAGTGAAACATATATTTCAAACATGATCAATACAACACACACTTGTTTTGCTTACAGCCTTCCAGATCATCCTTAATTCTAGTGCCTTCCTTCTGTTGGTTATTTCAGATTTGTCCTGTTTAATAGTTTGTCTGTACATAATTAGATACATGCTTCAGTCCTCTTTAGGATGAGACAGCTAAGTGGTTAAAAGTTAATAGAGCACTGAGCTGGGAACTATGAAGTTTCATTTTTCCTGAGTTCACATCTGGCCTCAGATACTAACTAGCTGTGTGACCCTGGGTAAGTCATTTAACCCTGTTTGCCTCAGTGTTCTCATCTATAAAATGAGCTGGAGAAGGAAATGGCAAACCACTCCAGTATCTCTGCCAAGAAAATTCCAAACAGGGTCAGAGAGAGTCAGACAGAATTGAAGTGACTGAGCAACAAGCCCCATTATTCTGTGAGCTCCATGAGAGCAAACGCCTTTCTTTCTATCCCTGGAGCTTAGCACATATTAGGTGGTATAATAAATGTTTATTAACTGACTGACACATTCAGTTGTTACAAAGTTGGGGCTTCATAGGAGAAGAGAGGACAGTTGAGGAGAAGAACGGGCACAACAGTGCTCATATTTAGGGGGAAGATAGAAAAAAGTGTCAGATTAGCATTTTTGAAATTTTTTAAAAGAGAGTAAAAAAGAAATTCAGGAGGGGAAACAGACAAGCAGGATGTTGTTGGTACTGTCGAGTCAAATTTAATGTACTTTGCAGAAAACAAACAAGTTCTTTCAACAGAGAAATGGTCTCATATTCAATCCTTTTTTCTGGCCTTTTCCTGTGGAAATGTTTGTTTTTCTTGATGATTTTTGAGCACATAATAAGAATGGTTTTGAATTCTTAAAAAGATTTTCCTTTTAAAAAAAAAAAAGAATCTGAGTACTACTCGGAATGGAAAGAGTACTGAGCCCATACTCAGAACATATAGATGCCTTCTCTCAAATTTCCGGAGTGATCTTTAACAAATCACTTCCCTTTTTCTGAGCCTCAATTTGCTAATCTCTAGAATGGGAATATTTACACCATATATTATACAGTGTCATAGTAAGGAAACTGCTCTGTAAATCTGAAAGTGTTGTAGATATAGCAGTTAGCAGTTACAATTATAATTTCCGAACTTTGTTAATGGGCTCTTAACTGTCTCCTGACTTTCTTCCTCCAGTACCATGTTTTCAGCGGATTCTTCAGGTGTGTCACTCACATTCATCTTGAGGGTTTCCCAATACTCAATCCTAGACACAATTTTCTTTTCATCCTATGCTATCTCACATATCTTATCACTGCCTTTGGCTCAATTGTCATCTCTAAGTAGATGATTTCTAAAATATATATACAATAAAGTATATATAAAAATAAAGTGTATGTATATATATGTAAAGTATATATTTTATGTTTATATTTTTATATATAAAGTGTGTGTGTGTGAATAGCCAACACTTACATAGTATTTTAAGGTTTACCAAGTGCTTATCCAAATATTAGCTATTCGATCTGCATGACAACTCTGGGATCTAGGGGCTGTTGTCATTCATCCCCATTCTACAGATGAGAAAACTGAGACAGGCTTGTTAAATACCTTGCCAAGGGTCACACAACTAGAAAATGTCTGAGGTTGGATTTGAACTCAAATCTTCCTGACTCCAGATATAGACTCTATCTAGACCAACCCTCCCTTAGTCATTCAACAAGATTTAAGCTCTTAGTATGCATCAGGCCCTGTTTTAAGCAAAGGAAGGGGAAAAAAAAAACCCAAGAAACTCACATACAAATAACTAGGTAGGTACAGGATATATACACTGTAAATAAAAAGTGATCTGAGAGACAAAGTTCTAGCAGTAGAGAGGGAAGTAAGAGAAGCTTATGGAAGGCCAGATTTGGGCTGAATCTTAAAAGGAGCCTAGAGATGTAAGGTGGCAGACATGAGGAGGGAGCATCCAGAGTGTGGGGAGATCAAGCACCAGTGGAAAGATGGGTTGTTGTGTCTCAGGAAAACTGAGAAGGAGAGATCAGAGTTCAGGGTGGAAAGTATGGTGGAATAAGACTGGAAAGGTAGGAAGGAGCCAGGTTATAAAGGGCTTTTAAATGCAAACAGAGAATTTTATATTGGATTCGGGAGGTAATGGGGTAACTGGTTTATTGAGTAAGGAGGTGGCATGTTTAGACTTGCATTTTAAGAAGATCACTTTGATGGCTTATCGGAGGATGGACTGAAGCATGAGAATACTTGAGGTAGTTGTTGTAGGAGTTCAGGAGTGAGATGATGAGGGAAGGAAGGAAGGAAGAGAGGGAGGGAGAAAGAAAGGGAGGAAGGAAGGGAGGGAGGAAGAAAGAGAGGAAGGAAGGGAGGGAGGAAGGAAAGAAGGAAGGAAGGAAAAAAGGAAGGAAGAAAGGAAGGAAAGCAGAGAGGGAAGAAAGAAAAAAGGAAAGAAACAGGTGATGATTTTTAAAATTTCAAAGGACATAGCTTGGGGGTAATTTAATCATTTTATTAATAAGATCAGCACATTTATTAATAAAAAGATGGTCATTAGGTCATCTCTCATGCCAAAGACTCCTAACAGTGATGAGGTCACAATTTATGTGCTCTTCAAAGAGTAGGTGCTCCTGAGGGGTAGCAATCAACTCTGTTTCATTAGCAATTAATGAGAAAATGGATATTACAATAAGAAGGTGGGCTATATTACAATTAAAGGTCTTGGGGTACTGATCTGGATCACACAAACCTTTGTTAAAGGGACATCAATTTCCACATCTCCTGTTTGACAAAAGGCAAAATCAACACTTTCCAGACCAGTCTGAGCAAACACAATGAGTAGGAATGCATCCATTAGCCCAAACTTAGAATTTCTTTTACTGTCTGATTAGATTTTAGCCTGGGTAAATCTTTGCCTAAGATTTCCCACATGGGTTGGTTTACAGATGAAGAAGTAGAAAAGGGCAAAAACCTTGGTCCCAAAACAATAATTAGTAATTAAATAAAAGAGGGAAACATTCATTTCTCATAGAAAGAAAGGATTAAAGAAAGAAGGGAAAGAGAGGAAAGGAAGAAAGAAAAGAAAGAAGGGAGGGAAGAAAGAATCATACATTTTTAAGGGTCTACTATGTGCCAGGGACTGTGATAAGTGCTTTACAAATCTGATTTCACTTGATCCACACAACAACCCTGGTAGATAGGTGCTATTTTTTCCCCATTTTACATGTGA
>CM053587.1:297532431-297550106 GCA_028646515.1 Pseudochirops corinnae
AATTAGATTGGTCTTGTTTGGCCCCAAGGGTTGAATCAGGAATAATGGGTGGAAATTAGAAAGATGATAATTTCAGTCTGATGTCAGGAAAAATTTTCCGATAACTAGAACAGGACAATAGTAAGTGACTCAGTCAGTAAAGGGATTTTCCCTGGTTTGGAGGTCTTACAGCAAAAGCTGGATGACCATTTGTTAGATGGGTTGAAGCATGGAATTTTTTTTTTGAAATCAGGGGGCATTTAGGTTCCTCCCAGTTCTGAAAGTCTGTGATGTTTATCAAGGTAAAGAGCTGAACTGGGATTAAATTCCAGATTTTCTTAATCCCAAAGCAGGGCCCTTTCACTACGCCAGGCTTTCTCTGCACCCAGTTCACACACAATTGAATTACTGGAACAGCTACCATTTCCTTCAAATAGGGTAAGTGGTATTGTCATATACCTACACAATATTTCTTGTGTCTGTTCCTTCCCTTACGTTTTCATGCTAACTACCTCCCCTAGTGAGACCCATCTGGACTATTATAATAGTCTCCTAATGAATTTTCCCATCTCTACTTCCCATCTCTGCCTCCACTCTATGCCTCCCACTTGCTGCCAATTTTATCTTCTTTATGGGCAAATCTAGGCTGTCTTGTCACTTCTCTACTCCAAACCCTTGAGTGTCTCCCTATTATGTACCAAGTAAAATTCACAAATTTCTTTCCAGCATCTGGATATCTTCATAATCTAATCCTCTCTCCCACCTACATAGTAGTGGTGTCCACCTTTCACCCAACTCACCTGTGGCTCCAAGAAGCTATAGCATTTGTAGCAGCCACACTCCAGCAAAACTGTCTCAGCAGAAGGTTAAACCAGGTTGAAGGTAACTGACAGGTCCCAAATCTGTTGATGAGTTAAAGTATTATCTCCCCCAAGCATGTGAAGAATTCCCCCAATGGAATGGGCTGATAAGAACAATTTGTTCCAATGGATATGTAGGTGGCTGATGCAGGCACTATGGAGTTTGTTCAGACATCAAAGATGCAAAGAACTAACAATAATAAGAGCAGTGGTGTACTGGTAAATGTTTAACAACCAACTCGGGAGTGGGGGAGGGGGAATTATGCAGGGCACACTTTTGAGTTTAATCTACATTATTGATATATTCCCCATAACTTTCTTAAGTCTAGATCAGTGGTTCTCAACCTTCCTAGTGCCTCCCACCCTTTAATACTTGTATGTGGGCGTATCTGCATGTGAGTGGATCCGCCTGGAGACGGATAGAGGAGCAGTGTCTCAGTTCCTAAGACCATCGGAAATACATGCTTTCCAATGGTGTTATGTGACCCCTGTGACCCCTGTGAAAGGGTCGTTAGATCCCCCAAAGGGGGCACGACCCACAGATTGAGAACCAATGGTCTAGACAATCAATAAAATAGTAACTCAAAACCTGATTTGTAGAGTTTTCTGATTTCTATGGTGTAAATGCTCACATTGAAAATTTAACAACGGTCTAGCTCATGCAGGAACAGCCCTGACACTTCCTGTCATTTTTCCCCAGCACATAACCTATATTCCTGGAACTTATCCCATGCCTATACCACGTCTGTGCCTTTGTTTAGGCTAGGAGTTCTTCACCTTTGTGTGTATCATGGACCTTTTTTATTGCCTAAGTGGAGGGTGGTTGTGTCGTGCATTGTTTTGTTTGCTTGTGTAGGTTATGTGTGTCCACATGGGTCTGTTTAGATGTGGTTCACAAGGAGCCAAAAACAGATGTCTTATACCCCTGCTCTTCTCCAAAGGAGATTTTGATTCCTGCCACGGGAGGAAGCATAAGCTTGGGGCCAGACACCAGTCAATTTACTCTCCTCTGAGAAAGGGAGTAATGGACTAGAATGATAGCTATCTTCTCAGTAATTTTAAGTTCAAGTTATGACCCAATTGCTATCCCTTAATGATTAAGGAGGATCCCAAGCTATATATCCCAGGTTCAACTCTCTTCCCTCCAAATGACAGCTCCACAATGAACACATAGAGTAAATAAATCCATTTATCCAAATGAATAGCAAAACAGGAATCAGAGAAAGTGCACACAGGAAAACATAGACAAACAACACACAGACTGAAGAGCTCTCCCATTGAGAATATGAAAACTCAGTTCAACCAAGAAAGTCTCAGATCTCATCCAAGAAGTAACTCTCTGAAGGTTCTACTGTAGCAAAAGGGGAAGAAGGACATAATTTAAGTGCTGGCTTCTCTACATGTTAACTTCTTCCCAGAGTCTTTCTCCCTTTAGAGACCTGAAGAGAAATTATAATAGTGTGTCTTCTTTCTTGAAGCTGGAAGCCAGAAGCCCAGCTCTTTCTTCTTTCCAGATTTCAACAGTTCTACCTGCTCCTCAGTAGACTTGGGGCATTGAGTAATCAGTCTCCAACAATGAGAAGAGAGTCCCATGCAACTGGCCCTTTGAGTCAAGGATTATAGCTATATTTATAATGGAAGGAAGTGTTAAATTTCAGTTATAGATTAATGAAAATAAAGACACATTTTCCCCATTCAAGAATACCTTGAAATATATCCATACATACCAAGTTAAGAATTCTTGATTTAGAATATTCTTATGCCAGAATGCCCTCCTTCCCACCTTCTACCTAGCTGCTACCCTTTTCCTGCTTTGAGCTTTTTGCTGGGGCCAGGCATCTAGGGCACTTCCCTACTATCTTCTTACCATACTTCTCCAAAATAGAACTGTTCCTGCCTTTTAAGAAAAATTCTCTCCCTCTTTTCCTCCCCACTCCCAACTCTTAGTATAGTGCCTAGTACATAGTAGGTATTTAAAAAATGCTTATTGACTTAACTTGCCTGCATATTCCCAACTCCCTTTCTACCTCCTTTTATGGACTGTTTGCCAAGAGTGTGCTGGAGCCAGTTGGAGAGAATCAATTGTTAAATTTTAAGTGTGAGCATCTACACTCTGGAGATTAGCAAACTTATAAATCAAAACTTGATTTATTGTTTTGTTTATTGTCTAGACTTCAGAAGATGATGGAAAAAATGGAAAAAATGCAAATTAAACTTAAAAGTATATTCTGCAAACTTTCCACTCCCCAAGAGCCAGTTGTTAAATGTATTATTAGCATACAACAGCTTGTTTTTCCATTAGAATATAAGCTCTGTGAGTTCAGGGACTGTCTGGCTTACTTGCATTTGTATTGCCAAGGCTTAACACAGTATCCTAGTACCTATTAGCTATTTTGGCGCTCTCTCTCTCTCTCTCTCTCTCTCTCTCTCTCTTTTTCTGTCTCTCACTCATCCCTCTTTCTCTCTCTCTCTCTCTCTCTCTCTCACACACACACACACACACATATTGGTTGAACTGAATTGAAGAGGATGAGGAGATTAGATTGCAGAGTATTTGCAAAATTATACACGCTTTCATGGGTTTCAAATTGTTTCTGTCTGCAAAAGTTTAATTAAAACTCTAATAAATGGAAGGACCAATCTTGACTCCAGAGGATCGATGACAAAATAAACTTCCCCCCACTGAATGGAAAGAGATGGATGGATTGTGGATGCAGAATGAAGCACACATTGGGGCAGCTAGGTGGTACAGTGAATAGAGCACCAGTCCTGGAGTCAGGAGAACCTGAATTCAAATTTGGCCTCAGACACTTGACACACTTACTAGCTGTGTGACTTTGGGCAAGTCTTAACCCCAATTGCCTTCCAAAAAAAAAAAAAGAATGAAGCACACATTGACTTTGCTAACATGTTGGTTTGTTGTGCTTAACAATAATTCTTTGTTATAAAGGAAGGCGCTATTGGTACTGGTATGGTGGTAGGGAAGGAGAGGAGTGGTCACTGGTAAGAGATGGCTATGTTTTTTAAAAATGTCAATAAAACATGTATTTTTAAAACACTATCATACTTCTATGAACTGAAGGAGAGTAAACAACTAGAAAAACAATTTATACAATGACAACATTATAAAGAAAAACAGCTTTGAAAGAATTTAGAACTCTGATCAATGCAATGATAAACTGCATTCCAGAGGACCAAAGATGAAGCATTCTACCCACTTCCTGCTGGAGAGGTGTTATACTTAAAACCTAGAATGAGATACGCATATGCTTGACCAAAATGGGAATTTGTTTGCTTGACTGTGTGTATTTGTTATGAGAGTTTTTGTTTTCTTTTCTTTATCATTTAGTGGTAAAGAAAATAAATGTCAATTGAGAAAAATAATATAATTTAAAAGGCTATCTACCACTAACATTCTCTCAGTGGTGTTATATAGCTGTGGATCATGAAACAGTGATCTCTGTAGAATCATAACTGCAGTTGACTCAAAGAATAATGACAAAATACAGGGTAGGTGTTAATATCCCATAGAACATCGTTAGTAATTCCTCGTGTGCATAAGATAAGTGGCATAGAGAACTCTATTTGAGATATACATGGCTGGAAAAAGAGGTGGGCAGATCATGTACTGAGAAGGTAACAAGGAGCCCAGCTACCCAGGAAATAGAAAAAATCTATAGAAAGGCCTTCAGCAGGTAGGGTGGATTCTTTATAACTGGAGGTGGAGGAGAAGAGGGTGCCTTGTTTTACTGTCTCTGTGAATCTCATTTGTCTCTAGTACAGAGGGGGCTAGACAGCATACTCTGAGATCCTTCCACTGGAAATGAGGTCTCCTTTGGGGTTATACTAACTTCTCTGTGACCAAGCCGAGTCTTATGGAATCTTTGGGACTGGTTAGAGATGAGCTGTCTTAGAGTTGAGACAAGGAGTGCCACATTGGAGAAGCTGGGAAGGAACAGGGATATTGGAGCAACTAGGGTCAATCAGGACCTACCATGGACCATGGACCATGAGGAATCGTGAATGCCTGAATTGAACACAGTGGAGTACTTATCTAATTCTTGAATAGATGGATGGACCAGAGATGAAGTAAAAGGTATTCCCCTTGTCCCGTTTCTTTGTAAGTTTTCATTTGTGAATACTCAGAGCCTTTCCCCATCTACATGGAGTACCAAGGTGGGATAAAGGCCTCAAAGAGAGGGTGATGACTATGTCTGTATAGGTGAAGGAGAGTTTATACATTTTCCTTTACATTTTAACTCTGTGCACATTAACAGAGCAGTGATCTGTATAGTATGTCTGCATCAAAGGACGAAAATGGAAGAGAGATGAGAGGTGAGTGGTATTCTCCCAAGGAGTAGAAGTCAGAGCCAGATAATTACAATGATTCTTGTTTTAAAATATTGATGTTTCATCTCCTAGATTAGAATGCAGGATATACAAAAGGTGAATCTTATTATGAGCCAAAAAGAAGATGGGGGGGGGTGGTAAGAAGCAAGACACCGTTGTAGGAGTTGGAAGAGCGGTCAGCGTCAATTGTTCTGGGTAGGTTCGGGGTCGTGGATTGCTTGAGCTCAGGCGTTCCAAGCTACAAGACGGAGGTTAAATTCCACTGGCTTTTTGCACATCTCAGTACCAGAATAGAGAGCCTCCAGGAACAGAGGGCCAACAAGTTGCCTAAGAAGGGGCCCACAGTAGAGAAAAACAGAGTGGATTAAAGCTTCCAGGTTGTACAGCGTTGGAACCAAACCTGCGAATGGCTATTACATATCCAGTCTTGGCAAGATGGGGAGACCTAGTCTCAAAAATAAGAACAACAAAAGTTATCATGGTTTTTTCCGACTGTGAACACATCCTAAGGTTCAGAGGAGATACTGCAGCCTGATACAATGTTGCCTCACCCACACAGAGAAAGCAGCTCGGGTAGGATGCCATCTGGTGGCTAATTCAGATATCACAGTACTTCAAACCACTTGGGGGGATTTTTACATAAATAATCCCAAAGCAAATAACCATGCTATATCATGCCTTATCTCTATGGAGGGTTTATAAGAAAATATATACAGGAGAACAAGATAAGAAGGCATAGGTAGGCTGTGATCTGTAAGTGTAGAGAAAACACTCACACTGATGAGACCATAGATATGCTGAAGGATGGAAATAGCTTTAAGACCCAACTCAGATGCTATCACTTCCATGATGTTGTGAGTAACATCCTTCCCCTTCAGACCTCACATAGCACTTTGCAGATCATGAAGTATTCGTGTAATAACTGTGCCTAAGACTAGCCAGAGTGGAGACCCAGACCTGGAGCATAGATGAAAGCTGCCTCCTACTACTACAAGAATTGATTTTCCAGGAAAAGCTACCTCTAGAGAAGAGATGGATTCCAGCACACTTGGATTAGAGAGTTTTAAGAGCAGTAACAGCTATTGAGATGAAGGGAGAGCAAACTGCCTTCCTGCAATATTTCCTAACTCCCAACTGATACAGCTTCCTGATCTTTCAAATTATAATGAATGACCTGTTCTTGTATTTTATCGTCCTAGATTGTGAACTCCGTGAAGGTAGTGGCTGTATTTTATTTATTTATTTTAGACTATACACATACACTCATATTAAACATATTTCCACATTAGTCATACAACTTGACTTTTATAACAAAAGAATCAGAACAAAAGGGAAAATCCATGCAAAAGAAAAAAAGAGAAAACAGTATGCTTTGATCTGCACTCAGACTCCGTAATTCTTTTTCTGCATGTGGATAGCATTTTTCATCATGAGTCTTTTCAGATTCTTAGATCATTGCATTGCAGGGAAGAGCTAAGTCAATTACAGCTAATCATTGCACAATGTTCTTCTGGTTCTGCTCACTTCGCTCAGCATCAGTTCATATAAGTTTTTCTAGGTTTTTCTAAAATCTTCCTGCTCATTGTTTCTTACAGCATAACAGTATTCCAATACATTTATATACCACAACTTGTTCAGTCATTCCCCAGTTGATGGGCATCTGTAGGGGCTATATTTTAGCTAAACTTATTATGTCCTACAGCATTCAGCATGGGGCTCTGCACAGAGTAGGCATTTAATAAATATTTAATGTGAATAAATGCTTTGAAAAGCAGTCATATAGAATTGAGATCATACTTTTTCTGCTTGGCACCAGAGGGCAAAATTAAGAGTAATGAGAGAGGAAGTTATAAAGATATATGGTTATAGGATATAAATATAGATGATGAGATGTCAATGTGTTAACAAGGTATTCATAACTTGCTATTCTTTTATGCATGGTATTACATTGCTAGGGGGTATAGGTTTTGCTTTGGCTAAATAAGGGAGGAGCTCCCTACCACTGGAACATAGGCTGTTCTTAGGCCAGGTCAGCAGCTCATAGATCCAAAGGGCATTGTGGAAGGGGGACTCCCTGTCACCAAGGCACAGAGTTCAGGCTCTGTGTCTTTGCTCTCTTTGGTGAAGGTGGGAAATACTGCCCAAGAAGGCACAGAAGCCAAGAGTCCTAATTCCAGCTCTGGTCAGTGACTTATGGACCTAAGAAGAAAGGAGTTCCCCATCACTGGGGCATGGGATTAGAACTCTCAGTTCTTCCTATTTTCTGTAAAAGTAGGTGATACCCAAGAAGGTGTGGTTGCCACGAGTCCTAGTCCCAGCCCTAGTTAGTGACTAATGTGCTAAAGACAAATACCACTACTCTAAGCCCAGCCTATTACCCTTCTAACTGGTTCGGTCAGATTCTGATTGGAAGGACAACTCCGAGAGTCATCACAGGAGGCTTTGTTAGTGACCTTTTGATGCTTAACCACTACCAGAGGCTGGTTGTATGTGTGTGTGTGAAAAAAGTCCAGAAACCAGCAGTGCATACAGCAAAACCTATAGGAGGGGATGCAGAAGGGAAATATGGGGTCTCCCTCAGAGATTCCCAGTCAGGGAGATAGGCAATATCTGTGGGAGGAATAGCTAATCTTTGGGCATTAGGCACGAGTGGGACACAGTTCTGAAGTCTAAGACCCAGCAGTGATTACTCCACTGAGTAGGAATTGGAGTGGTGTTTTTATAGGGCTCTTAATGAGAAGCATGTTCTTATGAATAGGGGCTCATAAATGACAAGTCTTGGAAGGTTGGTCCCATGGAGAATCCCTAAAATTTTGACGTAGTAACAACCCTCTGGAGAATAATCCAGAGGGTGCTACACAGGGAAAAATTCCTTAATGATAAGAGTTGTACCAAAGTAGAACGAGCTGTTTCTGAAGGTAATGTGCTCACCTTCACTAGAGGTCTTCAAGTGGAAACTGGATAACCATTTTGAGGGTCATTGCAGAGGAAGTTCCTGCTTAGGACTCTAAAGTTCTTTATATCTCTGAGATTCAATGTTTCGAACAAGTAATGTAAGCTCTGAGCTTAGATTTGATAACTGGAGTGGTCCCAGCAGTTTACACAGAAACTTCCCTGGAGTAGGGCTACCTAAGCTTGAGATAAAGCTCTCATAAGAAGATATTCTCCGCCTTTGCTCTCCAGTCAACATCCTGACAGTAACTCTTGGCTTCTGGGGTGGAGTTGGCTTCCAGGAGGGACTGCTCTGTGGAGATAACAACTCATGGTTCATATTCACTTATCAATGAATAAATTGGAATTATAGATTCAGTTATTATGGATCAATTTCCCCTGAGCCTGTTCTTTTGACTGTGGACCAGTCCTGAACTGAGCTCCCTCTATTAGGATATCTCCCAACAGCCAGATAATCTCCCCTGTCCATCCCTGATTATTAATACTAAATAACACAGTCATTGTTGGCTCCTACCACTCTACATCTGTAAGGACTTGAAGTCAAGAAATTTGGGTTCTAGTCCTAATACCCCTAATAATTCAATGTATGATATACTGAGTAAGGCTCTTCTCCTCTCTGGGCCTAGGCTCCTCATTTACAAAATGAAAATGTTTTACTGAATGACCTCTAGGGTCCTGAAAGAAGGCTCAACTTAAAAATAAGAGATCTGAGTGGCAGCTAGGTGGCACAGTGGATAGAGCACCAGCTTTGGAGTCAAGAGAATCTGAGTTGAGACAGTTACTTGCTGTATGACACTGGGAAAGTCACTTCACCCCAATTGCCTTCATTTAAAACAAACAAACAAACCAGGAGGTCTGGGTTGGACTCCTTTCTTTTCCTGTCACTTACCGTAACTGGCCTCGGGCATTTCCCTTACTCCTCTGATCTTAGTGTCGTCATATGCTACTAGTACCTTTTACGTCACAGGATTGTTTTAAAGATCTCTTAGCGCAGTGCCTGGCTTGTGGTAGGCACTTAATAAATGTTTATTGATTTTTTTATTTATTGAAATGAAATTACGGATGTAAAGTGCTTTGTAGATGTTAGCCTTTACTGTTAGTAGTGTGCTAATAGATGCTGAACAAGCCCAGATTTGTAACACTTGCCTTGAGCTGGCTGGAACACACCCCTGGGACGAGGGCACTAGTAGCTGGGGTACGGGTGGAGGTGGGGAGAGACCAGGAAAGGCTTCATGTCGATGTTAGCCCTTGAGTGAAGTCTGCAAGAAAAAGAGATTCCAAGCAACAGGAGTCAAGAGGGAGAGCATTCCAGGCATGGAAGATTACCATTACCAAAAGCGTGGAGATGCAGACAGGAGACAGAGCATCGTGAGTGTGAAATGGCGATTAAGCCTGTATGGCTAGATGCTGGAGGACATGGAGGGGAGTGAAGTACAGGCATAACTTATTTTACTGCACTTGGCAGAGATTGCATTTTTTTTTTAAAACAAATTAAAGGTTTGTGGCAACGCTGGGCCAACAAGTCTGTTGGTACCATTTTTCCAGTGACCTATATTCTGTGGCTCCATGTCACATTTGGCAATTCTTATAGTATTTCAAACTTGTCGTTATCATTATATCTGTTATGGTGATCTGTAATCAGGGATTTTTGATGTAACTGTTGCAATTGTTTTGGGGCACCACAAATGGCCCTCATATAAGACAGTAAATAATGGATAAATGTTGTGTGTGTTCTGACTGCTTCACTGACCAGCTGTCTCTGCCTCCACTAAGACCTCCCTGAGACACAACAATGTTGAAATTAGGCCTTTAATAACCCTACAACAGCTTCTAAGCATTCATGTGAAGGGGAAAGTCAATTGATGAGGCAAACTTCACTGTTATCTTATTTTAAGAAATTGCCACAGCCCCCCTAACCTTCAGCAGCCACTACTGCTGATCAGTCAGCAGGCACCAGCATTGGAGGCAAGACCCTCCACCAGCAAAAAGACTGTAACTCACTGAAGACTCAGAGGATGGTCAACAGTTTTTTAACAATCAAGTATTTTTAATTCAGGTATGTACACTGGTTTTTTTAAAGACAATATCATTGCACGCTTAATAGACTACAGTACAGCATAAACATCTTTTATATGCACTGGGAAACCAAAAAAGTTGTATGACTTGCTTTATTATAATATTCACTTTATTGTGGTGGCCTGGAACCAAACCTGCAAAATCTCTCTGGTATGCCTGTGGAAGACTGGAATCGTTGGAAGGGCCCGGGTCGTGCAGAGCATTACATGACAAAGAAAGATCTTAAATTTGATCTCTAGTATCATCTGGTGTTGCCAAGGAGATCAGGATGCTGAAAATGGATGCCTGCAAGAAAACCACTTAGGTAGCTATGTACAAGATAGATGGGAATAAGGAGAGGTTTGGAAGAAAGAGAACAGGCAGTTACTGAGGGCTGCTTTGTCCCAGGCACCGTGCTAGGCACTTGACAAATATCTGGTTTGATCCTCACAATAACCCTGGGAAGTATGTGCTATTTTTATCTCCGTAGTTCAGAGTTAAGTAAGCTGAGGCAGCTAACGATTAAATGAGTTACCCAGGGTCATGCAGTTTATAAATGTCTGGGCTGAACTCCAGTATTCATGATTCTAGGCTCAGTGTTCTCTCCTAGTTGGCTTGAGGCAAAGACGCCAAATTGAGGGCTATTGAAAAACCTGGGCCAGTGGTTCTCAGTTTTTTCAGTCTCAGGACCCTTCCGCATTCTTAAAAATTATTGACCATTCCCCTCAGGCCCAAAGAGGTTTTGTTGATGTGAGTTATATCGACGGATGCTTTGTTATTGTCCAGTCATTTCAGTCACATCTGGTTCCTCATGACCCCATTAGGGGTTTTCTTGGCAAAGATACTTCTGCCATTTCCTTCTCCCGTTCATTTTACAAGTGAGGACACTGAGGCAAACAGGGTTAAGTGACTCGCCCAGGGTCACACAGCTAATAAGTGTCTGAGGCCAGATCTGAACTCAGGAAGATGAATCTTCTTAATCTTAATTCTGGGCACTCTAAGCACTGTGCCACCTAGCTGTCCCTATGGACATTTACTATGTTAGAAATTAGGGGGAGAAGGAGAAAAGAATAAACATTTAAACCGCACCTGCTATGTACCAGACACTCTGCTAAGGGCTTTTTCATTATCTCATTTGGTCCTCACAACAATCCTGCAGGGCAGGTGCTATTATTATCATCCCCATTTTATAGTTAAAGACACTGAGACAAATAGAGGTTAAGTGACTTGCTCAGGGTCACACATCTAGTAAGTAACTGAGGCTAGATTTGCACTTGGTTCTTCCTACCTCTAGGTCCAGCACTATATCCAAAATGTCTTAGCATTATTATGAAAATAGTTTTGACATTGTGGGCCTTCTGAAAGGATTTCTGGGACCCCCAGGGCTCCCTGGACCATGCTTTGAAAATGACTAGTCTAGTCAAAAGATGGCTGGGGTCTAAAACCCAGGATGGTGGCTGGATGAATGGAGGGGATATGACTGAGAGTTATTCTAGAAGCAACAGGGTGAATGCGGGCCAATAGGCTGTGAATTAAACGTCAGTGCCCTGATGGGTTTGGGAGGGAAGGATGAAAAGATGAGTTTGGGTCCTGTGGGACATCCATGGCCCCATCCTGCCCTCTAGTGGCCTTGTGTCTAAGTCACAGGACAGTAAGGAAGTCGATTCTCTAGAGATGAAATCTGAAAAACCCAAATCCAAAGGTTTATTTTTTGTTTGTGATGGATCTGCTCTTCAGTGAGGGGAATAGTGGGAGGGGAGGCTCTAAATATGCCACATCTCGTCCTGCCTAGACTAACTTCAAGCGCCTCCCTCATTCATCCATTCTGCCCCCAGCCACCCTTCACGCTGGGGCTTCTGACGCGTCTCTCTCTATCCCATCACTGTATATCCCTCTCTTGCTCAGCAGCCATCTTAATTTTTTTTTGTTTTCAGTTAACAAGTAATTATTTTCTCTCTCTTATGCCTCCCCTTCCTAACTGAAAACAAAAAGAAAAATAAAGCCCACATTGGTTACGTCCAAAAAAATATGTGTATGTTTCATTCTTCATCTTGAATCTATTACGTCTGCTTAGAACCGGGTGCTCCGTTTCAGCATCAGTCCTCTTGAATTGTGGTTGCTGGTTGTATTGGTTAGAATTCTTAAATCTCCCAAACTTGTCTTTACAATGTTATTATCATATAAATTGTTTTCTGGTTCCATTCAATCCTCCCTGCATCATTTCACACCTATTCCCAGGTTTCTCTGAGACCATCCCTTTGGTCACATCACATGATAATAGTATTCTGTTCATTCACGTGCCATAATTATGTGTTCTGCTATTTCTGACTTGGTGGGCAGCCCCTTAGCTTCTAGTCTTTTGCTACTGAAAATGAACCACTATAAATATTTTTATATAGATGGGTCCCTTTCTCTTTTCTTTGATTTTTTCAGGACATATGCCTAATAGTGGTATCACTGGTTCAAAGAACACACACAATTTATTGATTTTTTTGGATCCTCGTTGCTTTCCAGAATAGCTGGGCCATTTCCCAGGTCCATCATCAGTTCAAAAAGCTTGTATGGTTCTTATTTCTCAAAAGAGTGGGATTTAGAAATTTTTAGACCCTCTATCTCTCTAAGATCTGGCCTCCTCCAGTTGTCCTGGACTTGTAGGCTATGGCTCCAAAGCAGCAGTTAAAATCCTGATGTTTCCCACCTCTTTAGGGCCTGAGCCTGCTCTTCCAAACAAAACCCTCAGTTAAATTACAGAGTTCCTCCTTTGGTCTCTGAGAGACCTTCCAACTCCACACCTTTCATCCTTATACTGGTCTCTGTCCTGTCCTGGTGTGGTTTTTGTTTTGTTTTTTTCTGGTTTTGGTTGGGTTTTTTTTGTTTTCTGCCACCCTAAATAAACATGTTGTTTACCAAGGCAGATTTCTCCTTCATACTTCCTACTGAAAATCTCTTCTTTCTCCTGTCCCTGGTTCAGCCTGTTCCCTTCCGAGGTTTATTTAATAAATCTTTATTTTTAAAAATTATCCAGCATTTATTTTTTCTCCTTCTCATCTCTCCCTACCAACTAGAAAGAAAGAAGGAAAGAAAAACTCTAAGTACAAGGTTCTGTACCTCTCAATTTTGAGCTCTCTCTCTTTCACTCTCTTTTTTCTCTCTCTTTCACTCTCTTTTCTCTCTCTTTTTCACTCTCTTTTCTCTCTCTTTCACTCTTTTCTCTTTTGCTCTTTTCTCTCTCTTTCACTCTGTTTTCTCTCTTTCTCTCTCTCTCTCTCTTCCTCTCTCTTCCTCTCTCTCTCTCTCTCTCTCTCTCTTTCTCTCTCTCTCTCTCTCTCTCTCTCTCTCTCTCTCTCTCTCTCTCTCTCTCTCTCTCTCTCGGAAAATGCCTCTTACTACTCCTTCCCTTTTGGTAATGGAATCCCCATAGGGATTTGGATTCAAATCCCACACTCACCCCTACTTAAACGAGCATAATGGTTTCCTTCCCTTCTCCAGGCCTCGGTAGCTTCACCTATTAAAATGACTAGCCAGCCTCAAGGAGTCCTTCTAGTTCTTATAGTCTCTGTTCAATAAATTTGATGAACATATATTATATTCTCTGTTCTAATGCCCTTTCCAACTATGAAAGTCTGTTTTAAAATTAATTTTTCTCAATGAATGATAATTGATTTTCTTTCTCTACTTCCCTCCTTCTCATCCCTCTTTGAAAAATGCAAAACAAAACCTTTATAATAAATACGCCTTAGTTAAGCAAACATCTTCCCCCCTTGGCCATTTCCAAAAAAAATCTGTGTCGGCCACTCTGTTTAAGGTACCTTCCAGTTATGACCCTCTGTGTCCCATGATCCAAAGTCCTCTTGTTCCGACATTTTAAAGTATCACTTGTGGCTTCAGCCTCTGGCCTGTGCAGCTGCTGGTTACACAAAGAGTACTTGGTTTCTCTTTCATTTTGCAGATCTTTAGCAGGCAATAGGAGCCTGAAGTGTAAAATGGATTAGATTCAGGCCCAATGTAAAGGCAGCTGCTTCTATTCCTTCTTCCTTTGCTATTTGGGTAGAGAAAACTCGAGACTGGTTTATGGGGCCTTTGGAAAAATAGGGGAAAGGGATTCTTAAACTAGGGGAGCTGGAGCATTGGTGGACTTTGCCCAGTCTGTGTGTGTCTGTATCTGCCTGTGTATCTGTGTGTGTCTGTGTCTGTGTCTGTATCTGTGTCTGTGTCTGTGTCTCTGTATGAGGTTGTGGGCCTGTGGATCAGGGGGTCCATTGGGTGTCTGTCCTTTGGGTAAGGAGGATGGGTAGCTTTCATTGGGGAAATACTTGTGGTCTCTCTACATGGAGCTAGGGGGCAGAGAGATTAAGTCATGGCTATTCCCTTCATCACCCCGCCTCTCTGTCCCCTCCCCTTCTCAGTCACAGTTTCCAGAAAAAGAAAGTATACTTTTAAAAAGGAAAAAAAAAAGGTGGGGGAGGGGCAGCTGTCAAGGTTATTCTCAATTTCACTTCCTGGCAAGACTTTTAAAAAATCCTCCAGTGCTGTGGGGGGGAGGGGGTTTCTTCTTTCAGGAGTTTAATTTCTTTACTGATTGATCCAATTGAGTCATAGTCTTGGCCAAAAAAAAAAAAGGAAAAGAAAATGGACATTTAACCACATAGGCAGCCTGAGGTGAAACCTGGGACCAGATCATGGAAATATCAAGCAGCTGACTTGCTCTTGGGCTTCAGGCTTCACTCTGGGAGGAGGATGACTGTATGGGAAGTCCATAAGAAGGAGGGGGTGGGGCCTGGGTTTTTCCTGAGGACCAGTAGCTAAAGTATATGATAAGTATCATCTTCTGTTGGACCAGAGGCTTGTGGGTCACATGACCAACAAAGGGAAGACTAGACATTTCTTCAATCTTCCCAACCTCTCAAAAAAATAAAGTGATTTCTGTTGTCTCAGTCATTTAGGACCCCGAGAACCCAAATGAGGTGAAAACGTGTTGAATTAGCAACAGAGAAGGCTCATTTCTAGCCCCTAAGGCATTTGCTTAGCACCCATTTTACTGGTGCTCACTCAGGGGTAGAGGTGCTATTAATGATCCAATGAGACAGGATTAGCTCCATCTTGGTGAGAGGATTTTCAGAGAATATTCTTTACAAAGAAAGGCCTTTAATTCCATCAGTCAACCCCTTCCCTGTGAGAACGAAGAGGTATGACTTACAAGGAGATGGGGAGTTGAGAATTCTGAGGTTAATGCAATTATTATACTTCCGTGTTGTTTTCACTGCCATAAATGTAATTTGATTTATATGCCGATTGAATGAATTCTTTAGGGACTCTGCTGAGGACAGAAAAGATTTTGAGATCTGAGTGAGTGGGGAGATTTGAGCCAAGCGTTATGTGTTATTTTTAGAATTTTCCTTACCCTTAGATAGGAATGCAACATGGGAAGGGAATGAATGAGGAGACCCTGGGATGGCTAGGCTCTTTCCAGGTATAGCCAATTAGATGAAAGCTGTCCTGGCCATTTTTAAATTGCTACTTGGTGTCTATTGTCCTGAGCAGCTGGTCCAAGTTGAAAGTTAGTTACTTTGGAAGTACTTTGGAAGTAGTTGGAAAGACTCTTAGTTAGAAAGACCATCTCCCTGAGGGACCTAAACTGTACATGAGGGAACATTTTGTTTCTATGTAATTTCCAAGGATCCTTTCTGCTCTGAAGGTCCCTCCAGCAATCACATTCCATGTTCCATTTTCTAGGGGCCTCAGAACATTTAACGCCCCATATACTAAGTTCCTTTCCAATGCTGACTTTGGGAGGTCTAAGTTCATAGGTTCCTTTCAGCTTTCAAAGTCTGTGTTCTATTCTCTACCTCCATCAGGTGCTTCCTCCTCTCCCCTTCTCTTCATTCATGTCCCTCTGACATCTTCCCCATTATCTAATCTTTTATTCCAATCTGTGATGGAATGATGATCCTTCCCCTCGACAAAGCCAACTCCTCTACATGCATTCTTGGTTACATTCCCCCCACCCCTATCTTTTCAGCATAGTGTCCTCCCTATCATCCCCAGTCTCTAAATTTCAGTCTCCCCTATCTAATGGTTCTTTCTCTGGTCTTGTTTCTCCCACCAATCAGAAGAGGAGCTCAGTGGACGAAGATCCCATCCAGCTGTATTTTGTGGCTCCTTCTAGTTCTAACATTTCACATTTCCATATTCTAAATTCCCTTCCAGTGCTTAGAGTCTATAATATTTCACTCAGTTCTTATTGTGAGGTCTCATCCAGATCTGACACTTTATAATTGCAGTGTCTAGATTTTATATTCTTCATAAGGTCCCTTCTAGCTCTAAAATAATCTGGTTTTATTTGTAGCACTTATTGCCTGGCTCCTCACAAGAAGCAGATACCCACCCTTTACTCCTTGTCCCATACTCATTATTTATCACTCGTACCATATTAATATGCCAAAGAGATAAGAAGTGTGGGCTGAGTAGTCTCAGAAAATTACAGTCTACAGAGTAACAGGGATTGCACAAGAGTCATAGGATGGAGGGATTCTTTAAGAGATGTCATAGCAATTTCCTTGTTTCTGTCCCTCTGCTTAGGAGGTGTGCTCTTTCTCTCTAAGGGACCTTTCTCACTCTTCCAGTAGTCTGATTTTTCAGTATGTACTTAGAAGGAGGAGTTGATTGGTCTTCCAGTTTGAGTGAGAACCCTTACCCCAAGCCTAGTGGCTATATGGAAGCATGGAAGAGCTCCAGAGGACAGCAGATAATCTCTCTGGAGACCTGAAGGGGGAGGGGACAAGATGAGACCTGACTTTAGGCCTTCTAGTAACCAGTATATAAGGTGCCCAAAAGGACTTCTTCTAGACATCAGCTAGAAGGATGCTGAAAAGCCGATGAATGGAGTAATTGGCAAGCAGACAGCATGAATGTGTTATACTAATTCAGAGACCACTCTATATTGCTTATTTTTAAGACCAAGATGTTTAGAGGGCCATCTACAAATAAAGTCTATGGGAATGAATATCTGGGGAACAACATGTACAGAAGACAGGGTGGGGGAACTGAGATTTCAGACACTACTAGGAGTGGTAGATTGGTCAGCACTTAAAGCTGTCACTAATTACATTTTTCCTGTGGCAAAAGTTTTATTTAATCTACCTATGAATGAGTAATCCTGTGAGATCACAGGGATACAATCCAAGTTAGTGATGAATTATGGTGACATTAGCTCACTCTCTTAGATAAAAACCTGGACAGAAAGGTGTGAAAAGAAACGATGAGGTCAAATCAATAGAATAAAATGTCAGTACTACCTAAATTTAGGTGTTCAGTCCTTGTGCCAAAGATTATTTTATAGAGCCAGAAAACATAATAATGAAATTCATATGGAGGAACAAAAGGTCAAGAATCCCAAGAGTAATGATGGAAGAAAAATGGCAAGGAAGAGAGTATAGCAGTACCAGATTTCAAATGGGTTTATTATATTATTAATAATAA
>CM053587.1:297550606-297572188 GCA_028646515.1 Pseudochirops corinnae
TCATGCAAAACATATTTCTATATTCATCATATATTTTTAAAAGCAAAAAAATAAAGGGAGAAAATTATACTTCATTTTGCACTCAGAGTTTATCAGTTCTTTCTGGAGATGGGTAGCATGTTTTCATCACGAATCCTTTGCAATTATCTTGGATCATTGTATCCATCAGAGTATTGAGCTAATTTTTTTTAAATTTCTGAGTGTATTCTAAAACCTACCCACAAGTCAGACAATGAACCTAGAAGGAGATAAGTTGAAGGGACAGGGAGATGGGAAGAGAGGTTAGAAAAGGATTCTGTCCAAGTACACCTTTTTTCTCTGTCTCACTACTAAGTCTAATACACAACACACTACACATTTACCCGTTTTACACTTATAAAAACCTTCACTTGACCCTGCTATTGATTTAAGATATCAGTCTATATCTCCTCTCTTTCATTGTCAAACTCTTAGTGGGAAAAAAATCTTTCTATACTCCTTGCTCACACTTCCCCAACTCTCAGTCTCCTCTTAACACCTTGGAATCTGACTTCAGACCCCACCATCAAATGAAATGACTTACTCCCTGGTTACCATTGCTATTCTAACTTCTAGATCCAGTGATCTTTCCTTCTTCAGTTTTGACATTGATGACCACTCTCTCCTGACCAATGACCCTCTTGATCTCTGGGTTCTCATAACATTGTTTTTTACTGGTTTCCTTCCTACTTGTATTTTTTTCAAGAGCACTACCATCTTTCCAGTAACTCATCCTTAATTCTTCATTCTCTCCTGCTTCACAGTCATTCAATTGCCAAGTTGTATCATTCCCTACCTCTGCTTTCCTGCCTCCTTTTGGGTATTGTCTTAGATTCTAAGCAACTTGAAGGCAGGAACTGTTTTTCTTTTTTTAAATTGTGTCCCCAGTGCTTATACAGTGCCTGGCACATAGTAGGCACTTAGTAAATATTTGTCGATTGGATTGGATTGGATTACAACTTGCAAAATATTTTTCCTACCTGACTCCTTCTCACCACCCTCATTTAGGCCTTCATCATTTCCCCAATACCCACCTAATTGACCTCCCTGCCTCCAGGCTCTGCTCTCTTTATCCTCCACACAGCTGCCAAACTGATATTCCTGAAACATAAACTTGATCATGTCAATGGCTCCCTCTTGCCTCTGGGATAAATCTTCATAGTTTGTCTCCAGCCTGTCTTTCTAGATGGATCCTTCATGATTCTCCCTTGTGTAAGCTACATTGCAGCTAAACTGCTCCACTTGGTGTTCCTTGAGTATGACATTCCACATTTGCTAACCCATGTCATTATGCTGGCTCTCCTCTCCACCTCAAAGAATGCCTAGCATCTTTCAGCTCAGGTGCCACATCCTGCAGCTAGGTGGCACATTAGATAGACTGCTGAGTCTGGAGTCAGGTAGGTTTCAGTTCAAATGTAGCCCCAGACATTTACTAACTGTATGACCTTGGGCAAGTCATTTAGTCTCTATCTCTATCAGTTTTCTCAATTATAGAATAGAAATAATAATAGCACCTACCTCCCTGGATTGTTGTGAGGATTAAATGTAATATTTGTAAAGTGCTCAGAATAGTACCTGGTGCGTAGCAGGTGCTATATAAATGTTCATTCCTTTCCTTACCCTTTCCCACATGACAACTTTCCTGATCTCAGAATTTGTTGATTTCTCCCTCCTCAAAATTACTTTACATTTGTATTCTCTCTCTCTCTGTCTCTCTGTCTCTCTCTCTCTCTGTCTCTGTCTCTCTCTCTTTCTGTTTCTCTCTGTCTCTCTCTGTCTCTCTGTCTCTCTCTGTCTCTCTGCCTCTCTCTCTGTCTATCTGTCTCTGTCTCTGTCTCTCTCTCTCACACACACACATCAAGGAATATCAGCTATGTATGCTATATATATATTGTGTGTATATGACATATGTATATATACTTGTGTGTATGTACACACACAAACATAGTCAACTGTGATCTTATTAGGGAATTCGTTCCAATGGCACAGATCAGAGCCTTACCCATCCCATCCTGTTTGACTCTTGGCCAGATTCTTCCAAGAGTGCACCATCTTTGTCTACCCAACGTTCTAGAGACCTTCCTTCTTTCTCCTAAAGCCAAAGGATATCAGGGGAGCACTCTGGCCTTCCACATCTCACCCTTGCCACACAACTGGCTCATTCTCTCTTTCTTTCATACAGTTCCTTGAACATGTCCTTAACCCTTGCTATACTTTAGAGTTTCTCATTGGTTATGTGGTGCAGCCTCCTCAAATGAACATTTATAAAGCACCTATATATGCCTAGCACTATGCTAAACTCTAATGATACCAAGAAAGACAAAAGACTGCCCTCAAGGACCTTACGGTCTAATGAGGAAGAGACAACATGAAAACAATGATGTACAAACTTTTCTTTTTTCTTCTTAATAATAATTTATTTTCCCCAAATTATATGTAAAAACACTTTTAACATTCATTTTTTAAATGTTGAGCCCCAAATTTTCTCCCTCCTTCCCTTGCCTCATGCCTCTCTGAGACAGTAAACAATTTGATATAGGTTGTACGTGTGCAGTGTGCATTCACGAAGTACAAGCTTTTCATGGCTTTTTGCATAAGGAATAGACTTGTGATTACGTCTTTAATTCTTCAAAGGCAGAGGTATTCCCTTTCCTGCTACCATATAACAACACTGTTAAACTGTTAGTTTAAGGGTGAGGGTTAATTTATTTTATTTCTCCATTCCCACATCAAAGCAATTACCTTTGTTAGGTAAGAACCTTCTTGGTTGGACCAATCAGAACTAGGAGTGAACAAGGTCTATATGCCTCTGTGAATCGTTCAAAGACATTTCAATTGGTACAATGGGAAGTCATTCGTGATTGTGTAGGATTCAGTCACTCTCTGTGAAACCTGTATGATACTAAGAGTTATCTCAGAACTAGAGAGATTCTAAGCATCTGAAGCAGGCAGAATGGAATGGGAACATCAAGGGCTGAGATGGAAAGAATCAGAAGCACACGGCCAAGTGGTAAAAGAGGAAAGAAGAAGATTGAGATATGGTCAAAAGGGGAACTAGGAGGTCCAATGATAACACACACACACACACACACACACACACACACACACACACACACACACACCCTCCGTGCACCTCCAAACAAAAGACTTGGGCTGACACCACCAATTGTACCCACCTTCTCAAGGATAGAGGGAATTTGCAAGAAACAGTATATATTCTTCCTCCTACTTCCTCTCCTCCTGTCTATGAAGAGATACTGTAATATACTTCAGTCCTTCTTTACCCAACATTTCCAGTAACCAGAATCTTGTCTCAACCACAAAGAGGCCAGGGTTTAGCTAGAGCTAAATATGCCTGTAAATTAAGGCAGAGAGCCAAACCTCTACCTAAACATCAGGGATTTTCCCCACTGAGGCCTCAGAATGATTGTGACTGTACTCCTATTTATTTAATATAAATGCCCTGATGCAGCATTGGAGGGAATAGTGTCACCTGAAGGCCCATTATATTGCTCCTTAGGCTTAATACAATCCATCGATTGTAATAGAGTGTTAACGTTAGTATTAACAAGAAGGGTCTTTGCTTTCATGGGAAGTCTGGGATCAGTAAAGGAGCTTTGCAATTCCCCCAAAACAAGCCAGCTCACTCTCTTCCTCTTCAACTCTGGGCCTAGCTTATTATCCATCCGTACTTTCTGTCCCTGACATACATGCTGGTGGATAAACTCTATAAGCTGTCAAATGCATGCTGAAATCTGGGCGATAAATAAATGTGGCATGGGGGAAAAAGTTGGTCTCAAAGTCAGGGAGATCAGGTTCAGCCTCTGATGCAAGCAGGCTGCACGACCCTGAGTAAATCATTTAACTTCCTAGGGTTCTAAGCAACTCTTTAATACCATAAATTGTAGCAAAAGTACCAACTTGCACTGGTAGACTTTCCCATCCCTTAAAACAATTAAATCCCCAGTCTATTCCTTATCCTACCCACTTGGTCTTTCCAGTGTGGTTGGACAAGCCAAACTCCTTTGGGTGATTATTGATCTCTTCCAGGAGGCCCTCTAATATCCTGTGACCTGATGCAATCAGCATGGTATCACCCCCATGTAGAGAACTTCACCATCCATGAGGCATCTTTTCTTCACCTGGTTACTACACTGGATCCCCTCTATAACACTGGCAAATTTTGGGTAAACATACATCTCATTTGACGACAGATGTGTATGATCAGAGAGTCATTGAACAGGATTTTCTCTGCTATGGCATCTTTCAAGGAATCCTGAAGCCTCCTCACACACAGATGAAAACTACCTCTCTATAAAAGAATCTATAAGCTTTGCTCTTTTGAATCAAATGTGGTGTTTATTTTTGTAATAAACAAAGTAGGATCTTATAGCAAAGTAGAATCGTATATTTTCTACATCTTTCAGTTAATCAGAAAATGGTAAAGATGTGGTCCATTGTCAAATATCCCTTGTGAAAGACTACTTTTTCCTTACTTTCCTTACTTACCCTCATTTGGGATGCCCTTGATTCATGTATAGATGACTGTCACAAAGATTGTGTGTAGCTGGAAAAGGAAGCAGATAGGTTAGTAGTTATCAATGTTCCCCCCCCCCCCGTTGCCTTTTTTATATTAGCAAGCCCCAACTTTATCCATGCCTTTGTTCTCTTCCCCTCCTCCATTTATAATTTATATTAAAATACTCATATATAACACATGTAAGCTCTGGAGTCACTCACATTCTGACTAGCAGGTCAGGTCCTCAGAATAAGACCTAGTCCCTTAGAGTTCTAGGGATAATCCTTTGGAGTACTGGGTTTCCTCCAGTACTATCACTCAATCCCCTATCTGGTATGTTTCTTCCAATATAGTTTCATTACGCAATATCTCCCCTATATCATCTAACCAGTGATTACTACCCCAATATCATGTTAGCTACTTGCTTTCTCCTCAATATCAATTATCTAGCTAATATTGATTGGTTTTTACAAAGGGATATTTACTGAGAAGATATAGCAGGGGAACAAACCTCCCTAAACCATTTTTAAGACTCAGTGACTGGGGAGAGTAGAATCAGACTTAAAAGTGGACTCTACTAAACATTCCCACCAGTGAGTTCACTTCTGTATGTGGCATATAGGTAGTGGCCACATTGCCTCCTTGCTTGCAGGATAAGGTGTCTTGGCTGCCAGGTTGACTCCCTTCTGGGGATGGTTCAAGCAGGTTGCTCCTTGGGACTAGCTGCTCCCTGAGCTCTGCTGCAGGGGCCACTAAAAGACTGCTATAGATGCTTGTCTATATCTCTGGTGACTTTTCTGACCTTTTCAACTTTACAAGATCATTACCTAGTCCATTTCATCTCTAGTAATCATTCACCTACATAAAATTAGGAAAAATAGATCCACTAGAGATAGAAGAATAGTAACACCATGGATTCACAGCCACATGGTAACCACATGGGGAGATAAAGAAGCTGCTCTTACCATTCCCCACACTTAGAGACTTACAAGATTTCTTTTCATTTGAAAGGCTTTGAAAAAAAATTTTTTTTAATTTTAAAGGCTTTGGGAGAAAAAGTGGTGGAGTTCCTCTATTAAAGCCTTTTGTATGTAGGTTTAGTTTTAGATTAGCAGCCAGTTAAAAAGCTTTTCATCAATTGTTCCCCAAGACAACAGCAACAGAATTGGAGTTGGAGGCAAGGCTCCTTCATTGTGTCATCATGCATTTGTGGAAGCAAGTTCCCAAGTCTTCACAAGGATAGACAGATAGATAGATAGTAGCAAGCCAGTTTGTGAATACTCCAAAGACTAGGTCGCTGTTGGTCGGTACTCCATTACATTTGCACATGTCATTTCCCCCCATAATAGAATGGAAGTTCCCTGAAGGCAAGAACTGTTTCATTTTATTGTTGTTATCTTTGTCATTTTTGTATTCCCAGTTGTTAGCACTGTGCTTGGCACATAGAAAGTTCTCAATAATGCTTGACGAATTAAATTAAACAATATAAAATGACATTTTAAAATGAGTGTCAGCTTTGAAATATCTACCACTCTCAGTGGTCTGAAATCTCACCTTCCCCAGGTGTTTGTCTGTGCCTGCATTTCTCCAACTTGCTCAAAGACCTTATTGAATTGTCCCCATTGGTAAAGACTGCAGAGTTGTCTCTTTTTTTAGCTGAGCATATTCATTCATTTACACACACACACACACACACCACATACACACACACATCCCTATCATTTGGCTGGACCTGCAACTGTCATCACAAAATTGCCTTCATGGGCTATTCAGTATAATTTTAACTGACAAAGGAAGCCCTATTGGCTATCTCAAAGGCTGACCACTGGGGGATGAAGCATCATTCCAGCTTCTACACCTGCAAATCTATCTCCCAAACATTTCCATATATTCTTCTCTGGAATCTTCTGCCTTTTTCTCCATTTAACATGATGATTCTCTTTTCAAATATGCCCTTCACAGTGTGTCATTACACAATCACAGAATTGGAGAGGTGGTCATCTAGTCCAATTGATATATGAAGGAATCCCCACTACAAAACACCCAACAAGTAGTCATATAATTTCTACTTGTAAACCTCCTAGGAGAGAGCCACCATCCACCTCCTGGGACAGCTCCTTTCACTTTAGGTTAGCTCTAGTTAGGAAGTTTTTCCTTATATCAAGCTGAAATTAGCCTCTTTAAACCTACTACCCACCGTTCCTAGTTCTGCTCTCTGGGGCCACACAGAATGAGTCTAATCCCTCCTTCATGCTAACCTGTTCCCCTTTATTCTTGTATTCTCCAGGATAAATATTCTGCATTTCTTCAATGATATTAGATTCCCCAGTGAAGCTTAAGATCATATTGGGGAAACAGTCATCATCAAAACAAGCTGGTACTGGTTAAGAAATAGAGTGGTGGGTCTGTAGAATAGATTAGGTTCAAATTACATTATAGCAAATGACCATAGTAATCTAATGTTTGATAAACCCAAAGATCCAAGATATAAAGACAAGAAATCACTATTTAACAAAAATACTGGGAAAACTGGAAAGCAGTTTGGCAGAAACTAGGTATAGACCAACATCTCAAAATGTATAACAAGATAAGGTCAAAGTGAGTACATGATTTAGATATAAATGGTAATATCATAAACAGATTAGGGGGCATGGAAAATTTTACCTGCCAGATCCCCAAATAAGGTAAGGATTTATGACCAAACAATAGCTAGAGGGGATCATGGGATATAAAATGAATAATTTTGATTAAATTAAACTTAAAAGAGTTTGCACAACAAAACCAATTCAGGCAAGATTATAAGGAAAGTAGGAAATTGGGGTGGGGATTTTACAGCAAGTTTCTCTGACAAAGGCCTCATTTATCAAATATATAGAGAAGTGAGTAAAATTTATAATAATACAAGTCATTCCTCAATTGATAAAGGATCAAAGGATATGAACAGGCAGTTTTTAGAAGAAGAAATCAAAGCTATCTATAGTCAAATGAAAAAATGCTTTAAATCAGGATTGATTAGGGAAATGTACATTAAAACAGTTCTGAGGTGGCACCACCTATATGTCAGATTGACCAATATGACATAAAAAGAAAATAACAAATGTTGGAGGAGATGTGGCAAAATAGGTACATTAATGCATTGTTGGTACAGTTGTAAACCGGTTCAATCATTGTAGAGAGCACTTTGGAACTATGCCCAAAAGGGCTAGAAACTGTGCATACCCTTTGATCTAGCAATACCACTACTTGGTCTGTATCCCACAGAGATTTTTGAAAAAGTAAAAGGACATATATGTACAAAACTACTTATAACAGGGGGGGTTTTTTGGGAGTGGGTAAAGAATTGGAACTTTAGAAATGCCCATCAATTGGGGAAGGGCTGAATAAGTTGTGTTATATGATTGTGATGGAATTATGCTATATTATGCTATAAGAAATGATGAGCAGGATGGTTTCAGAAAAACCTGGAAAGACTTACATGAACTGATGCAAAATGAAGTGAACAGAACCAAAACAACATTGTACACAGTAACAGCAACATTGTATGATGATCCACTGTGAATAACTTGACTATTCTGATCATAATGATCCAAGACAACTCTGAAGGACTTATGAAAAATGTCCACCTCCAGAGAGAACTGATAAAGTCTGAATGCAGATTAAAGTATATTTTTATTACTTTTTCTTGCTTCTTTCTCTTTTTTTGCAACATGGCTAAAATGAAAATGTGGTGGGGTTTTTTTTTCATGATTTCACATGTATAATTGATATCACATTTCTTGCTTCACAATGGGTGGTAGATGGGTAGGAGGAAGGAAGAGAATTTAGAAGTAAAAAAAAATTAAATTAATGTTATAAAAAAAATCAATTTAAAAGAAAAAAAAATTAAAGATACTCTGTTTGGCACTTGCCATATCACACTGTTGGCTCATCTATTCCATTTCATTTTGTTGATTCAGATGCAACAATTTATCCTATCAAGATCATATTTTATTCCATCCTGGCTGGCATTCAATGTGTTAGCTACCTCTTCCAGATGATCACAGCCAGGATCACCCCCACTCTCCCCAGACTCAGAAAACATTTGGATACATATAAAAATATAAGCAGAGTTAAGCACATAGTTATACATGTGATACATACAGAGAGATACAACCATCCAAGTAGATACTCCCTCATTGAGATAGTTACACACAAATTGCCCACATGCACAGTGATATACGGGGAAGTATAAAAATAGTTACATATACATGCAGTTACATATACATACAGATATATACATGAATGTGGACATAGATACAGTTACATGATATGCTGAAGTACAATTTCACATGCAACAATAGCAGCAGACATCCACAGATTCCTAGAGTTACACACAGATTGTTGGCCAGAGCTCCTCAGCACTCAGCTGTTGCAGCCATAACCCCCAAGTTGTGCACACAAACATACAAAGCTCCACAGAGAAGCAGGCATACAAAGGGAACAGATACAATTCTTCATTCATTCAACAAACTCTAAAGGAGGAAGAGCCTGTCACCATGGGGGAGACAGGGAGTAGCCAAACCAGAGCCCTGAGGTTTTACTTCATTTGATTCATTAGATCACAAAACTTATAGCTGAAAAAACCCATCTGATTCAATCCCTTCATTTTGTAGCAGGGGAAATTGAGGTCCAGAAAGGTAATGGGATTTGCCTCTGGTCACCCAAATAGTGAGACATTGGAGGGTTGTTAAATAGGTCTGGATTTGGAGGCAAAAGATCTAGGCTCAAATTCTGATTCTGCCACATTTATTACCTGCATTACTTTGGGCAATTTCTTTAACCTTTCTGGGCCTCAGTCTCCTCATCTGTAAAATAAGGGGGTTGGACTAGATCACATCAGAGGTCCTTTTCACATATAGGATTATAGTCCCAGAGGTGAGATTACAACCCAGATCACTTGGTTCCAATTCCAGGCCTCTTTCTTCTAGGCCACCAGTTCTCAACCTGTGGGTTATGACCCCTTTGGGGGTCAAACAACCCTTTCACAGGGGTCACAGGGGTCACTTAAGACCATCAGAAGACACATATTTCCGATGGTCTTGGGAACTGAGACACTGCTCCTCTATCCATCTCCAGGTGGGTCCACCCACATGCAGATATGTCCACATACGAGTATTAAAGGGTCGTGTGGCATTAGGAAAGTTAAGAACCACTGTTCTAGGAGAATCTGTTGTTTAATTCAACAAATATTTATTATATAAGTATTAAGTGCAAGGCACTGTGCTGGAAAGAAAAACAAAAAGAAAAATCACACAGTCCTTGTCCTTACAGACCTTGTGTTCTAAGGTAGGGGAAGGTGGGTGATGGAGAAATTGTATTAATGCAGATAATTGTTATAGAAGACAGAGAAGAGGCATGTGTGAAGAGGCAAAAGAGAGATACCAAGCTCTCTAGAAGAAGAAAAAAATCCGAGGACATAGAATGCACTTTCAGCTGTGGCTGGAGGAGGATCATAGAAGGTTCTATAGAGAAGGTAGTAAGGTGGCATTGAAGAACAGGTGGAGATATATGTAAGGGTGGGGGCAAGGGTGTCATTCTGTGTACAGGGATATGAACAAAGCTACAGAGACAGGAGATGGGGGGAAACAGTGGGGAACAAAGTAGTTCAATTTGTCTGGACTAGTCTGAGTTAAAGTTTAAAGATAGATGGGAATCAGTTTGGGAGAAAGGGGTGTGCCTTGATTATCAATAAGGCCTTAGGCAAAAGAAATACTATGAAGTTACTAGAACGACTGGTTTTCTCAGCACTTTCTTACACTGTTGAGCACCTCTCCTTCTGAACACTTTCTCATCTCTTGGCTTACATCACATTGCTTTCTTCTGGTTCTTCTCCTACCCTTCTGACCATTCCTTCCCTGTCGCTTGTTGGATCATAATCATTGTCCCAACACTAAGTGTGAGTACTTCCAAAGTTCTGGATGAATGCATTCCTCTCTATACTCTTTCTCTTGGTGGTTTCATTAACTCCCATGTCTTCAATGATTTATCTAGATGATGTCTAAATAGGTATGTGACCTATAACACAGAGTCACCCTTTCACAAAGAACTCTAGATCTGGAATCCTACAGAGCAAGGATGAATCTTGAGGGCAGCCTGACACACACACACCCCCAAAAAAGAAAAGGGAGTCAGGCTTTTTTTCCCTCCTCACCTCATGGTTCATTGTTTCCTTCCCCTCTAGTGGAATTCTGGGGAAAATCTCTAAAACAAAGCTTAGGGTCTAGGGTCTCCCCAAAAAGGATCTACAAGTCCCTAACTGATCCAAAGTGAAATGAGCAGAACTAGAACAATTTATTCAGTAGCAATCATGTAAAGACAAATGACTTTGAAAGACATTGGAACTCTGATCAACACAATGACCAACCACAGTTCTGAAAGACTCAAAATGAAACATGGTATTCTCCTCTGGATAGAACCCAGATGGACTCAAAGGATAGCCAGAGGTATATTTTATTTTCTTTTTTCCTTCCTTTTTTCTTCCTTCCTTCTCTCTCTTCCTTTATTTCTGATTCTTTCCTCTTCTTTTTAACCCGGCTAATATGGGAATTTGTTTTGCCTGACTATATGCATTTATATTGGATTTTGTTTTTCTTGCCTTTTCAATGGATGTGGGAGGGGGATAGAAGAGAGAAAGAATTGGAAACTGAAAATAAAATAAAACTAAGTAAACAATCTATCCATGGACCCCAGATAAAGGACCTTTGTTTTAACTAAAATAAAGGTTTTTGAGAATTAAGATCACTTAGGTATTAGTGGGTAGGACAAATTGGACAAAAAAGAGACCAATTAGGAAGTTATTACCATAGTCTATAGTAGAGATGATGAAGGTTTGTTTTACTTAGAGTAATAATAATAGTAGCATTTTCATTGTTCAGTAGTGGCCAACTCTCTGTGATCCCCTTTGGGGTTTTCTTGGCAAAGATACTGGAGTGGTTTTCTCATTTCCTTCTCCAGCTCATTTTACAGATGAGGAAACTGAAGCAAATAGGATTAAGTGACTTGCTCAGGGTCATACAACTATTAAGTCCCAGAGACCATATTTGAAGAGGAGTCTTTCTGATTCCAGTCTGCCACTAAGGTTTCAGACTAGATTAACTTGGAAGGTGATGCTATTAGCAATTGTTGAATTAGTTCGATGATGGTCCCATCAACTGATGTAGTCAGTCAACAAGCAATGTAGGTAGGCACAACAGAAATCAGGGCATTTCATGGAAAGGACAGGTTTGGTGAAAAGATAATCATTTCATTTTGGTACATGCAAGCCAGCTGTTCAAGACCTCCTGGGTCGACCAGTATAAAAAGAGATTGTAAACATTTCCATAAATTGGGAGACATTTGGGGGCTTTTGGTCCTAACGTTTCCATTTTCTTTTTAGCCTTGGAGAAACTTCAGCCCAGAGGGAGAAAGAAGCTGACTTTTCTCTTCATGTTCTACTTTTTCCAGATAACTAGAAGAGAGGCAAGTCAAACACAAGAAAGGGGAAGCAGCAAGATAAGAGACTGTTCTGTGAGGCTGGGCATGGACCTAAAGCAGAGCTACCTGAGGCAGTATGGAGAGAACAGACCTTGAGTTGGCATGTCAGTGCAGGCCAGACCAGACCAGGTCGAGCTTTCAGTTGGTTGGGCCACACCTAATAGCATTACCATCACAGTGAGGTCAGGCAAAACTCCAATTCAAAGTTTCCTTCTCCCCTTTTCCCACAGAGTATTTGCTGTGGAATTATGCCTCATTAGAGTCAAAACCTACCCAATACTTTTCCTTTTCATCCTCAAACCCCAGCCTGTCTGGGGGAAGGGAAAGTAACCCAAACTTTGTGTGTTTATGTGTGTAGACAGACAGAGAAAGAAAGAAAAAAAGAGGAGACATCCTAAACACATTAATTTTGTTTATGCAAAATCTTTTATATATTTATGCAACCAAAAGTCATTCCCCAATAGACAAGTGAACAAAGGATATAAACAAATTTCTCAAAAGAAGACTGCAGACTGTTAACAATTATATGAAAGAATGCTCCAAATAACTAATAATAAAAGCGTAAATCAAAGCAACCCCAGGTTTCACCTCATACTTAGCAAAATGGCAAAGATAGCAAAAGATGGGAATAGTAGATATTGGAGGGGTTGTTAGAAGATAGGCACATCAGCACATTGTTGGTGGAGCTATGAAATGTTACAACCATTTTGGGAACCAATTTGTAACTCTGCAAATAAAGTAACTAATAAATAATAGTAAATAATAATAATAATAAATGAAGTGACCTTTTGACCCACAGATTCTACACTTAGGCTTATTTCCCAAGGAGGTCATTAATAAGGAAGCTACATTTTATGGGTTTATTGTTATTTTAACAAACGAATGAATACTTTAAAGTGGATAGAATGCCTCGGCCTTGGAGTAAGGAAGTCTCATCTTCCAGACTTCATATCCAGCCTCAGACGCTTGCTAGCTGTGTGACCCTAGGCAAGTCACTTAACCCTGTTTGCCTCAGTTTCTTCATCTATAAATGAGATGGAGAAAGAAATGGCAAACCTCTATAGCATCTTCGCCAAAAAAAAATCCCAAATAGTTTCACGAAGAGTAAGACACAACTGAAACAATTGGACCACAAATATTAACAGATATAACTCACATAAACAAAAGCTCTTTGGAGGATCTTCAATAATTTTTAAGAGTTTAAAAGGCTTCAGAGACCAAAAAGTTTGAGAACTGCTCAGCTAGAACCTACTACTAGACTTTAATCCACCTTAGAGTCAGCTGGTCCTTGACAGTCAGGAGAAAGAGACTACAAATGGTGAGGAATAGAGAAGGCTATGCTGCATTGGTCAGACAGCCATCTGGTGGTCAAACAATGTGTTATCTTTACCCTCCCTCCCACCTATCTTTATTTTTAACTACTCAAATAATTGACTGTTCACATGACAACCTGATGTTCTCTGTAATAGCAGAAATCAGAGGAATATGAATTCACTAATCGGTGTATTTTTAGAACCATACCACACCCTATAGTAAATATGCTAAGTTTTAGGACAGTGCAACGTTCATTAAAAAAAAAAATCTAGCAGGAAGTGTAAGATGCAGATCTGGAGCCTAGGGAGAGACATATGATTGGGACTCATCTACACAGAAGTGATAACTGAAGTAGAGGAATAGATGAGAACATCATGGGAAGTGAGTATAAAGGACAGTTAGATGCTAAGGGCTAGAGGGCAGGTGTCCTACTGAGGAACGGCTGACCAAATTGTGGTTTTTGTGGAATATCACTGTCCCACTAGAAATGATGAAATGGATGATTTCAGAGAAAATGGGGAGAGTTTTATGAACTGATGTAGAGCAAAGTGAACAATTTCTGCATTGATAACATTATGGAGAAAAACAACTTTAAAAGACTTCAGAATTCTGATCAACTCAATGATGAACCATGAGTCTGGAAGAATGAAGATGAAACATGCCTCTCACTGCCTGACAAAGAGGTGACAAATTTATAGTGCAGAGGCATACGTTTCTAGATATGGCTAATGTGAGAATTTGTTCTGTTGAACTATTCAGCTATATATTGCTTTTCCAGTTCATTTGTTGTTGTTGTTGTTGTTTTAATGTGGTTAATTGGGGGTTCCAGGAGTGGGAGGAACTGATTAATAAATTAAAAACTATTTAAAAAAAAATAAAATAACTGGAAAAGGAACCAGTGAAGGAGGTGCCAGAAAGGTGGAAGGAAAGTCAGGAGTGCTTAGAGTCAGAGAAGACCAGGGAAATTAGAATCCCAAAAGTAATAGTCAATTGTCAGATGTGGAGGAGAGTTATTTGGTAACCATGGAACTGGTGAGTAATGAGAAGATCCAAAGCTGGAGGTTTGTAGGACTGGAAGTCAGGAAGCATCAGAAAATAAGGGATGTGGTGTCCCTGGGGAAAGTTAGGCCTCAGAAACATACGTATATCACAAAAACATATCTTCTCAATCATATAAGCATACATCTTCCCAAGCACGCAATGCTCACACACACACTTCCAAAAACATAAACATATACACACAGGGAGACCTTGTTAGCTACCCTGGATGCAACCCCCAACTCTGCCTCTGACTCAGAGCTTCCCTTTTCTAGATCTCAGTCTTCTCATCTGTAAAACTGAACTAGAGACGTTCTCAATCCCTTCAGGTCAGCTCCTTAACCTAAGCCTTCCCAGAGCTGTAAGAATTAAAAAAAAAAAAAAAGTTGAGGTGGAAGGCGGGGGAAATTTCCCACTGGCCGTGGCTGACGATGCTCGCCCAATCAGCGAAGTGGTAATCCGCAGTCTCTCACCCCGCCCTTTACTGGCTTCGGAGTGTTGCGGTGCTGGCGCTCCAGCCCCACCTGGGTTCTGGCTCCGTCCCCTACCTGAGGCCTGGACCAGACTGAGGTCCAACCTCACGTTGAGCAGCCAGATGCTGACCACAAACAGCTGGTACTCTGGAAACTGAACAGCTGGGTTGGGTGTGCACCAAGGTGCACAGCCTCCGACCCTTGCCCGGAGCAGATACAAACCTCCCAAGTTCAGGCAGTTTACCCCCCCACCCCACCCCCCACTCAAGCTCCTGCTTCAGGACCAGCCCAACACCCAACGCCCAACTTCAAAGCCCCTGCTTCAGGTCCAGCCTTCTCTTAGGCCTCACACCTCCAACTCCAGGCCCCTTCCTAGCTCCTAGATCTAGCCCATCCCTGGTGGCCTGGAAAGTACACTAATCTGAAGCCAGAAAACCCAAGTTCTAATCGCAGCTATGTAGTGGCTTCGTGACATGGGCAAGCCTTCTTCTCAATGGGCCTTAGTTTTCTCAAGTGTAAATTAGAGAAGAGTACTAGATGAATTGAACCGTTCCTTCTCCCTTATAATCTGATGGCCTTCTGGCCTTTACCCTAGACATTATCTCAACCCAACTATTAGCTCCCAGGTCTGGGCCTCCAGATCTGACTCAGCCCCAGACACCCAAGTTGCCCCTTGGGTTTCTCCAGCTGTGCCAACGCTTGCCCTGAAACTCTGGGAAGGATGATCCCCAGAAACAGCAGATGTACCTTCCTTTCCCTATCATCCCCTTTCCCTTTTCTCCCTTTTCTGGGCTGACAGAAATAATCACTCTTTAGCCTGAGATTACAGGTTCTTGGCAAAAGTGCCTCTCCCATGGTTTTCCCCCCACTGTAGCTTCCCAGTTCATCCCCAGCACCTATCCTCTTGATGTTCTCCCTAAGGTTCTTCTTCAGTGTCACCTCCAGTGTCACCTTCCTCTTCATCTTTCCCTCCCCCTCCCACCTTAGTCTCTTCCCCTTCAGTATTCCCCAGGGCTCTGTACTCTCCATACACATTATCCCCTCATGTGCCTGTGTTCTGGGTGCCTCAGGGCTGAACCAGTCTTCCCCCTCTGTTTCTCCCCCTCCCTTCTCCCTGTCTCCACCCAACTGGACACAAAGCCCTCCCTCCTCTGTTCTGTGCCTGTCCCTGCCTGATGCATCTGAGCTTGTTCCAAGAGTATCCAGGGCAGGTGACCCAGTCCCTTCACACTGCCCCCCCCCCCCAAGAGAACAGGGTAAGGAGGAGTGGCATATTTCCAGCATTCCTTCTCTTCATCCAACACACAAGAAGGCCCTCGGGCAACCTACCCACACCCTGGAAGCAAAGCAAGTGGCCCTTTTGAATTGGTTCTAGGAGAGCAGGTAGGATCTCAGATTCCTTTCACTGTTCCTTAACCAGCCAGTGTGCCTGGAGCCAGCCATGCACAGCTGCCAGGTTTTTGTCAAGCATCAAATCTGGTCTGATGACTCACGCACAAACCAGGTGATTGCTCAAAAGACCAGTCCACATGCCCAGAGCTACAACAAGCGACTGCTCCTGGTGGACCTGATCTGCATCCTTCTGGGTAAGTCTGTTGGGCCATAGCTGAAATTCAAGGCTAGGGTCACAGGCATAGACGAAGGATGGGTGGGGGGGAGGGATCTTTCCTTTGGAAAAGAGGTTAAAATATAGCATGAACAGCTTTATACAAGTTTCCCAAGGCCTGGGGAGTTCAGGATTGAGCTCAATTGCCCCTATTTCTCCTTCTCTGCTTCTGTGCCCTCCAAGGCTGCATACAGCACCTGGAATACTTGAGTAGACCTATGTGCAGGTGAAGGGCAGCCATGGACCAAGAGGAGTACCTGTGAGCTGGTCCACTTCTACCCCCAGGACTTACTCCAGCTCATGTTTAGTGTGGCAGAGCAGAGAGAACATGGCATTTGGAGTCAGAGAAGCTGGGTTTGAATATCAGCTCTGCCATTTCCTAGGTGCGTGGTCTTAAGGAAGTCAGTTTCTTAGGTTATAAAGTAAAAGGATTAGACGAAATTATTTAAGGGCTCTGAATGGTTCTAAATCCTGTGTTCTCATTAATCACTCCTTGTCCGAATTCTTTTTTGTTTTTTGAGGGGGAAAGCAAGGCAATTGGGGTTAAGTGACTTGCCCAAGTTCACACAGCTAGTGTGTCAAGTGTCTGAAGCTAGATTTGAACTCAGGTCCTCCTGACACCGTTATATTCACTGTGCTACCTAGCTTCCCCCTTGTCCCAATTTCTTCCCCCATTCCCACCAGTCAGGCATGCCACTTTCCTTGGGAGGATGCAGAACAACTCAGTGACCTGCCTAAAGTGAAACTCCACGTCCATAAGCCCACATCTAGGTTGGCAAGGATTCCATCAGAGGAAGAAACTAGGGCTAGTCACCTTAATGTCCAATTCAAGTTTTCTACCCATGTGCCAGTTCCTGACACAAATATTTCTGAGCTGGTGACCCTCTGGGGGAGGTCAATATGTGTTAGAAACAGTGAACTCTAGGACAGTCTGAGATCCCTCCCCACACCCTGGGCCAATCACACCTGTCTCAAGAAAACCCTACAACTTGACACTATTATTGAGCCACTCACTTCCACAAGGAGAACCAGGTGTCCACACCTCTGCTTGGATGCTCTCAGCCCCAGACTTTCTCACAGGACTGGGGGAAGAGTGGGAAGAAAACAGTTGAGGCTACCCTCCCATTCCACTTTCTGAAGGCAGAAACAACCAGGGAGTTGACCACATTTTCAGCCCTCATCACTTCTGGCCAGGGTCTGAGTCACAGAGGCCCCCTTCCCTAAGGCTTCCCCTCACCCCACATCATAAGCAAGTGGGATCTGTCTTTTCAGGAGGGTCATGAAATGGTTGGATGCTTGGCTCTCTTCCATGCCTCTCCCTGCCCCAAATGTTTGCAGCTCCAGGCCTTCATCCTGCATGATGGTTTGGAGAATCACTGGGAATATTATCCTGTTCCTAGTCTCCATCCCCTTCTTCGTGTGTGAGACAAATATTGTGGACCCCATCCATGCTGGCTTCTTCTGCAATGACAGTAGCATCCGCTACCCACTAAAAGTTCAGTCCATTGATAACATCGTCCTTATCTGTACCGGCCTTTTCATCTCCATCACTTCTGTAAGTGGGGAAGGGAGAAGGGGTGCTCCTTGGCCAGGGCCCTTCCCTTCTCTGGGCCTTGGTTTCATCATTTATAAAATGTTGGGGTTGACCAAGATCATTGCTGAGGCGCCTTCCAGCTCTGTTAATCTTATATACTAAGGTCCCTTCCAGCTCTGATACTCTGATGCATATCTGTGTACCCAATCCCAGCAAACGAACTATACAGCATCAAGTCCCACCTTCCCCCTCCTCAAAGTGGTATCACATTGATGAATCTGGAGTCAAAAGCTGACCTCTAGCCCTTGCTAGCTGTTGTCTAGGCAAGCCATTCAACCTCTCTGAGCCTCAGTTTCCCCATCTGTAAAATGGGGGAGATAATAACATTTCCCATTTCTATTTCAGTTTCAGGTTTATAAAGCACTCCCTTCTTAACCCCATGAGGCAGGTCATAGTAGTATCAGCCCCTAAAGGTTGCTGTAAGGATGAAATTAGATAATGTACAGAATGAGTTTGGAAAGTACTATATAAAAGTCAGCAATTATTACTCTCTTTCTTTAGATAGCTGAAGTACCAACTTTTTAGACTTGAGTCCAGAAAGACTTGACTTTGAATCCTGCCTCAGACACTTCATAGCTATGTGACCTTGGGGAACCTCTCTGTGCTTCAGGTCCCTCATCTGTAAAACAGAGGATAATAACACCTCCCAGAGCTGTGAGGATCAACTGAGATACCTAAAACTCTTTGCAAACCTTAAAATGCTATAAAAATGCTTCTTATTATTATTCAGAGCATCTACCTTTTTCTGGCAACATGAGAGATCCTACTTTTTTTTTTAGTGAATAGCAGAAGCCTTCCATTTTCTTGGTCAATGAGGAAAATTCTGTATTTTCCCACACATCAAAAATGCTACCTTGGGGAAAGGGCTTGTAGAGGAAATCTGGCCTTCACTCCACTGCAATGGAGCAGTATGGCAGTCTTTTGCCCCTCCCCCAAATGGAACAAGAGGGCCATCATACACGTAAATGATTCGGGGATTGCCAGGGGGAGGGGAGGTATATAATTAAATTAAACCCTTAATCACAACTCCTCCTACTCCCAACCTTGACTCAAGGGGACCCAAACTAGGTTTCCAAGATAGAGGTGGGAGACTCTTGCAAAGCTGTCAGAAAACTGGGGAGGACATTGGGTCTCCAGGGGCAAAGTGAGTAATGGGTTCAAATGCTGTCACAGATCACTCTGGGAGAGATACAGTGGTTACGCTGCCAGCAGTTGACCTTGCCAGTACTGGGAAGCAACATCTACATGGCTGTGATCTATAGAGAGCTGAGCGCCTTCCTCTTCGGAGTCACTATAAATCAGTCCCTTGCCAGTACAGTCAAGATTTTCACAGGCCGTCTCCGCCCCAACTTCCTGGCTGTGTGCCGCCCTGCCCTGGCCCACCTGAAATGCACCCATGGCTACATCACCCACTATAACTGCACTGGGGCTCCAACTGAAGTATCTCAAGCCCGGTAAGGGGAACTGCCCTCTGACATAGGAAAGAATGGAGGGGAGTGTGCAGTGGGTAATCAATCATATGGGGCATCAGGTTATATCGGAAAAGGTGGTAGACTGGGGAGTCAGAAGACCTGGATTCAAGTCCCAAAGTTACTACTCAATTCATCATCTGACTTAAGCAGGTCATGCTCCCTTCTAGTTCTGACATTCATATTCTGTATTCTATGGGCCTCCTCACTCAGACATTCCATTCTCTAATGGCTGTCTTCTTGTTCGAATCACAGGATCATGGGGTTTTACAGTTCTGTAATTTGTTGGGGGGAAAGATGTTTGGGGGTGCCCAGAACAAAAGCTACTGCAGAAAGCCCTTCAGTCTGGCATGCAGCCAGTGGAGGGGCAGCTTCTCCATTAGCTGCCTCTCTTGCCCACCACTGCAGGAAATCATTCTTTTCTGACCATGCTGCCTTCTCTGCATACTGTGTGATCTATCTGATGGTGAGTATCTGTGAAAGCAAGGGTGGGAGGAGGCTGTGGGTCTGCACAGAATCCAGAGATGACTCCACTGTGCTCCCAGAGAGATGCCATGGAGCTGGGTACAGCATGGCACAACCCAAACAGAACTGGCGTTTGTCACCCAGGCAGCCTTTGTCTGGGAAGCCAAGCAGCCCTGCTGCCAGGCCATGTGAGAGTAACAGGACAAAGTCAGAATCAAGCCCTCTGGGAGGGCCTCTCACTGTCCCCAACCTCCAGCTCTACCTGCAGGCTCGCCTCGTTTGGGAGAGGTCCAAATGGCTCAGGCTCATGCTCCAAACCATCCTTCTGCCCTTACCATTGCTGGTGGGTTACTTGAAAATTCAAGATTATTGGCAGCATCCTTTGGACGTACTCACTGGCTTTCTACAGGGGCTGATCACAGCCATCTGGGTGGTAGGTCCCATCCCCAGGGAGTTGGGGGACACTAGGGTGCCAGAGTAGTTGCATGGGGACCCTAATACAGAAAAAAGGATAACCTGACTGGGACTTGGGATGTGACCTTGGGCAAACTGCTGCTCTTCTCTGGGCCTAAATTTTCCCCTGTTGAACAGAGATCATGGAGTAGGGTGATGAGTGGGAATGCACTCTAGAGTGAGGAGGGTAGGTAGAGGTCAGGAGAGAAGGCCAGGACTTTTCCCCACCCACAGCTCTGGGAGGGAGGGAACTGGGATCCCAGATTCCAGAGGTAAGGCTGGGAGAGAGAACAAGCTGCCTTGGTACACCCTCCCACAGGCCTTCTTTATCTCGGATATGTTTCTTTCCAAGAAGTGCTTGCCTCCAGTCTCTTCCTCCTGCTCAAAAAGCCAGGATTTGGGTGAACAGACTAGCTGCTAATCTTGGTGTCCCTCCAACCTCCAGCAGCCCATCAGCCATGGGAAGCTTGGTGTTCTCCCACCAAGGCCACAAACACACCCTGTTGCTCCTTCTCTTCTTTCCTGCCTCCCCAAGCACCTTAAATATTGCTCAAAGATCATGGGTCAACAGGTCCAGACCCTACTCTTTAACAGAGGCCTCCCAAAAAAACAGAAGATGTCAAGTGACTGGAAGGAGTGAGACAGCAGGAAAGTCCACCTTCACCTGCATGGGCAAGACTCAACTATCAAACAGTCCTAATGAAATGTGGAACTATAGAGGAAGCACTAGCCTGTTTCAGGCTATTTGAACAGGAAGTTGGTCCTTCCCAGGTGGGCTTAAAACCAGAAATTCCACCCCAAACTGGAACCCTTTTCTGGCCGTCTCTCCATGGTAAGGAGGGGATGTCCAAGAAGTTAAGGATCATCACTCAGGAAGGACGGGGCATCATCCCTCTCAGTCCTTAACCTTGAGCCTTCCTGATACCCTGCCTCACCCCTCACCCACCCCCCACCCCACCCCCACAATAATGTGACATGTATACATTGCTTTAAAATAAACAGTTCAGTTAGTGGTTCAGGGTTCAGTTAGTGGTTCCTTCTGAGGAACCTGGGAACCACAGATGTCTCAAGAGGGGGGGCTGAATCTACACATGTTTACTGCCCCCAAGGTGGGAAGCTGT
>CM053587.1:297572688-297628734 GCA_028646515.1 Pseudochirops corinnae
TTACAGTAGTGTGCCCGGGCTGCACAGCTGGCTCTTTTCTGACTCTAGCAGACCTTGCTGACATAAATAGACCCGCCCTTGTTCTCTGTGCCAACACCCTCTCCCACCCAGCACACATACACACATACCCCGTTGTTGGGTCCAGGCAAAGTCAGCCCTGCCCCAGGAACCCCCAGGGTGAAGGGTTTGCCAAAAGGAGCCAGCTGTTGCAGCCCTCCCTGCTTTCTCCACCTACTCTGTTGGTCTCCCTGTCTCCCCAATGGCTGTCCTGATGTCCCCTTCTACTTGTCTGTGCCCCTCCCATGGATTGTCAGTCTCTGAGTGCCTTCTCTTGCTCACCATCCCTACAGCGTCATCCCCCTCTTTTCTCTCTTCACCTTATATATGTAGGTGGCTGAGACCCTAGTTATATGTTGAGTGTGTTGTTAAGTGTGTGTAGGGTGGGTTCTCTTAGGATCCTTCTTCCCTTTAGAGAGGCCCTGGCCCCACTCTCTTGATGATTTTCCTTGCCCTAGTTCTGGGAAGTGATCAGTGATGAGCATGGCATTGATCCCACTGGCACTTACCATGGTGATAGCGACCTACAGCTGGAAAGGATCAATGTTTACTACAATGAGGCCACAGGTAAGCCAGTCTGCCAGAGGCCTAGTGGTCTGTGTTCCCAGTGGTGGTCTGGTCACCTGGGTCCCTGATGGAAGCTGGGGTGGGGGTAGGGAATGGAAAGAGGGTGAGTACATGAGTCCCCAGCTCTGAAAGGTATCTCTCCTCAGGAGGGAAATATGTACCCCGAGCAGTGTTGGTGGACCTGGAACCAGGGACCATGGACTCGGTCCGTTCCGGCCCATTCGGGCAAATCTTCCGGCCAGACAACTTTGTCTTTGGTGAGTCACAGAGACAGATGCCCGATTGTTATTATTGTGCTTACAAAGACCCAAGCAGTCACATGTGTCTCCTAAGAAGTAGGGGGCTGTCTTTGAGAGTAGCCTTTTCTTTTTAGGGTACTAGATGTTCTACCTTTCCCTCTTTTCTCTCCCCCCTCTATCTTCTACTGCTTCATTCTTAGCAGAAGTGAAGCTGACAAAAGGGCTCTCCCCAAACAGTACAAACCAGGAGTTCTACCTCCCACCTACCCCTTCCTCCCACAGCTGCTTACAGGGTTGGTATTCCAAAAATGTGGGCTACTTGCTTTAGGGGTCGCAGCTCTCACCTCCTGTGACTAAAGACCTCCCTTGTTCATTCCAGGCCAGTCTGGGGCTGGGAACAACTGGGCCAAAGGTCACTACACAGAGGGTGCTGAGTTAGTGGACTCGGTCCTGGATGTAGTTCGGAAGGAGGCAGAGAGCTGTGACTGCCTGCAGGGTTTCCAGCTGACCCATTCGCTGGGTGGGGGCACAGGCTCAGGCATGGGCACCCTACTGATCAGCAAGATTCGTGAGGAGTACCCAGACCGCATCATGAATACATTCAGCGTGGTGCCCTCACCCAAGGTATCAGACACAGTGGTGGAGCCCTACAATGCCACCCTCTCAGTCCATCAGCTGGTGGAGAATACAGATGAGACCTACTGTATTGACAATGAGGCCCTCTATGACATCTGTTTCCGTACCCTCAAGCTCACTACACCCACCTATGGGGACCTCAATCACCTGGTGTCTGCCACAATGAGTGGAGTCACCACCTGCCTCCGTTTCCCAGGCCAGCTCAATGCTGACCTGCGAAAGCTTGCGGTCAACATGGTCCCCTTCCCCCGTCTCCACTTCTTCATGCCTGGCTTTGCCCCACTCACCAGCCGAGGGAGCCAACAGTACAGGGCATTGACGGTCCCTGAGCTCACTCAACAGATGTTTGATGCCAAGAACATGATGGCGGCCTGTGACCCCCGCCACGGGCGCTACTTGACAGTGGCTGCCGTCTTCCGTGGCCGCATGTCGATGAAGGAGGTAGATGAACAGATGCTGAATGTTCAGAACAAAAATAGCAGCTACTTTGTGGAATGGATCCCCAACAATGTCAAGACAGCGGTGTGTGACATCCCACCACGGGGTCTCAAGATGGCAGCCACCTTCATCGGCAACAGCACCGCCATCCAGGAGCTCTTCAAACGCATCTCTGAACAGTTCACAGCCATGTTCCGCCGGAAGGCCTTCCTGCATTGGTACACAGGTGAGGGGATGGATGAGATGGAGTTCACAGAAGCGGAGAGCAATATGAATGACCTGGTCTCCGAGTACCAACAGTACCAAGATGCCACAGCAGAAGAGGGGGAATTTGAGGAAGAAGCTGAGGAGGAAGAAGTGGCCTAGAGCGCTTCCTATCGGGTCTGTCCCACAGATTCCACATTACCCTCCCCAGCTCTGACCCTATATTACCCTCATTCTTGTCTGACACCACTTCCCCTAGATTCTGCCTTGACCAGAACTCTGCTCCCTCAGTTTCTCTGCTCACATCACTTCATATTGTCCTCTGACCCCACCAAACCTTTATTGCCTCTAATTCTCTTATACTGGCTCCCTGATTTGTCTTCAACCCCATCCATACCCAGCTTCTCTGATCCCACCCAATCTTTTGTTACCCCAAATTCCCTGATACTTTCCCCAGTTTGTCTCCAACTTCTCTGACCTTGTATCTCCCTCATCTTCTCTCATCCCTCTAAACCTTGGCTCTCCTATTCTCTCTCTCAGACTACTCCTGAAAAGGGCAGGGGTGGGGGGGAATACCATGAGAGAAAGGTATTTAGATCTAGAAGAAACTTTAAGAGATTACCAGCCCTTCTTCATAAAAAAAGGGCCTTGAGTCATACACAGAGAATGAATGATGGAGTTGTGACCTGAACCCCCAGTCCTTGGATATCTTACCTCTTGCAGATAAATTCCTTCCGCCCCCAAATAACTCCACCCTATGGTATGTTGGGCACGTTTTTCATTTTTCCAGATGAGCATGCGCTAACTCCCACCTTAGCCTAGTGTTGTGATTTGGATGGGACTGTCAGGGGAGGGAGTGGGGCTCAGTAAATGTCCCTAAACGTTTACCCAATAAAATCATAATAACGCTCTCGTGTGGAGAAGTCTTACTTTGGATGGAGGTATGGGCTTCAGAGGAGGCTGGGGGAAAAGGATTGTAGGGGCCCCTTCCCCCATTGTCCAAAGAAGTCTATGCCTGTCCCCCAATGCATATCTGGGACCTGGCACTTGTGCCTAACCAGCAGCTGGGCTTAGAGAGCATGACCTACCCTACCCTGCTCAAAATAGCCCTAGGCTGTGAGCCTGGTCACCTGACACCAACCCCCAACATGCTCCCTTAGGAGGGAGGCAGAGCTGAAGAGGGCAGAAGCCCAGAGAAGGGATATGGGACCAAGCATTCAACACTGAAGGACCCCAGGTTTGTGGGAGCAGAGGCAGATAGCTGATCATAGCACCCGGCTTCATCGCTCCCTTTCACCACCTGTCTTTAGAGCCAAATTCCAGCTACTGGATTATCTATATTATAGGTTTCAATGCTGGAAGAGATTCCAGAGGTTATCTAGTCCAATCTCTACATTTTCCTGAGATGAGGAGACTTGCTTATGATTACACAGTTAGTCAGCAACAGAACCAAGATTCAAAGGTCCTCTGCCTCCTAATACCACTGATACCACACTTTAACAAAACAAAATCTGTCCTTTGTTTGACAGTATGAGTAATGAGAATTCATCGTAACAGATACCTTGGGTTGCTGACAAAGGCCTATTTGTCATTCAGGGCAGTGGAAGAACTCTTTGGCATATCCATGAAATTATGTTTGTATTCCCTACCTGTTCCTAAAGGTAATGGCTTGTTAGAGAAAAGAGGATCATTGGTTTGAAAACTGGAAGGAGCCTTATAAAGGTTACCTACTCTGCCAACTTGTGCCTTGGTTTCCCCATTGGCTAGTGATTTACATTTCCATGCCAGAGAATCAGACTGGGGATGTGTGCAAGTGACTTTAACTAAACAATCCACTTTGGAAATGAGCCAGCAGATGCACACCTAGATGTATGTATACATGTGAGTATATGTGTGTGTACATGGGTACACAGGCATCTGTATGTATACATGTGCATTCATATATATGCTTTTGGAGACTCCAGAACAAACAGAATGTGCATGATCTGGGGGTATCCCTTCTCCCTTGAAGCAAGAATTTTCTTTTGTTGTTTTTTTTCTGGAGTTGATTGCAATTTTATTAACACAGAGGCCAATCTTTTTTTTTTTTTTTGGAGGGAGGAGGTGAGGCAATCTGGGTTAAGTGACTTGCCCAAGGTCACACAGCTAGTAAGTGTCAAGTGTCTGAGGCTAGATTTTAACTCGTCCTAACTCCAGTGCCAGTGCTCTATTCACTGTGCCACCTAGCTGCTCCCCAATCTTAAATGAAAAATAGTGAACACATAAAGATAGAACATACATTTATGATATTACAGGAATGTGTCAGGTGGGTTTGTTTTTTGGTGCAAAGTGTCTCAAAAAGTGATGGCTTTGATGACACTGCTACTCATTCTTTTTCTTTCATAATCTGTACCCACCACAACCCCCCCCCCCCTTCCCTCGGCCATCAAGCTAATTAAAAAGAAAAGAAAAGGCAAGATAAAGCTTTGGGCTTTGGAGACATACATAGTCCAGGAAGACAAATTCCCATATTGACCACATCTGAAAATGTGTCTCAGTACTTCCAGTTCATGATCCCTGTCAGGAGGTGAGTGGCGTGCCTCAGCATCATTCTTTTATTTTATGTTAATTGGAGTTTTAAAGTTTTTCAAAGTTGTTTATCTCTACAATGTTGTTTTGGGGATCTATTCTCCTAGTTCTTGCTCAATTCACTCTGCACCAGTTCATACCAGTCTTCCAAGTTTCCTATAAAACTGTCCATTTTGTCACTTCTAAAAGCGTGACAATATTTCATGACATACACCGCAGTTTGTTTAGCCATATCCAATAGAAGGGTGTCTCCTCTGTTCCCAGTTCTTGGCTAGGGCTAAAGGGCTGGTGTGAGTATTTCTTTTAAAATATGAGTCATTTTCCTTTGATTAATTAAACTTTTCACTGAATAAACTTTCTTCCTTTCCCTCTTAGGTAAATGAATGAATGAATTTTTAAAAACTATGTATTAAGAACTCAGAATTTTAAAGTAGTGAGTCTGTGCGTATCTTCAAGGAGTTTATATTCTAATGGGGGAAAACAGCACATCTAGGGATAGGGTGGAATGTTGACTAAAGAAAGGAATTTTGGTCTGGAAAGTTGCAGGGATTGTGATTGGAACCATGGAGCAGCTCACTGATATGCCCTTTGCAAAAGCAACAGTAGTATTGATTTGATTTTTATTCAGAGCGAGGAGTAAGGAGGCTGTCCTGGCCTGTTTGGTAGGGTGAATAGCAAGATGGCTATACTGGATGTCTCCATGGGATAGGAACCATCTAGCTAGATAACAGTGAGCTAGGCAATCTTGCACTCAGTTGTCAATCAACACAAGGCAAGCCCAGGGAAGGACTCCCAGAAATGAGTGGATTAACTCAAAGAAGGAGCAAGTTTAGGGGAACTGGCAGTAGATCTTGTGGAGCAGATCCAGAGTTCTTCCATCCTCCAGTCTCTTCTTCCTGATGCTCCCACCAGCCAGGTCCCAGCCAAGCTTCCCATCAGGAACTAGCTCTGTTTCTTTTTCCATCCAGTCCCCAACTTTGCACGTGTTCTCTCTGTTTCTCTCTGTCTCTGTTTCTATCTCTGTCTGTCTGTCTCTCTCTCTCTGTATCTGTCTCTCTGTCACTGTCTTTCTTTCTGGACTCAGTTCCATTCCCATCTCTCTCTAGACTAGAAAAACATAATTTGTACCTAGGTCAGTTGGAGTAAATCCAGTGCTGTTGGGCACTGAGGGTGCCTGCAGTTCCAGAAACATGAACCCTGTCCCTGGATATGTCTGTTTCCACAGCTGCCCTCTTCCTGACAAATCGGTGTCTCTGGTGTCAGCAGTGTAGTGTTGCGTACATGTCCACACTCATTGTTTCTCCCCATGAGGAACAGGAAATGGTGTGAAGGTGTGTTGTTTATTTGTGTTTCTTTAAGTACCTCCTTCTGTGTGTGTCTTCCCACTGTACAACTCAGACTCCCTCTAGTGGTCTTCCTGTACCTGAACTGCTAGGTAACAGAAGAGGCAGTGGGAGGAGGGACAGAGGAATAGGGACAGAGAGATGGAGGGACAGAGCAAGGGGAAGGAGCCTGGGAGAAAGGGAGGGAAGGAAGCTCTCTGGATAGGTAGGAGAGGCTCAGCAAGCTGCAAACCAATTCCAGTCAGCTATCAGAGTTCATCTAGCAGGAGCCCAGCTTTGCCCAAGTGGTCTAGGTGCAATGCTGGCCTCTGGCTACTTCAGCTGTGATCTGGACCCAGAGACAACTCCTCAGCCCCACTTCCTCATGGGGGAAACTAGGAGGCAGTGTGCCTAGGTTCTGTAAAGCCAGCAAGGGAGGGGAGAGTTGCCTCCGGGGACGTCACCCAGCAGACTTCCTCTCTAAGCCACACAGGAAGAAGAAAGGGCTGAGCACCCAGCACCCCTGGCCCATTGCCTCAGCACAGGTCCCAGTAGGGACCCCCAGGGAAACCTGTTCTGGCCACACTGTGCTGCACCCATTCAGCAGGGGCACCATGGGATCCAGTATCAAGTAAGGCCCAGGCATCTCCCCATGCCCCTTAAATATAGCCCAAGGGTAAGGAGTTGAACGGAGAGAGCCCTTCTTGTTGAGGTAGGAGGGAAACAGGGGGAGGGAGGAGAGTGAGCTGGCTACAGCTCTAAGGATGAAGAACCCTTCTGCTAAAGCCACCTCAAAACCTTCCTGTGCAGCCTCTATCATCTCTGGTCCCCTTCAGCCTGTCTCCAGGTCTGTCTCGGTAGGCCTCTTTCTCTCTGCTAATCTGAGTTTCTGTGTGTCTCTCTATCTCCCTGTCCCTCCTTTCCTTCATGTCTATCTCTATCTCTGTCTGTCTCTCCATGTCTTCCTCCTTTTGTATTTATGCTTTTCTTTGTTTCTCTGCCTCTGCCTCTCCATCCTTCCTCACTTCTGTATGCTCTTCTGACTGCTCTCCTAGGAGGTGACTGGGAGGGATGGATGACGGTGATAAAAGAACCCAGGTGTCTTGTGCCTTCCCAGAAATGCAGTGCAGTCAGTGAGAGATTCTGTGCATGAGGACAGAAAAAGGCACAAAACCAGAGATGGAAGACACACAGAGACCCAGGGACATGCACCGATCAATCAATAAGCATTTATTAAGTACCCACTGGGTATGCTAGGCATCTATTAGGCACTGGTATACAAAGAAAAGGAGTTTATATTCAAAACATAAATAGCTACATTCAATGTGGCTATTTATACAAACTAGATTCAAGGACAGGGAGAGATGCACAGCAGCTTAGGTGACTCTGGAAAAACTTCAGGCACAAGATGACAACAACTAAGTCTGGAAGGAAATTAGGCACTCCAGGAGATGGGGGTGGGGATGAAAGGCATTCCAGGCATGTAGGACAGCCAATCCAAAGGTATGGAGGTAGGAGATGGAGCATCAAGTGTGGGGAACAAGATTGAAGAGGGAGCAGAGGGGAGGAATGTATAAGAAGACTGGAAAAGTACCTTGGGCTAGATTGCAAAGGACTTTAAATGTCAAGCCTTGATCCTCAGGGTTATAAGAAGCCTGTGGAATTTACAAGTAGGGGAGGCTGGCCCAAACAGACCCATGCATCAGGAAAATCATGTTTGCAGGTTTGTGTAGGGTGAACTGAAAAGAGAGCTGAGGGAGACCAGTAGGGAGGCCATTGAAATAGCCAGCTGAGGGATAATGAGGGTCTGAACTTGGGAGGGGGTTTAACATGATTGAATGGAGACTTATACAGAAATAGACCCCAAGGTATGGACAGGGCTGAGGAGTTGAGATTTAGAGCTGAAAGATCATCTTCTAGCCCAATCTCCTCATTTAGCAGATGAAGAAACTGAGGGACCAAGATCTGAATCCAAAACAAACTTGATCTTTTTTTGAGCCTTTGCTCACTTTGCTTCCTACACCTGGAAAATTCCTGCTCTCTTTCCTTCTTCACCCACTGACCTCCTGTCTGTCCTATAAAGGCCAACTCAGATCCTCCATGAACTTTTCCTGATTCTTCTTATTAATAATTGTTTTTCACCTTGGTTTACACTTGAGTCCTTTGCATGTCTTTAATGCACTTACCAAGTATTACCTGTACTATCATTATTTGTATGTGAATCATATCTTCCTACTAGACCTTAAGCTCCATGAGAACGGGGGCTGTGCATTATTTAAACTTTCGTTGATCAGCTAGAGCCGTATACAATGTGCTGTACAAAGTAGGCAATTAATAAATGTTTAATGGATTAAATTTTGTGTAAGATTGCCCAGGGTCATACTAGTACTAAGTCATAGAGCTGATACAGAAGAAACATAGAACAATATGTTTATGGTACTTTAAGGTTTACAAAGAGATTTACATGTGTTATCTCTTTTAATCCTCACAGCAACCCTGGGAGGAGCCAGGGTTCCATCATTATCCCCGGTTTGGTTTGGTTTTTTTACAGCTGGTAATAATAATAGCTAATTTGATGCATTGCTTACTATATGCCAGGCACTGGGCTAAGTGCTTTACAATTGTTATGTCATCTGATCCTCATGACAGCCTTTCGAAGTAGATGCTGTTATTATCCTCACTTTACAGATGAGGAAACCAAGGCAAACAGAGGTTATGACTTGCCCAAGGTCACAGAGCTAGTAAGTGTTTGAGACTGGATTTGAACTCAGGTCTTTCTTCCTGACTTCAAGCCTGGCATGCTATCCACTGCACCCTCTAGCTGCTGATGAGAGTGGTTAAAAATTCTGCCAAGCTCGTAAGGGTTCAGACTCAGTCCTTCCTGACTCCGAGTCCAGTATTCTATCCAGTGTGTTACCCAGAGACCCCTAGGTGAGCAGGTGAACACGGACACACACAAAGCCTCAGCCCTCCCACTCCTCTTTGTTCCTCAGGGAGGATCCCAAGGGTACATTTGCTTGGTTCTTTGAGGCTGCCTACCCCACCTCTCTGCAGGAGGGTAAGTTGAGGGAGGGCTATCTGGTAGGGTCAAGATGAGAGTAAGAAAAAGGAGTATAGATGGTGAGGCCCTTGAGCTGAGGCTAGGGGTGGCAACAGGGAAGTCTGGGTTGTTTGGGAGGCCTCGAGCTCACTAATCAGCTGTCCCTGCAGCACCCTCCATCTTGCACCAATTCCCTAAGGATTTCTGTGATCAGGTATGTGCCTATCCCTGCCTGCCCCAGAAGCCAGGGTCCTGACCCTACCATCCCCTCCTTCCTCTCTAGGAGCTCCAACCAAAAAGAGGGAGGGGGGGAGGGGCAATAGAACCCCAATTTCCAGACCCTGATGGGGGGACGTGGAGGCCTCTACATCCAGGTCTGGACCTTCTATACCCCTATCCCCCAAACCCTGGCCCTGGCCAAGCTGCTCTGTCTCTGTTTCCATCCCTAGGAATTAATGCAAACAGTACCCAAATTCTGTTTCCCTTTCGACTTGGAGAGGTGAGGAGAAAGAAGAAGCGAAGACACATTAGAGAGACAAGGGAACACCAGGACACAGAGCCATGCACAGTCAGAGAGACAGAGACACAGGCAGAGGGAAAGAGCAGGACAAAGGGCCACTGAGGCTGGGAGGGAAAGAGAAGAGACTGATGGATGGGATGGGTTTGGGCTCTGCTGAGGGGGAACCTGCAGGAGGTGGGCAGAGGCATTAAGCGGCTTTCTCTCCCTCCCCACATTCCCCAGGGCAGGCCACACTCTAGCTGCCCAGCACTTCACCTTTGTCCTAACCGACTTGGCTGGAAGCCGAAGATTTGGCTTCTGTCGCCTGGGGACCAGTGCCAGGAGCTGCCTCTGCATACTCAGGTTGGGAGGAGGGGCAGGGAGTGAGAGTGTTGTCCCTAGTTCTGTCACGGATTAGCTGTGCAACTTGAGTAAGTTCCCATCCCTCTCTGAGACCCATCTGTCAAAAGCTAGGGGGTGGAGGGGAGCATGCCCAAATGATATACTCTCTAAGGTTCCTTCTAGCTCTGATGTTCTATTCTAGCCCCGCTACCCTGGGGCTGGGATGGAAGGGAGGTAGGATCCTGCTCCACCCCAGAGCCAGCTGCCCCTTCTCCCTTCAGTGATCTGCCCTGGTTTGAGGTTTTCTACAAGCTGCTCAACAGTGTTGGGGACCTGTTAGCCCAGGATCAGGTAAGACCCCTTTTCTTCCCCCCCTCTCTCCCTTGCCTGCTTGTCCCCAGCTTCCCTGAGCCTTCCTGCCTCCACTCACAGGTCTCTGAGGCTGAAGGACTTCTCTCTGATCTGTATCTGCATCCAGTACATGGGCCAGAGGCCCCTTTGGGACTGTCCCTGGTATGTACCCCATTCTGGAATACCTGGGTCTCCACTACTTCAGGGTTCCAACTGGGAAAGGACAACCTGGTAATCAGCCTCTTGGGCTGGACTGGAAAAGTTCATTGGTTCCATTCTTCACTTCTACCTTTCAATTTGGATCCTCAGGACCCCCAGGAGGGCAAGCTAAGGATTACCAGTCACCCCAGTTCCCTTCCTCCTGCACCTGGGACCAACAAACTGGTAAATAGGAAAGGGCTAGGGTAGCAACTGGGGTCTGGGGGCAGGGAGCCAAGCATCTAGGAAACTGCAGAGAATAAAGGGGACCTCAGGTAGGATCCAGTTACCTATCTTGTCAGGAAAACTGGTGGCAAAATCCAGTGGAGATCTGGCAAGTGTTAAAAGAGGACTAATAGGGGATCAAAGTAGGCTTTAAGTGTCTTACCCTTAGTAGACCTGGTGGGATCTAATGAGGTACGTTGATGCAAATCTGACGGCATTACCTTGTGAGGCTTTTTGGGGATGGTGTAGAAACGTGTTGGGAAGGGAATGCATCTTGCAGAAGTTGGTATTGAAAGCCCAGAGGGATCAAGTAGAGGGCTTGGGTTAGTTTGGAGGGGGATGGGGAGATCTGATAACAAATGCCAGGAGTAATCTAGAAGGGAGTGGTGAGAAAATTACCGGGAAGCTGGATTCCTTTAGATATCTGGAAGTCAAGAACCAGCCTGATCTGAAACCTTGATATTCCTCCCCACCCTCAGCTCTCCTGCTTCATTGCTCCGGATTCTGGACGCCTACCCTCCATCCCAGAAAATGTGAGTTGTGGTCCAACGAGGGAGCAAGGCAAGGATGGGCAGGGGTGAGGGTAAGAGCTTGGGCTGGCCAGAGGCAGAGGCAGAGGCTTCAGACCTAGCTGGCACTGCTGTCCCTCCCTCATCTATCCAACTGCTTGCAGAGGAACCTGACAGAGCTGGTAGTGGCCGTGGCCTCTGAGAACATCGTGGGCCTCTATAGCTCTCTGCTCAGTGAGCGTAGAGTTCTGCTCACTGCCAGCAAACTCAGCACGGTGAGGGCCAGCTCTATTCTGTCCTGACCAGATAGGAGGAACAGAGACTAGGGCAATGGCATCCTAAGGACCAGAGGCATAGGGATGACAATTCAGGGGCTGAGATTATTCAGGTGGGGTGGCTCCAAGGGCCGAGTCTCTAGGGTAAGAGAAGTAAGGATGAGGATCAAGGCTCCTTTTGGTGAGAAAGGGAACACAAGGCATAGGTTACTGGAGACCAGCTAGGGGGCTCAGAGACTCAGGAGTTAATGGTGGAGGTATAAGAGGATTTCTGAGGATAGGAGAATCTGAATCAGGAATATAAACAAGGGTACTTGTGCCAGGGGTCCAGAACGAGGGACAGGTATGAGAGGAAGGAGTATCTATAGATGGGAAATTAACTCTGGAGCTGGAGTGATAGGGAGTGAATGTGGAGTGGAAGGAGTTCATGTCCAGAAACATTGAAGACAACCATTTCCCATCTCATCTCTTATCCTACTCCAAGCCTGTCTGGGCAGTGGGTAGGGGATACATAGATCACTTTCTTTTTTTGGAGCATGATGGAAAATACTCCCAGGACCAGGGGATAGGAGGACCATGTGTTAACGGACCTAGGAGTCTGTGGGAACCTGTATAGCTAGACAGTGGGCCTTTAACTGCTTCCTCTCTTTGACTCTCCATCATTCTCAGCTGACCGCCTGCGTCCATGCATCCTGTGGCTTGCTGTATCCTATGCACTGGGAACACATACTCATCCCCACACTGCCTCCTCACTTGTTGGACTACTGCTGGTGAGGAGTTAAATGGGGTGTGAAGGCAGGCAAGCCTCGAAAATGGTGACCTTCTGAAGCTAGCTTTCTCTCCCTTCCCTTACCTGAGTCATTCTCCCTCTGCCTGCAGTGCCCCCATGCCTTACCTCATCGGTGTCCACACAAGCCTCATCGAGGTGAGTGAGGTTGGGAAACAAAGAAACAGTTGGCTCCCAGGCCCAGAAATTAGAGGGTAACCTGAGTCTCCTGTCAGAGGGTGCAGGACAAGGCCCTGGAGGATGTGGTCATCCTGAATGTGGACACAAACACTTTGGAGTCGCCATTCCAGGATGTGGAGACACTTCCCCCAGATGTGGTCAGTCCTTATCTGCCCTGTGACCTCCTTCAAGGTTCTCTCCATTTCCCATCTTGTCTCTTAGCCCAGTCCAAGCCTGTCTGGGCAGTGGGTAGGACATACATAGATCACTCTCTTTTGGAGCATGATGGAAAATACACCCAGTGGCCCTTTCTTCTTGGTTTTTCCTTTTGTTCCTAGAAAATGAGGTGCTACCTAAGAACTGCGGAAACAAAATGGAGACCCAAGCTTTTGCCCTTTTTTGTTCTGAATTCAGTGTGACTTTGAGCAAATTACTGTTCATTCACACCCTAGGCCTCAGCTTCCCCTTCTGTAAAATTTGCTGTGTGGTGGACAGAGCACTAGAGTCAGGGAATCTAACTTCAAATCTTAATTTTGCTACCCTGGGTGACCTCGGGCACCTCTCAACTTCTTGGGGCCTGTTTCCTCATATGCAAAATGAGGGTGTTGTATTGAATGATCTTCACAGTCCTTAACAGCACTGAATCTGTGAAGATGCCTTTCAGTTTGACCTTCTAAAGTCTCTCCCACCATTGTCATTCCACATTCCGTAAAAACCACCTCCCACCCACCCAAACACCCTTCACTCTTAGTTTCCAACATTGTGATCATGTTCACGTTTTGGGGACTGAGCCCCTCATGTGCCTGCCAGGGAGAAGGGGAAGATGTTCCCCTTTAGGTCCTCTTATTCTATCTCTTCCCGGACCAGGTGTCTCTCCTGAGACTAAGGCTAAGAAAGGAAGCTCTGGCTGCTGGCGATGGTGTATCTCGACTCTTCCTGAGGGCCCAAGCTGTGCTCTTTGGTGGCTACAGAGATGCACTGATCTACAGTCATGTGAGTAGATATCCAGATGCCCAGGCCGTGGGGGAAAGGGATTAGAAGACAACTGGGGGTTTGGGAGGCAGAACTCCTGAGTCACTGAAGCCACTAGGGTGCAGACAGAAAAGGATTCTTTTTAGTCAGCTGACCCAGGTGATGTGATGGGGTGGAATGAAGGGTTAGTGCTTGGTAGCTGGGGTGGTGGTCAAGAAGGTCGAAATAAGAAGATGGGAGAGTCGCCTTAGGAGACAATGGCCCTCCAGGGACAGCCCATGAAGTTCAGTGAGGAGGCTTTTCTGGCTCAGAAGCCAGGACCTCTCCAGGCCTTCAGACAAAGTGCCATCCACCTCCAACTCTTCAAACAGGTAAATCCAAGTCAAGCTGTAGGCACTGGGGTGGGGGGGCTGGTGGCCATGTGCCAGTGCGGGCCATAAACCTTTCTGACTCTCCCTCCCCAGTTCATTGACGAGCGCTTAGAGAAGCTGAATTCTGGGGAAGGCTTCTCAGACCTATTTGAGCAGGAGATCACTAGCAATGGGCTGGCCTCAGGTGAGACTTTAAGCTCTGAGCCCCGGGAGTTATCCCACGCCTCTGGGGGTGGGAAGAAAAGGGAATAACAGACCAGTTTGAAGACCCAGAGCTAAAGTTTCCTTCTTCCCTGAACCAGGAAGCCATCGATCCTATCAGCTCTGGGCAGACAATCTGAAAGTAAGAGCAGTCTCTCCACACACCCCCAACCCCCCAGCCTCAGCTTTCCTCCAGCCAATTCTTCTGAGACCAAGACATTCTTTTCCTCCCTGCCTTCTTCCCCCTTCCCCACCACACCCAGCAATGAGCCTCTCCTGTCTCCATCCCCAGAAAGGTGGAGGAGCCCTCTTGCATTCTGTGAAAGCCAAAACCCAGCCAGCCGTGAGGAACATGTACCGCTCTGTAAGAACCATCCTGGCAGGAGATGGGGGTGGGGCAGCACAGACCCAAGCTCTGTGCCAAACTGGTGGAAGGTGGGGACTGAGGATCTTGGGCAGAGTACAGAGCTTGCAGCTAGTGCTCAGGGGCAGGGAGTGACCCTGGGAGGCCAGGCCAAAGGGGAAGAGCTCACCTGATTGGCCTGGACATGGGGCAATCTGCCAGTATTCTTGATAACTAGTTTCAAATCGGGTTCAGTAGTGAAAGTGTTTCCATAAATGTAACAAATTTTAAAATCATATTGTCTTATTGTGTTACATCCTTGCACTCTAAATTTTGGTGCTTGGGGCCTTTTTGACCCAGCCCTAGGCAGTGTGGCTCAAGGAACAGTAATTGGGTTGGAATCCCAGAAGATCTGGCTGGGTTCCAATCCCACAGCTAGGACCCTGGGCAAGTAATGTTACCATCTGTTTCCTTATCTGTAAATGGGGATGATACAAGTAAACTCTTACCTCCCTCAGCCATGAGGATCAAATGAGGGAATATAATTCAATTCAAACACTTTAAAAAGAGCTTCATAAATGGTGGTCGTTATTAGGAAGAATCCCCTTCAATCACAATCTCTTTCCCTTTTTCCCATCCCCAGGCCAAGACTGGACTCAAGGAAGTGCAAAATCGGCTAAGGTACAAGGTAAGACAGAAGGACTGACAGGAGGTCCTGAAGTGGAGGTAGGAGGGATTTTAGGTTTAGGAGCCTCCCTTCTCCCTCCTACCTCCCCCAGGATAGCGACTCCTTACTGCAGAGGGGAGGTTCTCTCCGGGTTCCAGCTCCTGACAACCGCTCAGAACGTCTTCAACGCCGTCTGCCCATCACCCACCACTTTGGCCAGGTAAGGAGCATCCAATTACCAATACGTGTACCAAATTACCACCTGGGTATATAACCAAAACCCAAGATCCACTTTGCACCTTGAAGGAAAAGGGCTGGGAATTGCTAACCTCCCCACTATGTCCCTTCCAGTCTAGGCCCCTTCGTCCCCGGAGGTCCCAATCCCGACTTGAGGATGGAGAGCCTGGGAGAGAGGAACAAAGGTAGGCTGGATTCCTCTGGGGCTGGGATTCTAGATTTGGGACTAGATGCTGAGTCCTCTGTCCTCCCTTAGGGAGCCTCTCTCTGGGGCCAAGGAGCCCTGTGGACTAGAAGACTTGGACAGTAACTTCCTGGGCTCAGGAGAACTGGACCTTCTCGGGGAGATCCTTGACAATCTCAGCATCAGGATGTCTGGGTCTGGAGAATCCCCTGGTCTGCACCCCAGCCATAGCTTGGACAGCTGCCACTTGGGCCAGGGCAGCTGCTTCAACTTGGTGAGGCCCCTTTTAGTCTCCTCCAGCTCACCTCCCCTCCCCGACCCACTGGATTGTTCACCTCAACTAGTGATGTCTCCCTAAGATGGGGGAGGGGTGGGGGCATTGACTCCAGTAGCTCCATCAAGTCTCTAGGGCACCCTCCTCCCCAAAGTATCTGGGCATTTCTCTACCCCCATACAATAATGCATATCATAGCTATCTATTAGGGCTTTTGCAGGAAATCTAGCTTAAGAAGAATCCTCTGATTTCTACCACTTAGTAAATGTGACCTCAGCCAAGTCTTTCAACCCTCTATACCTGACTCATCTATAAAATGAGATTGGACTAGGTGACATCTAGAGTCTCTTTTATTTCTAAATCTCTGGTCCCCAACTAGTGGTCCTCCAAATTTTAGCTTAAAGACCTTTAGTGAAGGGGATCTCACTACCTTTCCAGGCAGCCCATTCCATGGTAGGGAAATGCTGAGAGTTGAGAACTTTGGTTATATTTCAAGTGCTTCATCAGATCTGCAAGTGCTTCATCAGATCTGCCCAGTACCACAATTCAGCTGATTTTTCTCTACCCCTCTCCCCACCAGATACACCTAGAAGAGGAACCTTCAAACGAACAACGGCTATACACCACAGTCCCTGCTGCAGCTCTTCCCAGTGAGGGATCAGAAGAACCCAGAACTTCCCAAGTTTCTGGGGACACTGGGGCCCCCCAGATCCCTTCCCTAAGTCATCAGCCCTTCCTGGCTGAGGAAGAAATTCTAGAGTCAAAGTCGCCACCCTCCAAGACCCTTGATGTACCTCAGTCTTCCCAAGTCTCTGTGGAGCCTGAGACTCCCACCATCTGTGCAGAATGCAGGCCCCCCCAGCCCTGTTCATATTCGCCAGAACACTGATAGAGGGGTGCCCCCAGGCCTGAGAGAGAGGGCCTCCATTCAACCCAGGGTGGCTCAACTCAAAAAACAGTTTGAAAGTTAGGGGCAATTCCTCTGGCCAGGCCAAACTGAGTAAAAAAATTCAAAGACTAATTTGGGTTTAGGATTCTACCACTCCCATACAATACCAATTTCTCTTGCACCAAGCCCCACCCTAGGCCTTGATGTCTCATCCCAATCCACCTCTTCCCCCCCCAATAAAGGTGTTTGTCCAGTGCCAGTGAGCCCTATCCTCACTCCTGGGGGAGGCAGAACATGCCAGGCTCTGCCAGTTAGCACCCCTCAGACTTTCCCAGCCAGATTGAGTTCCCCCAGATGAGGGACATAGGGCTTGCAGCTGGTATTCCCAACTCTTTATGATACCATTTGGGATTTTCTTGGCACATACAGTGGTTTGCCATTTCCTTTCCCAGCTCATTTTACAGATGAGGAAACTGAGGCAAACAGGGTTAAATGACTTGCCCAGGGTCTCAGAGCTAGTTAAGTGTCTAAGGACAGATTTGAACTCAGGAAGGAGTCATCCTGACTCCAGGCCAGCATTTTGTGCACCATGGCACCCCCTAGCAGCCAGCTGGTAGATAAGTTAGTCTTTGAGATTTGAGGAAACCAAGACCCATTTTATAGCAGGTAGTAACAGAGGAGGGATCTGAGCCCTAACTCCAAACTAAATGGGTTGGCTTAGTGTGCTAGATTGGGGGCCTGGAAGACAATAGTTCAAATCCTGACTACAATGACCAATAGTTAAGCTATGTGCACAACTAAAGCAAGTGAACATGTGAACCAGTCTCTTCATCTGTAAAATGGATGTTAATACCTTTGGCATCTATTTCATGGGGTTGTGGGTAGGCTTAATTGAGATCATGTAGGTAAAGCATTCTGCAAACTTTAAAAGCACCAGAGAAATGGTGGTTACAATTCCCACCTAGCTAAGGGACCCTCACGAGTCTCCTCTGTGCGGGGGGTGGGGGGAAATGGTACTCATTCAAGAGCTGGAGTCAAAGTAAAGCATTAAACCCCAGTCACTAAGCCTCTGGGATTGTTTGTCTTCATAGCAAGAGAAGCAGAATTTAGAGCAGAAGGGTGGCCCTGGCAATCAGGTGAGCTAAGGTGAGTGAAAGGAAAAACTCGATTACTACCCCACCATTACCCCAGGACATCAGCTCCACACCCCAACCACTACTCGATGAAATCCCGGGTTAGACCTTAAGACCATCTTTATAAAAACACAAATCAAGCAGCCCCTCCCAGGGACAGTACTAGAGAATTGGAGGTAGTAGTGAAAGAAAGGGAGAGGAGGAAGTTTCAGAGAAGGGAGGTGGGGGAGGTTTTCCAGAAGGGGTGGAAAACTTTTCCAAGCACCTTCTTTTCAGTTCAAATACCTATTATTATTCACCCAGAGGGGAAGATTAGTCCTGAGAGAGTTAAGTGGCCAATGGGAGGGTGGAATGTTAATCAAATGTCTCGGGGTGGGGGAAGGGGTGCTCTGCTTCAGTGTCCACCAAAGTCTCTGCCCCTCCCCACAAAGGGGAAGGGGGCCCAAACCTTTTGCACCCACTCTAACCCCAGCAGGACACCCCGCCCCACGCCTTGTTCTTCGAATCCTGGGGACTTGGGGCTGCCTCAGCCGCGTGGGACAACTGAAAGGCAAGGAGACCAGGGTTGAAAGGCAGGAGCAAGCCATCAGGGGAGAGAGCCAGGTGGCCACCACAGTTCTGGTCAGGAAAAGCAGAAGCAGTAGCCGCCAGGACCAGGCCATTGTCCACAGACCAAAGGCAGAAATCTGCACCAGGCTTGGTGGTGCAGTGAAGGTGGCCATGACCAGCAGCTTAGCCAGCACCCCCCTGCCCACTCCCTGACAGCCCCAGGTATCTGGGGCCCTCGGTGTTACTCCAGATGCTCCCTGAAGGGGGTTGTCAAAGTTGTTGAGTGCCCAATGTCAGGCAGGTCCAAAACCAAAAATGGGGTATGGGGTTATGTGCAGGAAGAGGGGGGATGCAGTGCTCAGATGAGCCGCTCCTCAGGGGGAAGCTTCAGGTTGGGGGGTGGTGGTGCCCGGGCACCCACCTGCTCTTCACTGCTGGGCCGGTAGGTGCCCTCTGTCTGGCGTTTCTCACGTAGCTTCCGGCCCAGCAGGACCAGTGCCACTACCAGGAGGAGGATACCCAGGACTGAGAATACAGTGATGATGGCAGTGACTGCACCCTGGGACTAGGGGGAAGGAAGGGAGTCACCCAGTGAGAAGGCATTCATGGATTTTCCCTCATTCCCCTCCCCACATATCAACACACACACACACACACACACACACACCCCTCCATTTGCCACACACATGGAGCTTCTATATAAAAAGGGGCAGGTTGGAAAGGATATTGTAACACTGAACATTTTGAACTGCCAGGAAACATCAAGTCCCGTCCCATCCCCATTCTACTTTACAGATGGGGAGACAGAGGCCAAAAGAGAATTTGGATCAAGGTCATAGAGCAACTAAAATCCAGATCTCCAGCCTCCCCTCATCATACATTACTAGGGAAACCATTCCCACTTCACCAAACTCACCAGGGCCCCACTGGCTGGTGGTGCTGTGGAAGGGGTAGTGGTATTGTTTTCATTCCCAGTGTAGTCAGTATCTATGGGAGGAGAGAAGGGAGCAAGGGAGAAGGAATGGGTTCCTACAGTCACACACAAAACTTATACCTTTTGCCCCCTCCCTCTCCCCCCTCAGGCCACATCAACCCCAGGCTGTGGGCAAGGCTTTTACTACTTACTTAGAATGGGAGTGCCTGACTCACCAAAGTCCCCCTCCCCCAGGCTCCCGAAACTGGTAGAATGATTAGAGCCACTCCCCAAGAAGGCTCCAGCTGGACTAAGATCTCAGAATACCTGGGTCCAGTTCATGAGCCAAAACTAGATTTCCCCCTGCCCAGTTTTCTTGGGTCTTGTCCCCCTTCAAGTTGCACCCCTTTACCTCTAAGGGACTTTGCTCAGATACAGTATGGGTCAGAGAACCCAGAAGGACAAAACTTAATCCAGTCTCTGACCCTTTCCCCCAAACTCTGGCGTCCCATTCCCCTCTGAATACCTTCCCCCTCCTCGCCCCAGTTACCCTGGCACTTTGCCCTACCCACTCTCTGGACACAAGTTCTAAGACTCTTCCCAGGAAGGGATCCAAATGTCCTGGCTTCCAGCTGGTTTCTACAACTTAAACATATCCTTCCTTGGAACCTCAGGGATGACTACCTCCCTGCTCTCCGGGTATCTGGTGTAAGACCCCCAGGTTATGTTCACCCCACTCCTAAACAAAAGATCTGTCCTTGGGCTCCAGTCCTAACCATCTATCCTGAAAGGTATCCCCACTGGAATCCTACCTCTAATAGGTCCCCCTCTTCTGTGGGCTGAGGACCCAAACACTCTGGCCCTCACCTATGACCAGGGATAAGGAAGCCAGGCACCAGTACCTTTTAGTTACTTACTCTGGGTCAAGGCAGACTGGGGGTTCAATAGTTGCAGACTCAGTGCCAAGCACAGGCCCAGGCCAGGGCTGCTCGCCATGGGCCCCTGGGGAACCGAATCAGGCCTATGCCGCGGCTGACCTGGCTCCCGAGCTCCAGTGGCTATTGCATCTCAGGCTACTGTGAAGGAGAAAGGAGAAGGGAAGAAAGGAGAGAGCCCAAGGCCCAGGAGGGGGAGGGGAAGGGGAGGGCCAGATCCAGGATCCCTGCAGGGCAGGTGCCCCCAGTCCAGAAGGAACTCAGGAGTCCCGCCTCCCAGCTCCCCCATCCGCTTTTCCCAGCTTGGAATTAAAGATTAACCTAGCTTGGCCCGGAAGAAGGTCTGGGGTCGAGGAGGGAAGCTGAGGGAAGGGAAGAGTTGGGGCTGAGCTGCCCCACCCCCTACCTGGCGCCAGCTTTTAGCTCTGGTCCTCAGCCTGGCAGTCAGTCCTTCGGTCCCTCAGTCGTCTCTGGCCGGCTCCACCCGCTCACGTGACCCGGAAAATTTAGTCACTCACCTGGGAAGGGGAGCGCACTTCCTGTCTGTGCACCTGAGCCCCAGGTAAAGGGGCAGGGCTAAATTGGACACACCTGTAACAGAGGACACACACACACACACACACACACACACACACACACACACACGTAAGGTGGAATGACTGTACTGGGGTACATAACCCTGTAATAGAGGCTATATCTATAATGAGAAGCACCTGTTAAGGAGACATACTGGCGGGGGTGGGGTCACATCTGTAATGGGACATACATCTGTAGGGGAATCATACCTGTAGCAGGGGAGCAAACACCTGTACTGGGGGATTAAACCCATGGGGGATGTATCTGTAATGGGAAACATGTAAGAATATGTGCTGGGGAGATAAAGACTTGTATTGGGAGAATACACACCTTTAATGGGGTAAAAACATAATGAGGGCCACACTACTGTAACTTAATAGGTAGACACCTGGTGAAGGGACATATTTTAAATGGAGAAACCAATTTTTAGGAAAGACATATTTGTAATAGAGGAAGTACCTGTGGCAAGGACAAACATGTAAGGGGGCCATAAAGCTATCTATCGTAGGAGTCACATCTTTTAGGGTTCTCCTATTGTAGAAATACACAACTTTTGGAAAATCATACACCTGTGATGGAGGAAGCAAAAACATTAATGGGAGTAAACCTATCCTGTTAAGTGAGGTCTAAAGGGCAGCTAGGTGGTGCAGTGGACAGAATCCCTAGCCTAGGGTCAGAAAGACTCTTCTTAAGTTCAAATCTGACTTCAGACGCTAGCTGTGTGACCCTGGGCAAGTCACTTAACTCCATTTGCCTCAGTTTCCTCATCTGTAAAATTAGTTGGAGAAGGAAATGGCAAACTACTCCAGTATTTTTTGCCAAGAAAACTCCCAAAAGGCGTCATGAAGAGTTGGACATGACTGAAAAATGACTCAGAAGGAGAGAAAACATGAAAAAGGTCATGTTTGTAATGGGAACATAATTGTTAGTGGAAACACCTAAAATAAGGGACAGACTTGTTCAAGAGGAACCACATACCTGTTGGAAAAGACCCACCTGTTATGAGGTACATCGTTTTTAACAGGTGGGAGACACACACCTGTAATGTGAATGAAACATCTCAGTGAGAAGGAACGCACCTATATGGGAAAATGCAGGCAAGATTTATCTGACTGAGGATTCACAAGATTCCACCAGCACTAGGAAATCACCAAGGCAACAACTGGATAGTTAATGGATAATGATAAAGAGGGAGGAGAAATACCTCTGAGTGACATCTGTAAGGAAGGGGAAATTGACTAGAAATACTCTGACTTGGAAAGATGACTTCATGGGAGAACACCTATGTAGAGACTCACCTATATGTGGCATATAGGATCATAAATTCATAGATGTTGAACAGAGCTTGAAGAAAGCTCAGAAGGAACCTCATCCACTCCAACGCCTGATTTTACAGATGAGGAAACTTAGGCTCAGAGAGGTTAACATGACTTGCCCAACGTCACACAGGTAGTGGCAAGGGTGGGATTTGGACTCAAGTATCTTAACTCCAAATCTAACATTTGCTCCATGATACCACATTGCCTCTCAATTTGTAGGAGCACATCTGTATGGGTTACAAATAGTGTAACATTCCAAAATTATCTGAACTGAATTAGCTGCTTAAGGTCTACATAGCCTCTCTGTTCTCCTTTATTAGCCACCTCTAACTGGATGTCCTATAGACATCTTAAACTCAACATGTCCAAAAATGAACTCATTATGTCTCCTCCCCCAGTTGCTCTGATATTGTCAAGAGCACCACCATCTTCCCACCTTTGGAAGTTGGAAACCTAGATGCCAGTCTCAATTCTGCATTCTCACCTCCCATATTCAATTAGTTGTTAAGTCCTGATGGTTCTATCTTTGCAATATCTCTCCAATATGTTGACTTCTCTCCCTGATGCTGCCACCATTCTAATGCAGACCCTCATCCCCTCACACCTGAACTTTTGCAATAGCCCACCAGTTGGACTCTCTGCTTCTATGGGCCATCCTTCACTTAGTTGTCAAAGTGACCTTCTTAAAGTTCAAATCTGACCATCCCATCCTTCCCACCCAACCCCCATTCAATAAAGGTGGGGGGAGGGGGGAATATTACCTCTAAGATCAACTGCTTAGCATTCACAACCTGGTCCCTTCCTACCTTTCCAGTCTTAACTGGAAAGTTTATTTCCCCAACTCCATACACTCTTCACTTCCATGATGTTGGCTTCCCTGATGTTCCTCAAAAAAAGACAGTTGATCCCCAGATTCCAGGCATTTTTTTGCTGGCTGTTTCCCATACCTGGAGCTCTCTTCCTCCTCATCTTTGCCTCCTGGCTTCCTCTGCCTTCCTTCAGGTCTCAGCTCAAGTCTCACCTTCTGTAAGAATTCTTTCCTGAACCCCCCTAGTCTTGGGCCTGACAACCCTCCCCTCCCCATTTTATTATGTATATAGCTGTTTACATAGTTGTTTGCAAGGTGTCTCCCCAATTAGGACTGGGAACTCCTTGAGAACAGGGACTGCCTTTTGCCTTTAGCTTAGCACAAGTGTCTGGCATGCAATAAGTGCTTAATAAATGCACGTTTACTGACTGACTCTAAACCCGAGGAAATAGGCTAGAGTCCTATTCGTTTTTTGGTGAGAAACTGCTTCGTTGCCCCTTTCTCACCGATGCCCCCTAGTGGTAGAGATGAGAAACTGCACCAGAAATTTGGGACCGAGAGGATGGATATACTCTTCTTTCTGGGAGCCACCAACAGACAGGAGATAAACTCATGGCTGGCATTTGGTGGGGGTGGGGAGAACCTCAGATAAGCTCAGATCTGGGGAGCCCTGCGTACATTGTGGGTCACAGCTCCTTTAAGGAGTTCCGGAGCCGGGTGGGGCCTAATGGTTTAGGCTCGTGCAGGCAGGGGGTCAGCGGGAGGAGGCTGAGCTCAGGCTTGGGAGCCTAAGCCAATGGTGAGCCGGAGAAGGAGCCGTGCCGAGTTTTGATCTTGAGGTTCTCGGCCAGAGTTAGGCACCGTAAAGGCGCGGGCGGGCTCATTCTCAGGCGACAAGGCACCTTTTAACGAGACTGGGAGAAGATTAGCCGTTAAATCAGATTGGGGCCCCGTGACCCTAATCGGTTGAAAGGGATTATCCAACTCTAGACAGATCTTGGAGCTCTTCCCTCTTACATACTGCAAGTGGAGGAGTGTTGATTTCCGGGACGGTGGGAAACTGAGTCACGCAAAAGATTAGAGCACCTGGAATAACACTTGCATCCAGGCACCGGACCGGGTTGGTCGCTAGCTTCTTCCCGAGCCCTCATTTCCTGAGTTTGGAAAGAACTCTGATGTCTGGTTTCCCTTGTCCTCGCGTCTGCTTCCCAACTCCCAAACAGTTCTTTCTACCTCTCTTCTAGTCTCATGCACCAAACCTACAAGTCCTGACAGCGTTTCCCTCCCCCCGCCTGCACACACACACACACACACACACACACACACACACACTCCCCATCCCTCAGCCATCTCTCCGCTCCAGCCATCCTTCCCCTGCCTAATCTTGGATGGAAGCGAATAGGTCCCAGATCCCAGGATCTCTCCCTCCCACCCAGCTCCTCACCATCCCCGGCTCGCGGAGACTAGATGATCTTGGATGCCTCTTCCAGCTCTGAATCTAGGATCCTATGATGCCCGGTGCTGGAGGAATGCAGGACACAGAACCCGAGAGTTCTAGTCTCTCTGTTTCCCACCACCCCTCACTCTGTTCTCTCTCAGAATTGGGTCTTGCCGTCTTGTCTCCTTACACTCCCCGCTCCCACGGGACTGAGGGGAGGGGAAGACCCAGAATCCAGGAATCCCAACTCTTCACCATCCCCCGCTCTCGCTCCAACTGTATTGGGAGGGAGGACCCAGGAGTCCCTGCCCCCGGGTCCTCATGATCGCACGCTTTCTGTTACCAGTTACCCCCGGGTGGGTGAAGATGGGGGTGGGGCGGTGCAGAAGTCCTATTCCTCACACCCCCCCCCCCCAGCTCCCACGTGGCTAGAGAAGGGAGGGTAGTATCACAGAACCCAAGAGTGTCGGCTCTCCAGCTCTTCACCATCCCCCGCTCCCGGCTCCCACGGAGCCAAGGGTAAGGGTAGTGGGGGCGGGGAGGAGGTGCCAGATCTCCGCCGGGCGGCGACGACAAGCAGCGAGAGTCTGTCTGCTTGCCTGCCTGCCAGCCAGCCTCTCTCCCTGCCTCCCTCCTCCCGGTAGCTCTCCCAGCGCCGGGGCGGTTGTCTGGGCTTTAGCCGAGGGACACGGTCGTTGCTGGGGAGCAGTCCTTGCCTCAGCCCCAGCCTGGCCCGGCCCAGCCGGGCGCGGGCAGGCTGGGAGGGGGAGGAGGGGGAGGGGGAGCCTTTAAGCCCCAGCTGAGCCCGGGCCACCCCCTCCCTTTTCTCTCCCTCCCTCCATCCCCTTCTCCCCTCCCCCGAGGGCCAGGGGGCCGGACCCGGCAGGGGCATGAGGCAGGCGGCCACTGGGTCAGGCACGGGGTGGTAGCCACGGTGCAGCCATGGCCAGGGCCAGCCCTGGCCGCAGCCCCCCTGCCGGAGACCCCGAGCGCCAGCAGCGATGGGGCCTCCTTTTCGATGAGCTGGACAGCAACAAGGATGGCCGCGTGGACATTCACGAGCTGCGCCTGGGGCTGGCTCGGCTGGGCGCGAGGACCCCGGACAGCGACGGCCAGGTAGGGCACTCCTGCGGGTGGTGAGCAGGTGGGCAAAAGGTCAGTGACATCTCATTCCCAGATGGGGAGGTCCTATAAGCCTACATAGACCCATGGGATAGGTCCTCCCCCTCTTCCCCCAACCTGATTGATATCTTCTCAATGGTAACAGTCTGTCCCAGCGACACCTGCCAGAGCCTGGAATCCCCCCCGGTGGCGTCCATCCCCAGCCTAGCATCTCTCTGGGGGTGCCTAGTTGAACGGAACTTAGCACCAGGCAGTGCTTATCAGGATCTGGAATCATGCCATCTACCTTCTCTTGCTTGGCACGTATCTCCCAAAGGTGGGAAGACCCTAAGTAGTGCCCCAAATGACCCTGGGCAGTACTCACTGTGGTGCCCATAAATGATCTCTCTCCTAAGCAGTAACTTCCCCCAGCCTGGCATTTCACAAGTCTCTCTTCTTAGTTCTTGTCAGAGTATGGAATAGTCCTAGGTTACCTGCAGAAGCCCCTTGGGAAATAAAGTCCTCTCCATCATTGCCATTCCTAGCCTCTGATAGAATCCACTAGGTCAGGGGAGGGGAAACAAAGTGTGTATGAGTGTTAAGGAATAGAAAGACTTGGCTCAGACAGTTAGTTGGCCCCAGGAGACTCACGTCAATATATCTGTGAACCAGAATCCACCAGCACGGACTGAGGGGCAGAGACCCCCTTATAGGAGCATTTATATAGAGCTGGAAGGGTCCTTAGAGACATTCTAGTCCAGCCTCATTTTACAGAGGCCCAGATGGAGGCCCAGAGAGGTTGTGTAAGGGTTATCATTTTTTAAGACCCAGGGACCTGTCCAAGGTCACACAAGTAATCAGTTTCCAGGTTGGAATTCGAACCTAGATCTTGATTCCAAATCCAGGGCTCTCTTCACCATATCGTACTGCCTTTCCAAATTGGGTCAAATGTGGGGGGTGGGGAAGCTTTTAGTGCCATCTAGAGACTGGTCTCCCCTGGGGCATGTAATTCTTCTTAAGGACCTCCAGAGACCCTAGAGTTTAGCCCTTCCTTTCCTCCTGTCTTCAGTAATCAACAGGCTACTGCTGGAAGATAGCTGAGCTGGTCCCATCGAACAAGACCACAGTTGGCTAGGGAAGCTGTGCCCATTTGGCTTTCCCTTCCTTGAGCTTTTTGGTCATGGGACTTAGTGAGCCTGATGCCTGGAATGTAAACACAGAGCTGGTTGAGGGTGGGGGTGGGGATGGGGTGTTGGTCCACCCTGCCTACTTTACATGTCAGCCAGTGTGTGTGTGTGTGTGTGTGTGTGTGTGTGTATGTGTTGGAGGTGGGGGTCCAGTCCTGTCCTCCCTCCTTCCTGCTTCGGAAAGGCTAAGGCAAGGGCAGGATCTCCTAAGGATTGCATCTCTAATGAGCTGGGCTTCATCCCTTTGTATGCTCAGAGTGGTTCAAGGCCACACAGCTAGCACCAAGTTGTTCGAGGATTGTTATCCCCATTCTGGAGGCCCTGAGATTTGTTCAAGGCCACTCTGGTAATAATTTGCAGAACCAGGATTCAAACTCAGGCTTTTTAACTTGAAATCTTTTCTCTTACAACACATGGCTTCTCATTTCTACCCTCTCTGAGTCAATTTCCTCACCTACAAAATGGTATTGCCTACCTACCTACTGAGACAAGCACTTTGTAAACCTTGAACTACTAGAGAAGTGAGAATGATTGTCATTTTAACTCAGGCCTGTTTATTCCTCTGAGAGTGGGAATCTAGCTATCCAGAGAGGGCTGGGGGATTTGAACACCTGAGTTTTGCCCTTCAGAAACTGAGAAAGGAGAGGCTAGGGTATGCCAATCTTACCCCTCCTCATTCTTCCCCCTCCGCCAAGCAGAGGGAGGAGAAGGGTGGGCTGCTGTGCCAGTTCCCATGGCCCAGTTCCCAGTAACATTCTTCTAGCTCTAGAAAGAACAGGAGATAGTGGGAAAAGCATAGATTCAAAGTCAGAAAATCTGATCAGTTTCTGGGTCTGCCATTTGCTACATAAGTGACCTTGGAGGAGTCACTTCCACATGGTGGACCTGTCTTCTCATCTAAAAGGACTGGGCTGAATGAGATGATCTCTAAGATCCCTTCCATGTCCAAATCCTAATGATTTAAGGACAATGTAAGAGAAGTCTCTCTCTACAAACCTCATGTTGACTGTTTACTTCCCCTACAAGCCCCATCCTGACTATCTCTCCTCTGACCCCAGGACATCCTACAGGAGGGAGACATAGACCAAGATGGGGGCCTGACCCTTGAGGAATTCACCCGCTACCTGCAGGAGCACGAGAGACGGCTGCTGCTCATGTTCCACAGCCTGGACCGGAACCAGGATGGTGCGGCCAAAACTGGGCTAGGCTGAGGATTCTAATATGGGGGACTCTCCTCTGCCCCAGCCCAAGCTTCACGGGAGCCATTGGTTGGGCTCAGGCAGGAGACAATCCAGGGTGACAGCCCTGGGGGGAGAGAAGAAGGGGGGTGGCTTCTTCCTGGTGACTCACAGACTATTTTGAGAACAGCCCTTGGGGCCCCTCCTTCCCTCCTTTCTTTATTCTCTCCCTCTTTTCCCAGAAGTTCCACCTACTTCTTTGCTTCCTGGGATACCCCAGGCCCCAGTTCCTAGAGTTCCTTAAACCCCACATACCCTTCAGTCATGGCCCATGGCTCCCTCTCTATCCCAGCATGTGAGAAGCAATGTGGTGGAGTAGAGAGAACCTAGGGTTTTCCATCAGGAAACTCTAGGTTCAAATCTTTTCTCATTCCCTTAGATGAACTTGGACAAATCCCTTCCCTTCTCTGGGACTAGTTTCCTCATCCACAATTGGCTTCCAATGTCCCCCTTTATCCCATTGTTCTGGCCCTCTGTTAGGACTCCTTTTTATCTTGGTCATTTGCTTCCTCATCTGTCCTAGGTCCTCTCTCCTAGGTTCCCAGTTTGATCCCAAGCCTCTGAGAAGACTCCTTCTTCCTGCTTTCTTTTGTGGGTCTCATCTCTTCCAACTCATCAGTCCCCACTTTCCCCTCACTGAAGATCAAGTGGATTCAAAAAACCTCTTTCTCCTGTTACCCTCACAGGCCATATAGATGCCTCAGAAATCCAGCAGAGCTTCCAAGCCCTAGGTGTTTCCATCTCTTTGCAGCAGGCTGAAAAGATTCTGCACAGGTAAGTGTCCTAGGTACCCAGAATCCATGTCTACATCCCCACCCCCACCATCCTGAAGCCAAAGTTCTCCCTTCCCTCCAAAAAAACCCTCAACCTGTGTTGTCTTCTCCACTTCCACCATCCTGGACCAAGATGTCTCTTTCCCTACCTATACACACACAGCCTAAACCCGTGTGTCTGAGTCTCCCTCTAACCTGAACCCAGGTGTCTGCCCTCATCCCCAAGCATACACACACAACCTAGACCCAGGTGTCTACCCTGCAGCCTGAACCCTGGCATCCACCCCCTCCTTCCAATCCCCAGCCCTCCCTCCCTCCCTCCCTTCCCAGTATGGATCGTGATGGGACAATGACCATTGACTGGCAAGAATGGCGAGACCACTTCCTGCTACAGCCCCTGGAGAACATGGAAGATGTACTGAAGTTCTGGAAGCACTCAACGGTGGGCCAACTGGGGGAACAGGGCCATGGGTCTAGTCAACTAGAAGGAAAGGATCAAGGTCATACCCTGGGAGGGGTATTTTTAGTGCTGTGAATAGGGGGAGGATCAGAAACCAGAAAGTCAGATGCCCAGGTACTCAAAGAAAGAGAAGTCAAACAGGGCAGTTAGACCCCAGGCAAGGAGCCGTTCCAGGTCAGATTTCCCCTTTCCTCCCTCCCCCACCTGTCTGGAAGGTTCCTCCAACCCTAATCCCCTTAGAGGATTTACCATTCTCGGTTTCCTTGGGGCATCAAAGAACAGAGTGCAGAGACAATAGGGCTTTTAAGATGGCAAAACTTCTGGGGAAGGCCCCAGGATGTGAGGCCCCCTCCCTACTTCCCTGCAACCTGTAGCAAGGTCAAGGATATCCCTAGGCAGGGTCCCCAAGTGGGTTTGGGTCAAGGGATGGTGGTACACATTTGTTAAGTACTTGACAGCAAAATCTGGAGGGTCCTTTGATTAGGATCTATCAGGCTGAGGTAGCCCCTGATGGGCTCAAGTAGGGAGCCCCTAGGTAGGATCCAATAGTGAGATCTTAGCAGATCCTTGAGTCAAATGTCCTGGGTAGGACTCAAGTGGGCTCTGCTGGGTAGGAATCTTTAAGTGATGGATCCCATTGGGATCCACCAGAGTGACACACTTCAATTCTTCTTCCTATCCTCTGGTCAGGTCCTGGACATAGGTGAATGTCTGACAGTGCCAGATGAGTTCTCAGAGCAGGAGAAGCTGACAGGCATGTGGTGGAAACAGCTGGTGGCAGGAGCTGTGGCAGGGGCTGTGTCACGGACGGGCACAGCTCCACTTGACCGGCTAAAGGTTTTCATGCAGGTGAAGACCAACCCTTCCCCTGATAAAGCCCATTCTCAGCCAAACTCATGGACCATTCTTTCTTCCCCTTCCCCTCCTCTTCCCCTACCATTAGGCATGGAGGCCTTAAATCCCAATCCTGGGTCCTGGGTCCTGGGCCCAGAATCTTTTGGAAAGCCAGGGCTGGAAGACTCTAAAGTTGGCCCTGCCTCCCCCTTGTTAGGTTCATGCTTCCAAGAACAACCAGTTGAATGTCCTAGGGGGGCTGCGGAGCATGGTCAAAGAGGGTGGCATCCGCTCTCTGTGGCGAGGAAATGGCATCAACGTGCTCAAGATTGCACCTGAATCTGCCATCAAATTCATGGCCTATGAGCAGGTGGGTATAGATGTGGGCAAGTATGTGATTGTTGTGAGCAAGTATGTAGTTGGACTGTGGGCATGTGATTGATGTGGAGAGGTATGTTATGGGCATGAGAAAATATGTGATTGGCATGAGGGAAGAGGTATCTGTTCCCTTGCTTGCTGCCCCTTGGCAGGACTTTGTCTCTCCAGGAGCTGGGCAGGGAAAGAAAGAGGGAGGGCCCCTCCAAAGGGATGGTTGACACAGATGCCAGAATCCTGACAATCCCCTGTGAACACCTCAGATCAAGTGGGCGATTCGGGGGCAACAGGAGACGCTGCGGGTGCAGGAACGCTTTGTGGCAGGGTCCCTGGCTGGGGCCACAGCCCAAACCATCATCTATCCCATGGAGGTGAGAGAGGCCAAGGCCAGGGAAAGGATTGGGCTTTTCACTAGGGAAGGCTACCTAGGGAGGTACTAACAGCAAAGCACCTCTACTCACAGGCTCCCTGGGAGGGCAGAGCAGCATTGGTGGGAAGGTCTGGGTATCATCCTCCCTTCTGGACTTTTTTATTGTGCTTGTTCAGGAGAGTAACAGCAACAGGGCGCTGGAGGTAGTTGGCCTTCCAGGGTAACTACTATAGCTCACTCCCAGGGATAACTGATTTGGGTGTAGTCATACTGGGGTCATCTGTTTAAGTAACTGTGGCAAGCAGAACTTTAGGGGGTAGCCATTGGAAAGGGAAAAGGGAGCGCCTAACTGATTGAGGACTGTCTCAAGCTTGACTGTTCTAGGATGTAGCTGACCTGGGGAATCTGTCTTGGTTATTTATCTTTGTCGCAGGGATAGTTGTTTCCTATGTACCTGTCCTGGGGTGACCATTTATCTTAGGGATTGCTGTCCTATGTTCCAGGGATGCTTGTTGTGGGAGTAGCTCCTTCAGGGATAGATTATCAGATTCCCTGTCTACTTGTTCTGGAGAGAGCTACCTTAAGGTAGCTGCCCTAGGATAGCTGCTCTGGGGCCTCCTTGCAGGTGCTGAAGACACGTCTAACCCTCGGTCAGACTGGCCAGTACAAAGGACTGCTGGATTGTGCGCGACAAATCCTAGAACAGGAAGGACCCAGAGCCTTCTACAAGGGCTACCTGCCCAACGTCTTGGGCATTATCCCATATGCAGGAATTGACCTGGCTGTCTACGAGGTCAGTCAGTCCTTCCCCTTCTCTATGGGGCTAAAATCCCTGGATACTCTCCTGGGCCTCCCCTCAGCCAAGGACTCCCTCACTATCCCCCTCAGGGCTCAATGCTGCCTCAATTTATCCTCCAGTAGCACAGGAAGACATAACTCCCAGGGAAGGCCCATGAATTGGGCTGTAAAGGCGCTTTGAGATCTCCAGCTCTGGGTCCTCCTCCTCCAGACCCTAAAGAACAAGTGGCTCCAGCAGGACAGCCACCACTCAGCTGACCCAGGGATCCTCATCCTCTTGGCCTGCGGCACCATTTCCAGTACCTGCGGCCAGATCGCCAGCTACCCCTTGGCGCTGGTCCGAACTCGAATGCAAGCTCAGGGTGAGTGAGGCCTGAAGGGAGGGAGGAAGGACTGAACAGGACTTACCCTCCCTGGGGCTAGGGCTGACTTCTTACCTCCCTGGGCCAGAAAACCATAGTTATAATATAAGAGCTGTAAGCTAATCTCTCAGTCACCTTTTGCAAGCCGGGTCATGGAAAAGATGAGGTGGAAGGATGGGGCAGGAGGAAATCCATAGGTTCCTGGTTCTCCTAGAGGTGCATTGATCCTCACTGGGGCATTTCATTCTGGTCCCTCCATTCTCCTTTCCCCCCACTGAATGTTCCTGGTACCCAAGTGTCAACAGGATAAAGAAAAACAAAATCCAATAGAACCTCTGTGGCTCCATATGGCAACCCAGGCAGGGCCAAAGGGCAGCAGGGCTCTCAGAATTGCTTTGTTTTGTTTCCAGACTCTTTAGTAGCTGGTGTTTTGGGGGATTGTCTGTGGGTTTATTTTCACTGTTGTTTGTGGGATTTTGGTTTGGAGGTTATCCATGTGTTCCTAGTTTCAGGCTTCTTAGTTTTGTGAGAACAGTTATTATGGGTTTGTGTTTTTAGATTATCTGCTTATCACACTTAGTGATGCATCACCCTGAGGTTTCCTTTTCTCAGGGCAATGTGTCTTCCCCATTTGCAGCCTCTCCCGGCAGGCACAAGTAATGTTGAGGGCTATATAGGGGCCTGACAGCTCACTGGGTCTATCTGGGGTTTCTGAGTCTCTTTGGTCAGGTATCTGTCCCCCTGGGCCTAGCTGCTGCTCTGCATTTGTTAGGTCCTGACTTGTGTCTAACCTCCCTCCATCTAAGGCTGTAGCATGAATGCTACCTTCCCCATACCCTAGTCCTGCAGTCTGGCCCTAAGGAAGGTCAGGGAGGGGTTGGACCTGAACCACTGAGCAGAATCTGATTGCTGCCCTTACACTGCCTCTCCCAGCTTCCATCGAGGGTGCCCCACAGCTCACCATGCTGGGCCTCTTCCGCCACATCCTTTCCCGAGAGGGTGTGTGGGGCCTGTACCGAGGGATCGCCCCCAACTTCATGAAAGTAATTCCAGCTGTCAGCATCTCCTATGTCGTCTATGAGAACATGAAACAGGCCCTGGGGGTTACAACTAGGTGAGGGGCTGGAGGTTCCCCCTTCCCTTCCTGCTAGATCCTGTCCCTTCTCTTCTGGATCCTGGTGATAAGACCAACCCCTCGTGCCAGATTTCTTGGCTACTCCTGGAACCTGCAACCAGCTGATCTACCCCCACCTGGTCACTGACACTGGATCACCGGAGGAACCTGTCCCAGGATCTGCTCTGCATGGCGTTGGCCCTGGATTCCCAACCTCTGGTGGAAGTGGGGATGGTGGTGGCACTTCACCCCTACCTACCCACTGCACTGACTTGGGAATGATCTGGTCTCTTCTCCAACCCTCTCCCCATTCCCCTGTACTGCATCACCACTGGGTCCCCAGTGGGCAGTGCAAATTCCCTGGACCTTTCCCCTCTATCCTCCAGCTCCACCCCCCCCCCCCCCGCCCCATCCATGGTTGTACTCCAGCTCTGACTCTTCCCCTGTCACCACAGACAGATAAGCCCAACATATCTGTGGGGGAGACACACTAGCCAATCCCAGCTAGAGGGAAGGGACCCTATGGCCCCAGGCAGAGACCCTTCGAGAGCCCAGAGCTGAGGATGAACCTTATACTGGTTTCTCTCACTTCCCCTTTTCTTTCCCCCCTTTTCCTGTTCCTCAGCCTTAGGCAGGAGATGAGTTTGAATAGGGCTGAAAAGGGACCCAGGACAGGGCTAGGACCTCCCGCTGAGCCATACTTAGGTCCATGCCCCTCCCTCCAGAATCCCTCAAACACACACATTCCAATTGTGCAGGAAGATAGAAAGAAAGAAGTCTTAAAATCAACCAACCCAGGTCTATTTTTCTATTGGGGTAAGAAACAGCTCTCTCCTGCCACCCCCACATCCTCCCCCTCCCGCTGACACACACTCTCCACACTCCCCATCCTCCAAGGAATCTCTGTATAGACTACACTTTATAGGTGGATTCTGAGATTGGAGGTGGAGGTGAGGTCTAGAGAATCAAGGGTATTAAAAGGTCTCCTCCCTGTGAAAGCAGAGAATCTAGAACTTATGGAGAGTTGGTATCCAGAGGTCCCTCTTCCCCTACTCATGCTCCCTCACCCCGCAGTTTGTCTGCCTGTTCGTGCATTTCAAAATGAAACAAATGAATACATTTTTCTAAGTCCCCAGGGCCAGCCCGTGTGGTGTCTTTATTTGGGGGGGGGAGGGAGAGGGTTGGTTCAGAGGGGGCTTCAGCACTGGCCTGGGTGAAACCCCTCTGTGCAAAACTTACCATCCCTGGGGCAGAATTGTAACCAGGAATTATTGTGCCTGAGGCAACATCATGGGCAGAAAAGCGGTTTGATAAGAGCAGAGAATTGGGTCTGGTCTCAGGTACAGTTGAGGTGAAAACAGAGATAGTCTTCCCCAGAGAGTCTAGAGACCAGGGGTGGGCAACATGTGAAGTCAGTCAAAGGGCCGCACTTGAGGACCTAGAGGACCACATGTGATCTTGACCACCCCTCCTCTAGTAAATGGCCCTGTAGCACAGCCTACTGCTCCTCAAGCTCGGAGCCCTTCTTCATGAAGGAAGAGGCTGGTCGTACATACCTGTGGGTGATGGCAGCCTCCCTCCTTTCCCTATCCCACAACTGGGACTTTTGAGCTAGTAAAGCAGTCAGTCCATCTGTCCTCAATGCATAGATTAGCAGATAGACTAAGGCTCAGGGTCATGGACTGGAGGACCCCAAGATGTTGGCATCCTAAGCCCCAGTTACCGGGCCCTAATTGTTCTACCCTGGAGCACAGATAAAAAGTAGGGGGTTTTCCAATCTCTCCTTAGGAAGCCCATGGCAGGGTGTGGAGCAGAACCATGGAAATGCTACGAAATGCTAGAAGAGCGCTGTATAAACTGTGATAGGTAGGCTACTTGCCCTGCCTGGGCCACATTTATTCATCATTATGGACCACTGAACTACGAGTCAGAGACTTAAAGAATGTCTTAGTTAGAAAGGATCTCAATGGGCATTCTTCCTCAAAGCCCAGGGAAACTGAAGGTTAGAGTGAGAAAAGAATATTCTCGAAGAGGTCATACAGTGATTTAGGAGCAAAAACTTAAACCCAGGTCTTTGGATTTCAAATCTAGCACTTTTTACCACTCTAGGAGATTAGACTTGGGTTTAAATCCCAGATTATGCTTCATAGCTGGGCGAGGACAGATAAGCCCTTTGACTCTCAGTTTCCTCACCTATAAAAGAAAGGGGTTTGCTGAAACCAGAGGTTCTTAATCTATGGTCCATGGACCCTTGGAGTCCTTGGATAGATTTCAGAGGATTCATTAATTTGGCTTTAAAAAAATATTTTGACTACTATTTCAATATAACTGGATTCCTTTGTAATTTTATGTATTTCATTTTATGCATTTAAAAACATGATTCTGAGGACAGGGTCCTTAGGCTTCATCAGCCAAGGGTGGGAGGGGAGACAGGATGATGTTCCAGGATCCACACAAAAATGCTAAAAACCTTTCTAGGTGATCTCTAAAGGCCCTTCTAGAAGTCAGTGGTATCTTATTGCAAGTAGCACCAAGCTTTGAGTCAGGAAATAGAAGTTCAAATTCAAATTGTCATTTGACTTTTACTAATGTGAATCTGGGCAAGTCACTTAACCTCGCTAAGCCTTGGTTTCTTCTTCTGTAAAATGGGGATGATAGTATCTGCAGCACCTTATAGGGTTACTGTACCTTAACAGGGTTATTATGAGGAAAGTGCTTTGTAAATCTTAAAGCACCAAACCAGAACTATTATTAACAATGAATGACCCATTTTAAAAAGGAAAGGAATAACATTTATAATCAACCAGCCCATGAGGCTTATAGAATTTTAATAAAACAATTTATTGATAGGATTATTTTTAAAATTTATTTATTTATTTTTGGTTTACAGCATTCAGTTCTACAAGCTTCTGAGTCCCAAATTTTCTCCCCCTCTCTCCCTTCCCCCTCCCCAAGACAACATACAATCTGATAAAGGCTCTATATATGCATTCACATTAAACATGTTTTCACATTAGCCATGTTACAAAGAAGAATTATAACCAATGGAATGAACTACAAGAAAGAAGAAATAAAACAAAAGAGAGAGCAAATAGTATGCTTCCATCTGCATACAGACTCTAATTCTTTTTCTGGATGTGAAGACCATTTTTTCATTGTGAGTCTTTTGGAGTTGTCTTAGATCTTTGCATTGCTGACAAGAGCTAAGTCTATCAAAGTTAGTCATCACACAATGCGGCTGTAACTGTGCACAATATTCTCCTGGTTCTGTTTCCCTCATTCAACATCAGTTCATATAAAGTCTTTCCAGGTTTTTCTGAAGTCTACCCGTTCATCATTTTTTATACTGCAATAGTATTCCATTATAGTCATATGCCATGACTTGTCCAGCCATTCCCCAATAGATGGGCATCCCCTCAATTTCCAATTCTTTGCCACCACAAAAAGAGCTGCTATAAATATTTTTGTACATATGAGTCCTTTTCCCACTTCTATTATCTCTTTAGGATACAGCCCTAGAAGTGCTATTGCTGGGTCAAAGGTCAATTTTTTATAGCCCTTTGGGCATAGTTCCAAAATGCTCTCCAGAATGGTTGGATCAGTTTATAACTCTACCAACAATGCATTAGTGTTCCAATTTTTCCACATCTTCTCCAGCATTTATCATTTTCTTGTGTTGTCATGTTAGCTGATCTGACAGGTGGGATGTTGTACCTAAGAGATGGTTTGATATGCATCTCTAATCCAGTGGTTCTCAACCTGTGGGTCGCGACCCCTTTGGGGGCCAAACGACCCTTTCACAGGGGTCACCTACGACCATCAGAAAACACATATTTCCAATGGTCTTAGGAACCGAGACACAGCTTCTCTATGGGTCCACCCATATGCAGATATGCCTATATACGAGTATTAAAGGGTAGCAGCGTTAGGAAGGTTGAGAACCACTGCTCTAATCAATAGTAATTTACAGCATTTTTTCATATGACTATAGATAGCTTTAATTTCTTCCTCTGAAAACTGCCTGTTCATATCCTTTGACCATTTATCAATTGGGGAATGACTTGAATTCTTATAAATTTAACTCAGTTCGCTATATATTTTAGAAATGAGGCCTTTATCAGAGATACTGGTTGTAAAAATTTCCCAATTTTCTGCTTCCCTCCTAATCTTGGTTGCATTGGCTTTGTCTGTACAAAACCTTTTCAATGTGATGTAATCAAAATTATCCATTTTGCATCCATTTCATAATGCTCACTCTCTCTCTTGTTTGATCATAAATTCTTCTGTTCTCCATAAATCTAACAGGTAAACTATTCCTTGCTTTCTCAGTTTGCTTACGGTATCAGCCTTTATATCTAAATCATGTACCCATTTGGACTTTAGTTTGGTATATGTTTTAAGATATTGGTCTATGCCCGGTTTCCACCATATTCTTTTCCAATTTTCCCAGCTGTTTTTGTCAAATAGCGAGTTCTTATCTCAGAAGCTGGAGTCTTTGGGTTTATCAAACAGTAGATTACTGTAGTCATTGACTACTGTGTCTTGTGTACCTAACCTATTCCACTGATCCACCACTCTATTTCTCAGCCAGTACCAAGTGGTTTTGATGATTGCTGCTTTATAATACAATTTTAAGACCTGATTTGTCTAGGCCACCTTCCCTAGCATTTTATTGATAGGATTATTAAATATTATTAATAAAAATAATACAGTGAAGTTGGACTGACTTTTTTCTAAGGGCCTTCCCACCTCAAACATACTATAGGCCTGCAACTTTGGGGAATTTCACTCCCCCAAGTTAGATGTCACTCCAGTCTCCAAGGTAACAGTATTTGATGACTTCACCACTGATTCTGTGACATCATGCCTCCTCCCCAGGGAAGGGGCCAGGGTTCCCAGGGGTCCTTCATTTCCTGTGCTTCAGAGCAGCCAAGCAGCAGCGAACCAAAGCTCTGGAAGGAAACCCACTGTCCCAAGCCTTTCCTCCTCCTCCTAATCCCTCCCCTCACTACCATGGATACCCATGAGAGGGATCCCAACTCTTATATCCAGACTTCTGGGCCCCAGTCCTACCAGCACCAGAAGAAACAGCAGGTGAATTCACAGGGCCAAGTCCAGATGGGGGATCTCCAAGGCCTTTCTGTAGACATCTTCTAGGAACAAACAATGTTCAATGCCTGGCTAGATCCCATGGGGGAAAGAAGAGACCCATGGGATAGTACAGAGCTACTGGGGTTGTTTTGTTTGTTTGTTGTTGGAGCGGGGTAAGACAAGGCAATTGGGGTTAAGTGACTTGCCCAAGGTCACACAGCCAGTAAGTGTCAAGTGTCTGAGGCTAGATTTGAACTCAGGTCCTCCTGACTCCAGAGCCAGTGCTCTATTCCTTGCGTGGCCTAGCTGCCCCAGCACCAACTAGCTGCCCCAGGGATGGTACAAAGCTTGGGAAAAGAAGGCAAAGCAGGGGCCAGGGCCAAGCTTTACATCTCAATCCAAAAATGCATCCCAAAAGAGGCAGTTACTGAGGAGATAACCAATCAGGGCCCTCTCAACCTCAGTGATTAAAGTCTGGGGGGCAGTTTTATGTGATTTGGGATATTGATCAGATTTACGGAGACCCTGGAACTTGGTCCAACCAGGTGCTGGACACTGGTGAACATCTGATGGTCCCGGTAGAAGTGTTGCGGGAGACCAACAAAGCAGTCTGGTGGAAGTTCCTGGTCTCAGGGGCTGTGGCTGGTGCTGTGTCACGTACTGGGACGGCCCCTCTGGACAGAGCTAAAGTTTTCATGCAGGTACAGACAGGTGAGGGATATGAATAGGGACTGTTCTGGGGGCAAGGCTAGAGAAAGGGGTGCGGGCAGGATAGTGATGGAGACGGGATGAGTGATGAAGGGTGGGCATGAGAATTGATTGGGGAGGGAGATGGACATGGGCATGGGCCAGGGACTGAGCATAGGGATGGGGACATCCTCTCCCTGTGTCCCCAGGTCTATGCCTCCAAAACAAACATCATGAATTTGCTGGGGGGCATGCGGAGCATGATCCAAGAAGGCGGAATTGGCTCCCTGTGGCGAGGAAATGGCATCAACATACTTAAGATTGCCCCTGAGTACGCCATCAAGTTCTCCGTCTTTGAGCAGGTGGGAGGAGAGGCCGAGGCTGCTCCCACATCCCCTCTCGAGACCTGGACTGCCCCTGACCTGGGCCCTCCCTCTTGCACAGACCTGGAACTACACTTTGACCTGTTCTAGACCCCAGATCTGCACCTGATCCAGGTTCTGACCTTCACAACCAATATTATTTTTATCCTAACTCTCACCTTGTTTCTGACCCAGGCAAAGTCATCCATTCTTACCCTTATGTATATACTATCCTTCACTCAACCCCGACTCTGGCTCTGAACCTAATCCTACAGCCCTCTTTCTCATAGCCCTCCAGTGCCCACCCTTTTTATCATCCCCTGTCCAATAGTACCCACAGCATGTCCATCTCACCCGGGGTCCCCTTCTACCATTTCTTCCACTCAGCCTTTTGGGGTTAAAGGAACAAGAGGTTACAGGGCTGGCCCTGAGGGTTGGGAGGTCAGGAAAAGAGTTTGGGGGAAGGGACTCTGGGAAGGGATTGGGAGAGGGTTTGAGGGTAGGGATAGAACTGTTGACTCTTCCCTTACCCCTTGCTCCCTGTGACCTCCTCACTTCCCACAGTGTAAGACTTCCTTCTGCAACCAGAAAAATGTACAGCCCTTTCATGAAAGAATCCTGGCTAGCTCCCTGGCAGTGGCCATCTCCCAGACTTTCATCAACCCCATGGAGGTGAGCTCCTAATCCATGCTTGCCTCTGTCTAATTAGGCAGGATGGGACTGACTGGGGACAGAATGACTATGTCCCATCCCCCCCCCCCCCCAGAGTCTTTCAGATAAAATCAATTTCTCTGGGTTGTTGCCTGACAAAAGTGGGGGGCAGGATGTCCAACTCCTTCTGAGTCCAATGTCCTACCCCTCCTGTTCCCCTAGGACAGTGGTTCTCAACCTGTGGGTCGTGACCCCTTTGGGGTCAAATGACCCTTTCACAGGGGTCGCCTAAGGCCATTGGAAAACACATATTTCCAATGGTCTTAACCGAGATATCACTCCTCTATCCGTCTCCAGGCAGGTCTGCCCACATGCAGATACACCCATGTATGTGTATTAAAGGGTGGCGGCATTAGGAAAGTTGAGAACCACTGCCCTAGGACCTTCTCCAGGCCCAGGCACCTTATAGAATCATGAGATTTAGAGCTGGAAGAAATGTTAGAAACCATCTAGTACAACCTGAATATTTTACAGATGAGGAAACTGAGGACCTGCAAGATGAAGGGACTTGCCCAGAATAACACAGCTCGTAAAGTATCAGAGCATGAATTTGAACCCAGATCTTCTGACCCCAACTCCAGGTGCTGAAGACCCGGCTGATGCTCCGGCGGACTGGCCAGTACAATGGGCTACTGGATTGTGCATACCAGATCCTAGGGCGTGAGGGAGCCCGAGCCTTCTATCGGGGTTACTTGCCCAACATGCTGGGCATTGTGCCCTATGCCTGCATCGACTTGGCTGTCTATGAGGTCAGGGACCAGGGCACAAGCTGCCCTGGGTCTCCTAGTGATGGGATAGAAGATCGCTGTGGGAGTGGGGCTGGTTACATGAATGGATGGGGGTACACTGAGGGCAAGGGGAAGGGTTTAGGAAGGAGAAAGGCACTCAAGGACATCGAAATCTTTCGGCCCAACACTGCCTCCTTTACTTTTTCCCTGCTTATAGTCGCTCAAGTGGGTCTGGATCAAATTAGGGTTTGATTCAAACAGTCCCAGTGGGATGGTCAGTCTGTTGTCTACCACGCTGTCCAGCACCTGTGGCCAGATGGCCAGCTACCCCCTGACACTGGTGCGGACGAGGATGCAGGCCCAAGGTAAGACACTCTCTGGTTTAATCTCTGTCTCCCCATCACTAAGATACCCACTTTTTCAAAATTTCATTGGGTACCAGAGGCCCAAAACATCTGTGTGGTAGGAAGGGATTTGAGACCCCTCCCATGTCCGAAGGAAGCTGGGGGGTCTAGGATGAGAGAATTGTGGGAGGGATGCCTAGAAGCCTATTAGACTTCCAAAGTAGGTCGTAGAGAGGAAACACTTGAGGATGGAGATTAGATTGCTGTGGATTGGCCACCTCTTGGGGCCCTGCTAATCAAATCCCATTTCTACTTGTTTCCTTGGTGGGCACAGGAAAGGGACCCCTGAATACTTAACTTCTTGCCCTGATACTGATCCTACCCCCTTCCCCTGTATTTCACAGACACCGTGGAGGGCTCAAATCCCACCATGCGAGGTGTCTTTGGAAAGATCCTCGCCCAGCAGGGCATGCCTGGCCTGTACCGGGGGGTCACCCCCACCCTCCTGAAGGTGCTGCCAGCAGTAGGCATCAGCTATGTGGTGTATGAAGCCATGAAGAGTGCTCTGGGGGTAGCTAAGTAGCCCTTCTTCTTGTCTGGAGGGCTAGAGGGCCAGAGACCCCCTCATCAGAAGCTGGAGAGGATCCCCCACCTAGGGAGCCTGATAGAGTTGGGTCAAGGAGATGCTAGGCACATAAGGCCAGCTCAGAGCCCTTTCCAATGCTCTTAGCCCCAGAATGGGAAAGGCAGGGAGGACTCTACAGTGAGGCCTAGTTCCCAAATCTTCCCAGGGCTGGATGGGGGTTCCCCAGGCCCAGATTCAGTTTTGGAGAAGACAGTGAAAGTGGTGATAAAGGAGTAAATCATCTATTGTGTGGCATCTGTGTATGTGGGTGAGATGTGGGCCAAGTGTACCTGAATTGTAGGAGGGAAACCAGTGATCTGAGACAGCTGTGGGACATCATTGCAGCCAAGGCCTCTGTGCTGTGGGAAGAAAACTGGTGACTGAGGACAGCTGGACCAAAAGGGATCCTGGGATCCAGGTTACCTGGAACATGCAAGGGGAAATGGAGCCCAGAATACTTGAGTTGTGGGAGGGGAGCTGGAGGCCCAAGTCACAGCATCTCATTTCCATTTTCAGCAGGGTTGCTAAAACTCATACGTAATTCTGCGTCTATAGCCTACCTGGATTTTTAATAAAATAAAGAAAAAGAATGAAAAGTCTAAATTGGAGAGTTCCTTTGTCTCTTCGTAAAAATCTTATTCTGCATGGTGTGAATGTCATCATATTGGCCCAGTTTGAGGATAAGGGATTGAACCATGGGCTCACCTGGGATATGCCCTTGGATTTAAACGAGAGCAGAGACATATAGAAACAGATGGAGAAAACCAAACCTAAGAGATGTAAAAAGGAGAGGGGCTAGACACAGAGACATTGATTTGGGTCCTAAAAGAGAAGCTTGAGATTCTGTGAGATTCATCTCAGGGAACCATGTGGTCTCAAGAAAAGGACCAGTGCTGTATCCACTGCACCACATGGATCCACAAAGATCTTGGCAGCCAAGTGTATCAGGCTAAATCTAACCAGATAAGGCTTAATAGGGAAAAAAAATGTAAAGTCTTATACTTGGTTTCAAAAAGTCAACTGAAGAAGTACAAGCTGGAGGTGACATGGTTAGACAGTAACTAGCTTGGAAAAGATCTGGAGAATTTAGCAGAATGCAAACTCAATCTAAGTCAACTATGACATGACAGCCAACAAAGCTACCATAATGTGGGGCTACAAGAGAAACACAGATTCCAGGAATGAACAGGTGATGGTCATGCTGCACTCTGCCCTGGGAGTATTCTGTTAAGGGAGGACATTGATAGACTAGAGAACATCCAGAGAAGGGTAACCAGAATAATGAAGGACCACATCTATGCCATTATAAAGATCATTTGGAGAAACTGGAGATATTTAACCTGGAAAAGAGAAGACTTGGCAGTACATTATAGCTGTCTTCGAGCATTTGAAAGGTTCTAAAGTGGAAGAGGAATTCATTTTGCTTTGTTTGGCTCCAACAGACAGAACTAAGAGAAATGGATAGAAGTTTCCAAGAGACAAGTTCAGATTTGAGGTAAAGAAAAATGTCCTAGTCAACTAAAAATTAATTGAAATAATTTGGGCAAAGTTGCAAGATATAGAAGAAATTCACACAAATCACAAACATGGCTATATACTGCCAACAAGACTTAACAAAGAGAGAGAGAAATTCCACTGAAAACCACTATGGAACATATAAAATATTATCTACCCCCCCAAAAGAACTATATGAATGCAACTTTATAGAAATAGAGAGTTAATGAATTGGAGAACTATTAACTGCTCACAGGTGGGCTAAACCAGTATAATAAAAATGAAAATACTATCTAAATGTTTTTATTCAGTGCCATACCAGAGGATTACTTCAGAGAACTAGAAAGAATGTAACTATCTGAAGGAACAAAAGTTAAAAAAACCTCAAGTGAAATAATGAAAAGAAGTTGGAAGAAAGGGGGACTAGCAGTAACAGATTTCAAACCATATTACAAAGCAACAATCATAAAAAAATTGGAAGTTGTTAAAAAAAAATAGGTCAATCAGTGGAACAAACTAGTGACACATTATATAAAAACAAAACCTAGTAACCTAGAGTTCCATAACCCAAAGGACCACAGCTATTAGGATGATTTATCATTTAAAAAGAAAAAAAAAACTGCTGGGAAAACCGGAGAGAAATTTGGCAGAAATTAGATTTAGACCAAAACCCCATATCATACACCAAGATAAGCTCTAAATGGATACATAAGTTAGTTATAAAGGGTTACAATATAAACAGTTTAGAAGAATAAGGAAGAGACTTCCTTTTGGATATATGAATAAGAGAACAATGTATGGCCAAACAAGAGAGAGAGAGAGACCCACAGAAGATAAAATGGATGATTTTGATTCCATAAAATTAAAAAGCTTTTGCATCTGAAATTAGAAAGGAAAAAATTAGATAGAAAAAAATCTTTGCATCAAGTTTATCTGATAAACATCTCATTTTCTTTTTTTTTCTTTTTTTGCTTTTTGGAAGGGGGAGGCCAAGGCAACTGGGGTTAAGTGACTTGCCCAAGGTCACATGGCTAGTAAGTGTTAAGTGTCTGAGGCTGGATTTGAACTCAGGTCCTCCTGACTTCAGGGCCGGTGCTCTATTCACTGCGCCACCTAGTCACCCCAAATATCTCATTTTCGAGCTATATAAGGAATGGATTCAGATTTATATGAATAAGAGCAATTCTATAATTGATTAATCATGCAAGGATACGAGTGGTTTTCAAGGTAAGAGGAAGGAAACAAAGATTTATATAGTGCCAGGAACTGTGTTAAGCACTTTACAAATATTACCTCATTGATCCTTGCAACAACCCTGTGAAATAAGTGCTATTATTAACTTTATTACACAGTTGAGGAAATTGGGTCAAATGGAGATTAAGTGACTTGCCCAGGGTTACACAGATAGTAAGTATCCAAGGCTAGATTTTAACTCAGGTCTTTCTGACTCCAGGTCCAACATTCTATCCACTATACTACCCCCGGCCTCCAAGGGGCAGGGGGGAAAGCTATCATCAGCCATATAAAAACGCTGCAAATCACTAATAGAGAAATGAAAATTAAAACAACTCTGAGGTTCTACCTCGTACCCTTTAGAATGGCAAAGATGACAAAAAGGAAAATGATAAATGTTGGATTCTGAATTATGGGAAAGCAGGCATATTAATGCACTATTGGAAGAACTGTAAATTGATCCAGCCATTCTGGAAAGCAATTTGGATCTATACTGCCAAACAAAAATATGCAGATCCTTTGACCAAGGAATACAACTACCAGGCTCATGGCCCAAAGTGATAAAAGAGGAAGAGGGACTGACATGTATCAAAATATTTATAGTAGCTATTACTGTATTGGCAAAAAACTGGAAACTAAGAGTGTGTCCAAGAGCTGAATAAATTTTGCTATATAAATGTGATGTAATACTATTGTGATGAAAGAAATAATGAAGGGGATCGTTTCAGAAAAACCTGGAAGGGCTTATATGAACTGATACAGAGGGAAGGGAGAAAAACCAGCAGAAAAGTTTATATAATAACATCAAAAAGACGAACCCCTCTGAAAAACTTTAAAAAACTGATTAATATGATGATCACTCTAGATTCCAGAAGACTGACGATGAAGCATACTACCTACCTCCTGAGAGAGAGAGAGATAATGATACGTTTCTGGACTTGGCCAATGTGGAGAATAGTTTTTGCTTGATTGTATACATTTGTTCAAAGGATTTTGGTTTTCTCTCCCCACCCCTGCCCCTCACTTCAATCCCTCCCACCACCCCCACCACTCAACATCAACCAAGGGAGCAGGGAGAGAAAATATGTTGCTAATAGGAAAAAAATTCAGAGAAAAGATTCTTAAATAATAGAACTGTCCAAAAGTGAAATGGACTAACTTATATTGCAGTTTTCCCTTGTTAGAGATCTTCAAGCAGAAAATGAATGACTACATGTTGGATGTGTTGTATTGGGTATTTCTTTTCAGGTATAGGTTGCAGTATAAGAATTCTGAAACCTCTTCTAATCTTAAAATTCTGTGATTATGGAGATCATCTGTATACTTTGTACAGATAATCTTTCTATAATCTTCTGCAGTCAGAACACCTCTGGAGCACTGTTTAGTTCTGGTGCTTAGCACAGTGCTTGATACATAGCAAGCACTCAGTAAATGTTTATTCTCTTCCCCTTACAAGTGCTACATTTCAGGAAGAACATTGATAAGCTGTAGAGTGTAGAGTCTTAAGATGATGAGTCAATGAAAAGAAGAGTTAGGAGAGATGAGATCTGTCTTCATGTGTAAAGCGGATGCTCCCTCCTCCCATTCTCTGATAAAATTGAAGAGTTTATCTATCTTTCTATAGAAACATATCCATATAGAAGCTTCGTTTATGGACGTGACTATAAGTATCTCAAGAGGATGGAGAACTTATAATTAGATTTCAGAAATTTAACCTTCCCTTTATGGACTGGCTGGTCTGGAGCCACTTTAGTTCAGTGGCTGAGGTTGCATGTAAGATGATTTGATATGTTCGGACTCAAAAAGATTGCATCCTAATGGAGGAGTCATCCCTTTGCAAGAGCCTTTAAAAATGAACTGTTTAGCTTCTTTCCTGCTTTTCCTCTTGTACCTTTCTTTCAGAATGAAGTGGGTTGGAGGAAGTGTCTTCCTTCCCATTCCCTCTCCCCAAGTAGTTAATGGTGACTCTAGGCAGAAGCACATAGCAGAAGTGGGTCTGTGCTTACTCACAAGACCAGAGAGGAGAGTTCCTGAGAGTGGACATTCTTAATCCAAGATAAAACACCAACAAGGACTGTCATGAAGTATCAACAGGTCTTACAGAAGTACATAGCAGAAGGTGTCACGTGCTTATCTCTGTGACCTGAAAAAGAAAAATCTTAGACAATGTTCTTGAGCCCCAATCTCTTGCGTAGAAAAAGGGTGACAGTTTATTCCCTTGGCAGTATGATACCAGGTCCTAGTTTTTCAGCTGGGAAAGTGAGATTTCTTGGGTTGCACTAGCATTGTGAGTTGCCTTATGACAAACCCAAGTCCAAGAGTTCCTGAATATCATATCTCATGGAAAGAAGAAGTGAATCCCCATGTGGTTGATGCATCTGGAAGGCAGTAAGGAGCTTAAAACCATGATATAGTTGAAAGAGATTGGCACCTTGACATCCTCCACTATTACAATAAATTATCCATATAATAATGCAGCTCTGATTGGAAGAAGTTGCCTAACAGCCCCAAACCATGTTTGTCTTCTACTGATAATCCAAATCACGAAAAGCAGATTTGGGAGTGACATTTCTGGACATGGGCAATATGAGAACTCGTTTTTGCTTGATTGTATATATTTGTAAAAGGAAAACCTGGGACTTATTAGAATGTTGGATTGTTGCCCTGCTAGAAGCCCCGAATTTAGTTCCTTCAGGGGGGAGGGTAATTACTGTGAGTGCTTTATGTATTTGCTATATCTATTTGGGTGCTTCTGTCAATGCTTTTTTGCCTGTCAGTACATTTTCTACGGGGTGAAAAAAAATTCCTGTCCTATGTCTGGTATAAATTTGTTAATTTGAGAGCTTTTATGGAAATTTGGGATCCCTTCTACGCATATCATAGGAAACCAGACATGTGAAAACATTTGGAGACTTTTCAGAGTAAATTACAGGTGAGAGCACAAGAGGAAAAAGAGAAAATAATTCTTTGGAGGTCAACCTTTAGAACAGTCCATATGAGCCCAGCCAATGGGGTCATGTATTATACACCTATTTGAAGATTTGTCACGTGGAGGAGGGATTCTGTTTTGTTCCCAGAGGACAGAATTAGAAGCAATGGGTGAAAGTGGCAAAGTGACAAATTTATCACTGATATACTAAAAGACATCTTAACATTTAGATCTAATCCTAGTATAATGAGCAGCCTCAGGATATAGTGACTTTCTTCACATTGGAAGTCTCCCAACAAAGACTGGCAATGCCATTTACTGGTTTGGTTTTTTTAAAACATCAATTTTTAAATTTTCAGTTCTGAATTCTATCTCCTAGGCCCTTCTCCATCCATTGAGAAGGCAAGCAACATGATACCCATCATACATGTGAAGGTATGCAAAACATATTTTTATATTAGCCATGCTGCCAAAAAAAAAGGCAAGAAAAATAGAGAAAGTAAAAAAAAAAATGCTTCAAGCTGCACTTAGTTCATCATTCCTCTCTCTGGAAGTGAATAGCATTTTTCAACATGAGTCTTTTGGAATTATTACAGATCATTGTATTGATCAAATTGACTAAGTTGCTTGCAATTCACAGTTGCTTATCATTACAATATTATTGTTACTATGTACAATGTTCTCCTGGTTCCATTCACTTTGCATCAGTTCATATAAGTTTTCCCAAGCTTTTCTGAAACCAGTCCCTTTCATTATTTCTTACAGCACAATAGTATTCCATCATAATCATATGCCATAACTTGTTCAGCCATTTCCCAATTGAAGGACATTCCTTCAATTTCCAATTCTTTACTACCACAAAAAAAAGCTGCTATAAATACATTTATACATATTTGTACAAAGAACATAGGCCCTTTTCCCTTTTTTATTTTTCTCATCTCTCTGTTACAGACTAGTAGTGATATTTCTGGGTCAAAGGGTATGTACAGTTTTAAAGCTCTTTGAGCATAGCTCTAAACTGTCCTCCAGAATGGCTGGATTAAATCGCGGAATTCAGAACTCCACCAGCGTGGGCGAGTGCGTCTATTTTCCTACATAGCCTCTCGCATTTGCTGTTTTCCTTTTCTGCTATATTAGCCAATCTGATGGGTGTGAGGTGGTACCTCAAAGTTGTTTCAATTTTCATTTCTCTAATCATTAGTGATTTGGAACTTTTTATAGCATTATTGATAGCTTTGATTTTTTTTTTTCTGAAAACTTCCTGTTCATATACCTTGACTATTTATTAGGGAAAAGCTCTTATTTTTTTATAAATTTGACTCAATTCCTATATATATTTGAGAAATGAGGCCTTTTTCAGAGAAATTTGCTGTAAAATACATTTCCCAGTTTCCTTCTTTGCTTTAATGTTGACTGCACTGATTTTGTTTATATAAAAACTTTTAAATTTTATATAATCAAAATTATCTATCGTACCTTCTATGGACCTCTCTATATGTTGTTTTCTTATTCATAGATCTGACAAAGTAATTTTTTCCATGCTTCCCTGTTGTACTTAGGATATAAACCTTTGCTTCTATATTGTATGCCCATTTTGAGCTTATCTTGGTATATGTTATGTGATGTTGGTCTATGCCTAGTTTCTTTGAGACTTTTTTCCAGTTTTCCCAGCAGTTTTGGTCAAATAGTGAGATCTTGCAACAAAAGTGTGCATCTTTGGGTTTAGCAAATATTATTATCGAACACAAAGTACTGTAATCATTCACATCTGTATGTTTGTGTACCTTATCTATTCCACTGATCATTCACTCCATCTCTTATCCAGACTGATTTGATGATCACCACTTTGTGGTATACTCTGAGATCTGATACTGCTGGGTCACCTTCCTTCATTTTTTTCATTGATTCTCTTGATAATCTTAACCTATTGTTCTTCTAGATGAATTCTTTTTATTATTTTTCCTAGCTCAATAAACTAATTCTTTGCTAGTTTGATTGATATAGCATTGAATAAGAAAATCAATCTAAGTAGTCTTGTCATTTCCATTATATTGGCTCAGCCTACCCTGAGCAATTAACATTTCTCCAATTGTTTAGATGTCTTTATTTGTGTGAAAACCGTTTTGCAATTGTGTTCATGTAGTTCTTGTGTCTGTCTTTGGTAGACAGGTAGACTCAAGTATTTTATACAGTCTTTGGTTATTTTAGATGGATTTTCTCCTTCTTTCTCTTCCTGTTGGGTTTTGCAGGTAAAATATAGATATGCTGATTTACATGGATTTATTTTACATTCTGCAACTTTTTCCAAGTTAATTGTTTTTTAGTTGCTTGGTTATGTTTTAAAGATTTTTTTTTTCCATGTACTTGTTGGATTAGATGGTCTCTGAATTTCCTTCCTACTCTGAGATCTTATGATTCTGAGATACCTTGCTCAGAGAGGGATCACAGAATCTATAGATAGAAGTACCCAGACTATACATCAGAAGGAAGAGAACCATGAGGACCAGGTAAAGAAGGTAGAGGACCTGAGGAGGAGAAGGAAGAAGAGGGAAAAGAGGAGACAGAATTCAAAGAGAAAGATGAACTGAAAGAGAAGGACCCAAGGAGGAGATAGCAAATGATAAGAATGTAAATAAGATAAGGTAAATTGGACTAAGTAAGACAAGCTGGTATGACAAGTTTAGTAAGAACTTGCTTAGAGAAAAGAAGGGAAGTTGAGTGTGACTGTTAAGGTGCAAACAAGGTGAAAAACAGAGTAATTTCTGGAATTGAAGACTACTCCAAAAGCAGTTCATCATAAGAGTTCTCCAAGGAAGCCACTAAGCAAAAATGGCAAAGAATGGTGATCTCACTCCCAGTAAGTATGGAAAACAAGGCTAATTTTATTGTGACCTGTATTAAATGTATGATGTTTATATTTCTGCCACCATCAAGTAAGCTATTGCTCCCTTTTCTAAAAAGGCAGACTGATCTCCCTCCTAGAAGAGGTCAGGAATGTTTCTCCATCTGCCAAGTTATCAGGAAGGATGACATATTCCTTTAAAAAGTAGAAGAAGGGGAGGCAGAGCCAAGATGATGGAGTAGCAAGAAGTAGAGCCTAGTTCTCCACTCCCAACTCATCCACAAAAATCTAGAAAATACACCAGACTGGATTCTGATTGAGAAATCTAAGATAAACTCAGTTTGTTATTTTTCTAACCCAAGGATGCTTAGGGATACAGATAGGTCTTCAGACTTTAGGAATAGAGTCTGGAGAGGAGCACATAAAGAATATTTCAGTATCTAGGGACTTAAAGAGGGCCAAGACTTGGCACCAGGTCAGGAAACACCAGAGCGGAAAGAGATCGCAGGGGATCCCTGAACTAGTGTAGGGTAAAGGAATAGGTGCCATCCAGTAGTTTGATTTCCCACAGATCTAGGGCAGACTGAGGAAGCGATCTACACCTAGGGGTGGTGGAGAGGAGTGATCTGGGCCCCAGTTCTGTACTGAGCAAGGAACAAGTTCAGAAGCAGACAGTAGCTATCTGGCTCTCATTCCAGGAGCAGAGCAGAGACTCAGTCCTGGCCTCTATTCCAGGAAGTAGGGGAATAATCAGGGCAAGAATCCTAGATCAAAAGAAAGCTTGCAGTTTAATCACTATGACCCAGCAGAGTTTCCCAGAGGGCTAATGGTACCTGAGTCCAGCAGTAACCTACTTAAACTTCCAACTAGAGACAAGTTGACAGATTCAAACTTTGTCTGGAACTTAGCAGATCTCAAACCAGGAAGACAGTGATCAGACTTTGCCCTCAGATCCCATCACTCTGGGAACACTAAAATCTTGTAGGTTTCTAGTCAGAGCTGTGAAAGCAGCAGATGGATGAGATGGCACAAGCTCAGCCTGGAAATCCCCCAGAAGTACACAGAGATCAGCCTTAACAGAAAGTACAAAATCAAAAAGTAGACTGGAACAATAAGCAAACATCAAAAGAATCCCACCATAAAGATGAATTATGGTGACAAGGAAGCTCAAGACACAAGTTTAAAAGAAGAAAATAACTATAAAATATCTACAAGCAAAGCCTCAAAGGAAAATGCATTTTAAACATAAGTCCAACCAGAATTCCTGGAAGAGCTAAAGCAAGAGTTGTTGTTTTTTTTAAAAGACCTAAATGAGAAGGGGAAAAAATTAGAAAAGAAATGATAGCTATGGAAGAAAGATATGGAAAGACAATTAGCAGCTTGGAACAAGAGATAAAAACCTTGGCCAAGAAAGTAACTATTTGAAAATTAGGACTGATAAAATAGAAGTTAATATGAAGACATAAAAAAAATATTAAAATCCAGTCAAAAGAACTGAAAAAAAAAGAAAATGTGAGGAATCTCTTAGCAGAAACAACTGACTTAAAAATAGATTGAGGGGAGATCATTTAAGAATTATTGGACTACCTGAAAACCATGATGAAAGAAAGAGTCTAGATGTCCTATTTCACAACATCTTCAAAGAAAATGGCTCAGATCTCTTAGAACTAGAGAGCAAAGTAGAAATTGAAATAACCTACCAATCATTTGTGAAATAAACCCCAAAATGAAAACTTTTAGTGATATGATGGCCAAAATCCAGAGCTATCCAAGTCAAAGAAAAAGTATTGCAAACATCCAGGAAAAAAAAAAAAAGAATTCAAGTACTTAGAAGCCACAGTCAGGATCACAAAAGATTTAGCAACCACCACTGTAAAGCAGCAGAAAGCTTGTCATATGATATTCCAGAAGGCAAAAGATCCAGGCTTACATCCAAGAATAACTTGCCAAGCAAAATTGAGTATAACCCTACAGAGGGAGGGGGGGAAAGGGATTTTTAATAAAACAGAAGATTTCCAAGTATTACTGATAAAAAAGGCTAGAGCTGAGTAGAAAATTTGATGGATACAGGAACCAAGAGAAGCATAAAAAGGTTAACATGAGTGAGCAATCACAGGGGACTAAAGATAAAATTGATTATATTTTTATGGAGGGAGATGATACATGTAGTCCCTCTGATCTCTGTAATTATCAATGGTCATAGAGGGAGTGTAATTAGGGAGCTTATGAGTAATTTTGTTATGTTTTAATGATTTCAAAAAAAGAATATAAAGGGCAGGAAAGAGAAACACATTGGGAGAAGGGAGAAAAAGAATGGGGAAAATTATCTCACATAAATGGGATGTGCAAGTAGAAGTATATACAATAAAAAAGATAGAGTGGGAGGGAGCAAATAACACTTGAATTTTGCTCTCATCTATATTAAGCAAAGGAGACAAAATATATGCATGCATGTATATACACATACAGAATTGGGTACAAAAATACATTTCACCTGCCCAGGAAACAAAAGGAAATTTAGAGGAGACTTAGAGGGAAGGTAGATTAAAGGTGAGATTAGTTAGAAGCAAAACAATTGCTTAAAGAGAAGGAAATAAAAAGAAAGAAACACAAGATAATAGGATGGAGGGGGAAAAGTTATTAACAATCATAATTTTAATATGAATAGAGTGAACTCACCCATAAAATGGAAGAGTTTAGCAGAATGTATTAGAAACTAGAATCCAACAATATTATCTGTTACAAGCAATACGCTCAAAACAAAAACACAAAGAGTTAAATTAAGGGGCTGGATTATAATCTATTGTGCCTCAGCTGAAATAAGAAAGGACAGGGGTAGCAATCATGATTTCAGATAAAGTAACAGAAAAATGTAGACCCAATTAAAAGAAATAAACAAGGAAACTACATTTCATTGAAAGGTACTATAGAAAGTGAATATAGTAGTAGCTACTGTGCCACCCAACTACCTCTATCAATACAAACTATATATGTACCAAATGACACGGCATTTAAATTCTTAAAAAGAAAAGTTAAATGAGTTATAGGGAGACATAGAGAATAAACTTACAATTGTGGAATACCTTAATTACTCCCTCTCAGGTCTGTGAGGTTCACATTGCAAGCTGTTGTGTTATGCCACATGGAAGTGTTTGAGGCCCGGGAATTAGTTGGGTCACGTGGAGGTCAGGGCATATCGCACTGTTCCCGGCCAGGGGATACTGCATTGCTCAGGACTCTCTTGCTTGGGGATACCCTCTGTTCCTGATTAGCATCTCCACACCTTGGGGTCTTCATACCCTTGTAATTGCATTCCCCCTCTCACAATTCTGTTCAGCTGGGTTCTATCACGTGTGGTAGAGGGATCTGGGGTCTATTTAAGACCTAGGGCTGGGAGGTATCTTCGGAAGCCTGCCTTAGTATATGGCTTTAAGGCTTCCCCATGGAGAGACCTTAATAAACTTTTCTGTTTGGACCTCAGAGCCGTGACTCTTCTGTTCCTGAAAGGTACGCTAGCGTCAGTGAGTTGTGTGTGTAACCGGTTGCCTCTGCTGGTAAGTTAGGGTACTCTAAGAGAGAACCCTGGTCTAGATAAAGAACCCAAAAAGAAATGAATGATCTGAATGGAATTTCATAAAAGATACATCTGATATATCTATGAAGAATGTTGAATGCAAATACAAAGGAGTATATCTATATTTCAGTCATGCATGAAACCTTCACAAAAATTGACTATGTGTTAGGGTACAAAAATCTCACAAACAAATGCAGAACAGCAGAAATATTAAATGCGTCCTTCTCAGATTATAATGTAATAAAAATTACATTCAGTATAGGGCCTTTTGAAGCAGAGATTAAAAATTAATTGGAAACTAAATGATCTAACCTAAAGAATGAGTGAATTAAAGAACAAATCATGGAAACAACAATTTTATTGAAGGTTATGACATCAATGAGACAACTTACCAAAATTTGTGGGATGCAGCCAAAGGAGTACTTAGGGGAAATTTTATATCTCTAAACACATCAATAAAAAGGAGAAAGAGCAGACCAAGGAATTGTATGTGCAATGAATAAAACTAGAAAAAGAACAGATTTAAAACCTCTAAACACCAAGATAAAATTTCTTAAAATCAAAGGTGAGATTTAATAAAATATAAATTTAAAAACTTATGAAACAAATAAAATTAAAGACTAGTTTTATGAAAGAACTAATAAAATAGATAAACTATTGACTGATTTTAAGAAAGAAGTAAATTAAATTACCAGTATCAAAAATGAAAAAGATGAATGCATAACCAATGAAGATGAAATTAAAGCAATTGCTAGGAGCTATTTTGTCTAACTATATGCTAATAAGACCAGCAATCTATATGAAATGGATGAATGTTTACCAAAAATTAAAATTGCCTAGATTGACAGAAGATGAAATAGAATATTTACATAACCCTATCTTACAAAAATAAATTGAACAAGTCATAAATGAGTTCTTCTCCCTTCTCCCCTCCCCATAAAAACATCCAGGACCAAATGGATTTACAAGCAAATTCTCCCAAACATTTAAAGAATAATTAATTCCAATATTACATAAACTGAAAAAAAAAACAGATAGAGTGCTACAAAATTCATTCTATAACACAAATATGGTTTTGATTCCTAAACCAGAGAAAGAGAACTATAGACCAATTTTTCTAATGAATGCTAATGCAAAAAATGTAAATGCTACAAGGAGATTAAAGCAATATATCTTAGAAATCATATATTACAACCAGGTTAGATTTATGCCAGGAATGCGTGACTGGTTCAATGTTAGGAAACTATAACTATCAGGAAATGATTGACTATTTCAATAACAGAAATCATATGATTCCATCAATAGGTGCAGAAAAAGCTCTCAATAAAATACAACATCCATTCCCATTAAAAACACTAGAAAGCATAGGAATAAATGGAACTTTAATTAAAATGGTTAAGTAGTATGTACCTAAAACCAAAAGCAAGTATTATCTGCAATAAGGATAAACTAGAAATCTTTCCAGTAAAATAAGGAGAAAAAAGTGATGTCCATTATAACCGCTATTATTCAATTTTATAATGGGAAGGCCGGCTATAGCAATAAAACAAGAAAAATAAATTGAAAAAATGATCATAGGGAATGAGGAAAGAATATTATCATTCTTTGCAGATGATATTGTGGTATACTTAGAGAACCTTTGAGAATCAACAAAAAAAAAAACCATACAAACTTTAGCAAACAACTCTAGGAAAGTTGCAGGATATTTAAAAAGCCCACACAAATCATCAGCATTTCTATTTATTATCAGCAAAACCCAGAATGAAGAGATAGAAAGAAAAATTCCATTTAGAATAACCACAGATGATGTAAAATCCTTGTCAAGACACATATTGGGGGGGGGGGCGGAACCAAGATGGCGGCATAGGAACAGCAACATATCACAGCTCTCACATAGCCACCCCAAAATACCCATAAAATATGACTCTAAACTAATCCTAGAACTCCAAAACGCACACAAATATACTTTCCACTAAAGTCAGCTTGGCTACGAGGAACCATATCAGCACTGCGAACCGAAACCAGCCTGGCCTGAAGCCCTGGCTGAGCCCCGGGAGCGGCTGGATGAGAGGAGCCTTGGATTAGCGGCAGCTGCGAGCAGTGTTCAGAACTAGGTCAGTGAGACTTGCAAAATCAGGGGAGAAAAGCGGTCTGGCCGAAAAGCTTCCAGGGCTGGAAAGCACAAGGCAGAGGTTTTGCACCCACCTCTGTGTATGCAGACAGCAGGGGGACTAAGGGATTGTTCAGAGGCCGAGTGCTCTCGCGTTGTGTGGCCTGGATCCAGATCGCAGTCTTGGGCCTCGATCCTGGAGTCTTCATTATCCAGTGAGCAGGAAGTAAGTAGGAAAGGGACCCAGCACCTCCCTGAGAGCTATGGCAGCCGGGAGGACCCCAGTGATTTGGGACAGAGCTTTCCCTTCTGGAAGCAGAGCCCCACAGAGATTTAAAAAAAAAAATCACAGACTGACCAACCATGAGTAAGAATAAGCATAAGAAGCAAAGTAAGAACAGCAACCAAACCCTAGATTCCTTCTTTGGGGAAAAGAAAGATCATGGCAAAGAGAGGGAGGAGGAGAGTTCAGCCAGAGC
>CM053587.1:297629234-297693767 GCA_028646515.1 Pseudochirops corinnae
AGAAAATCTGAAACTCAAGTGATTGTGGAACTGATTCTTGTAAATTAAAAGTAAATGAGTAAATTAAAAAAAAAATGACCAAAAAAAATAATAATAATAATCTGGCTTGAAACCATATCATTCAACTAAGAGTGTTTTCTCCAAAGTACTGATCTCTTCATCACCAAATCGAATGGCCTTTTCTCAAGCCTCAAACTTCTTGACCTCTCTCTACATCATTAAAACAGCTGACCACCAACTTCTGCTCCGTTCTTGGGTTTTATGACTGTTCTGTCTTAGTTCTCCCCCTAGCTATCCATCCTGGTTTCCCTTAAGATTCAGCTCAAGTGCCACCTTATACATAAGTTCCTTCCTGATCCCTCAGGTATCTGTGCCTTCTCCCCCCACTCCATAGGTTACTTTGAATTGGTTTTCGTACTGTTTCCCATATTAAACAGTGAGCTCCTTGAGTAGGAACTGTTTCATTTTTTATTTTGGCTTACCAGTTCTGAGCACAACACCTGGCACATGGTACCCATTTAATAAATGTTTGCTGAGTAATCCAAAGATGGGTTCAGCAAATATGTGCCTTCTAACCAAGAAAAAACATAGCTAAATCCCAAGAGTGTAATCAGCAGAGAGCACTGGCCACAAGGTAAAAAAAAAAAATTTTCTAACTAATGATAAGAAATCATACATACCAAAATTTGCAGAGTTCTTTAAATACTGTTTCCTCACATGATCTCCACAAGAACCCTACCAGATAGATATTACAGGTATTATTATTTTAGCAACTCATGAAGACCATGTACTGAGGCAGTAAAGAATTACAATTGATCTTTGAAGGGCTATTCAGGCTAATGAAATGACAGATCATAGAAGTAATGACATTTCATTAACCAGAGAACACCACTAGATAGTAAAAATGTCCTATATCCATATGATCAATGTTTTGTTTTGTTTTTTTAAGGGGAAATGCTTCCCAGCAGAAATATGATAGACTCAGGGAGCAGAATGAAATATATATTCTTTGAACATGGTCAATGTGAAAACTTGTTTTTGATTGACCATGCATATTTGTTATGAAGGTTTCATTTTCCTTTTTATTAAAGAAGGAATAGAAGAAAAATATTTTCATTTTAATAAAAAAGTTTAATATTATTTAATTGAATTTTTTAAAGGAAGGTTAGAAAAATTAAAATAGAGGTCATATTCATGACTCAATACACTTTTTTCCATTTTAAATAAAATTGGAAACAGCTCGATCAATAGCAAAAAGTAAAAATTATTTTTAAAGTATACCAAATGTTCATCCCAAGTTTCCCTATCAATTGAAATTGATCTAGAACACTGAACAGTGCACTCATGAAAGATGTATATATAACATTCTGTTATTGACTCTGTAAGTCGGTATCATCATTTTAATTGGAAAAGCAAGAGTTTTTTCAATAGAATGAATATATTGCCTTTTTGCCTGTTTTCAATTGATATTCAGGAGAACAAAGAAAATAACAATTAATTTTAAGCTATACCTCAGGCCAGTCAGAGAAAATCAATGGATAAAGGGCAACAAAACAAGACGAATTTTAAAAGGCAAAAAACCTAATGCTACTCCCATTAATAATCAAATCTTAGAAAACATTTTTTCCGCCCTACCAATACTGCAAAATTAATACTGAAGATTAAAAAAACATGAAAAATACCATAAAGCCTAAAAATCATACCAAGCTTCTTTAAAAATCTTCAGTTAGGCTGTCTGTATTTCCCCAAACATAATGTGTTAAATTTCTGTTATATACAACCCCATTTTGTAGAATAATCTTTAAAACAAAATTAAATTAAGACCTTACAAATTATTTTTAAATCTTATCTAGAGTAGAAAAAAAATATTAAATTTAGAAGGAATATGTCTTAGTAAATTCCACTAACTAGTATGGGTTGATTTTCTGCTTAATATTTAAGTTCTCCAAAACTGTCCAACTTAATGCTTAAAGTATTCATTCAGAATCCTTTCCCCACTAGCTTTCATGTTCCCCAGCAAGAACACAAAGTGGATTGAGAAGCTTGTCAGCATTTGGAATACCAACCATATGAAAAGGTGAAGACTAAAAGTGCTACCCTCTGACTGGGGTCTAATACAAATGTAGAGACCCAAAAAAAAGTCTCTAAGAAGCTAGGGAAGCCAAAAGGTAGAGATGAGGAATGAAAAAGTTCAAGGCATGCATGATAGCCAGTGAAAACACTCATAGTCAGAAATAGCAAGGAGGTCAGAAACTCAGGATTGCAGAATATATGGAAGGTAAGGTATAAGAAGACTGGACATACAGGAAGAAGTTATGTTATGAAGGGCTTTAAAAAAACAAATTAAGAATTTTCTATTTTATCCCAGAGGCAATAGGGAACCCCCCTGGAGTTTACTGAGTAGTAAGTTACACAGTTGGATTTGAACTTTAGGAAAATCACATTGGTGGCTGAAGAGAAGATGGGACTAGAGTGGGGAAAGGGTTGAGGCAGGCAGACACACCAGCGGTCTTTTGCAATAGTACAGGTATGAAGTGACAAGGACATGCTGATAGCTGGTGGCATTGTAAGAGGAGAGAAGGTAAATACAGGAGATACTATTAAGGTGGAAATAACAGAACTTGACAACTGACTGTATGTGGGAGTTAAGAGTGAAGAGTCACAGATGACACCTAGGTTTCAAGCCCACGTGACTTTAAGGATGTTGATATCTTTAACAGTATTTGGAAAGTTAGGAAGAAGGAAGGCTTTGGGGAGAAAGATAATTATTTCCATTTTGATAACTATGAGTTTAATATGTCTATGATCCATTTTGAGATAAACAGGCAGGTGGAATAGTGAAACTGAAGGCTGGAAGAGAAGTTACGGCTAGACAAGTAGATTTGAGAGTAATCTGTAAAAAGATGATCACTGAAACTATGGGAGTTGATGAGAACACCAAGTAAATAGTATGAAGGAATGGAAAAAGGCATAGGACGGCACTTGGGAGAAATCTAATTAGCAGTGATAATCTGGATGAATACCCAGCAAAGGATAGAGAAAAGGAATAGTCAAATAGGTAGAAAAAACAGTAGTGGCCCAAAAAAATGAGAAAAAAACAAAAACAAAAACAAAGCAAAATCCTAGTGAGATGAGAGTATTAAGAGAGTGATCAATAGTATCAAAGTCTGCAAAGAGGGAAGGAAAAATGGAGGAAATACACATTTATTTAGTGTCCACTTATGTACCAGGCAATGTAGTGCATGTTTTACAAATATTATCTCATCTGATCATCATAACAACCCACAGGGGTAGATGCTATTATGATCTTCATTTTACAGCTGAGGAGACAAATGGGGGTTAAATGACTTGCCCAGGGTCACACAACTAGTATCTGAGATATGATTTGAATTCAGGTCTTCCCAATTCCAGATCTAGAACTCCATCCACTATTCCAGAAGCTGCCTCTGAAGGTCAAGGATGAGAACTAGAAGAACAATTTATATAATAACAATCTTATTGAGAAAAACAGCTTTGAAACACGTTAGAAATCTTAACAACACAATGATAAATGACTAGTACAAAAGAACAAAGATGAAGTGTATACCATTGGCCTTATGGAGGAGAAATTATGAAGCTACAGTATAAAGGGAGACGTGGATTTTCAAATGTGGCTGGAGTTGGAATTTTTCTTTTTTTGCCAGACTATGTGGATGTATGCTGATTCAAGAGCAGTTTTTTGGTTTTTTCTTTGCTCAATGGGGAAGTGGGTAACAGACTGATGGAAAAGTGCTTGTTGTTTAAAAAAAAAAATAATACATCACTGGAAAAGAAAAAAAGTATTAATGACAATGTCTTGACTCTAAAGAGAAAGAGGATATAAATTATCTTAAAAACATTAAATAAATTAATGGAGGAAAAACCAAGCCTCTCACAATTTTAAATGTGAATAGATTAAATAATACCAAAAAAAAAAAAAGCGGTTGAATGAATAGAAAAAGAAATCCCATAATCTGTTGTTTATAAGAAACATTTAAAAGATAAAGATATACACAGAACCAAATGAGAAGCTGAAAAAAAATTTAGTATGTATTGGGAGAATTTTTAAAAGCAAGTATTAAAATCTAGATAGAGCAAAAATAAAAATTAATAATACCTATAGAAATAAAGAAGAAAACTACCTTATGTTTAAAAGAAAACATATACAAGGAATGAGTGCAAATATTAAATATATATGTATGTACATATATGTATATAATTCATAAAGGAAAAGCTAAATAAATTGTAGAAAGACATGGACAAGACTAGAAGACCCTGCTTGCCTCAAGTCTTTTCACAATCCATTCCATCCTCCATTCAGGCACCAAAGTAATTTTCCTAAAGCACAGATCTGACCAAGTCACTCCCTACTCAATAAACTCTACTGGCTCCCTATCAACTCCAAGATTAAATATAAAATTTGTCTGTCATTCAAAGTCTTTCATAATCTTAGGCCCTCCTAGCTTCCATTCCTCTTACACCACAGTACTCCTCCATCCAGTGAGACTAGCCTCCTTGCTGCTCCACAAACAACACACTCCTCTGGCTCTCAGCATTTTCTCTGTCTCCCTCCTCAGTTCCACCTACTGCCTTCTTTAAATTCCCAAATAAAATTCCGCCTTCTAAGGAAATATTTCCCTAATTTTAGTATCTTCCCTTCATTAATTATTTTCTATTTATCTTGTATATAGCCTGTTTGAATATATTTGTTCGATGTCTACTCCCATTATATTGTGAGCTTCTAGAGGGCAGAGAATGTCTTTTGCCTTTTAAAAGTTTTAATCCCCAGCAATTAGCACAATGCTTGGTACATGGTAGGTGCTTAATAAATGTTGATTTACTCTCAGAGCTGGACAATGCTAACAGAAAGATAAACAAAAAAGGAAAAAAACTTAAATTGTTGAAGAATTTAGAGGTAAAAAATGCATGATAGCTTCTAAACGAGAACACACATATATGTAAATAAACATGAAAAGGCTAAAATACTCAACACGACCCTTAGAGAAAATAATGCAATAAAAATTTTCATCAACAGAGGAAGTACAAGCAAAAGACAAAGACAAATGGAAAGGTTAAGTAATGACATCTCAAACAATAAGTTTGGGAACAAAAAAAACAAATTATGGGAAAAACTCAAAAGTAAATCTATAGCTGTAGAGATAATATGATAAAATACCCAGTCCACCTTAATATTAATGCCCTGCCTTTGAGATTACCTCCAATTCAGTCTTTGTATATCTTGTCTGTATATATAGTTGCTTGCATATTATCTGTCTCCATTAGAATATGAGCTTTTGGGGAGGGCAGAGGCAAGATGGCAGCATAGAAGCAGGAAAACTCCATGAGTTCCCCCTATAACCACTTCAAATGCCTATAAAATATAACTCTAAACAAATTTTAGGGCTACAGAACCCACAAAGTGACAGAGAGAAACAAATCTCCCACTGAAGGCAGTCCAGCAGGCCAACAGGAAGGGTTCATCATGCACTGGGAGCCAAGCCCAGCCCTGCATGAGCCTGTAGTTTTAGCCCAAGGGCGGCCCCAACCAGCGCCTGCACTGGACTTCAGGAGAGTGGATCACCAGCAGCTGTTGCGGTTTCCAGAAACATCAACCCATAAATGCCAAAGACAAAGTAAAAGGTCAGTGTAGAACTCTGTTGGAACTGGTGGGGACAGAGGAGCAGTCTAACTCCTGCCCCCAGAGCTAGAAGTAGCAGAGGTGCGGCGGCCCTGCAGCCGCCTCCACATGGCTGCTTCAGACTTCCTGGCTTGCAGATCATAGGGGGGCCAAGTGACCATTGAGAGGATAATCACTCTTGCTTTAACCTGCCTGGATCTGGATCGCAGTTTTTGGTGGTGGTTCTGAGGTATGTGACCAGTGAGCCTGAGTTTGTGGGGGCTCAAGAGACGGTGTTCTCCTAATAGCTCCAGCAGCTGCGAAAACCCCAGAGATTTGGGACAAAGCTCTTCCCTCTGGAAGCAGAGTTCTACTGTGGCAAAGAGCTCAAAAGTCAAGTAATTGACTGGCAACATGAGCAAACAAAGGAAGCAAAGCAAGCACAGTAATCTAACTTTAGATTCCTTTTTTGGAGACAAAAAGGATCAAAGCATGGAATGGGAGGAAGACAACAAAGTCAGAACTCCTGCACCAGAAGCTTCCAAGAAAAATATGAACTACTTACAAATCCATGACTCAAAAAGGATTTTGAAAATCAAGCAAGAAAAGTGGAGGAAAAATTGGGAAGATAAATGAGAATGATGCAGAAAATCATGAAAAGAGAGTCAACAACCTGACTGAAGAAAATAACACCTTAAAAAATAGATTAACTCAAATGGCAAAAGAGGCCCAAAAAGCCAATGAGGAGAAGAATGCCTTAAAAAGTCAAGTTTGCCAGATGGAAAAAGAATTTCAAAAGCTCACTGAAGAGAATAATTCCTTCAGAATTAAAGTGGAGCAAATGGAAGCTAATGACTTTATGAGAAATCAAGATACTATTAAACAGATCCAAACAAATGAAAAAACAGAAGGCAATGTGAAATAGTTCATTGGAAAAACCAATGACTTGCAAAATAGATTCAGGAGAGATAATTTTAAAATTATTAGACTACATGAAAGCCATGATCAAAAAAGAACCTAGAAATCATCCTTCAAGAATTTCTCAAGGAGATACACAGGCACTGTGGTTGGGAGATCCATCCTGCTCTACCGAAAAGTCAGAGGGGTGAGGGGGGAAGACATAGGAGAGAATAGACTGGGGGAGGGGGGATACACTGGGATGGCTGTTTTGGGGCAGTGGGTAGGGGAAAGATGGGGAGAAAATATGTAACTCAAAATCTTGTGGAAATGAATGATGCAAACTAAAATAAAATTTAAAAAAATAAAATAAAATTAAAAAGCCAAAAAAAAAGACACATATAGGAATAATATGAATATAATTATAGAACACTTCACACAAAGAAAGACAGGTTTTTAAAAATGGAGAGCAATACATATACATTACTTATGGGTAGTCTGAATTAATATAACAAAAATGACAATACTGCCAAAATTAATTTACTTTTTTAGTACCATGCCAATCAAACTACCAAAAAATTAGTCTATAATAAATCTATCTGGAGGAACAAAAAGTCAAAATCATCAAGGGAATCAATGGGGGGAAAAAGTGAAGAAAGGTGGCTTGTGCTACCAGATGTCAAACTATATTACAAAGTGATGAATGGAATAGTACAATACACAGAAGCAAATGAGCACAATAATCTAGTGTGTGATGAATTCAAAGATTTCAGCTATAGGGGCAAAAATTCACTATTTAACAAAAACTGTGAAAACTGGAAAGTAGTCTCACAGAAACTAGGCATAAACTAACATCTCACACCATATACCAAGATAAGCTCAAAATGTTTGATGAATAATTTAGAGAAAGGGGGTGAAATAAGCAAAGTAGGGAAGCATGGAAGAAATCATTTGTCAGATCTATGGGTAGGGGAAGAGTTCATGACCAAACAAAAGATATAGAGGTCCATGGAAGATAAAATAGATAATTTTTATTATGCAAAACTTAAAAGTTTTTGCACAAACAAAAGGAATGCAGCCATAACTAGAAGAAAAGTAGGAAACTGGGGGAGTTGAGGAGGGACTTACAAGTTTCTCTAATAAAAGTCTCATTTCTAAAATATACAGAGAACTGAGCCAAATTTATAAAAATAAGAGCTATTCCCCAATTGATAAAGTCAAAGGATATAAAGAAGTAGTTTTCAAAAGAAATAAAAGTTATCAATAATCCTAAGGAAAAGTGCTCTAAATCACTAATTATAGAAATGTACCTTAAAATAACTCTGAAGTATCATCTCACACCCTTCATATTGGCTGATATGACAGAAAAGGACAATGACAAATGCTGCAGGGGATATGGAAAAATAGGTACACTAATGGATTGTTGGTTTGGTTATGAACTGGTCCACCTATTCTGGAGGGCAATTTGAAATTATATACAAAGAACAATAAAACTGTACATACCCTTCAACCCATTAATACTACTACTATATCTATATACCAAGAAGATTCTTTAAAAAAGGAAAAGGACCCACATGTACAAAAATATTTATAAACAGGTCTTTTTGTGGTAGTAAAGAATTAAAAATTGAGGAGAAGCCCATCTACTGAGGAATGACTGAACAAGTTTTGGTATATGAATGTGATGGAATAGTATTGTGCTATAAGAAATTACAAAGGGGTTGGTTCCAGAAAAATCTGGGAAGACCTTATGAAGTGATGCAATGTGAAGTAAGCAGAACCAGAAAAAATAATATACACAACACTAGCAATATTATAAGGAAAATCAAGTGCAAAAGACTTTGTAACTCTGATCAATACAATGATCTACCATACTCCAAAGGACCCATGATGAAAAATGCTATTCACCTCCAAAGAGAGAAATGATAGACTCAGAGTGCAGATTGAAGCACATTTTTTCCTTTGCTTTTCTTGAGTTTTTTTTTCTTTGCTTTTTGGAAGGTGGAAGGCAGGGCAATTGGGGTTAAGTGACTTGTCCAAGGTCATACAGCTAGTAAGTGTTAAGTGTCTGAGGTCAGGTCCTCCTGACTCCAGGGCTGGTGCTTTATTCATTGCGCCACCTAGCTGCCCTGGGTTTTTTTTTTTTACATGACTGATTTGGAAATATGTTTGGCATTACTGTATATATATAATGGATATTGAATTTCTTGCCTTCTCAATGGACATGGTAAAGACTGGAGTAAGGGAAGTAATGTAGGACTAAAAATAAAAATAAAATTTAAATAAAAAATATGGAATAGTTTACCTGTAAAATCTATGGATAAGGAAAAATTTTATGATGGTACAAGAGACTGCATTATGGGATGTAAAATGGATAATTTTGATTATATAAAATTTAAAATGTTTTGCACAAACAAAACAAATGCAGCCAAGAAAGAAAACAAAAAACTGGAAAAAAAATTTATAGCAAATTTCTCTGATAAAGATCTCATTTTAAAAATATATAGAGAACTAAGTCCAATTTGTAAGGATACAAGTCATTCCCCAAATGATAAACAGTTGAAGGATATGCACAAGCCGTTTTCAAATGAAGAAACCAAAACTATCTATAGTCATATTTTTTGGATGGGAGACAATCAGGGTTAAGTGATTTGCCCAGGGTCACACAACTGTAAGTGTCTGAGGTTGGATGTGAACTCAGGTCCTCCTGACTTCAAGGCCTGTGTTCTATCCACTGCACCATCTTGCTGTCCTGGGCATATTTAAAAAAAAATACTCTAAATCACTATTGATTAGAGAAATGCAATTAAAACAACTCTGAAGTACCACCTCACACCTATCAGATTGGCTAATATGGCAGAAAGGGAAAATGACAAATGTTGGAGATGTGGAAAAATTGGGACACTAATGCATTGTTGGTGGAGTTGTGAACTGATCCAACTATTGTGAAGAACAATTTGGAACTATACCCAAAGGCTATAAAGCTGTGTATACCCTTTCACCTAGCAATATCACTACTAGGTCTGTATCCCAAAGATATTTTTTTTTAAAGGAAAAGAACCTATGTGTATACAAATACTTTAGCAGCTTTTTTGTGGGGGCAAAAAATTGGAAATTGAGGGGATGCCTATCAACTGGGGAATATGAAGTTGTGGTATATTAATGTAATGGAATACTATTGTGCTATAAGAAATGATGAGCAGAATGCTTTCAGAAAAACATGAAAAGACTAGCATGAACTGATGGAAAGTGAAGTGAACAGAACCAGGACAATGTTGAACACAGTAAAAACAATATTGTATGATGATCAATTGTGAATGATTTAGCTATTCTCAGCAATACAATGATCCAAGACAACTTCAAAGGACTTATGATGAAAAATGCTATCTACTTCCAGAAAAAGAACTGATGGAGTCTGAATACAAATTGAAGCATACTATTTTTTTGCTTTCTTTTTCTTTTCTTTTTTCTTTTTTTTGTCTATGTTTTCTTTCACCACATGACTAACATGGAAATATGTTTTGCATGATTGCACATGTATAACATATCAAATTGCTTGCCTTCTCATTGAGGGCAGGGGGAAGAAAGGGAGAGAGAGAATTTGGAGCTCAATGCTTTTAAAAATTAATGTTTAAAATGTTTTTACATATAATTGGAAAAAATAAAATATTTGAAAATAGAAAAGAAAAGAAAATGAAAAATACTATTTGTTATGTAGGATCCCTTTCTGGAAGGTGGGGAAGGAAGGACACTAGGGATAACTATGATGATGTGAGAAACAGAAGATATCATTAAAAACTTTTTTTTTAAATGACAGATAGTAAAAATTCTTGAGTCTACTTAGAGCTATAAAAGAAAGACACAAAAGAACTATATGAACACAATTACAAAATACTCTTTCTACAAATAAAGACAGATTTAAATAATTATGGAAATATTAATTGCTCATGGGTAGGCCAAGTCAACATAATAAAAATGGCAATACTACTTAAATTAATTTAACTTGCTGAGTACCACACCAACCAAACTACCAAAAGATGCTTTTTAGAACTAGAAAAAAATAACTAAATTCATCTAGAAGAACAAAAGATCAAGAATATCAAGAGAATAAGTGAAAAAAAGTAGAAAGGAAAGGGGCCCAGCAGTACCATATCTCTAACTTTACTGCAAAGCCATAATCACTAAAAACAATTTGGTATTGGGTAAGAAAAGAAGAGGTCGAACTGTGGAACAAATTATATACGCAGTGTACAGAAACAAATGAGCACAGTAGCTTAGTGTTTGATTAACCCAAAGGTCCCAGCTTTTGGGACAAGAACTCACTATTTGGCAAAAACTGCTGGGAAAACTGGAAAATAGTCTGGCAAAAACTAGATGTAGACTTAACACCTCACACTGTATACCACAATAAGCTCCAAATGCATATATAATATAAACATAAAAGATATCATCATGAACATTTAGAGAAGCACGGAAGAAATTACATGTTAGATCCATGGACAGGGAAAGAGCTCATGACCAAACAAGGGATAAATATGTTCATGGGAAGCAAATTGGATAATACTGATTATTAAAAATTAAAAAGGTTTTGCTTATGTAAAATCAATGTAGAAGAGAAGCAAAATTGTAGGAAAAAATGTGTGCAACAATTTTCTCTGATAAAGTTCTCATCTCTAAGATACATAAGAGAACTACACCAAATGCATAAGAATAAGAGCTACTTGGGGGCAGCTAGGTGGCACAATAGAGCACTGGCCCTGGAATCAGAAGGACCTGAATTCAAATCTAGTCTTAGATAAATATTGCTATGTGACCCTGGGCAAGTCACTAAACCCCAATTGTGTTTAGGAAAAAAGTATAAAAAGGAATAAGAGCTATTAGTCAACAAAATTCAAGTTATCAATAGCTAGATGAAAAAATGTTCTAAATCATTAATAATTAGAGAAATGCAAATTAAACCAACTCTGAGGTACTACTTCACACCCATCAGATTGACAAAGTTGATCTAAAAAGAAGGAAAATGACAAATGCTGGAGGGGACATGGGAAAATAGGTACACTGATGCATTGTTGGTGGAATGGCAAACTAGTCCAACCTTCTGGAAAGCAATTTTGAACTATGCCCAAAAAGCCATTAAATTTTGCACATTTTTTGATCCAGTGATATAGTTACTAAATTTATACCCCCAAAGAGATTAAAGGAAGAGGAAAACAATTCATGTTTACAAAAAAAAAAATGATAGCACCACTTTTTGTAGTTTCAAAGAAGTAGAAACTGAAAGACTACCTCAATTGGGCCCTCACTGATACTCGGCAACTCTTCTGTACCTCCCTTATCAACTCACTACCTCACTCTCCACAACCTTTTCATCCATCTTCAAACCTCCCATGGCTCCCCTTCTTCAGGTACCCCTCTTATCTAAGAACCTTATATTTTATGGGAAAAAAATTGAAACCAATAGCTAAGAGCTCCCTTTTCTCCTCTCCTCCTCATCTCATATCACTCAGATTACCACATCTTTCCTTTCTAACATGGAGAGGTGGCCCTATTCCTTACCAAGGCAAACCCCTCTATATGCACAAGTGATCCCATTCCATTCCATCTCCTCCCACAGATCATACTCTCTGTCATCCCCACTCTCTCACTAATCTTAGACCTCTCTCTGTCTACTGATTCCTTCCTTACTGCCTACAAATGCACCCATGTCTCCCCTATCCTCAAAAAAAACCCCCACATTTGATTCTTCCATTCCCCACTAATTATTGTCCTATCTCTTCTGCTCTTTGTAGTTAAACTCCTTGAGAAATCTGTCTCCACTTTCTCTCCTCTCAATCTCTTCTCAGCCCTTTACAATCCATCTTTCAACCTTCTCATTCCCCTAAAACTGCTCTCTCCAAAATTACTGATGATCTCTTAGTTGCCAAATCCAGAGGTCTTTTCTCAATCCTCCTTCTCCTTGACCTCTCTGCAGTCTTTGACACCGTTGAACACTCTCTCTTCCTTGATACTCTCTTCTCTCTAGGTTTTCAGGTCACCACTTTCTCCTGGTTCTTGTCTTTCCCATTAGACAGTGACATCTTTGTCTTCTTTGCTGGATCTCCATCCAGATCACTTGTACTTACTTTGGGTGTCCCATAGAGCTTTGTCCTGGGTACTGTTATCTTCTCCATCTGTACCACTTAGTGATCTCATTGATGTCCATTGACTTAATTATCATTTCTATGCTAAGCATTCTCAAATCTACCTATACTGCCCTAACATGTCTGCTCCCCTCAAGTTTCACATCTTCAACTACTTTTAGGACATCTTAGCTTATATATTCAGTAGATATCTTAAACTCAATATATCTGAAACTTAATTCATCTTTCTCCCTAAAAAAAAATTGCCTCCTTTTTAAACTTCTTTTACTGTTGAGGACACCACCATTCTCCCCTTCCTCCAGGCGTATAACTTAAGTGTCATGTTCAACTCCTTACTATCTCTCAGCCTCCATAGTCAATCTATTGTCAAGGCCTGTTGATTTCACCTTTGCAATATCTGTTGAATACTATGCTGCCCTCCCCACCCCGAAACCCCATTTCCTGCCTTTCTCCTCTGATACAGCCATCAACCTGGTACAGACCTCACCTCGCCTTCTCATGCTTGGACTATTGCAATAACCTGCCTGCTGCAAGTCTCTTTCCACTCCAACCCACCCTCCATTCAGTCGCCAAAGTTTCCTAAAGTGCAGATCTGAACATATCATCCCCCTACTAAATAAACTCCAGCACCTTATCAACTCTAGCATCAAATAAAAAAATCTTCTGGTGTTCAAAGACCTTCATAACCTAGCCTTCCCCTCCCTGTCCTCCACCTTTCCACTTTTCTTACTCCATCTCATATACTCTTCAATCCAGTGAAAATGGCCTCTTTGTCATTCTCTCTTGCCCCCATACTTGAAATGCTCTCCCACCTCATCTCTATCTCCTGGTTTTCCTGACTTCTTTCAAATCCCAACTACAATTATATTATATTAGAAACCTTTCCCAATCTCTCTTAACTCCACTGCCTTCCCTCTGCTGATTCTTTCCTATTTATCCTGTCAATAGTTTGTTTGTACATGTGTATTTGCTTCTTACCTACCCAATTTTTTGTGAGTTACTTGAAGGCAGGGACTGCCTTCTGCCTCTTTTTGTACCTACAATGTTGAAGCACAGAACATTACATGTAGTAAGCACTTAATAAACGCCTTTGATTGAGGGACAGATGAAAGAGCATCCTCAAAGTTCAGAGGAAGAGATGAGGAATGGTGGTAGAGCTGCTAACTCCTAGGTGAGAAGTCATTTTTAATCTGATGATATATGACATTATCCTGGCCCAGCTTGCATTTAATAGGTGATGGCATCTCCAGCTTTGTCAGATTGGATGACTTCTACCCCTTCTGGGGATTTACGTGGATATGTGACTTCTTATTCATGTGATACTACAGTCAATTTAATGTCCGAGGAAACTCAGAAAGGACTGCTGAATATTAATAAATCTTAAGCAATAAATTGAAGACTTGAGGGGCATTTGCGGTATTTTCCTTATTGCTGTTTATTGAAGGCAAGTGATTCAGAAAGAAGGAAACATTTATTCCATGCCTTCTATGTGGCAGATACTTTGCTAAATCCTTTATAAATATTGTCTCATTTGAATCTCACAATAAACCTGGGATGTGGGTCCTATTATTATCCCCATCTTACAGTTGAGCAAACTGAAGCAGGCAGAGAGGTTAAATGATTTGCCCAAGGTCCAATAGCTAAGTATCTGAGGCAGGATTTGAACTCAGGTCTTCTCGAATCCAGGCCTTTTGCTCTGTCAAATGTGCTACCTAGCAGATCTCAGAAAAGGATGACTAGTTAAGAAGATTAGTCTGAATGCAGATTGAAGAAAGCAGAGCCCAGAGAACAATATCCACCGTGACTATAACATTAGAAATGAATAAAGCAAGCATGATCTGATCAAATTTAATGATCAATATTAGCATCATATTGCCAAAGTTAAAGGATACCCCACTCTGGGTCTCATTCTCCTCCTTTGTAAAATGAAAGGGCTGGGCTGGAGGATTTCTAAGGTCCCTTTTAATTCCAAATCTATGATCCTATGACCTTCTCTAATAATAACTGATAATAAAACTTTTTTCATGGAATATGCATTGCAAAGAGGTTTGCTTGGTTATTTGATTTTGTTAACATCAAATTCACAATGGAACGTAAACTCCTTAATAGCAGAGACTGTCTCACTTTTATATTTATATACCCTGAACCTAGCTAGCATAATGTCTGGCACAAAGTTGCTGCTTCATAAACAGTTTGTTTATTGATTGATTGGATTCTAAGGTGTATAAAAACAAAAATGCATTAATAACTTTTTTAAAAGATGGCATATAGAGACTAACCAGCAATTACTATTTGGTACAAAACACCAAGTCCTTTCTGCTGTTTAACTCTACTTATTACATCTATATAATTAATCTGTGAGAATAAGCCCCAGAATAATTCCAAAAATATAATATTTTAATTTAATTCTCTTTTTGACTTGCCATTAGGAATATAGTTGCCAACCTTTGTAATTGAAGCACAATGAGGTTGGATGATTTTCCTATGGTCACAACTAATCATTGTAAGACACTAGATTTGAATCTGGGTTTTCCTGACTGCTCTATCCACAATGCCATATAGTCTTCATAGAGGACAGGTAAAATTTTTTTACAACCAATTTTATCTTACATCAAAATTTCCTCATGTAAATTCAAAATTCATTGAAAAGAAACTTTGTTGTTATAAGTCATATGCAGAATGAGATCTTGTTAATGACATGCTTATGGTTGATCCATTCATATACTTAATTATAGTGTGTGATATTTTCTAAATAAAATTTGTAAGTTTTCATTTAAAAAGATGGCACATGAGAATGGGGTTTTAGTTTTCCATTCATACCTTAAAACACAGATAAGTCAAAGGTTGTCAAAGGTTAAGTTATCAAAGGTTGATAAGAATATATTTGCCAAATAATTGGAATTTGAAAGGATGCCCATAAATTGGGGAATGACTGAACAAGTTGTGGTATATGGTATATGAATGTAATGGAATACTATTGTTCTATAAGAAATGATGAGCAGGCAGATCTCAGAAAAATCTGGAAAGACTTACATGAACTACTGCTGAGTGAAGTGAGCAGAACCAGAAGAACATTGTATACAGTAACAGCAACATTGTATAATGATCAACTATGACGGATTTAGCTCTTCTTAGCAACACAATGATCCAAGACAATTCCAAGACTCATAATAGAAAATGCTAACCACATGCAGAGAAAGAGCTGTGGAGTCTAAATGCAAAGAGAAGCGTATTATTTTCACTTCTTTTGTTTTTTTCTTTCTCATGGTTTTTTCCTTTTGTTCTGATTCTTCTTTCACAACATGACTAATGTGGAAATATGTTAAACATTATTATATATGTATAACTTACATCGGAATTCTTGTTGTCTTGGAGAGAGGTGAGGGAATGGAGGGAGGGAGAAAAATTTGGAACTCAAAAATTTTACAAAAATGAATGTTGAAAACTATCTTTACATATAATTGGAAAACAAACAACTATTAAAAAAAGAAATTAGTTAAAATATATATTTGCCAACAGTCTTGCAAATCTATTCAAAGAATATTGAGTAGAAAGGAAAAGTGGAGGGAAATAATTATTTATGATTATCCATCAAACTAGGTATCATTGAACATAGCTACAATGTAGGAACAACAAGTATCAGATACCTAGAAGTTCACAGGAGATAAAAACCTAGAAGGTAGCCAGCAATGAAACTGTGGCTTCAAATGCACAATAATGTATACCAATATATAAATGACAAGCAAGAGGAATTGCATATCCTGTCGCATGGAAACAAATTTGACCTCTTAGGAATCATTAAGACTTGGTAGGATGGAAGCCTTTACTCGAATATGATTCTGGAAGGATATGCTTTTGTAAGGTAAAGTATTTTTACACCTGACTGGAACACCTGCCTTGAATGACTTTCAGAATAGCAGGGGGACTGGCATAGTTTATTCAGCATGCAGTTTCTCAATGTGCCACCAGGTGGAGCACCAAGTTTTAGCTACAGAACATCTCAGTTCTTGCAAAGGGAGAGAGCTCAGTAGCTTGCCCGGACTGCAAGTCGGAGAGATTGGCCTGGGTTCCCTTGGTTTCTAGCTTGCCCAGCCTACTAGTGGCTTAGAAATAAGCAGGTTCTTTCTTAGTTTCTATGTATTTTTTTTTTCTTTTTGGTAAATGTAGGGTGGAAAGTTTGAAGATGATCATCAGTTATAAAGTTTATAGAAATTGCTCAGCCCCCATCTAATGGAAACTTAACTCCCCATCCTCAAGGACCACACATTCACATTATAGTTTAAAGAAAATTTATCAAATTGAAAAAAAAAATTAATTGTCACATTAAATCTTCTTAGCAGCTGACTTCTAGGGAATTCTGACTGAATACACCAGCATTTGTATCCACTACCATTAAGAACTAAGTTTTTGACAAATCTTTTTCCAAGGGAGAAGATGTTCCCAGATGTCATTTGTAGAGGAGGATGCTAGGCTTGCCTCAATATTGAAGTCACAAAGAGGAAAAGGAATAGTCACACCAGAAGGTGAATACTGGTCCTCCAGCAAGTATTACAGGAATACTACTCACTTCTTAGCTGATAACCTGGCATCCTATGATAATTATAGGGGCTCTCTTGTACGTTTCTAATATGTCCTGTGTTGCTCCCCACAGGTCCTCAGAAGCATTGCCATCTCATTACCCATGTTTTGTCTTCTAGTATATTCATCTCATATCCAACTCTCAGTGTCTTTGTTTCTCTCTATCTCTCTGTCTGTCTCCCTATGTTTTTGTCTGTCTCAGAGCTTCCACTATTCCATCTGCTATGATGTTGTGATTGCTCAGTGAGAAAGACAGGGACAAAGAAAGAGAAATAGAGACAGAGACAATCACAAAAACACAGAGAGACAGAGGACCGGAGATAACATTTTACATTACTGATGGAATTTATGGCCTGTTGAAACACAAATCTGGTCCTTGGGGATAACTGAGTCTTTTCACCCCCATTCCCCACTATCTCTTTGGTAACTAACAAAACTGAAGAAGAATCCTGAAACTCACTGCAACTATGTTTGTTACAACTTATTAAAAAATTTTTTAAAATAGGCAAAAGGGATGGTGAATGACTTTATATATTAAAATATATATACTTATGTGAAGAAATTTAGGAATCAGAGAAGGGAATCTGGGTCAAAAGGTGTTCATAGTAAAGGAAGTCCATTTGGAAGGAAATCACCTGTCCAGCAGTCTCAGAGTGTGTTTGCCTTCTAGGAACATCTGACACAGGATAGTACTAAAAGTATGGCAGAGACTATGTAGAACACTGTGGAAGAGGGATTTCACTGGAATTTCAGGGTATTTATAGACCACCATGTTTATGGCTTTCCTGAGTTCTTTGTCTTTCACATTTTTCTATATCAGTCAGTATGCACTAAAAGCTAGAGATACAAAAAAAAAAGAGGCAAAAAAATTGTCCCTGCCCTCAACAAATTTAGTCTTTTGGGGGAGATCATGTGCAAACAAATATACATGACACAAAATATATATGAGGAAAATAGGAAATAATTAACTGAGGAAAGGCTCTAGAACAGCATTTCTCAACTTGTGGGTTACGTTCAATTTGTAACAATGAAAATACATCCCGCATATCAGATATTTACGTTACGATTCATAACAGTAGCAAAATTACAGTTATGAAGTAGCAATGAAAATAACTTTATGGTTGGGGGTCACCACAACATGAGGAACTGTATTAAAGGGTCGTGGCATTAGGAAGGTTGAGAACCACTGCCCTAGAATTAAGAGGGCTTAGGGAGAGCTTTCTCTAGAAGATGGGATTTTAATTGGGAATAAAAGGAAGCCAGGGAGGTCTGTAGTCAGACCAAAATAGGGGGAGGTGGGACAGGAGAGATAGCTAAAAAAATGACCAGAGTCAAGAGATGGAGCATCTTGTTCCTAGAACAATCAGAAGTCCAGTGTCACTAGATCAAAGGGTAAACGTTGGGGAGTAAGACATAAAAAGACTAGAAAGGTAGGAGGGTGCAAGTTACAAAGAGCTGTGAATGCCAAAAAGAGCATTTTGTAGTTGATCCTAGAGACGATAGGGAGTCACCAGAGTTTATGGGGGTGGGGGGGGCAGTGACATGATCAGACCTGTGTATTAGGAAAAGCACTTAGTGGCTGAATGGAGGATGGGTTGAAGTGGGGAGAGAGATGAGACAAGATGCCTCACCAGCGGGCTATTGCAAGGTGCTAAGGGCCTGCACTAGAGTGCTAGTAGTGTCCAAGTAGAGAGGGGGCATAAGGTGGAATCAACAGACTGGATTGGGGGAGCAGTGGAAGATAGTGAAGAATTGAGAATGACCCCTAGGTTATGAACCTGAGAGATGTTGCCCTCTACAGTAATAGAAAAGGTAGGAGGGGTACGAGGGGAGGGTTTGGGGGAAAGATAATGAATTCTATCTTGGTTATATTACGTTTAAAATGCCTACAGGGCATCTAATTTTTGAGATCTGAAAGGTGATTGGAGATGCAAGATTGGAGGCCAGCAGAGATTGGAGTAGGATAAGTATTTTTGAGAATCATCATACAGAAATGCTAATTACATCCATGGAAGTCTGCTGACATCCAATCTTGCAAACAAATGTGGTGAAATAAAGGTTGTCCTCTACTTAGGATGCATGTTACCTTAAGCATTTATATGGGAGCTGGGATACTGTTACCCACGTTTGGAAAAATATATATACAAGCAATATTTGGATATTCTCCAGAGTAAACCCCAAGTAGGGGTATATTAGACAAAGAAAAATAGTGACCTTTTCAGGGAGGTCCATGAGATTAGACCAGAGTTTGGGGAGCCCTGGGTCATGGGTTTTCAGGGATGGTGAACCTGTGGCCTTCTAGGTCCTTGAGTGTAACCTTTTGACTGAGTCCAAGTTTTATAGAACAAATCCTTTTATTAAGGGGATTTGTTCTGTAAAGTTTGGATTCCATCAAAGGGCCACACTTAAGGACCTAGAGGGTCATGTGTGACCTGACAGTCACAGGTTCCCTACCCCAGAATCATTTTGGATTTGATTGAAACCAATAAAGAAGAATTGATTTCAGGACTAGAAATGATGGAAGCTTTAAGAGGAAGTAAGCATTCTATTTTAAAAGCCATGATAAAGGAGAGGAAAGTTGTGAAATAATCTCACATTCACTCTAGATTTAGAGCGCAGATTTAAAAGTTTTTAGAGAAAATATATATGGAATCTCATGGAATAAAATTCTGGAGGGGAAGTCAACCCAGGAAGACAGTGAAGCTCTTGAGAATAAAACTCTTAAGACACAAAAATAAATAATTCAGGGGCAAATCATTTCACCTTTTGGGGGCCTGTTTCCTCATCTTTAAAATGAAAAGTCTGGACTAGAGGACCCCCAAGGTCCCTTTCAGACTAACTTTATTTCCTTTCTTGACAGTGGTAGACCAGGGGAATATTATATAGTTTTCCCATGTGGAACCACAAGGACCTTAAAGAACACCCAGTTAGACCCTTCATTTTACAGATGAGATGAGCCTAAGGAGGTTACATTATGCACCTTGTCTAATCACATAGCTAGCAAGCATCAGAGGAAGGATTTGAACCTGGGTCCTCTTACTGAAGCCACTACTTTCCCCTTTGTCACAATACCCTTTCATGCCTCTCCCTGTATATTCTCCCTTGCAATTTTCCAAATCTTTAGGCACCAAAGAGTGACAGAAGTTTGAAGCAGAATAATCTCAGGGATATCTTGAAGGGAAGTTGTCAGGGTCATGCTCTAGTAGAGTTTTGTTTGTTTGCTTTTAAAGGTCTAGCCAGTGCTTTCTGGAATCTCATTCTGGCTAACTTAGACTCCCAAGGAACAGCATCAACACTGAGTGAAGGTATATGGCCTTGAGTCCATGCCACATGAAGCAATATAGGGCCAGATCCAGGAAGTGCTTAGTGGCTGATTCACTCTTTGGTATCTGGCAGTTTGGGAAATTTCAGGAGCAGATGTAGAGAAGGAAACTGAGTTATGTAAGTAGCCAAGAGGAATCTCTTTCTGGGACCATTAACTGATATAATGGCTAAAGGTTATAACTATGTCCAGTAAGTAGAATCAATAATCCCCACCAGCCAAACATAGAGTCAGGACAGGATGGATTGTAGTAAAATTACTCTCCTTTTTCCCACTATGACCTTGGGGTTGAGAAGGCTTGATAGTAGCCAGCTACTTTCCACTCACTTAGAGAGCAAAGAAGCCTGACAACAAAGAGACAGTGGAAAGATTTAAAAACTCAAAGCGTTCTAGAAGTAGCACCAGTGGCACACACTCAGCCACTCTGGTACAAATAATGTCATACTTTATTTTCTTTCGAAAATGTATGTTAGGCTATATGTGTCATAAACCAGTTCTTTGGGGGATTCACTGAGAAGAAAGATGGGAATCCAAATGAGTGAGGGATATAAACTTGAAGAGAATTGTTATTTTTTTAATGTATCCATTCTCCTCCACCTTAAATGTGAACCCCAAGGGTACTAGGGTTGCACAGTTGGCAGTGAACCTTAAGGCAAGGACTACTGGCTATATTTGGGCATGCTTCATTGAACAAACTGAAATAACTCAAGCCTTGAGCACCACCTGGTGGAATTCCCAAGCATAGCACACACCCACAAGGGGTATTCAGTCATATCCTCTAAACTAGCTAGTGGAACACCTCTTCTGGGGTTATTTCAACAACTTCTGGGGTTGCATCCCCAGAAGGGAGCTAATTAATCCTCCTATCAGGGTTGTAAGAGTTAACCCTAGGGACTGGCATTTCTAATTACTATTGCTTACAAGTCCTCATCTGATTTGCTCCCTAATATCAACTAGTTGACACCAGTTAGCTTTTCCATAAAGGATGTTTACTGAGAAAGTATAGCAAGGATGGCTGTTTAAAAATCTCTGCCCAAGCCAGGGAAGAATTTTTCTCTTGCATATATAAAGTCCCAGGGGGAGAGAGGGCTCAAACTTAGAGAGCTAATGTGGCCAAGGCTAAATCTCAGTCCTAGTTACCGGAAGTCCTTTCCTCCCTTTGCAGAGCCCTCAGGGAGTCCTTTGAGGTCTAGCTCCCTGCTGTCCTCCAAGGAGTCAGTACCTTTGTAGAATCCTGAAGGCACCTTTCCTGTGCCTAATTTTTCCTGTGAGTGCCTGATGCTGAGGCTGCTATTAACCACTGAATTTGAGGGTATGCTACCACCAGCTCCCTTTAACACAGGAACTCCAGCTCTTCTGATATTTTATAGTTCACAAGGTTGACACCTGGTCAACAGGGGCTCAGAGTATGTACCTTCTAGGTACACTCCAGGTCTGGAATTTCCTAAAACTGTACTGCTTAATGATGAACTATGAGCTTCTAAAGTGACTTGTTGTATTATCCATAGCTCCGCAACTAAACACAAAATTTTCTTCAACTAAACACAAAATATTTCCTATGTGGGCTATCTGCTTTTGTCCAGTGACCAAAGTACTACATTCTCCCACATACTGGTTAAGGACTTCTTTACACCTAGTTTAAACCTGGTACAACTGATTGATTGATTGATTGAATTAGGAGTATGGGCTTTCTGTGTTCACATTAAATAGGGTGAGAATTTCTATCTCTACTATTCTACTAATATAATCACAGTGAAGAGCCAAGATGTCCTACTTTTTGTGGGTACAAAAGTGTTTCAACATTGTTGTTTAGTCATGTCTAAATCTTTGTGACCCTGTAGATCATACTGTCCATGAGGTTTCCTTGGCAAAGATACTGGAATGGTTTGCCATTTCCTTTTCCAGTGGATTAAAATAAACACAAGCTAAGTGACTTATGCAGGGTCACACAATTAGTGTCTGAGGCTGGATTTGAACTCAGGTCTTTGATCCTGACTCCAGGACCAGCATTCTATTGCTAAGCCACTTATCTACCTCCTGCAACTAGATTTAAGCAAAGCATCTGGCAAATTCTCACCTGCTATTCTTAAGGAAGAGATGGAGACAGGTTGGCTCAATGACAATACAATTAGCTAGACTTGGAACTCGTTTAATAGCTAGACCCAAATAGTAGTCATTAATAGTTCAATATCAAGTTGGAAAGAGGTTTCTGGTAGGATACTCCCACCTCGATACCAGTGTTTGGCCTTGTGCTAATTAACATTTTTATCATTCATTGGGATACAGACATAGATGGCAGGCTTGAGAGATTTTGCACATAGCACAAAATAAGGATGATTTAGTAAGGATTCAAAACAATCCTGACAGGTGCAGCAGACCTGCCAGTAAAGATTGGATTTTACATTTTTAAAATAAAATAATAAATTGTTATTGTTAAAATAAACACTCATCATTCTTAACTCATGCTCAGGCAAGAGTATGGGCTGGATTCAGTCCTCCTGCTGGCTGCATTTTGCTGGCCTCTTGGCTAGACTGTGGAGCCCGTTCTAAAAGGATGAAATGTAAACAAGTGTAAAACTGTTGTGCTTGGCTTTAAAAATCAGTTTCACAAGAACAAGATGAGGGTGAGAGGAGAGAAAAAGATGTGGTTTGATAGTCTGAAACAGATCCAGGGATTTTCCTGGATCATAAACTCAACATGAGTCAACGGGTGATCTGGTAGCCAAGAAAGGTAATGCAAATATACGGCTGCATTAAGGGACGCCTTTTGTCTAGGATTAGGGAGTGATGTCCACTGCCCTCGGTCCTGATCAGACCACTTCTGGAATGCCCAGTTCTTTATAATACATTCTAGGAAGGATGGATATTCATTCAGGTGCTGGAAGCCATCCAGAGAAAGGGAATCAGTAAGAAGAAAGGTTTCAAGTCAAAACCATAGGGAGGATTCATCCAAGAAATTCGAGATATTTAAGGCTAGAAAAAAGGAGCTCTAGGAGGGGCATGGTAGCTGTCTTTTAGGATTCAAAGGCACTCCTGTAAGAGAGGGAATAGACTGATTTCTCTGGGCCACATAACAGAACTAGGAACAATGGCTGATAAAATGTAAGCTCCCTACCGGCAGGGCCTGTTCAGTTTTTACCCTTGGATACCCAGCAAGATACTAAATGTTTGTTGACTGTGTGCACAGAGCCCAAAGTCTAGGAGGTCCTGGCGGTACAGAGAAGATGGGCCTATGAGGATTCAGGCCTTGAGGGGCGAGAAGGGAGATAGGGCTTGGCTTGGGGTGCTGGGAGCCCTCAGGCCAAATCACTCAATTTGGCTCCAACCCACTAAGGTGTAGATGGAGAATTTGGGCCCAAAGGTTCTTGGGGTGCCTGGGTTGTGGACGGGGAGTCGGTGGCCCGGCAACCTGAGTTTTCCCAGCTTTACATCCCACGCCCGGCTTCATTTGAGGCTCTGCAGCACCAGACCACGTGCTGGAATTCCCCTGCAGACCCCAGTCACCAGCAGATTCCTACAGCGTAGGGGAGGGAAAAGAACTCTTTATAACATTGGTCAGGAAAGCAATCAGTCACTCCCCTTCAGCCAATTCATGCCTGCCGCCTGGAGGTTCGGCCCGCCCTGATGCAGCTATCGCCCCACTGGCTCCCATCAAAATTGATTTTCCTTCTGTCTCCTTGCTACTTGGTCGGAGCGATGCCAATCAAGCAAGTCCCGCCTCTGCCACTTAACCTTTGACTTTGTTTGGCAGTACGAGTGCTGAAAAGAGAGTAGTTATCGTGGCTAGCAATCAAAAAAAAACCCGCCTCATTAAGCCCGAATTCTTAAAGACTTTGGTTTATATTCACGGCAGTCATTAAAACAACTTGCCCCCTACTCTTATGTGAACTTGATTGGATCTTGTAAATATCAATCATTTTGGAAGCCAGCCCCCTCCCTTCTGGCGCTCACTGGAGAGTTCACATTGGCCGTCCTTCCCATCTGATTGCCTTGTCGTAATTGTCAATCTTCTCTGGAATCCGCCTCCCGATTCTAGAATGCTCGCCTAATTGGTCCCCTCGTCTTCTAAGGCGGCCCGGAATTCCCCACCTTCTCACATAGCACTCACCGTGGATTGATTCTGCGAGCCGTCCATCTCCCTGCGTCTCCCGCCTTCCCCTCCCCCACGTCCCCATCTCCTTTGGATTGGTTGACAGTATGCCCACCCCTACCCCCACCCCTCCCTTCCCGGGGCCCTCCCGAATTGCCGGCCTCCACTGCCAGATCCAGGGCACACTATTGGCTCTGCAAACGTCGAGACCCCTGGCCATTGGCTGGGTGGCGCTGTCCTTCACGCCATTGACAGGCCTATCTCCCTCCTCCCCAACCCCCGTCTCGCCCCGCCGCCCTTCCCCCGCCCTCCTCTCCCCAGCCGCTCTGGTCCCAGACTCCTTTGCGGCCGTGTGGAGCGAGGCCTTGTTCCCGCGTTGAGCCGCCGCCGCCTCAGCCCGGGCCCAGCCGCGTCGCCTCAGCCCCGTTCGACCCCCCGCCCCCTGAGGGGACGCCCTGCCCGGCCGCCATGTCGGACTACAGCACTGGGGGGCCGCCACCGGGGCCGCCGCCGCCTGCCGGAGGAGGAGGAGGCGCCGGGGCCGGAGCCGGAGCCGGGGCTGGCGCCGGGGGAGCCGGGGCGCCGCCGCCAGGAGCGCCGGGCTCCGGGGACCGGGGAGGTGGAGGGGGCGGAGGGCCTGGCCCCGGCTCTGCCCCGCCGCCCGGAGGAGGAGCCCCGGGAATCCGCAAGGACGCCTTCGCTGATGCTGTGCAGCGGGCCCGGCAGGTGAGGAGGAGGAGGCGGCGGCGGCAGCAGCGCCGGGGGGGCGGGGGGAGGAGGGAGCGCGAGGCCGGGGTCACGTGGGGGGCTGAGGAAGGGGGGGGTATGTGCGCGCGCGCGCGGGGCTGGGGGGGCACGTGGGGGCCGCGGGGGCTGGGGACCGGAGCTGGGTCCTCTAAGGGGGCCTGGCCTCTGAAGTCTGGCCAAGGCTAGGGCCCGGTACCCCCCGGCCTTCCTCGTCCCTGCACTTTGGGAGGAGGGAGAAAGTGGGGAGGAAGAGAGTGCGGCTATCCTCACTAATTGTCCCTTTCTCCCAGGGTTGAGAAAAGGAGAAAGGAACAGGAACCCCCCCACACACACACACTTTAAGCGCCCCGGAGGGCAGGGGGTGCTCGCACCCCTCCATTCATTGTGTCAGTGCTAGGGGAGGCCAAAGTGAGGTGTGGGAAGGGGCACCGTGACCTTCCCTCTTACGTTTTGGCACGTGGGGGCAGTGGGAATGGGGGCAGTGACTTTGTCCCATTCATTCTTTCTCCCCTGGAAGGAGGAAGAGGCTTGGGAAGGGACACCGTTCCACCTCCCCCCGTCTAACTGGTGGTGCCCTCCTCTCCCCGAGCTCCCAGGCTCTGCAGTGGCTCCGGGGTTTACAGAACTTAGGAGCTGGGCGTGGGTGGGGCTTTGGGACCCTAGGGTGGCTTTTCTGGTCCGAGAGTCGCCTAACTCCGGCTGCGAGTGCCCAGCTGCTTCTAATGTTTTCTCTAGTGGGGGAACATTGTTATGGTTAGTTTCTGCACACTAGAAACACATGTTGGACTTTTTTTTGTTTTTAAAGAATGAGTCCCTTCTTATTTCTCATGGTATCCTGTAGAGGGAATATAGTATCTGTGGGTCGTCTGAAAGGGACCCCTTATGGTGGAGTGGGAGCATATTTACAGAAATTGGCAGCTAGGGAAGGTGGCCTTCTCTGGTGAAAGTCTGTCTTAGCCTGTGGGTCCTTGCAAGTGACAACTTAAAGCCCTCCCAGAGGGGGTGACCTCCACCTCTCACCCTCCCACCCCATCCAGCTGGGTGTTTTGGGAAAGATGTGACAACATCTTGTCATGACAGAATCAGCATTGTCTTCCACTTGGGACTAAGTACCAACTTGGGGAAGGAAATGGGTTCCTGGACTAATGAAAGCTCTGGGCTGTCCCGTTAGGGTTAACACCCACACGCCTGCCTCTGTGGTTTGTGGGCATAGCCAGTGGTAGGAGGAGGAGGATTAGGTGCTACCAACCTTTGCCTGAGTGGTATCTTGAAGGACTAAAAGGCCTGAGGCATAAATTTAAGCTGTGTGAGGAGTGGCTAATTGAATGACCAAAGCTCTGGGTTCTTGTTCCTTGGACTGCTTGACAATTATTCCCACAAACAGAGCCTAGAATAAGGTTAGTAAGGTTGAGTTTGTTGGAAGTGGTTTTTTTCTTGGTTGTGAACCAGCCTCTAGGAAGCATGTCCGTGTAAATTGGAATCCTAGGAACATAGGCTTCTATATCAAACTTCAAAACTGAATATTTTAAGGTGAACTGAGAAAGAGCCTGCTCTTGAGCATCCTGGGAGAACTAAGGGCAAAAATTGCTACCAACTTTGAAATTTCTAAGACTAATTTATGATTTAAGTCCCAGAGGACCTTTGTTTTCACTATAATAGAAACAACACTTTTGACGAATGAAAAAAAAAATACACATTTAGGTTCTTGCTGATATGGGAACTTCGAGGGGGGAGGAGGGGACCTGTTGGGCCAGCCCTGACTTCAGCAAAAGGGCCAAATAGCAACCCAAGGGATTCTTCAGGTCCTTATAGTTTCACTTCCCTTTGTCCTGGAAGCAGTTTTCCAGATTCAGGTACTACCAGGAGGAAAAAAAAAAAGGGAATTACTACATTTTGAGATGAATTCTCAAATTTGAGGTCTTAAAAATTATTTCCATGGTGTTTTCACCAGAAGGCTCTTTAAAGTCAGTGAGGAGTCAACTAAAGAATCTTAACATCAAGTAGCAAATGATAGTTTGGGAAAACTGATGTCTGTAGGAGGAACCTCTTTCCAGATCTTTGTCTTTTTTGGTATTAACTCTCTTGTTCTTAATTGATTTTCAGATAGCAGCAAAAATTGGAGGTGATGCAGCTACCACAGTCAATAACAGCACTCCAGATTTTGGGTTTGGGGGCCAAAAGAGACAGTTGGAAGATGGAGGTAACTGCTTGCTTGTGTAACTTGAGGGGGAAGGAGGGAAAGAAAGACGTAGAGAGATGGTAACTCTGTGGCTTGAATATGTTTAAGGTTTTTTTAATTATTTTTTTAAACACTACTATGTTTTCTGCGAAAGCTTCAGCAAATCTAGCATCTCTGTTAATTCTTATTTCCTCTTATTCTAAGATAGCAGTTTGTCCAGTTTGGGTTGGGGTGAGACAATTGTATAGTTGTGAACTACTAGAAAATTTTCTCCTACATGGAACATGGCAAAAATGTGAATAATTTCTGTTGAGGTCTAATTTAGAGTTTAGTATGAGATATACACTCACAGTTACCACTAGTAGCCATGTTAATAATAAGCTAACACAACTCTTCCATCCTGAAACACTTTTCTTACTATTCCAGCTAGGGTCTATCTCTTCACCAACAGGAAATACTTTTAGTGACTCTGACTGTCCCTGAAATCATTATTCACTTGTTAAAAAGGGCTTTTTTAGTCTTGGCGTTGGTGGCAGGGTTGAGAATCTGACACTTTTATGGTATTTGGTCTTCTCAGTCTACTGTCAGTCTCTCCAAGGTTTGGGAGGGGGTAATGTGCAGAGCTATGTGCCTAAAAAATATGTGGCATTAACAGTGGTTCTGAAGGGGCAGTGGGTGAAGGCTACATCTAACATTTTCTTGATTCCACAGATCAGCCTGAGAGCAAAAAACTGGCAGCCCAAGGCGACTGTAAGTCCATTTTGGTTTGGTGTAGGAGAGTTACGTATTTGGGCAGTAGTCTTTGTATTTGTCGAGTGTCAACTTTACTTTAAGATGGAAACCTTGGGAAGTTAGGTCTTAAAGATGCTCATCCTCAAGCTCCCAAACATTTTCTGAGCACTCCATAGGGGATTTGGGATATGTTAAATGAAGCTCATCCTCACATTCTTTTTCTCATAGTGTTGTGAGGAAAGTACTTTGCAAGCCATAAAATGATATAGAATCAAGGCTTTTTATTGGCTACCAATTAGCACCAGACCAATATTCCCTCTGATTTTTTTTCCAGCTCTCAGTTCTCAGCTTGGGCCTATCCATCCTCCTCCCAGGTAAGCCACAGTTTGAAGAATTTCTTGCTTCTACCCCTGACCTTTCCTTCAGATTTGTCAACAGAGACTACCTATCAGAATATTCAGTTATTTAGAATATTCAAGATAATGAATTTAGTTATTTTACCTTAGCACTTCTTTGAAAGATTAGGTAGGGAAAATTAAAATCTTATTTACTCTTTGTTTATATTTGTGTCCATAGGTTTTGTTGGGGGAGAAATTTGTAACATTTTATTGGCCCCAGGGACATGTGGGCTCAGTTGTACCTCCCTTCTACTGGTGGGAGAAGGAGGCGATATAAGTATTTCTTATCTGTCCTCTGTGAGTGCGTTTCTTGTAATGACATTTCTAGGGGTTGTCCCATGAACCTGTCACAGAGCTATAGAGTAAGAGCTGAAAGGGACCTTAGAGATCATCTGATCTCTTTCATGTTACGCAGGAGGAGATAGACCTTAGAGGTGAATAACGATAGCTGGCATTTATATGGCTCTTTAAGGTCAGCAAAGAGTATTACACGTTAGTTCATTTGATAGTGACCTCGTTTGCCCAAGGATATATGGTCAGCCTCTGGTCTGGGGAGCGGGGAGAGGAAGGCATGTATATGATGTCATGGTTGGTCATGCCATGGTTTGAGGCATCATAGGTACCCACATCACCCTTGTCTTTATGTAGGCAGCCAGTAGTCTCTCAAGAAACTCTTCTCAATATGTAGGTTGGCTGGTGCATATATTTTTGAATTGAGCAGTCCCTACAGTTCTATGTATCAGGGTAGCTACTCTTTTTCCATGTGACCCCTCAGATTCTCTATTCACATTTGCATCTATGGTCTCCCCACTTATCCCTTTGCAGGTCTTCAATGACGGAAGAGTACCGTGTTCCCGACGGCATGGTGGGATTAAGTAAGTGTGGGCCTGCACTGGGGTTTGGGGGGGCGGGAAGAAGGGGACAGTGTGGAAGCTGCCAGCCTCACCTTGGTCAGGGGCCCTATTATCTTGGCTTCTGAGGGCCAGCTTCCTGTGAGATTGTGCCAGGCCAGACGTCTTTGGTTTGAAAGAGTCCCTTGTTCTCATTTTAATTGTGCCCTTCCCCCGTCCCCCCACCCTAGTCTTCTCTGGACACTGTAGCTCTTGGAGTGACTGCTGCCCTCTTTCCTGAAGATGTGAGATGGGGGAGGGTAATACCTACTACAAAACAAAACCCTTAGCTCTGAGTTCCCTGTTGCCTACATTTTTCTTTTTAATTTTACTTACTATAGTTATTGGCAGAGGTGGTGAACAGATAAACAAGATTCAGCAGGACTCAGGCTGCAAAGTACAGATCTCACCAGGTATGAGAAGGCTCCTTGTGAGGATCTACAACCTGTTCGTTGATTACTGAGTCTGTAGTCAAGGAATGCATTAACCCAGGTTTCTGTTAAATGCAAGTGTTTTGCCTTTTGAACTACATCGGTTGGCTATTCCCATTTTCCAGTCCCTGTCATGTGATTCTCTGAAACATCTTCCATGCATAGGCACATGTGTGTGTGCACACATACATGCACCCTCACCATCTCAGAGTTCATATAGCCCAGTGTATATCTGAACCGACCCAAAATGGGGTCACAGAGTTGACGTGACTAAACAACAAATATCTAAACTAGAATTGCTTCCTCTCTAGGTTGAGTGGGTGGCCAAAGTAGTGTTTTAGGAAAAGTTTTTCTGTCTTTATCTGGATCAGGGAAAGTTTCTTTTTTTTCAGAGACCTTGGTCCCTGACTCTATGTCCCTCTTCTTCTTCAGACAGTGGTGGCTTACCAGAACGAAGTGTGTCACTGACAGGAGCCCCGGAATCAGTGCAGTACGTACTTTGTTTTTGCTGCCTGTTTGTAGGAAGGGAATGCATCCAGATCCTTGTGCCTAGGGCTTCTGAGAGTAATGGATGAATGAATATTGGTGTGGTTTTGGGGATGGGAGAGGTAAAGGGGTTAGTGTTCCGAGATGTTTCTCTGGACCTTTTTGCTATTCAGAATGAGGGTCTCTGAATGAAAGATTTTTCCTACCTATAACATAGCGGGTTCAATCATGGTTGTGTTATATGTCCATGAGTTATTTATCTTTCTGGTTCAAATACTTCAGCAATGACTGTCCTCTCCCCTCAACATCTGTATTCCTTGATGATTTTGTTTGCCAGGAGACACACAAATCAGACACTACTTAACTACTTTTTAGTGTGAAGGGGTATTAAAAACATAACGACTTTATTGGCATGTCTTACATGAGAGCATATCGCTCTTTTCTCCACAGGAAGGCAAAGATGATGCTGGATGACATTGTATCTCGGGGCCGAGGTGGCCCTCCGGGACAGTTCCATGATAATTCAAATGGGGGTCAGAACGGCACAGTGCAGGAGATCATGATTCCTGCAGGGAAGGCGGGACTGGTGATTGGCAAAGGCGGGGAGACCATTAAGCAGCTGCAGGTGTGAGAGTGACCCTGAGGACAGCTCTCTTCCAGACCTAGTCCCTTCCCCTTTCTCAGGAAGGTTTACCTCGAACGGTACTATAGGGCTTGGTATTGATCTCTGCCAACATTCAGCAGAGACTCTCAGAGCTCTCTTATCACTTATCCTTCCCTGAACCCTTTGTCTTGAATCCTATGACATTGCCAGCCCTTTCCCTTGCCCTGACCTGTTGAGCAAGGACCTATCATTAACTATGGCATTGGTGGTTGTACAGGAGCGAGCTGGAGTAAAGATGATTTTAATCCAAGATGGATCCCAAAATACCAATGTGGACAAACCTCTCCGGATTATCGGGGACCCTTATAAAGTACAGGTAAAGAAAAGAAAGGAAAGGGGTGGTCAGGAATACTTGAAGGGGTGAGATTTTAATGTAACAGCTATAGATGGGTTGGACAGGAGGTAGCTATCATAAAGGGGAAATGCAGCTCAAGCTACAAAGGAGGCAGTTCTTGCAAAAATCATGGCTGAGGATAGGGATTGGGTTTTTTCCTCAGTTCAGACTTCCTTGAATGTAAGAAGATAAAAATTGCCCCAGCTCTTTGGCCCTGGTACCCCAAAGGTCTCTTGGCCTAGTTTCAGTTTATTTTGGGTTTTCCCTCTGGAGGCTCTTAGATCCCTGCAAAATTGTTTTTTCCCTGTATACCTACCCTTTCCTTTCCTTTTGTGTGAAGATCTGATTTTGCCTACCACCCATCAGTATTGTTAAGGGTCAGCTGAGTATGAATAGTGGATATTCTGTTGGGATCCAGCAAACAATTATGTCTTCTAGTTAGTGTGATGGCATTTGGGGGAGAACAGAAAAGTAATTAGGGGAAGAGCCACTTTTTATCCTGCTGCTGCTTATGAGTACCTCATCTGTTGTAGCAAGCCTGTGAGATGGTGATGGATATCCTCCGAGAACGTGACCAAGGAGGCTTTGGGGACCGGAATGAATATGGATCCAGGATTGGTGGTGGGATAGATGTAAGAATGCTTTCTCTTGGGTCACCAGGGTCAGGGATGGGAGGGGTTATTGGTAAGGGTATCCTTTCTGCCTGGCAGCAGAGGGCAGCAGAGACACGGAAATGTAGATCATGTTGCTTTTCCTTTCCTTGTCCTTTACTCAGGTGCCAGTGCCCAGACATTCTGTTGGTGTGGTCATTGGCCGGAGTGGAGAAATGATCAAAAAAATACAAAGTGATGCTGGTGTCCGGATACAGTTCAAACAAGGTCAGACTCCCATTAACAAATTAAGACTGAATGTGTAGACTAGCTCCTCAGAGCCTAGGTTGAAAGGAACCTGAGAGCAGTGGTTCTCAACCTTCCTAATGCCGTGACCCTTTAATACTTGTATGTGGGCAGACTCGCTTGGAGATGGATAGAGGAGCGGTGTCTCGGTTCCTAAGACCATCAGAAATATGTTTTCCGACAGTCTTAGGCGACCCCTGTGAAAGGGTCGTTTGACCCCCAAAGGGGTAGCGACCCACAGGTTGAAAGCTGCTGCCCTAGAGGCTTTGTAGTTCAGCTTGCACCCAGGGTGGGACTCTTCAAAGCTTCTCACCTGTGGTTATCCATCTTCCTGAATACATAGAATGACCAGGAACTCAATTATCTCTACTAGTAGTCAGTTCCATTGTTAAGTAGCTCAGATTATTAGAAAACATTTCCTCACAAACTAATTCTTAGACCCAGAAAGGAAGCTTAGAAAGATCAAATCTAGAGTCCTTATGTTGGGTTGAAATCATCTCTCTGTGACTTTCTGTATTTTTTCTCTTCAGATTCTTGGAGGGAACTTGGGGGCCTGGCAATGCCCTTGACTCCCAGATTCCACCAGGAATATTTTTTTCTCCCTCAGTATATCTGTCTCGTGTAACTTCCCTCATGTGACAGTGGGCTATTATGACAGCATGACCACCCCCCAGTGTAGACTATTTTAAGATCCAGAGTCATTACTGCAGGACAGGGATAGGGAATGGACCCAGTAGTTGACCAGTTATTGCTTTACATTAACTGGCCCAGTTCTCTTGTTGGGGCTATCCCCACCTACACTGGTAATGAGGGGTGAACACTGCGTGTTGGAGACAGGGACCACCAGCTTTGCCATCAGATACCCTAATTAATCATCTCTATGAGGGAGCAAATGGTGCTGGGTCAACCACCAGAGAGGGAGGGCTCAGAGATTACATAGTCCATGCCTTCCTTGACAAGTGGTGGGGGAGAGGATTTAACAAGAAAAGTTGTTTTCAACTTAGTGACCATGAGCAGACAGTCCAAGTATAAATGAAAGCAATTGTACATAAAAACATAAACTCCAAATGTTTTTACCTTTTATCTTTAAAGGATATGTATGAACTTAATTGAAAGAACAAATATTCTGTGCACTCATGTCTTCTGAACTTTTTCTTAGTTTGTTGTTATTTGTGTTATGGTATATAAATGTTCTTGTGCTGCTTTCTTGACTGCGACTTAACTGTGATTTCGTTTTTTTTAATTTAATATACATTTTATTTATTTATTTAGCTTTTTGGAGGGGGGAGGGCAGGGCAGTTGGGGTTAAGTCACTTGCCCAAGGTCACACAGCTAGTAAGTGTGTCAAGTGTCTGAGGCCACATTTGAACTCGGGTCCTGCTGACTCCAGGACCAGTGCTCTATTCATTGTGCCACCTAGCCACCCCACTATGATTTCATTTTAATATTTGTCACACGCATACACATAAACACACATATGTGTCTCAGAATATGTACATTCCTTCCCTAGTTTTTGAAAACCCCATGTTTTCAAGGTTTTGGTGTTTTGTTTTTAATTATTGCAGACAAAGCTGTTAGATTTCATAGGAATTTCAAAAGGGAAGATGGGAACCCTAACATCTAGTTCTTAAAGATTAAACAAACAGATTAAGCAATTTTGCCAAAAGTATTAAATAGAAAAGAATATTAAGTAGAAAAATCTCTCTTTAATTTAAAATGTAATTTCTCCTCTCACAACCTTTTATTTCAAGCACGTGGTCTTATTTTTAAAACTGAACCTTTTTTTTATTGTTGGGTTTTAGATGATGGAACAGGTCCTGAGAAGATCGCCCACATCATGGGACCTCCAGATCGGTGTGAGCATGCTGCCCGAATCATCAATGACCTCCTCCAGAGCTTAAGGGTAGGGTAGGCCCCAGTGTGTGGGTTGGAGGAAGCCTAGGGGAATGGGAAGCCAGAACGTTCAACCCCACCTGGAAAGATTTGTTCTTTACTTTTGTTAGTCTACTCTTGGGATCATAGGATTTCGAACCGATAGGGCTTCTTAGCAATCTATAGTATAGTATAGTCCCTATACTTTACAACTGAGGAAATTGAAGTACCAGGAAAGTTCATTGATTTGGGCTTATAAAGGGCAGAACTGGGATGTGAACCCTACCTGGTTTGAATCCTAACTTCATTCTAGGATCACCATTTGATTTGCTGATCCTCATGTAGTCTTCATCTCTTACAGAGTGGTCCCCCAGGACCTCCCGGGGGCCCAGGCATGCCCCCTGGAGGCAGGGGCCGAGGTCGAGGCCAGGGCAACTGGGGGCCTCCTGGTGGAGAGATGACTTTCTCTATTCCAACTCACAAGTGTGGGCTGGTCATTGGCAGAGGTAAGTGTCACTACCCACTGCCTTGTCTTCCCTTTTAAGCTTTCTTCCTATGTCAGCTATGCTCAAAGCTCTCCTCCTTTTTCTTTAGGTGGGGAGAATGTGAAAGCCATAAATCAGCAAACAGGCGCCTTTGTGGAGATCTCTCGGCAGCTCCCACCAAATGGAGACCCTAACTTCAAACTCTTTATTATCCGAGGATCGCCTCAGCAAATTGACCATGCCAAGCAGCTTATTGAGGAGAAGATTGAGGTGGGAACAAGGGACAGGGCTATGGAAAATATTTTATGGGCCCACAGCCTGTGTCTCCTTGCAATTTATGTTACTGAGCCCAGACTTTGTTTTTCTTTCCTACCAGGGTCCTCTCTGTCCAGTTGGACCAGGTCCTGGGGGACCAGGTCCTGCTGGTCCAATGGGGCCCTTCAACCCAGGGCCTTTCAACCAGGGGCCTCCAGGAGCTCCTCCTCAGTGAGTATCTTGTATGACTTCAGGAATCTAGGAGGAGAAGGGATGATGGGGTGAGGGCAAGTTTTAAGGTCCGTTGTTATCAACGAGATGCCAAATGGAAGTTTCTGATATTTGCTATTAACTGATTATTCTTGATGGGATGAACAGTTGAATAACTTTCAGAACCTTTTGATGTCAGAGTTGAAAGTGCCCTTGGGGATTGTCAAGTTACAGATCTGAGCTGAAGTGAGCATCAGAAGTCAGCTAGCCCAAATGACGATCTCTTCCCCAGTGCTTCTTCACAATGGTCCTGTGAGAGCGGCAGTGCCAGTGTTATTTTCACACAGCTAGAATTACATAGGAGGAAACAGGATCTAAAAGGCTAAGCGACTCATCCAGGGTCATTCTCTAGTAAATGTCACAGCCGAGACAACCCTGGTCTGACTATAAGCCCAGTGTTCTTTTCTTTATTGTTATATTATGTTGGTTTGGCAGTACACCAAGCATGGGGCTATTTATTTTGTGTTTGAAAATTCCTAGAGATGGGGCACTTTTTACTTAGTATGGTAGGCCATTCCATTTGTTGGTAGGTCAGATTGATGCTTTTCCTTATATCTAGCCAAAATTGGTCTCCGTAATTTCCAGCCATTAATCTCATTGTATAGATAAGAAAACGTATATCTAATAAAAGAACCTACCTGAAGTCACACAGCAATTTTTTGGTAGATCCAGAAAATCTCTTGCCATCACAATTTCCCATCATTGATGCAAAAGCCAAGTTCCACTGTTACTCATCAGTACTTTCTTCCTTATCTTTTCAAGTGCGGGAGGGCCCCCTCCACACCAGTACCCACCCCAGGGTTGGGGCAACACTTATCCACAGTGGCAGCCACCTGCACCTCATGACCCAAGTAAGTAATTAGCTATAGGGGAAGGAAAGGAGGCTCAATTTCTATTTCCCACCCCAATTCTCTCTCAACTCTCTTTACTTTCCAGATAAAGCAGCAGCTGCAGCAGCAGATCCCAATGCCGCCTGGGCTGCCTACTACTCACACTACTACCAGCAGCCTCCAGGTCCTGTGCCAGGTCCAGCACCAGCCCCCACGGCCCCACCTGCCCAGGGGGAGCCCCCCCAACCCCCACCTACCGGACAGTCAGACTACACTAAAGCCTGGGAAGAATATTACAAAAAAATAGGTAAGGTTGGGGAGGTACCATGGAGAAAGAACATGAGGTTACTTGGGTGCCTCTCAAGGGGAAAAGAAACATCAATGACCAAGGGAGCAAAAAGAAAATGGATTGATATGGATGCAATTTTTTCTATGGCTGAGAGTTTTCTCTTTGGCAAGAGACATGATCTTAATGGGCCCCCTCTCTTCATGCTTCTTTAGGCCAACAGCCTCAGCAGCCTGGTGCTCCCCCCCAACAGGATTACACAAAAGCCTGGGAGGAGTACTATAAGAAACAAGGTGAGCTGGTGCCTGCTGTATTCTGAGGTTGTAAGGGAAAAGGGATCTGACTTGATCAAAAGGAACTCACTTTTTTTCGTCTTCACCCTCCTCTCCAACCACAGCGCAAGTGGCCACTGGTGGTGGACCTGGAGCCCCCCCAGGCTCCCAGCCTGATTATAGTGCTGCCTGGGCTGAATATTACAGACAGCAAGCCGCCTACTACGGACAAACCCCTGGTCCTGGCGGCCCCCAGCCACCACCCACGCAGCAGGGACAGCAGGCAAGTGGGAATTGCCACCCTCCTCCTCCTCCTTTTTCCTTCCAACCCCCGGCTACCGTCCATCCTGCCTTAGTGGGTAGCGCCGGAAATCCCTTCCCCTGCGGGGTGTGCCCTTGATGCCAGCATCGGGGGCCGTGTGGCCGGAGGTCTCCGGGAGTCCCCACAAGACAGGGGACAATGTGCGCTGGGCCCAGAGGTTAAACAGAAGAGGCCTCCCTCCGCCAGCCTGCTTGTTCCTGTGTAACGCTGTCGTGATGTTGGGGGAGAGCACGAAAAAAATACAAGGTGGAACTTTTGAACTGGTGGGTGGTCCTAGGGTGGGTGGGGGGTGGGCAAATAGCTTGAATGTTGGTTGCCATCCCAGCCAACTAACTCACTCTCACTCACTCTCTGTCTTTCTCTCGATCTGTAAATCTGGCCACTTGAGTTTTAAAAAGCCTTTTTCCTCCCCTCCCCCAGGTTATGGATTTATTATTTTTTTATCAATGATCATTTTCCCCCAAGTCTGAGTGATTGTGTGTGTTGCAGGCACCCCACTCTCCGGGGTCAGCGCCATCTGTGGCGGAGAAGAGGGGATCGCCCCAGGGAGGGGCCAGGGTCTCCCTTTCTGCCCCTCCCTGGCTGCTGCTCCCCATTCCCACTCCGCCTTGGCTCAGTCTCTTCTGCGAATTTTCTCTCCCCCCTTCTGTCACTCTTGTGCCCGCGCCTCCGATCCTGATCCTGGTCTTGTCTGTGGAAGTGGGCATGACGATCATTGCCACCCTCAAACCTACCTCACAGGGGTGTTGTGGGGACACCATGATCTTGAACAATGTTTGTTGTAAAGCGCCGGGAATCGCCCTCCTCCGAATGAGGGTGCACCCCGAGAAGGAGAAGTCATCTCGCGCTCTCTCTTCCTGCCTGTTATGTGGTCGTTTCTCATTCTTCTTGTTCAAAGAGCCAGAGAGTCTGATTTCAAATACATTCTTTGGAGCACTTGCCTAGGGAGTTGAACTCCACCCTTTGGCCTGCAAAAATTCACTCTGCATTTGCCACAGGGTTGGGGGGAGTTCCCTGCCTTCCTCTCTTCTCTTCCCCTCCCCTCAAAACACTGCTCCTTAGGCTGTTCTGATCCCGTCCTGGTCCTGGTGACCCTTCTAGTCTCCTCTTCCCTTCCTCCCCTTCCCCTGGTAGTGACCAATTCCTATCTCTTCCCTCTCCGCAGGCTCAATGAATCGAATGAATGTGAACTTCCTCATCTGTGAAAATCTTTTTTTGTTTGTTTTTTTTTTTGTTTTGTTTTGTTTTTGTTTTGTTTTTGGCAAGAGAGCGATGGCTGCCTTGGGGAGGAGGGAGTGGGGTGAAGGGGGAAGCAGGCCCCGCTGGGCGGATAGAGCACTTGCTGAGTGTTTTGCGCTCTCTCGCTCTCTTCTCGCTCGTTCTCACTCTTTCTGTCAGTGTCTCACATACCTTTTTCTCTCAAAACTCTGGATTCCTCATTTTGAGCCGGCCATAGAAGAACTAAATCTCTGCAAAAAGCAAACAAATAGAACCTATACAAATTTCTCTCTCGCTCTCTCTCTGTCTCTCTCTGTCTCTGTCTCTCTCGCTCTCTCCTTCCCCCCCCTCCCCCCCTTCTCCCTGTCTTCCTCCTCTCTCTCTCCCCCCCTCCCTCTCCCTCCCTCCTCTTCCACTTTTTCTCTCTCTTCCCTCTTTTTCCCTTCCTCTTTCCCCTCTCTATCCTCCTTTCATCCCTACCTCCCCTCTTGCCTTCCTAAAACTGCCTTTTTCAGGGTAAGGCAATCCATCCCTCCCCCCCACAGACACATCACCACCACCAGCCCCCTTCTTATTTTTAAAATAAACTTTCAAAAGAAAAAAATCATCTTGCTTTTTTTTTTTTTAGTTAGAGTTGGAACATTCCTTGGAGTAGGTGTTGGGGCTGCAAGAAAAAATAGAAAAACATCTCCCTTGCCCCCTCCTGAAACAGCAAGGCCCACTCGAACCCCTTTGGTCTCTGGTCTCCCATCCTTTTCTTCCTGCCCTCTTTGAGTAGCAACTCCTGACGTGCGTCCTTTCCCATCTCTTCCCTTCTCCAATTCCTGGGACTGGTCTGTCATATTTCATCTGTTCGAGAGGAGATTGAAACTGAAAACAATGGGAAAGAAAAACTTTAAAAAATTTAAAAAAACAATTGTATGGCAGTTTTTACTTTTTATCGCTCGTTTTTAACTTCACAAATAAATGATAACAAAACCTCCCCCTGTGTCCACTGGGTGCTGTCTGTCCTTTTTCTCTCTGTCCGTAGGATTTCGAAGCGGATGTTGTTCACTATAGATGTTGTAAAAGCCTGATAATGGTGATTGAAAAATACAAGCTTCCTGTGTTCATTTTTTTTGTTTTTTTTTTTAAGAAAACAAAAACAAAAATACAGAAGAAAATAGTTTTCCGCAGGCGCATTGTGCTTTTTTTCTCTCCTTTTTTTTGGTTAAATAAAGTGCTTTTTTTGTTTTAAAAAAACCCACCTTGTGCTGGGTGCAGTTGTTTTGCTGGTGGGGAAAGCGCCGTTTGGGGTGTGGGTGGGACCTGGAGTGGAGCCCCGGACCTCATCCCCCATGTCCCTCTGTCCATTCTGGGAGTGCTGAGGGCCACCTGCCTGTTTCCTGTGCACAGTTCCTATGGTTACTTTCCTGTTCTTGGGAACCAGGGACCTCCCTTGGGATTTGGGGGTGGAGAAACTGGAGCATCAACTGATGCCTGACACTGGATGGTTCCCATGGCTGCAGTCTCCTGGTAGAACCCTAAGTGCTGACGGCCAAGAGGAGAGTGTGTCTCATCTTGGGAAATGTCATGCAAACAGCTTTGGATGCAGAGGACCTTGGGTTCAAATCCCACTTCTGCTACTTGCTATCCATGTGGCAGTTGTAAAAAACATTTGTATTTGCCTCAAAAGGCTATTGTGAGACTTGGCTGAAAGAATACCTGGAAAATACTGTGAAACCCTGTGTCGTGCTATATATACATTGGCTACGATTTTCCCTCCCTCAGCTTGAGTTTCTTCACCTGTAAAATGAGATGAGACTGCATACAACTCAATGCTCTGACTCTAGGACCTCTCTACCTCCTTCCTAAGTTTGAGGTGAGAGCCAATGAAGATGTCTGCTCGTTTAAAAAGACCCACTTCTATAGGATCTAGAACTGGAAGGGTTTTTAGGGATCATTTACACCAACTCCAACAGGCCTCCAGGATGGCTTCGTTCATCTACCCTTGTGCCCAGCTGAAAAACCAGTGTGCTCTTACAAAATTGCCACACAGCCTGGATCTCCAACTCTGAGCTTCCCTTCAGCTCACAGTGTATCCCCCCTGACTTTTGGGAGACATTCCCCCTGCTCCTTTGGAAAGGAAAAGAAATAATCTTTTTATAACACTAAGATTTACAAGGCACTTGCTTCACAATAACCTTTTTTGTATGTGTGTGGGGACAGTTAGGGTTGAATGACTTGCCCAGGGTCACATAGCACACCAGCCTTTTTGAGGTATGTAGAGCAAGGCTTATTAGTTTTATAGATTAAGAAAAAGATTGAATGAGTACAGGGATGTGTCCAGGTTCTTCATGTCACTAGCAAGAATCAGAATCCAGATTCAAATTCAGTACTCAACTCTAGCCCATATTCCATTACTTAATGCTGCCAACCTCTTTTTATATATTAAGTTCCTTGCCCAAGGTACACAGTAAGTGTTAGAGGCAGGATTTGAATGTTATTTCACTACCCTATGCTGTCTTATGCAATTCTGTATCAGAATTGAAAGAATGAATCCTAGGAAACAAGCCAAGAGAGAGGCAGTAACCTAAGGTCACAAAACATGACAGCAAGTATTTATTTAGCACCTGTTAGGTGCTAGGTGAAGACCTGGAGAAACAAGCAAAAGATAATTCTGACCCTCAAGAAGCTGTCAGTGTAATGGGACAGGATAAACTGGAAATAATTGGGGAGAGAAGGCAGAATTGTCTAGGGAAAGGTGTCCTGTAGAATGGGATTTTAGCTATGACTTGAGGGAAGCCAGGAGGCAGACAGGGAATTCCAGGTATGGGGCATCCAGAAAAGATGCCAAGAGCTGAGAAATGGAGTCTCCAGTCAATGGAACAACCAGGAGGTCTGTGTCACTAGATCCTGGCAGGGAATAAGAAGACTAAAAGTAAGAAGGACCTAGGTTATGAAGAGCTTTGGACATCACACAGGAGTTGATATTTGATCCTAGAGGTGTTTAGGAGCCACTGGAGTTTTACTGAGTATGAGTGACATGGTATGTGACATGGTCACACTAGCACTTCAGGAAAAGCACTTTGGCAGCTGAATGGAGAATGGATTGCAGTGGAATGGATGGGAGAGAATTGTGTCAGGCAGACTCACCAGCAGGTTATTGCAATAATCAAAGTATGAGGTGATGAGGGGTTGCACCGCAGTGGTCAAAGTGTCAGGAGAGAAGGGGGCATATTCGAGAGAAATTAATGTAGATAAAATCAATAGGCTGGGGTAACAGACTGGGGTGAGATTGTGCAGAGTTGGAGATCACACTTAGGTTGGGACCTTGGAGAACTGGGATGGTGGTGCCCTCGACAGTAACAAAGAAGTTTGGAAGAGGAGAGGGTCTGTGGGTTGAGGGGTGCAAAAAAGTCTTCTCATAGAAAATGGAATTTTAGCTGAGACTTGCAAGAAGCCAGGAGGCAGAGATAAAGATCATTCCAGACATGGAGGACTAGCCAGAGTAAATATCTAGAGTTGGGAGATGCAGAATCTTGTTCACAGAACAACAGAGTTCAGGGTATTCAATGAGTTCAGTTTTGGGACATGTTGAGTCTAAGACATCTGCAAGTCCACTTTGAGATGTCTAAAAAGCAGTGGAGGTCAGCCAAGAGGTTACAAATGGATAAGTAGATTTGAGCATAATCAGCATAGAGATGGTAATTAAATCTATGGGATCTGATGGGACCACCAAGTGAGACCTTATAGAGGAAGGAGAGACGAGGACCCAGGACAGAACCTGAGGGACACCTATGGTTACAGGGCTTGATCTGGACAAAAATCCAGCAAAGGAGACGGAGGAGCAGTCAGATGGGTACAAAGGAGAACCAGGAGAGAGGGGTGTCCTGAAAATCTAGAAAGAAGAAAGTATTGAAGAGAAGAAACGGTTGAGCATGTCAAAGGCTATAAAGTGGTCAAGAAGGATGAAGACAGAAAAGACCATTGGATCTGGCAATTAAGCTCTTAGTGGTAACTGGAGCGAATAGTTTTGGTGGAATGGTGAGACTAGAAGCCAGATTGGAGAGAATTAAGAAGGTAAGAGAGGAAGTAGTCTACCTATAGTAGACATACTTGAAGAGTGTAGCCACAAAGGACAAAAGGGATCTAGGACAATAGTTAACAGGGAATAAAAGGATTGAGTGAGGGTTTTTTGAGGATAAGGGTGAAGTAGGTATGTTTATAAGTAGGGAAGCAGTCAGGAAACAGGGAAAGATTGAAAATAAGTGAGATGGGGCAGTTGGGTGAGGCAAGGGATAGAGGGATGGCCTTGGAGTCAGGAAGACCTGAGTTCAGATCTGACCTCAGCTACTTAATAGCTGTGTGATTCTGGGCAAGTCACTTAACCCCATTTGTCTCCACAAAGCAAAACAAAACAAAAAATCAATGAGACAGTGGGGAGTTTAGGGGAGGCAGTCTGTTGGAAGGATGGAATGGAATCTCTTGTGCAGGCAAGAAGGAAGAAGGACCACCTCTTCATGTGGACACAGACATGAAGGAGGTAGTGGCAGAAGGCATATGAGTAGCATGGGATGAGGAAGAAAGAAGAGGGAACTCTCAGTGAATGGTAGGGTTTGGTTTTTTTAGTAAAATACTAGGCAAAGTTCTCCACTGAGAGGGTGGGTGAAGAAGGATCCCTGAGAGCTTTGAGGAGGGATGGAAAGGTTTGGAAGAGCCACTGTGGTGAGTGAGATAGTGAATTAGAGTGGGAAGGATTGCCTAACAGCAGTGAGGGCCCAGTTGAAGATAGCAGAGCTAGGACCAGCCCTTGGAGATGTTTTTATCCATCTCTGACTAACCTTGATACTTTATGGTACCAGTTACTACTCATGATTGTTAGGGGCCAGGGACTGTTCATTCTTTGCACTGGCTTCCCTTTCTCTTACGCTGTAGAGCGTTAGAGAAAATTTTCTTCTAGATTTCCCCTCTACTCTCTCATTTGGGTCCCAAGAGAAGTTGTGAGGCTGTGGGCAGTCCTGAAAGTTTAGTGGGCCCTCTGGGGTAGGAGAAGGCTCTGGCTCTGCTAAGACTCTCAATAATGGCATTTGGCAAAGGGTTTTGGTAGCATCTGAGGAAGGTGGTTGGTATCATGGGGGTCAGTTCTAGGCTCGGGGTAGGAGGTGAGTTCTGTTCCTGTCCTCACTCTCCAAGCACATTCCCCCTCACCAGGGAATGGGGATTGCTGGTCATCAGACAAAAAGCTGGAAAGGATTTCCAATATCAAACCCCTTATTTTACAGGCGAGACCCAGAGAAGAGACTTAAGCCCAAGTCATCTGAGTAGAATAAATAGTAGTGCTGCGACTTGAATCCCTACCATCCAATTCTAAATCCTGCACTCATTCATCTCCTTCACTGCCTTCTCTTAAGTGCCTAGAATCCATCAGGTGAGTTTGCTTTAAGCAAAGCTGATATTTGAGAACGGAATTATTCCACACAGCATCAAAGGTTAATTTAAACCAGATAATTCTTTGTGTCTCTGGAGAACAATCTGAATGATACTTTACATTCAGTCAGTTATCAACAAACATTTATTAGCCACCCACTATTATGTGCCAAGTACTGTGCTAAATGCTGGGGCTAACAAAAGAGGTGGTAGGTTTTTAGCTTCTCTGGAGCACTTTCTATCATTTTATTCTCAAAACTACCAGGTGGTGCAATGCTAGGCCTGGAGTCAGAAGACCTGAGTTCACGTCCTGACTCAGATACTTCCTAGTTGTGTGACCCTGAGCACATCACTTAACCTCTTTTGCCTCAGTCTCCTATAACAGTTAAATGGGGATGATAACAGCACCTACCTCATAGGGTTGTTGTGAGAATCAAATGAGATAAAATTTGTAAAGCTCCAGGCACACAGTAGGTGCTTAATAAATACTTGTTTCCTTCCTTTCAGACACAGGAAGGTATAAACTGTCAGGGAATGTTCTCATTCTAAAGACAAGGATATTGAATCCCTGAGAGATGAGACGGAATAAGAGCAATGAGTGGGAGTTACAAAGAGATGAATTTAGGCATGAGGTTGAGGAAAACCTTTCTCACAATTAGGACTAATCGGAAGTAAAATGGACTGAGTTCTACTTCACTGGAGGGACTCTGAGACAAGCTGGAGGGGATTCTTGTTTGGGTAACAGCTTAGACAAGATGACCTCTAGAATGAAGAAGGGGAGGAGGTTTGGATAAAGTGGGGAACACCATAAAGGATCAATTAAAGAGAAGTAAAAGGATTGCCTTGCTGGCCCATTTAAAATTAGATAAATCTGTATTGGGCCCAGTTAGAATGACTTTAGAACTTTTTAAAAGTTTAATTTTACTTTATTTTTAGTTATAAATTTTCTTCCTTCTTCCCTCCCCTTTACTCATTGAGAAAGTAAGAAAAGCAAAATTCATCACAGATATGTATATCATACAAAACAAATTATTGCCATATCTAAAAAAAATGAAGAAAAGAAGGAAGGGAGGGAAGAAGGATGGAAAGAAGGAAGGAATGGAGGGGAGGATGGAAGGAAGGATGGGAGAGAGGGAGGAAAAGAAAGAGAAGGAAGAAGGGAGAAAGGAAGGGGAGAGTGAAAGAAAGGAAGGAGAGGGGAATTAAGAAAGGGAGGGAGAGAGGAAAGGATGGAAGGATGGGAGAGGAAAGGAGGGAAAAAGAAGGAAGGAAGGGAAGAAGAAAGAAGAGAGGAAGAAGGAAAAGAAGAAAAGAAATATGCTTCAATTTGTACTCTGAGTCCATCAGTCCTCTCTCTGGAGCTGTATAGCATGTTTCACCAGGAGTTCTCTGGAGCTGTGACTAGCCATTATATTGATCAGTTACTAAATCTTTCAAATTTCATTTTCTTTACAATATTGTAATTATTGTATAAATTGTTCTCCTGGTTCTGCTCACTTCATTTTGCATCATTTCATACAAGTCCTCCCAGGTTTTTCTGAAACTGTGCCCTTCATCATTTCTTATAGCACAATAGTATTCCAGCACATTCATATACCATAATCTGTTCAGCTGTTTCCCAGTTGATGGACATCTCAGTTTCCAATTCTTTGCCATCACAAAAAGAAATGCTGTAATTATTTTTGTAAAAGGGGCCCTTTTCCTCTTTTTAAAAATCTCTTCAAGATATAGACTTAGTATTGCTGGGTCAAAGGGTATGAACAGTTTAATAGCTTTTAAAGCTAGTTGCAAATTGCTTTCCAGAATAACAGTTCATGACTCCACCAATTTAGAGCATTTAAAAAATATGGCCACTGATAGCTTGAGTTTCTTCCTCTGAAAACCATCTAATGCTATCCCTTGACCATTTATTAACTGGGGAATGGCTCTTATTCTAGATTCTCTGACTTCTTCCAGTACTATCCGACAGCATTGACAGTGGAATTATATATTAATCTAACCATTCTGGATAACAACTTGGGATCGTTTAAAGAAGGTCACAATCTCAGCAGAGATCTGAAACACAAAGTAAAATGTGTGCCTCTTCAGAAAAAAAGAATTGGGCCACAGAGGCAGTGCTTCAACTACTAATACTACGAAATGTGACATGAAGTAGCATCTTCCAGGGCCATTGGAGCAAACCAGAAGGTGGTAGTCTAAGCTTGACCAGTACCAACTCATTCAACTGAGCAGGCATGAAATTAAATATCCATCCCTCTAACTGTAGAGGGACCAGTTTGCTTTCACTGAGAACAGTGAAACCACAGCTTTTTCCAGTACTCCTAGGAATCATATTTTAAGTCTGAGGGAATAGAATAACTACATCTTATGGTTATGCACCCCCACTCATTGAATCCCAATATTTTATTTCTTCCCCAACATGACCCCCACAAAAAACTTCTCAATCATCCTGTAGGCTAAGTAGAAAGCATTAATGCCCAAGTCACAGGAATAGTAAGTAGCTCCAGTCGTCTCTACTATATCTGAATTTCTGATTCCCCTTAGCCCCCTCTTCTGTGTCATACCTTTTTGATTTTTCAGGGAGGGAGCAGACAGATACACCTAAGAGCTTTTGCAGAGAAGTTCTTGGAGTCCTGAATAGCAAAGAGAAGGAAAATTGTTTCACCAGCATACAACTCCTCAGGCTCATTGTCCTAGAAAGACACCAGCTGAATTCTCTGATCTGCAGGTTGCTAGATATTATGGTTGGTTGGTTGTTGTCCTTTATTCTAGAAGAGGACCAAAATGATATCTCTATGTTGGGGTCAATGTACCTTGTGTCCAGCTGTAGTTGATCAGACCAGTACAAGCTTGGAAGGCTCTACCATAGGTCAGGCACAAATAGTCCATATGGATTATTGGAGTGGAGATGTCTCTAAATTTGCACATTTCATGTTTCTTTTGAGTTACTGCAATTCTGCTTTGCTCATAGGGCACAGTACCTTCTTAGATACAGGCATGCCATACTCTGCAATGTCTCGCTTGTTGACTTGTTTCAGTGGTGTCCAACTCTTCATGAGCTTTCTTGGCCAGGATACTAAAGCAATTTGCCATTTACTTTTCCAACTCTTTTTTATAGATGAGAAACTAAGGCAAACAGAGTTAAGTGATTTGTCCAGGGTCACACAGCTAGTAAGTATCTGAGGCTAGATCTGAACTCAGATCCTCCTGACTTCAATCTTGGTACTCTATCCACTGCACCACCCAGCGGCCCATGTTTCACAATCTATTTCCAAGTTCTTCAGAGAGACTTTGAGAATGTCCTTGTGTCACTTCTTCTGACCTCTTTGTGTTTGATTTTTGTGAGTTCTTTGTAAAATAATATTTTAGGTAAATGTACATTTGAACATGTTTGTAAATGTACATGTCTGAATGTGCCCTGCCTTTCAGAATTGCACCCTCATCAGAATTTGAATGCTTGGCAGTTCAGCACAAGAAAGGACCTTGGTATCTAGTATCTTATCTTGCCAGGTGATCTTCAGAATCTTCTTAAGGCAATTCAAATGGAAGTGATTCCCTTTCCTGACATGACACTGGTAGACTATCCAGATTTCACAGTCATACAAAATGAGGTCAACACAATAGCTTTGTAGACCTTCAGTAAGGTAGTCAGTCTAATACCTCTTGTCTCCCATACTTTCCTTCAGAGCCTCCCAAACACTGATCTAACTCTGGCAATGCATGTATCAACCTTCTCATCTCTGTGTACATTCCAGGAAAGTATACTGCCAAGATAAATGAACTTATCTACAGCATTCAAAATTTCTTCATTTGCTGTAACTGATGGTTCCATGTATGAATGGTGTGGTGCTAGCTGGTGTAGAACCTGTGTTTTCTTGGTGTTAATTGTTAGACCAAAATTAGCACAAGCAGCAGAGAATTGATCTAGACTTCGTTTTATCTCAGCTGCATTGAGTGCACAATCATCTCTAAACGAAAAGTCATGCACCAGCTCTCCCTCCACTTTAGTCTTTGCTTTTTAGCCTTTCAAGTTAAATAATTTGCCATCAGGGTGTGTGAGGATCACAAATATGTGCAAGATTGCAAGTGGTGATGTCAAGACACAGGGATGTGTGAGGCCTGGGAATTAGTTGGATCACGTGGAAGTCAGAGCATATTGCACTGTCCCTGGCCAGGGGATATTGCATTGCTCAAGACTCTCTTACATGGGATACCTGAGGTTCCCGACTAGTGTCTCCACACCCTGGGGTCTTCATGCCCTTGTAATTGCACTTCCTCTCTCACAATTTACCTCCCCTCTCACAATTATGCTCAGCTGGGCTGTGTCACGTGTGGTGTGTGGATCTGGGGTAGATAAAAGACCCAAGCCTTGGAGGAAGGGCAAAGCCTGCCTTAAGATCCTGCTGTAAGTCTTCCCTGGAGAGACCTCAATAAACCTTCTTAGCATATACCTTGGAGCGGAGACTTTTCTTTTCAGGAGAAAACACCAGCACCTTCTCCTTTGAGGTAAGTAACTGGCTGTCCCTTCAGGCAGGTTGGGCAAACCCTGACAAAAAATCCTGACAAGGGTGGTAGCAGACCTTTTTTCATCCTTGTTGAAGACATCTGACAACATCATGTTAAAAAGCATGGGAGCAAGCACACAGCCCTGCTTCACCCCACTGGTGATGGGAAGGTGAAAGAGCATCATCTGTTATTCAGAACCTGTGCAAGTATACCATCATGAAACTGATCTACAATACCAATGAACTTCTCTGGGTAACCAAATTTTGCCATGATTTTTCCACGAGCCCTCATGAGTGACAGTATTGAAGGCCTAAGTTAGATCAATGAACATTCAGAACTCCATTCTGCTCCTGACATTTCTTCTGGAGTTGTCAGACAGCAAACACCATTATCAACCATTCTGGCTCCCAATGGTTCCTAGGAAGACTTCACTCCTAAACCGATTTCATTTTGTGTTTACTCCTAATGTGTGCTCACCCCCTGTGTCTTTTCCCCTTAAATTCCTCGTATTTATCATTTCTCACAGTTAAGTGATATTCAAAGGAAAAACACAGGGAGTTTTCTATAAAGTGATGCAGGAATAAAATAAAGGGGATCCAAAGATAAGGACAATATTAACGTAGTAAGGTTTGGAGAGACTTAGGGAGGTTTGATTTCTCTGTGGGCAGAGACAGAAGGTTCTGTGTGCCTGACTCTGTGAGTTTCTGGGAGATAAGTTCCCAAAGAGAGTTTTGTTCTATCCTATCTTTGGAAAGACTGAGAGATTCCTACGAGACACACTATGGGGGTACACACAGCCAGTTAGGAGAGATGCTGAGAGAGTCTAGAGCGGCAGTTGGAGTGTTTTGTTTTCAGTTTCACTGGTGGTGAAGGACAAAAATGAAGGGTTACACTGGAATCACTTGAGTGAGGGCAAATAGGAGAGAAGACAGACTTTAAAGAGACAGGGTAAAGAAGGGTAACTAGCTATAGCTGGTATTGAGTATAACTGTACTACGTTAAGGCTGCCAACCACCATAGCCAATAAGGCAGATAAGAAAATTGAGTCTGGAGCATGTGGTATGTCTGATTGGTGGTGAAGTTTTCACTTAATGAAAGAATTCCTCTTTTCCAATCTTTTTCTGTCTGAGAGGATGAATATCTATTCTAGAGGTTTTCTATTCTTTAAAGTTGTTTCTTGATGTTTTAGTGAATACTTCCTTCAGTATCAGGCCCCTAAAAGCAAGTTTACTCCCCAAGGGGGTGCCCCTCCCCCCAATTATTCTCTCTGGACCCATATGACCCGGAATAGGAGAGGTTGTGAGGGCTTTGACTGAGACATGGTCACAGCTCCAGGCTGGCCAAAAGTAAAAGTTGGGGAAAGATAGTTTGGTCCCCATGCAAGTGGGGGCCATCTGAGAGGGAGTAGATCCATTTTTACTAACTCAAACACTTCCATCCCCACACCTTCTACATACACAGAGACTACAACAGTTAAATGGAAGTCAAACTTGAAGTAACTGAAAAACTAGTGAAAGTCTTAGATAACATACAACAAAACATATCTCCCTTTTGATATCTGAGAAGCAGGGAGTTTCCAGGACAGAGTGTTGTATACATCATATACAATGTAGTCGCTCTATCAGATATTTTTCCTTAACCATTTTCCTTTGCCCCAAATGAAGGCGGAATCTAGGAGAAAGGAGAAGGGAAGAAGTATTTATATAATGCCTGCTACATGACAGAAATTGTACTAAGCATTTTACAAATATTATCACATTTGATCCTCCCAACAACCCTGTCATTATCCCCATTTTACAGTTGAGGAAACTGAGGCAAACAAAGGGATTTATACAGGGTCACATAGCTAGGAAGTATCTGAGGTAGGATTTGAACTCAGATCTTCTTGCTGGGTCTAGCACTCTATGCTCCTTGATGCCCAGGAGGAAACTCTTTTATTTTTCTTCAGAAATGACTGTGATGTAAGGACGAAAAGCATAAATAATATTAACAATAGCAATGATAAAGTAAGCCAGGCTTTGAGTAACTGAAAAACCAACAGTGGTCCTAGTGAACAAGTGATAAAATGTAGAGATAAGAGAAGTGCATTCTTCCTTTTGGTAAAAAAAAAAAAAGTCTAGGGAGAGACTGCATGTATTGTATACATTGCCATTCACTGTCTCAATTGGTTTTAACTGATTTTCTTTGTTAAGAGAGGGCTTCTTTTCTTTAGAAGGGGAGGAGGAGAGTTTGTTGTGGAATTTTTATAATACAGAAATCAAAGACTTAAATTAAATGTATTTTTTAAACCCATCTCATTATATTTGGACCAGCATTTTAGCTTATCAAGATCTTAGACACTGTCATTCAAAGTGATAGCTTCCCCTCAACTTTGTGTCCACAGTTAATATGATAATCAGGCCATTTACACCTTTTTTCCAAGATCTTGATAAAAATGTTCCATAGCACCTGATCAAGCATAGGTGCCTGGAGCAATCCACTGGTTTTAAAAAACCAAGTTCTTGTATCCCAGGTTGAGGACCCCCATACTAGAGAGATCTTTTTAAGAATAATTCATGTTTTAGACAGCAAAACTATACTAGTGGGGAACCTCAACCTTCCCCTCTCTGATAAATCTAACCTCAGAATAAACAAGAAAGAAGTTAAGGAGGTGAATAGAATTTTAGAAAAGATACATATGGTAAGAACAATTCATGTTTTCTCTTATGGTCCAGTCATAAAACATTTCCTATTCTTACCTAACTATATTCTGCATCTAGTTCTCTTCTATCTTTTCTACAAAGACACTGGTGACAAGTTGAGTGTGTGCTGGGTCTGATGCTGCTGAGGTCATATCCATCTACATGAGGTTCATTGTCCTACTTTCTGAAAACCACAGAGAATGAACAACTGACTGATTAAATTAAAATGCATCTTATTAAGTGCTTACTGTGTTGCTAAGCTCTGGGGATACAACATCAACAGGGAAGACCATCCCTACTTTCACGGAGCTTACATTCTAATGGGGGAAGATAACACATACTGAGGAGTGCTAGCCAGGGACAGGGGATTTTGGTTTGGAAAGTTATAGATGTAGGGAGTAGAGCCATAGGAGAGTAAATTGATGCACCCTTTCTAGGAGCTTTAGCAGTACTGATTTGAATATGGTTCCATATCCCCAAGAAGGTGGGGTGAGAAAGAGTTGTTGAGATGGGCAGAAGCATCAAAGTGGGGGCCAGCAAAACTTCCTAGTAGGGCTGGACCAGATTACAAAGTATTAACAAAAGAAATAAAAATGCAATATAACATAATATTAATTGAGAGAGAGAGAGTGCATAGCTAGATGGTGCAATGGATATAATATCTGGCCTCAGACCAGATGTGTGACCCTGGGCAAGTCACTTAACCTTTTTGCCTCAGTTTCCTCATCTATAAAATGAGCTGAAGAAGGAAATGGCAAACCACTCCTGTGTGTTTGCCAAGAAAACTTCAAATGGGGTTCCGAAGAATTGGACTCAACTGAAAATGACTGAACAAATACATATATAGAACCTGCAGGCATTCTTTTCTATTTGAGTTTGACATCACTGGGTAGGAAATGCATGCAATGGCAAGGCATCTGGGAGAAGATGGTAGGGGATTAAAGTGGAGCCCAAGAGAAGCTGTATTGATCTGGTGGGCCACAGGGGAAACACTTATTAGTTAGGACTTTGGGAGCCCCAGGGCAAAAACTACAGAGTTGAATTTCTGACCATAGGAGAAGCAGGTATTCATGCAAATTGATTAACCATGTGACCCTCTTCTCCAGCCATCAGTTAAGGTAGGTCTCTGATGAGATGTCTTCGATGCTTACATACATAATCCCCCTCTTCCCCAACCACTAAGTGGCTGTCCAGGGTTTAATTGCCCTCACTAACCAGATTCAAAATTGAGTCTGAGAGAAAAAAGAGAATAGAACAATTCTCTAAACTATGAGAATGGCAAGTTCTAACTTGATAAAGGGATCTTGGAATACAGATAATCTTGTTTGTACATTTGAAAAACCCAGTCAGATCTATTGATTAATTGAGGAGGGATATGGAGCTCCCTCCCTCAAGAGTTCATGAAAGTTTTTCCAGGTTTCTTTGAATCTACCCCTCTCATCATTTCTTGACACACAAAAGTATTCTGTTACATTAATATTTCATAAGTTATTTTTGTTTTTTGTTGTTCAGTCATTTCAGTGACGTCCAAATTCTTTGTGACCTCATTCAGGGTTTTCTTGAGAAAAAATGATCGTTTGCCATTTCCTTCTCCAGCTCATTTTACAGATGAGGAAAGTTAGGCAAACAGAGTTAAATGACTTGCTCAGAGTCACATAGTTAGTCAGTGTTTGAGACCAGATTTGAACTCATGAAAATGAGTCTTTCTGATTCCAGACCTAGCACTCTATCCACTTCACCACCTAGGGGCCTAGCTACAATCATAAATTGTAGTTTCCAGTTTTTTGTCACAATAAAAATGACTGCTATAAATATTTTTGTAGATAAGGGTCCTCTCTCTGTCCTCTCTCTCTCTCTCTCTCTCTCTCTCTCTCTCTCTCTCTCTCTCTCCCTCCCTCTCCTTCTCCCTCTCTGCCTCTTTATTATCTATTTTCTCCTGTGACTCATTCAACTTCTTAAAAAATTTAGATGCTATACCATTTAGTGCATATCTGCTTCATATTGATGTAAATTCATTATCTATACCTTTCCTTCCTGATCTCTTTTAATTAGCTCTATTTTGCTTCTGCTTTGTTTGAGATCACAATTGCTACCCCTGCTTTCTTTGCTTCAGCTGAAGCATAATCAATTCTGCTCCAGTCCCTTACCTTTACCCTGTATTTCTCTGCTTCAACTGTGTTCCTTGTAAACAACATATTGTAGGATTCTGTTTTTTAATCCATTTTGCTATCTTTCATTTTTATGGGTGAATTCATCCCATTCACATGTATAGCTATGATAACTAATTGTATCTTTCCCTTCGTGCTATTTTCTCCTCGCTTACCTTACTCCCTCTCTCTGTTACCCCCCACCCTCTCCTTTCTCACAAATGTTTTATACTTCTGATTATTGCCTTCCCCAATCTACCTTCCCTTTTATCAGTTCCCCTTACCCCTTCTATTATCCCTGTCCTTTCTTACTTCCTTATACAGTACGATAGATTTCTGTATCCAACTGAGTGTGTATGTTATTCCCTCTTTGAACTAATTTTGATGAGAGTAAGGTTTAAGCTTTGCTCACCACTTTCACCCCCATCTTCATCTCCATTATAATTATAATCTCTCTTTCATGCCTCTTTTATGTGAGCTAATTTACACTCATTCAATCTCCCCCCTCCTTCAGTGCAATTGTTTTCTCACCCCTTTATTTTGTTTTTTGGGGGGGTATCATCCCATCAGTCACCTTATATCCACACCTTCTGTCTATATATACTCCTTTTAATTGCTCTTGTAGTAATACAGTTCTTAAAAGTTACAAATATTATCTTACCATATAGAAATATGAACAGTTAAATCTTGTTGAATTTCTTATATTTTCTCTCTCTTGTTTCTTTTTTACCTTTTTATTTTCTTCCAGGAAGTCTTTTCTGACCTGAAACTAAATTACATTTTTTCTTTGAGGCTTCACATGTAGCCATTTTGACACTATTGTTCTCTTCTACATTTGTACCTTGATGCTCCCTGTCACCATAGTAACTATCTACCATCAAGTTCTTTTTTTGTTTTTTGTTCATTTTTCATGTCTTTTTTTGTGACAAGGTTTCTGTGTGAGAGTTGGGCTCTGGGCCTGCAGTGACCCACACTTTTTATGCTGGGCTCAGGTTCTTGCTACTTACTTTCACTGAAGTGCAGGTGAGCCTTGGGGCTTGGATTGAGGAGGAGGGCTTTGGGAGTGGAGTCTCTCTCTTGACCTCTCCTGGGGGGGGTTAGCTTCTGACCTGCCCTAGGTGGGGGGCCTTTTTGCTGGGTAGGTTTTATGACCGAGTCTTTCTGGTGGCTGGCCCTGGAGGAGGGATCTTGTTGCTGGTCTGCCCCAGGGGTGGGTCTCACGGTCGGCCAGCTCCAGGGTGAGACTTCACTGCCAATCAGCAATGAGGTGAAGGCCTCCCGGGTGGCTGTGCTGATCAGACTGGTCACTTTGCCGAGGGGTCTGCTGGTTTGCAGGAGAGGCCTTGCTGGTGGATTGCCCTGGCTTGGGATCCTTGCTGCAGACCCTGTACTGTGAGGCTAGCTGCTGCTGCTGCTGCTCTTGGATCTTGCTCCCCTCCCACCCCACTGAGACAGACCTTTCCTGGAGGGTTGGTAGGCTGCTTCCCTGCTCCTAGATCAATTCTGAGGTGGTTTTCTAGTTGTTTGGAGGGAAATTTGGGAGGGTTTCAGAGGGTTACTTCCTCACTATGCCCTCTTGGCACTGTAAATCCCATCCTTAGGCTTTTTAGAATTTTCAACATAGGGACAGTTAGGTGATGCAGTGGATAGAGCACTGGTCCTGTAGTCAGAAGGACCTGAATTCAAATCCAGACTCAGACATTTACTTGCTGTGTGACCCTGGGCAAATCACTTAACCCTGATAGCCTCAACAACAAAAAAAAGGGTTTTTTTGCTTTTTCAAGGGCAATTGGGGTTAAGTGACTTGCCCAAAGTCACATGGCTAGTGTGTCAAGTGTCTGAGTCCAGATTTGAACTCAGGTCCTCAGGTGCAGTGCTCTATTCACTGCACCATCTAGCCACCCCTAAAAAAAAGAAAGAATTTTTAACATAAAGGAGTATTGTATTTTGTTCAAAAGCCTTTCTTGAATCTATTGATTAATTGTATGATTTTATGGTATTAATTTTATTATGTTTTATTATTATATTATATTATATTATATTATATTATATTATATTATATTATATTATATTATATTATTATGCTTATAGTTTTCCTAACTTGGAACCAACTCTGAATTTAATGGCATAAATATAATCTGTTCATAATGCATAATTTTTTTAACAAGATATAGTATTTTTTATGCTATCTTATTCTATAGTTTTGCATTGATATTTATCAGAGATAGTCTATAGCTTTCTTTTTCTGCTTTACCACTACCTGCTTTAGGCACAAGGACCAATTTTATCTTATAGAAGTAGTTTGGTAGAATCCCGTTTCCCTCTATTCTTGTAAACAATTTATGTAATATTAGAATATTGGAACTGAGTATTGAAAATTTAATAAAATTTACTTGCAAATGTGTCTGATCCTGTTTATTTTTCCCTGCTTTGGAAATTTCCTTAAAATTTCTTTCTCTGAGATTATCTTGTTCAATTAATCTAGGTATTTTACATTTTTCTAAATATTCATTTATTTCATTTACCAATATTTAAAGCATATAATTGAGCAAAACCAGTTTCTAATGACATCTTTTATTTCCTCTTCATTTGTTGTGAATTTGCATTTTCTTCTTTTTTATTTTGTTAATTTGGTTTTTCTCACTTTATTAGTCTTTAAAAGAAAAAAACAACTCAGCTCTAGAATTAGAAAAACATTATACATGGTAATAGCAATATTGTTCAATGATAAATTTTGACAGGCTTAGCTCTTTTCAGCATTGCAATGATCTAAAAGAATTCCAAAAATCTCATGATGGAAAATGCTGTCCACATTCAGAGAAAGAACTATGGAATCTGAATGCCAATTGAAGCATACCATTTTTCCCTTTTTATTTTTTTCTTGTGGTTTTTCCCTTTGGTTCTAATTTTTCTTTACAACATGACTAATGTGGAAATATGGAGTTTTTTTTTGGAGAGGAGAAGGCAGGGTAATTGAGGTTAAGTGATTTGCTCAAGGTCACACAGCTAGTAAGTGGTAAGTGTCTGAGGTCAAATTTGAACTCATGTCTTCCTGACTCTAGGGCCAGTGCTCTATTCACTGTACCACCTAGCCACCTCAACCTTATCTTTAAAAAAAAAAATTCTCTAGATTATGAAAGGAACACATAAAAATCTTTATTTTAGTTTTACTCTCTATTTCTCCCTATAATTTGATTCACTTTTCATTGAATTACTCAAATACTTTGCCATTTGAAGCTTACATTAAGAATTTATATTATTTCATTATTTACAGATCCCTTAAGCATAATGTAGTTTCCCCGTTTATCTTTTTTAAACAAATTTTTATTGTTGCCTTGTCTGAAATCATGGTTGCTGCTCTTGCTTTTAAAAATTTCACCTGAAACATAATAAATTCTGCTCCAGTCAATTTATCAATCAGTAAACCTTTATTTATTAAGTGCCCATGATGTTTTAAAAGCTGGGAATACAAAAAGAGGCAAGAGACAGTCCCTCATTTTAACTCTGTGTGAATCTTTTTATTTCAAGTGTGTTTCTTGTAAACAGTGTATTGTTAGAGTCTGGTTTCTAATATGTTCTACTACTCTCCTCTGTTTGTAGGTAAGTTCATCTCATTCTCATTAATAGTTATGGTTAATTCTCTATTTTCCTCCATTAGATTCACTTACATTTTCCTCTCTTTTCCCCCCTGGATTTCTCTGAAACTGCTCCTTTCATCATTTCCTATCGGGCAGTAGCATGCTGTTGTAAATTCTTTTAATTAATAGGTCCTTTTTTCTTTTCTTTGATACATTTCAGGTATAGAAATAGTAGTGGTATTATTGTATTGCCTTTCTGGATACTTCTTTCCATACTGCTTGGAAAAATTAACAGCTCCAACAAAAGTGCATTAGTATACTTGTTCTCCCATAGTCCCTCCAACACTTCTGTTTTTTTATGTCGTTTTTGCCAATATAATGGGGTGAGAGTTTCCATCTCATAGTATTTCTAATTTGCTTTTCTTAAATTGTCACTGATTTGGAGTATTTTTCCTTATGGATAGTGATAGTCTGCTTCTCTTCAGTTGATTTTAGATTGGGACACTTCTTCGAAATGTAAGTACTAACGAGGTTTTTCCATTTTGTTGAGACCAAGGGCTTCAGATTAGTACACTGAGAAAATATGATTTCCCACTACTTCTAAAAGAAGGAGCAGACAGGCTTGGTATCTTCCATGAAGGTAATTTTCATTCCTAGTCCAATCTTCTTTTCCCAATGCTAGACCTATAGAGCTTAGCTTCTACAGCTAAAAACTGCATTCTCTCTCTCTCTCTCTCTCTCTCTCTCTCTCTCTCTCTCTCTCTGGGAAGGCAAGGCAATTGGGGTTAAGTGACTTGCCCAAGGTCATGCATCTAATAAGTGTATCAAGTGTCTGAGGTCAAATTAGAACTCAGGTCCTCCTAACTCCAGGGCTAGTGCTCTATTGACTGCACCACCTAGCTGCCCCCAAAACTGCATTCTCTATGTGAGCATATCCAAACAACATAGGACCACCTTTTCTACAGTCATAATCAAAGACATTTCTGCCCTTCTTGTGGTCTCCTGGCAACACTGTCTGCATATCATGCTAGCTGGCATGATTTTGTCCACAGCTCCCTCTCTCACCAGATTTTCTGCGGTCTTTGGTCCTCAAATATGCATCTACACACTGTGATTTCCTCGCCTGCTTCCATGATCCATTCACAAGAGGGTAGCTAGGTAACATTGGGTCTTCCCAGGGCAAGTGCCCTTAGGAAGCTTTTTATTCACACTCCATCTTGCAAACTGTGTCCATCAGCTATGTGAAACATGGTGGAGGCTAATGCAATTCAATGTCAGTTAGATTCTGTTTTACTTCTGGGTTCTGTATCAAGCCATGGAGGTAATCGTTCTGCTCTAAACCCATCCGCTTCCTCAGGTTTTACCACTCTTCTATAGCAGTCTATTCAGCTGCTTGCTGTGGCAGACCACTGACTCCAAATTCTCTCTCCAGTTTTTGCAAACAGGTTTGCCATCTGAGTCTAGGATGGGTATCTTTCAAGCTCTGCAAGTCCCAAAGCTGACCCTATGAAGTATTCCATGAAGGTGCTCAGTCTTTGTAACTCGGAGACCTGCCTGTTCCATGATGATTCAACTTTCCGTGTTTGTTTCTACAAAAATACGTGCTTTTTCAGAGAAGATTCCTACCTCCATTTAGGAGTCCCTCTCTAATGATGCATTTAATTCATTAGCACACTCAGACTATCAAATATTTTGGTTAATATTTTTTATAAATAAAAGCAAATATTTAAAAGAAAGGTAAATATCTTATTCCTGTGCCAAAAGGGAAAGGTTTCAGGCTACCAGAAGTGCACATAGGAAGAAAGGAGATACAGAACTGCAGCTTTGGGAGTGTGTGTGTGTGTGTGTGTGTGTGTGTGTGTGTGTGTGTGTGTGTGTGTGTGAGAGAGAGAGAGAGACAGACAGAGACAGCGACAGAGAGAGAGAGAGAGAGAGAGAGAGAGAGAGAGAGAGAGAGAGAGAGAGAGAGAGAGAGAGAGAGAGGTGGGGGGTACGCAGCAAGACAGGATCTGGACAGAAATTCTTTGTGCCCAATTGGCCCATACACCCTCACTTACATTCTCCCAGCTCACAAAGCTTCTTGTAGCCTCATGCTCTCCAACTCCATGCATCTCCTATATGTCTTGTCAGGAGCCAGGTCTAGGTCTAAGTTCTGCCTTTTGCAGAACTGACTTTTAAAAGTCACCTTGAAATGTAGCTAATTGTTATTTGATGCCTCCTTTCCAATTCACTCAAGGCATATGTTGCAGTTTAATAACTGCTTATCATATTTACAGTGAGTTTAATAACATCTAATTGTCTCTTTTATGTGATTAGGTCCTGGGCTTTCAAAGACCAATACCATGACACTTAGATAAAGGCAGAGGTGGAAAGTTTATCACATTTACAAATGACAAAAACAGAGTGGGCGGGGGTGGGGGGTTTCCAAGTTCCTGCTCTCCTTGTTCTCTTCCTATCCATCTGACTGTTCCTCTTCAATTTGCTTTGCTGGATCTTCACCCAGGTCACACCCACTAACTATAGATGTCTCAATGGGTTCCATCCTGGGCCCTTTTCTCTTCTTCCTTTATACTATTTCACTTAGTGATCTTATTAACCCTTGTGGATTCAATTATCCTCTCTGTGCAGATGATTCTCAGATCTACTGATGCTGCCCCAACCTCTCTGCTAACCTCTCATCTCTAACTGCCTACTGGCCATCTCAAACTGTATCTCCCATAGACATTAAACTCGACAAGTCCCAAACTGAATTCATTATCTTTTGCTTGTACCCTCCCACCTTTCAAACTTCTCACTACTGAGAGGACCACCATCCTCCCAATCCCACAGGCTTGAAACCTAGGTGTCCTTTTTTGATGTCTCACTCTCTTTCATCCTGTTTATACAGTCTGTGGCCAAGGTCTGTTAATTTTACCTCCATAATAACTCTCAAATATCACCTCTCCTTCTCTCCTCTGTCATTGCCACCACTCTGGGGCAGGTCCTCATCTCCTCACACAGGAAATATTGTAATAGTGCATTGATTTGTCTCCCTGACACAAGTCTTTCTCTATTGAAGTCTATCCGCTTAGATCTCAAAGTGATTTTCCTGACTATGTCACCCCACAACTCAGTAAACTCCAGTGGCAGCCTATCACCTCCAGGATCAGTGCAAAATCCTCTGTTCAGCATTCAAAAAGCTTCCTAACCTGGCCCCTGCCCATTCCAGCTTTCTTCCACCTTACACATCCCCACGTACTCTTGGATCGTTGGAACATTGGACTCCTTACTGCTGCTCACACCAGACATCTCATCTCTCAACTCTCTGCCTTTTCACTGGCTGTCTTCAATGTCTGGAATTCAATCCTTCCTCACATCTGACTCCTAGCTTCCCTGGCTTCCTTGAAATCCTAGTTAAAATCTCACCTTCTTGAGAGGTGTCAAACACACAGTTCAGGTATGCCCCACACTCTCAAGTGCTGCAGGATTAAAGTGTAATTAAAATCAATTAAAATGCAATTGGGAAATATTTAACAAAATAAATAACAATACACTAAAATATAGATAATATTGCATTTCAAAACTCAGTCAATATGTAGCCTGCAGGGATCCTTATGAACAGGTTAGTGGTACCTGTTCATTCTATTTGAGTTTGATATCACTGTTCTACAAGAAGCCTCATTCTAATGTCTTCCCTCTATTGATTATTTCCCATTTATCCTGTATGTAGCTTGTTTTTGCACTGTTGTTTGCATGTCATCTCCCCAACACACTGAGCTTCTGGAGAGCAGGGACTGGTCTTCTGGCTTTCTTTGGGTCTCCAGGGCTTAGCTCAGTGACTGGCACATAGTAGGGACTTAAACGTTTGCCTGGCTGACTGATAGAATTTTAATACAGATAAATCCTATAGTTGGGTTGAAAAAAAAAATCAACTTGACAAGTATATTTTGGAGGAGGCTATAAGTTCATTTGAAAAATTACCCAGTAATATGGCAGCCAAAAAGACTAATTCCATCCTAGGCTGCAAAAGAGAAACGAGCAGCTTCTGGAAATGAGGTGACTGCCTGCTGTACAAAGCACATCTGGACTGTTGTGTTCCCGTCTGGGCACCATATTTTAGAAAAGGTATTGATAAACTGGATATGATCCAGAGTGGAACTGGTATAACGGAACGATTAGGTACAAGGAATGCGGATTTTAGCCTAGAAAAGATTCGGGGGGCTAAGGTGGGGGTGGGGGAACGAGACAGGACACCTCTCTTCTAGTATTTGAAGAGCTGTTACTTGTAAAAAGGATTAGCTTAGCTAAACAGCTCCCAAATGGGTGGAAACTGCAGGGAGCAATTCAAGCTTACTAGATGGAAAAACTTCCTAACAAGAGCGATGCCAAAGCAGCGAGAGCGGCTGCATGCCCCTGGATGGAGCAGCTCCCGTCCCATCTCCGGCGCTCTTCGAGCAGGGATAGATGGGCACTTGTTGCCACAGGTTGTGCTGCAAAGAAGGTTGAACCAAGCGCCCCAGAGGTCCTCACCAGCTCCGAGACGCAGTTGCCGTTGCTTCAAGAACGGGGGGAGGTAGGAAGTGAGGAAAAGCCGCAGTTGCCATGGTAACGAGGCCACCAGAGTTACATCAGTGGGGGAAGGGGAGAAAGAAAGTACAGAATGTGCGCGTCGGCGCACAGAGCTCCGCGGCCTTTCGGCGTGCCCGAGGACCTAAGACTATGTTTCCCAAGAAGCTCCGCGCTATGCATCTACGGGATGACATCACGGGGAGGGGGAATGCACGGCTTTGTGGCGCGCTGGGAATCCGTAGCTTCATGAATAATTAATGACGTGCAAATGGCTTTCGAAATCACATTAAGAGTCTGGGAGGGAGGGGGAAGGAGCCAAGAGGACCCAGGAAAGGGACTGAACCTTCTAGTGAGGCTGGCGTGTTAGCGCAGTCTGTGAGGGGTGTAATTGTTCAGAATCAATTCCAAAGCCGGATCGTTCCCCCGCTATAGGAAGGTGTAGAAGTGGGACGGTGGGGCCGCGCGAAGCGGCGGACGGTTGTCATGACGACGAGGCAGTAACTTCCGGATCCGGCCGTGGGGAATGTTGGGGAATGCTGGAGGCGGAGCTTAAGTCTCCTAGCTTTAAGCCGGTTTGGTGGCGAGTTTTAGAACCGGGAGTCAGGCATCCCGTCAGTCTGTAAGAGATCTTCTTCCTCCGTCCGATCACGTATCGCGCTGCCCAACCCTGGCCATGACGACCCTGGTGAGTGAATTGGAAAGCAGCCTTTGTGGGCGTTCAAGAGGGAGTGTGAGTGTGTGACCGTAGTGAGTGGGAGCGGCTTGGGAGGGCCCAAGCGGGGTGCCCCCGCCGCCTGTCTGTGAGTGTGCAACAGTGTGTCTCTACGTGTGAACCCGGTAAGTGACAGTGGCTTCCGGGGGCCCGCCTGTGTCTCTCCACGAAGGAGAAGGGGAGTGGGAGGATTATCTGTGTGTATAGGGGCGCATGAAGATGTGTGTGCCCTGGTACCAGCATTTACGTGTCACCTCCCCTCCCAATGTCTGGGCCTGCGTGTCTGTCACCCTGTGCTCACTCGTGTGTGTGTGTGTGTGTGTGTGTGTGTGTGTGTGTGTGTGTGTGTGTGTGTGTGTGTGTGTGTGTGTGTACCTGTGGGGTTGCTGCCCCTCCCTGTGTATTTGTGAGTGCATCCCATGGTGTGTACCAATGCACATGGCTGTGATGCTGTGCTTGGGGGTGTTTCTGCCCATGTACTTTTCTGTTTTCACTATTAGGTGTGTGTTACCATGTGCAGCCTTGTGTTTTAAAGTGTTTCTCATAGTTGTTGGCCAATTCTCTGTGACTCTGTGTTTTCTCTCTCTAGGGGACCAGCAGCCAGACTGTGACTGAATATGTTGTTCGAGTTCCCAAGTGAGTTCTTTTGGGAGGGATGGGGGTGATATGATGTGGGGGAGGTTCTTAAATCCCAGCCTCAGCTTCTTTCATTATCCCTGTTTTCCTGCCTTTTCTGGCCTTCTGACAATTCTATTCTGCAGGAACAACCCCAAGAGATATAATATCATGGCTTTCAACGCAGCTGACAAAGTCAACTTCTCCACCTGGCACCAGGTAAAAGTCTCGTGTCCTGGCACTGGGCAGGAGCCTCAAGAAAATGGGCAAGGAGGCTCTGAGGTTGGATCAAAAGGTGAGGGTTGGTGGCTTCCAGGCCCAGGGGTGTGAGGCCTGCATGGGCAGAAGAAAGGGCATCTTGCTAGCTCTCTTAGTCTCCACAGTATACTTTAGGCATGCATCCTATGGTCAATTTGTCACTATACATTATGGAACATGAAAGAAATGTAAGAGAAAGGTGGGCTCCCGGCAGTGTGTAATTGAGGGCTAGCCTGCTAAAATCATTCATGACAGTAGGAGAACACTGAGGGACAATCCTGAAAAGGCAGGGCAGAGTTTTGGACAATGGAGGTGAACAGCAAGAGACCAGACAAATCACCCCAGCTCAGGTCTTCAGGAGGTGAGGCAAGGTTTTCCCCAACAATCCTTGCCAGGGGCTCTGGAATGACATGGCTTCCTTCACGTCAGGCCAAGATGGAACGGGATCTGAGCAACAAGAAGATCTATCAGGAAGAAGAGATGCCAGATTCTGGGGCCGGCAGTGAGTTTAATCGAAAACTCCGGGAAGAGGCCAGGAGGAAGAAGTATGGCATCATTCTCAAGGCCTTCAAGGCTGAGGACCAGCCCTGGCTACTCAAAGTCAATGGCAAGACAGGCAGGAGGTGAGTGAGGGGTCCTTTTGGAGGCCTCCAGTTTATGCTCCTCGCCCTCTGGCTCTGGCCTGTCCCAAGGCTCACTTTTGTCCTTTCTGGGAGGGACAACAGGACAGGGAGCATTCTCCATGCTCTGGTGGATCCAAAATATAAAGCTAGAAAAGGTCCCAGGTCCCAGGGAGCTCATGGTCTGCCTGAGGCTAGGAGCCAAGGCTCTTGCCCCTATGCTGGGCCATTTTCTTAAGTCTGTCAATGCCTCAAGATGCAGATTTCTGTCCCTGTCCTTGTCCCTGTTGAACTGCAGCCAGGCCTTCTGAGGGGAGCAGGCCCTGGACGAGTGACTATGTCTCTGTCCCCTTTCCTCCTGTCTGCTACAGGTTCAAAGGAGTAAAGAAGGGTGGTGTGACAGAAAACACGTCCTACTACATCTTTACCCAGTGCCCTGATGGGGCCTTCGAAGCCTTCCCTGTGCACAACTGGTACAACTTCACTCCTCTGGCCCGGCACAGGACACTCACTGCAGAGGAGGCTGAGGAAGAATGGGAAAGGTGAGCAGGAAGGAGAAAGGGAGACTGCAGGGGAGCAGTCTGGCGAGCAGTCTGGCAGGCAGTCAGCAAGCATCTGTTCAATCCTTCCTCTGTGTCTGGCACTGTACTAAGGGCTCCAGGTGTGAAGAAAGGCCAAGGCAGCCCCTGCCCTCAGGGGAAGGCATGTGCCCCCTGTGGCTTACATCAGGCATATCTAGCATAGAAGGAGAGCAGCTCCAGGTCTTCAGCTGGCTTGCCCTCCTCAGCCTTTGCCTAATGCTACCTTTGTGTCCCTCTAATGAACTTACCACGTCATGGCATGAATTCTTGTGATCCCTTTGTCATTTACCTCCTGGTGACACAGAACCACTTTCCTACACATTCTGGGCCTCGGTCCATTCAGTTTCTTTGCTCAGCAGAGAGAGTGGAGGCCTAAGAGTTTGCCCTAGGTCACAAAGCTAGTAATTGGAAAAATTCCCTTACTACCTTTGAGATCTTGGGGCCTTCTGTCCCTTAACATCTTTTCCTTCAGTTGCCTTAGCCATCAGATGAGGGAGTGGGCCTGGATTGCTTCTGAGTTTGCCTCCAGCTCTAGGTCTGTGATCAGAGGATCTGACTAAATATTACAACTGGGAATCTTACCTAGCTCTCCTGGTTCCATATGAAGGACTCTTGCCACTGCTTCATGGCTTTGGGAGACAGACAGACA